>OY744520.1:64138145-64368145 GCA_963556195.1 Sepiola atlantica | reverse complement strand
ACCCTATAAGGGCATATGATTTCAGTATACTGACATTTATCATGGAATATAGCATTAGATTTAAAATTTAAGTTTTGTTTATTGATGTGAAATATTTGTTTACAATTCTTGACCGAAAGTAGAAATAATATATATAAAAACTAAAAATAAATGGATACTGAATACATTTCAATGTTCTTAAAAGAACATTGAAATGTATTCAGTATCCATGGAGGGTAAACTTTTTATGGGCACTGATGATAACCTCCTCAAGAAAATGTATTTGTTGTACATTTTGAGCATTATGTATATCATCAAAATGTATGTGATTGAGGTAGGCCGAAATATTGTATGCAATTAAAATATGTTTTTTGTGAATTTATGAAATTTTGTTCCCTACATTTGCTGAGGTGTACATTATAAAATTTTATTAGAGATCTATTTCTTCACGATGGAGCTATTACACAAACCTTAGTGTTATAATAAAATTTATATTTAAAAATGTTAAATATATATACATATACGGCACAATCACGTTGACACACCGGTTCCCGTTAGATCACCGAAGTTAAGCGGCGTCGAGCCTCGCCAGTACTAAATGGGTGACCATTTGGGAATACCAGGTGCTGTATGTGCTCTCTGCTTATCTCGGCATTGTTTCCAGTCGTCTTGTATTACTACTTGCCATTGGAATCAAGCAATGCCGACTCAGGAGAGCGGTTGTTGGGATTGTGCAACCCTTGCAATTACAAATTCATGCGCGGGCAGCCCCTAGCGGGGCACTCATGAATCGAAATCGATGTGAGAGTCCATCACCATCATATATATATATATATATATATATATATATATATATATATATATATATATATATATATATATATGTGTGTGTGTGTGTTAATTGCTGAGGTTTACATTATATTATACAATTTTATTAGAGATCTAGTTCTTCACTATCGAGCTATTACAAAAACCTTAGTGTTATAATAAAATTTATATTTAAAAATGTTAAATATATATATATATATATATATATGAGAAAAAAGAAACAATGTTTCAGACAATATGTGAAAATAAAAATGGAATAAAGAATAAGCAATTCAACAACTAACAAAGATAAACTCAAAAACTCATGTTGTAAAGTTCTACCGAGATATTTCGGCCGTCAAGATACGACCATTTTCGTTCGGTTAGTAAACTTTATTTCAAAACGGAAAAGTTTTCAAAATTATACAAAGAATGCGATTGGAAGAAAATGTCACGTGCAGAGAACAACAAAAAGGGGGAATAGGGACGCGAGGAATATTATGAAAAGAGAAAGAAAAAGAAGATGAAGAAGAGGAAGAAGAAGAAAGAGAGACCAATCAACCAGTGTCTTTAGAACGTCAGTTGAAGAAGAAGAAAAAAAAGAAGAAGAAGAAAAAGCAAGAGCAAACGTAAGAAAGGGTAATTCGACATTTGACTGTCGAAAGCTGCTAAAGAAGAAAAAGAGAGAGAGAAAAAATCAGTGCTTGGATATCGCCTGCTGATTGAAATCCAATTCGGATTGAGAACGTCAAAAGTCTACTAGGATTAGTAGTAATTTGAAGCAGTTAAGCATTTTTCTTCCTCTTTTCTGGTATTTTTCTCTCATAGACAGGAAACAGTGCACATCACAATCTAGCCTGGACAGAAATGACTTCAGAAATTAGCACACACATGACGAGTGATATTCACGAATCACTGTATGCATATCGCCAGCATATACACACTACTAACCGAACTCTCTCGCAGACAAGTTCATACATACACTTGCACATTGGCATGATAAACAATTATACAACCATTGTCGTCATCGGTAAACCAGGCTCTTGATCATCTGTGGATGAAATCACTCGAACGCCGATGTTTAGTTTTTATCAGGGGTTTATTAACACAGACAACTTGGAACATCTAAAAACAGGGTGAGGGATCTTTGGGCTTTAACAAGTGTTGGGTGGCCTTCGGAAAAAGAGAGAGAGATAGACAGACAGATAACTTGTCTCGTTACACTGAGTTACATTGTGCACAACTGCCCCATCTTCACTGGAGTTGTTCAGGGAGCGGCCACGTTTTGTATGAGCCTGATTGAGTTGTCAGCTGAAAAAAAAATAAGATCTCCCTTCTTTCGGAAGTCATATTGTTTCGCCAACTTCCATAAAATAAAGGTTAAACCCTGACTTTCCATCTATCAATCACTCATCCATTCAACTCAAAGCTTTTGTTATGTACCAATTCTTTCATTTGATAATGTCCTATCTCCTACATTAGTAACCCGGGTACGGGATCTCTAACAATATTTTATTTTCCTAATGAAGCATCTGAGTTATTATTTCAGCCAACACAGAAAACCGGTATTCAACAATTACTTATGATAAACTCTGTCAATATATCTGGTGGATAGGCGGATAAGTGTGATGTATATATTCTAACAAACATGACATGTGCATTTCCGAGTGAGCTTTAACAGGATTTAACAAGTGTTTGAAAAGATAAGACAATGGCATTGTTTGCTAAAGCAGCTCTTTTGTTTCTTCTTTTTTATCTTTTTTCCTTTTATTCATTTTTATCATTTTTCTCTTTCTTTTTTTCACTCAAATTTCCGTGACTCATCTTGATACGTCATTTTTTTAGAAGTGCTTTTTTCTCCTTTTCTTTTTTTTCTTCTTATTCACCCCAAATTGCCACAGGGATGTAAAGGGCTACTATTAGGGACCATGCCGAGAGAGACCCTATTTAGGGAGTTGGACAGTGAAATGTTTGTTTGTATTGCATTTAAATTTTTGCATGTTAGCACAGAGGAAAGCAGGAAACAGGGAGGCAATTCCAAAGTCTAGCAGTTCGAGGGAAGAAACTATTAAAGTAGAAAGCTTTCCGACATCTAGGGACCTCTACAGTGAAGGGGTGAGATTTTGCATCTTGTCAGGTTAGTCGGGGGTATTTACGTCGTGGGGGAACAAGTGCTGCTACAAGTTTGTCACAGCACATTCCATAAAAGTACTTGTAAAACAAGGACAGGGATGCAACGTTGTGGTGATAGGACAGAGGTTGGAGCTTGGTTGACAGTACGGGACCTATTAAATTAGAGACTCTTTTTGGGACCTTGTCTAAGAAGAAGAGACTAATGGTAGATGCACAAGCTCAGATGTGGCAACAATACTCTATGCATCGGCTAATGGTGGATTTGTAGAGATAATCGATACTGGCAGGTGTGAGTAGTTTTCTAGCACAGTAGAAGGAGCCAACCTTCTTTGCAGCAGCCTTGGCAATGTCTTCTATGTATTTGTTCCAATTCATGTTGTCTGTGAATATCAGGCCAAGAAGCTTGAATGATGAACTCTCAGTTAGAGTATTGTTAGCCATGGCAATCGATGGTTCAGTAACTTTCTTATAATTGTTAAAGGAAAACAACTTAGTCTTAGTAGCATTAAATGTGACCATCCATTTACGTCCCGATTGAACGGAGGTCATTTTCTAAGGTATCAACCATTGCCTTGGATACGTGTACATTAGTTTTTCCTACATATTTTTATAGAGTGTGAGATCATTAGCAAATATACCAATCTCGGACAAAATTTCATTAGGAAAGTCGTTTATGAATATCAGGAATAATAAAGGTCCAAGGGTCAACCCGTGAGGCACATCTGCATTAATATCATGTTGTTTGGATGTACAGCCATCACGGACAACCTGGATTTTTCTGTTGTCTAAGAAGAATATGATTATATTAAGTATTTGTCCAGTAATACCATATTATTAAATTTTCATGAGAAAACCTTCATGCAAAACCTTGTCAAAAGCTTTGGATATATAAAGGGCTATCACCCTAGTTTCCCCCGTCTTGTCCAGTGCATAGTATATACATTAAGAGATAATCGTTAGGATATCCGCAGTAGAATGGGCTTGCCTAAATTCATACTGTTGGTCAGAAAGAAGTTTAGCATTTGTGAGGTGGTGGATTAGCGCTTGATTGATTAATCACTCAAAGATTTTAGCGAAGAAAGGAAGGAGACTGATGGGGCGATAATTGAGTGAGTCAGTTCTTTCACCAGAATTATTGAATACGGGTACCAAAGAAACAATTTTCACCAGAATTATTGAATACGGGTACCAAAGAAACAATTTTCCAGCTATCAGGGAAGCAAGATTCGCCAAGGCGTTTGTTGTAGAGTTTGGAGAGAATAGGGCTAGCTCAGCTGAGCATTTCTTTCTAAGTATAGCACGAATAAGGTCAGGCCCACTTCAAAATGTTATAGAGAAATGAAACCGTCTGTGTCTGATGACCGCAAACTAAATGAGACGAGAAAAAATGAGGAGCTAAAATTTGAGTGGATAATAAACAAATTCTCATTCAATTTATTTTGGAGAAGATATGAAACTTATAACAACATGATGAAAAGTGAATGCGAATTGATATACAGAAAAGCAATATAGAGTATATCTATGCAGGATTCAAAGGAAAAGACAGTGAAATGCGAAATAGCAAATATCTACAATAAATTTATTTATTTAAAATGTAAAAGGATAGTAGCCATTAGTTTGTGAAATGCAGTGTCCTATATGTATGTGAAATATATATGGGTCTGAAAGTACTTGGGAGACAAATCCAAACTATAGCAAATTCATCAGCCAATTCCCCTCCGAAACTAAGATCCTGATTCGGACTATTGAAAGGATCTATTAAAGGATATCTAGACATGAGTTGTCTCTTATATTAAACAACACTTGCCTGCATAAGAAGATGCTGTCTAGATATACATATATATATATTGTTTGAACAATCATCTCTACAACTGATGATTCCACAAGGATGAAACGTATACGTATATAGATAATATCAGTAGTAGAGATAATTGTTCAAACCTGTCGCACGATTCGAACCCCGGAACAAGAGTCACTTTTAACTTCAATTTAGAACGCCTTATCCAATGAGGCCAATTCCAACCATTACATGACATGATGAAAAATAACTCCGATTTATGTCAAGCAGACAGACAACATTAATCAGCTGTCCTGACAGTGTTCATCATAAAGTACTTGCATTTATAGCTTAGATTAGACGGCTTGTATTTTTTCTCATTAAAAGGCCCAGCCGACAGGGAGCTATAAATAATTATTGAATAATAAATATTTAATTATTATCTACATACGTATAAGTTTCATCCTTGCGGAATCATCAGTGTAAAGATAACTGTTCAAACCAGTCGCGCATTTCGAACCCTGGAACAAGAGTCAGCCATAACATCAATTCCCAACGTTCCACCCAATGAGGCCAATTCCAACCGTTACATGACATTAGAAAGACTTACATTGAAAAGCAAATAGCAAGTCAGGCATACCCTGCCGTCTGAAATTAATTTAGAAAGAAATCCTCTATTTTAAATGAAATGTCAACCGTTAATAATTCATTAGAAAGACTTACATTGAAAAGCAAATAGCAAGTCAGACATACCCTGCCGTCTGAAATGAATTTACAAAGAAATCCTCTATTTTAAATGAAAGGTCAACCGATAATAATTTATATATGAAAAAGTAAATTGTCTGGATTGGGACAAAATAAAAATTGACTCAGTCTAGAAGGATTTCTCCTTCAATGATCAAGGACAGAAAAGATGAAGTGTAATATCAGAACAGATACTACACTTTTCTCTTAGAAAAAAGGTGAAGTTGCTGTAACATTTTATTTTGGTTATGAATAAATTTTGTTAAATTTTTGAACAAATTTGGAAAATGATCTTAATTCTTTTATTGTTTTTCTTGGAATTGTTTTTAACGTGAAAACAGGCGCGTTAACTTTTATGACATTTTTAGAAGGGAAAAAATAGTTGAGTTAACGTTCTTTATACAAATTATTCCGGTTTCATCAATCTCTAACAAAAGTGATACTACAAAAAGCCATTCCATAGTTCCGGGATGAAATTGGGCTTTTACAAAAGGGAAAGATCAATTCGAAATTTCATATCCTTGACTGAACTACAATGAGGAATTACTTTGCTTTGTTTCTCTTGACTATAGATTGCTTATTTCATTCTATAGCCACAAATGGTAAGTACTTTTTCTTGTAAGATATGTGTGTGTATGTATATATATATATATATATATATATATATATATATATATATATATATATATATATATATATATAGTGAATACTTTTATTCAAACATGTACAAGGTCTGCTACACTGGCATGTCGATGTTATCGATCTACAGCTCACAAAGCAACCAGGTTGAATCAAAAAATAATTTCTGCCTGATGAGACCTCAGCTCTTGTGAGCTGTAGATCGATAACATCGACATGCCAGTGTAGCAGACCTTGTACATGTTTGAATAAAAGCATTCACAATACAGCTCTATATTTTTTATTGAGCACTCTTTTATAAACCCGGTTTGATTCCCTTTGGATTTCTACCCTGTGGATTTTTACCCTACCTGGATTAATATATATATATATATATATATATATATATATATATATATATATAGTCTTGGAAGTTTCTCAACCATTAAAACTATATTAAACCCCCCCCCCCCACAAAAAAACCTTAAGTCCCAAGTCGTTTAGTGGAAAATCACTCATGTAAGTCAATTTAACTTTTTCAGTTATTATATTAGTTTGCTTCTAACATTATTTAAGGGATAATCAGTTGTTTACCATGAAAAACTGTTTCGGGAATTTAAAAACAAGACAGTATTTAATAATCATATATATAGGTACTTGTCCAGATAAGGACCCAAGCTAAAATCGACTTGGCATCGGTAGTTTCCGGATGTTTACGTAGACGGCCGGAAAATGCAGAAGCGCTTATCCAATTAGTATGCGAGAAAATACGTAGAAAATAAGTTAACATTTTAATTGATTGAATTACGAAATTCACTTATTAGAAATAAAAATTGATCAAAGCGATTATGAATTTTAACGACCCTAACCTTAACCCCGTTTAACACTTGTTCAGCAATATTTTTCTTAAAAAAAAATTTTTTTACATGTAAACAATCTTTCCCAGTTGTACATCCAGCCTAGTTTTGAATTTATTGGACGCAGGCAACCGACTTTTCTTCAGGTTTTTCCGGCCGTCTACGTAAACATCCGGAAACTAACAACGACAAGTTGATTTTAGCTTGGGTCCTAATCTGGACAAATACCCATATATATATATATATATATATATATATATATATATATATATATATATATATATATATATATATATATATACAAACAGAACAACGGTCACACTTGGTATTATTAGTCCGATGGGCTGGATTTCCTATGTTTTTGTGAAACCGTAAGTATCGATGGACGATCAAACAAATGTATAGGGTTTTTGAAATAAAATATATTCTCTTACATACATAATTGAGCACTCTGGTCATTTCTCCTATACTAAAAACAACATTATGCACACACATATGCATATATATAGTAAGTTCTGAAAATATATTTATAGCAATTAAGCTACTCAGAGGCGTCCGCGTTTAATCCCTATAGAGAATCGTCAGGATAAGTGCACTTAGCCTGAAACGTGGTCGCCTCTGTTTAACTTAATTGATGAAACGAAAAAGCTTCTGTGTAGCTTAGTTGCCATAAATATATTTTCATAACTTACTACCTAGCTCTACTCACGTATTGAGCACTGTTGAAGTAAACACTAAATATCGAGAAAGATTGAACAAAATCATTGAAAATTATGGAAATCACGTTGAAGTACATAACTAATTTTACGTGCACTGTATTCCTCTGAAACTTTTGTCATGAAAACTTGTCATGTGTATCTATAGTGTGTAAAAATTTCATTAAAATCAGTTCAGAAGTGGCTGAGTTATTACTATTTAAAACCAGCCCACAATAAATAGGACACCCAGTATATATATGTATATAATATTAAATTATATTTTAATATTTTACCTACATACGACGTCGTTTCGAGCTTACGTTTTCGATTTTTCCTCGAATTTCAAAAGCAAATAAACAAAAAAGCTGGAGAAAGAAGAGAATTGTTTAAAAGACGGCAGAGAAACGCGCAGGGAACGTTTTTCGCATTGTTCCAGGAAAGTTGTTTTCGATAAAAATTCAACAACGGTGGAGTGGCATCACAGAATAAAATCGCATTAGGTTAACCATTTTAAAATGTTGCCACTGGTTTCATATGTGATGTTATTAATTTTAGGTTGTTGTGTTTTTATGTAGATAGCTGTCAGTATTTTTATTCTATTTTTTTAAATACTGGAAGCTATCTACATAAAAGCACAACAACCTAAAATTAATAACACCATCAGAAAAATTGAAAAAAATAAAAAAGGTATAATTAAACAGACGATTTCTGTTATTTTTAACAATGTTTGCATAAATGAGAAAATGTTGCCTAAATACACACAGTATATATATATATATATATATATATATATATATATAGTTTGGTTGTTTGGTTGTTTTGTTTTACGGCATATCAACCCTTTTCAGGTTATTTAATGCCGAATGCAGTCATTTTGGTGAATGTTTTTATGCTTCAAGTTGTTTATATCTTCAAATATTTATTCATGGTGTTTAGTTTGGTTGTTTTGTTTTACGGCATATCAACCCTTTTCAGGCTATTCAATGCCGAATGCAGTCATTTTGGTGAACGTTTTTATGCTTCAAGTTCTTTATATGTTCAAATATTTATTGATGGTGTTTGGTTTGGTTTATCTGTTTCTATTTAACCCATAGTTGGGACCCTAACAGGTACTACCACTCCGGGTTAGGGTGGACCTGGGAGCAATGGTAATTAAGAGGAGGCTCCACATTCCCCAAAGTCCGTAAGCCGGATCTCACCATCGGATGTAGTTTAAGGTCATATCCAGGACCGGGAGTAGGGTAGGAAAAATAAAATAAAAAAGGGGAGGGAGAAAGGGAGAGGGGCTGTTGTTTTTGTTTTTGGTTTTGTAGAACATAATTAAGTTTTACAAAAAAAACAAAAAAAAAAACGTCAATGTAGGTGAATTTCGTCTCAGGGAGCTACAGGGCAGCCTGATCTGGTATCACCAGTATATATATATATATATATATATATATATATATATATATATATATATATATATATATATTTGCCTTGCATATAATATCGTCCAATATACTCAGAAATAGTGACTTACACGTTTATTTGTTTATTCATAATTATCATCTTTTTAATTTTTCTGTGCGTATGATTTTCCATCGACTCATTATTACACCCATATATATATATATATATATATATATATATATATATATATATATATATGATTTATTTATTTATGTTTTTATTACAGAATATAAGAACAACATCGGTACCGTGGTTTCAAATCCTAGCAAAGGGAACCTATAAAGCCTTCTTTATCGGAACTCTCTTCAGCCTATGTTTATGTCTGTCTTCGCGGAAGATGGCTGTAAACGTGCTATGTTGATTGTCTTATGATATTTCGATTTTCTTTTAATTTTCATAATTTTTACCAATTGGGTATTTCTACCTGCAAATTATGCGAGTATTTTATTCATGGGTGAACAAAAACATTTTTTTTTGTTCTGTGAAAAAAAAATGTCAATACCAATGTCATGTTGACCTCCGATCCCAGAGAAATAAATTAAAAAAAGAAGTTTAAAATCTTGAGTTGAAAATTAAGAAAATATTTAAGAATAAGATTTAAAAACATAAAGAAATCCCGTTACGAACGGGGAAAGAAGAGTAAAAAATAAATGTGAATCTATATGGGTCTCAAAGACCAACATAAATATATTCAAATTAACTCTTGTGTTACGTAAAACATAAATTCAGTCAGATTTGATGGTAATCTTAGGGGGACACTTCCTTAATCCCGATAAAATTCAAAGCTGGTTTAGTACTTTTATTCATATTTACTTAGAAAATTAGGGAAAATATAATAAATCATTATAATAAATTATATTAAGTACTAATGATAAAATAAATTAATACAATAATATAATCGTTAAAATTTTTAATTAATTACATATGAGAGAGAATAAAATAGGACTCAAAACATATTGATTTATTAATCAAGTAAAGAAAAACTAAATGAAGAATAAATTAATAAATAATAAAAAATATATTAATAAACATGATGGTTATAAATATCATTGTAATACACTCCCAAGTTAAAGGAAAGGGAAATTTTGAAAAAGAAACCTTTTCAAAAAAAACTTTAGTGTCTACCTATATGTATGTACTAATCTTGTCATTTTTCTTATATTCATTGTTATCATTTGTATATTTATATATCAAATTTTGCTTGTGTGGTGAAATGTTGCAAATATTATCTTAGTCCTGTCTAGGATGTTTCTCTCTCTGTAATCTGTCTTCCCAGTTAATTAAGAGTGTGAATCTTGTGAATACAACATTTGAATAGCTCGCTCCTTCTATTTAAGGCAAATATTTTATTTACCTCCTCTTCAGGAGGTTAGACACATGGTCAGGTGTCGATTTTGATAAAAGTGTTTCTGTGGAACAAACTGGATCTGAACACGGCACACCCAGGTCCTTAGTCTGCGTCGTTAACCCCTTAGTCACTGTGCCATCAGGGTCATAAATACCCCGTATTATGTTGTATTTCTCTGCGTTGCAAAGAGAGCATAGGTGCGAAGCTGGAGAGTATGACGGTCTTCTCTCTACCTCCTTCCATGTAATGGTGAAGGGCATTCCCTTATCTTTGAATTCCCATACCCGGGTAACTAGTGCTGTGTTTGCCTTTTCCTTATATTTAAAAGTGTGTCTATGTGCATATAACCTCTGCTTTAAAGTAACCTGTGTCATGCTTCAGCTCTGCCACTGGGTTGACTTGTCATAGTAGCTTCATATACAATAGATTCAACTTTGCAGTTTACACCTAAGGAGAAATTATCTTTGGAAATGAAAGAGCAGTTTTTATTTTCTTCTGTCTTTGGTTCTGCAAAAATAATCTTCTTTACGGATGTGGTGCTGGAGTAACTTATTTCAATCATATTTCTATTAAACAATTTGTGCATTTATGTTGTAGGGGAAAGTTTTTTATTAAGTAGTTTAAGGAAATATGTCCTACTCTTGTCTTGGTGTTAAGGGAGAAGGGGGTTGAGAACCAGATGATGTTCCATTTTCTATTGTGTTTGTGTTTGTGTGATTGGTTATGTGTGGGTTGATATGAGATCTTGTGTGTAAATCCACTATTGCAGAGTGTTTCATTGTAATATGGTGCTGCTTGTTCAAAGATCTCAGGATTTTATGAAATATCTAAGATCCTTGTACTGATGGTAGTGATCATATTTTTGAAAACTGTCGGGGATGGCAAGATCCTTTGTTTATGTATTTAAAGGTTCTATTTGGTTTGTGGAAAGGTTTGTGTGTTTTACTTTCTAGGTCTAGGGTGGTGTCTAGGAAATCAACATTGCTCAGATTGGTATTCATAGTGATTTTGAACCCTAGTTCTTGAAATGTTTTGTTAACTCTTTTCTTAGCCTATCTAAAGGGTTCCGTTGCAGTCACGTGAAAGGAACAGGCCGTCATCCCTGTATAGACTGAAAAAATAGTCGGTGAATTTGTTTTTAAGTGTATCCAGTAGAAACAGGCCGATTAAATTGCAAACGTCTACACTGTCATACTAACCCATAACTATATCAAATGGGTTTTTGGGCTCCGATCTTTTTACCCAGGCTTTTTCGTCGAAGAATAGAAGAGTTTGTCTCGAGTATATAATTATCTCTTTATCTAGTGCACTAACATCTGTCTATGTTGATGCAAAATTTAATGCTTGATCTAGTGTTTCCTTAGTGATAGAGGGGTAAAAGTTGTGTAAATTTGCACCTGTGTGCTTCTGGTATCTAATGGAATCAGTTCAGTACTGAATTTGCATTTCCACAAAGGTTCAGGTTAGTTTTAATTTTTATTGTTTTTACTATTTTCCTAATTATTGCCTTGCTGACCATAGCTATCTCACTTTTTGCTGGATTCATGAGTTTGCCTGTTAGCCTGTTTGAGAAATTCTCTCCATTGTCCTTTAAAGTAACAAATGCGTTTTACTTCGCCAGATGATTAGATCTGTATTCGATGCCTAATTTTGTGGATATTTCAGTTGCTTCTCTGTTAATATTCCTGTAAATGTCGTTCTTTGCTATTTGGTATTTGTCAGTGATGAAGTTTTGGGTCAGAAGTGCGTTCCTCTCTTTTGTCATACTATATATGTTTTTGGTCTTGTCAGAGAAGACTAGTGTTTCGTTGTTTCTTTTTAGCTTTTTGATGACAGTGGCTAAAGTTTTCTGAAAATTATTCGGCCTGTTCATGAATTCCAGGTTGGGAATTATATATATATATATATATATATATATATATATATATAATTTGAATTCTGTCATCCTATTATCGGGTAGAGGGGAAATACGCATAAGTGTTGTTTGCTTTCTGTTTTTTCCATAGATTTCCTGCATGATATAATACCATTTTAAATAGTTTAATGGTGGTTTCTGAGGAGCAGCGTGTAATTGCATTTAATTGTAACATATTACACGTTGCGAAACAATTGTAAGACCATCGTCAATTCGTCCATTGCAAAAAATAAAGAATATAAGTAAAGACAGAGTTTGCTTATTAGAATTTAAATAATCATTATATATATATATATATATATATATATATATATATATATATATATATATATATATATATATATATATATATATATACATGATAATGATTACTATTACCGACATATGATATTTTAAAGGAAATACAGATGGGAAATTAGTTCAAATCAATTTATTTTGCTGTGATTACTCATTTTTGACCTATTTGCATTAAAAAATGTAAGTATTCAAGAATTAAAAGATTTTTTAAGCCAATTTACTTTACAGTAACTAGTTAATGACTGAATACTTGGTTTCTCCCTTTTCGACCATTACTCGCTTCCTCTCCGGTTATGTAATTTGTTCTTGTCAAGAAGCAAAATAGCTACCCAGAAATATCCATCAGTCCTGATTGATATAGAAAATTCCGAAAATGGAGTAAAAAAAAAAACGGGACACCGGTTGGATTTGTGGTTGCTGATGTACTTTTTTTTCGACTGTAAATTTTGTTTTATTTTTAGTGATTACAAATGGATGCAAAAGAAACATGAGATTGTTTGGACCAAATGACCAGTATGAATGCAACTGCAAAGAGCTTGCATTCTGCGATTTTAAGCACAATGGTAAATGTGAAAATGATGAATGCAGATTTGGTTATGGAGGATCGCACTGCCAAACGAGTAAGTCAAACTAATGAGGCTGGTAGAATTTTATGCATAATATATATATATATATATATATATATATATATATATATATATATATATATATATATATAAATATATCATATTCGGTTTAACGCACGTTTTACATGCTGGAATGCGTTGGATGGCTTTCACAAATTGACTTTTAAACTAAGCTATCTCTGGCCAGGTCTTTATTTATTCATCTTTCTCTCAAGTCAATTATTATCACTTCCTCCCATGTTTACCTTGTCCTTCCCCTGTAAACTGGGCCAGCTACCTCAATTGTTCTATATCTACTAACCCAAAATCTGTCATCCATTCTTTCAACGTAGCCAAACCATCGGAGTCTCCTATTCTGCACACATCTTCCTATACTGTCCAGATTCAATCTTCCACTGAGGTCATCAGATCTAAGCCTATATTTAAGACTCATTTTACACATCCATCGAATCATTCTCATAACATTTCTCTCTATACAACGCATTTACTTAACCCTCACTGGCCAGGTTTCAATTCCATACATCATTACACTGCATACACATGCTTGATAGACGCTTCCTTTGGCCAATAGTGGTGACGCTCTGCTGGTTAGTAATGGCAGAAGTTTTCTTCACTTACTTGCACACAAATTGGGTATCCTCTTTCAACCTACCAGTAATTCCACTGCACTTCTTGTGTACCCAATACTTACATGTACCACAAAAAATTAAATTGTGCAGACTTCCTTTCCACGAACTGAGCATGGGGACTTTCCTTTTTGGGGAGCTTTCCAACACTACAATCACTAATTATCATTTTGGTCTTGGTCACATTCACTTTCAGACCTATATCAGGTTATTGCTAATCTGACGAAAGTGGTTGATACAGTTAATCGGGATGCGCTGTGGAAGTTATTGGATAAGTTGGGATGTCCTCCGAACTTTGTTAGACTCCTTTATGAGCTGTACGACAATATGAATGCACCTGTCAACTACAATGGTTGTCTCTCTGAACCTGTTGTAGTTTACAATGGTGTTAAACAGGGTGAGACACCTGCACCTACTTTGTTTTCCATCTATTTTACTGTAACTCTGTCATCGGCTTTCACTAAATGTGACAAAAGTGTGTATCTTCGAATTTGCACATTGGGTCAGCTGTATAACGTAAAGCGTTTTAAAACTTTGTCAAGGACATTCTCCACTGTTTGATCTATGCAGATGACGTGGCTCTCGTAGCTCACTTTCAGAATGATATGCAGGATATCATGAACCGTTTTGTATGGGCGTGTAGAAGCATGGGTCTCACAATAAGCCTGGGTAAGACAAAGGCTATTTTTGTCCCGGTCTCTGGCAAAATGTATCAGGAACCGGATATATTTCTTGAAGAACACAGGTTGTCTGTAGTAGATCGTTTTATGTATCTGGGTAGTGTTATTTCGAGGAATGGGTCGTTGGATACTGAGGTAAGTAGACGTATTGAACAGGTGGTGTATCTTTTGGTCATTTAGAAAAGTGAGTGTGAGCACCACATGATATCAGGATGGAAACTAAGGTATCTGTGTATGACGCCTATATTGTATGAACTTTGTTATATGCTTGTGAGACATGGACAACTTACAGAGCTCATATTTGCCTGCTAAAGCGTTTCCAGCAGAATTGCCTTAGGCACTTGCTTAACATCTGTTGGGGTGGCTTCATCCCTGATAACGAAGTGTTGGTACAAGCTGCTGTTCCAAGCATCAAGTCTCGTGTAAGTAAACGCATACTTCGTTGGGCTGGTCATCTTGTTCATCTTACTGATGGCAGACTGGCCAAGCAGATGATTTATGAGAAACTGACTGGGAATACTCGCCCACAGCACAAACCGTGTAAGCGATTCAAAGATGATTTGAAGTCGTTTTGAATTGATGTCAGAGGATAGGAGGGAAAAGCTGTAGATAGGCCAAGGTGGAGGAAAGCGATTTTTGAAAGAAGCAAGCTTTTTGAAATGAATAAGATGAAACACCACCAGCAGCTGAAGAGAGCAATGAGGAAAACACGTGACATCTCCAGCATATGTAGGAAATATGGAACACCTAAGATGCCAAGCTTGCAGAAGTATTGGTCTTTGGCCTCAAAATAGGCCTCAGTTTACAATATCACTTCTTCTCATTCCCTGGAACATTCTTTTGAGGTTTGTAAACAGCCGGTAGTTACTGGGAGATGGGGGATCTTGAGAATAGGGTGGTTGTGAAAGAAATGCGAAATGTAATTCATGTAATTTTGCCACCATTGCGATGGTGCATTGTTGTGGTGAAAGCGTACTTTTTTCGTTTTCATTTGTGGCCGTTTTTTGGCAATTTCTTTTCTTTAAATGCACGAATAATGATATATAATATTCGCTATTGATGGTTTTTATTTTACTCATAAATGAGGAGGGTGAAATACCTTTTGCAACAGTAATAGTGTGTAAATGACCACATTAACCTGTATCATCGAATGGTTTTTGGCCTTAATAAGTGATGACTTATCAGTAAAAAATGATTTCACCTGAGATGCGACGGAAGCGACTCCATCAATGTATTGCAAAAAACGGCTGTCATTTCTCTATCATTTTAAGACCTATTAAAACAAAACTTTTTATCTTTAATTTTGAGAAAAATCTCTATTTATTATTGGGAGTCACTGCTTATCAAGCCTAAGATCCACTCAAGGATAAGGGTTAATGAGACAGGAATGAACTCCAGCCGAAAGATGAAAAACACTATGGGAGTACTAAGATTAATCAATGTTATGAACTGCGTTTCGTTACTTATGGGGCGATCCATGATAAGAATTAATTGACATTGGATTTGAAGACGACCTAGTTGTAATCTGCTGAGAAGCAGTTCCACAGCAATGTGTTCCACAGGTGGGATGCCTTTGCAACAAAAGCTCTTTCCATGGAAACTCTGCCTGATGGAAGGAGAAAGGAATGTCTTTTTTCTTTATCATAGATAGATGTGTTCTTGTTGTTAATGACTTACAAGGAGAAAACGAAGACTGGAGCTCAGTCGAGCAGCTTTCCTTGAAACAATAATATAGTAGAAGTACAGAAGGTATTAATCCTCAACAAGCGAAATACTACAAGTTTCATGGAAATATATATTCTTATGTTATTAAATAAAGAATATGTGTTCGAGTTATCGATACTTTGCTTGTCTGTATTTTATGTACTTCTCATCGCTCAGTTGACTCCGATTCAGACTTCTTGATCAATTAACACAGCGTTAGGGAGGTACGGTCTTATCAACGGAGGCAATTCGACACCACCAGTCTTCTTCAGGGCAGAAGAAACTTTGCCAACGCTGGCATCTCGAGAATACGGCCAAAAGGCAGTGATGCCACATCTATCCACACCAGAGGTATTAGTCTGGGACATGAACGGAAGTAAACAAGTGTGAGTGTTGCACTATTATTTGTTGCGAATGACTGATAGGTTGCATTATATAGGTAGAGAATCAGTTTTAATTTCTAAATATAAGATAGCGTTCAATTTTAATATCTATTCAAAATGTGAGAGATCTTCATGCCCCACCATGTATGTATGTCATTTGTATTTGGATAAAGTAATTAATTTTTTTTATTCAATCTCAAAAATTTTTTGTTTTTCAGTTCTTTATCATCAACATTTAATTAATGAAGTCAAAGAAGACAAGAACATTTTTAGAAATCGTTCAAAACTTGTTCAAAATAACTTTCAGCTCTTCTTTAATAGAACTTACAGGATCAACACGTTAGGAATGACGTGTGAAACTTCAGGTAAGTTCCAGTTATTCGGCTTCAATAATAAGAACGAATATTCATAAAATACATCGATTCAATGTATGCATTTAGTGATGGAAATGCTATCACGGACTTAAGCGTGACAGATCAACATACTAATTTGACTGGCATACGGATGTAATAATATTTAGATTGGTTTCATTTGGGAAGGGAACACAATGATATTGATGTCTTGCAAAAGAATAAATACTGTGCTAAGTGAGTAAAAAAGAAATACGACTTTTTTTCTTATTAAGGTGTATTTGTTTATTGCAGTGTGATAACCAGTCGCTCTGTTTCTCCTAGGTCGTGAGCTCGATCCTCACTAGTTACTGTCATTTCTTTAATTTTCAAACTACAAAAAAAATTGACCGTTTTACAGCGAGGATAAAGCAAGATAGGGCTACTTCCACTGTTCTAGGTTCAGGCTCATCACATCAGTCCTCTCTTACTGTGTCTAATTCTACAAAAACTTATGTAGAAGTTGTTCAGCACAGAATAAATATTAGTATATAAATGTTAATGTATATTATAGTAGTTAGTAAAAAAAGTTATTTTTAATAGAAATGTATTTTGTTTATTCTGCTAATAGAATTTTTTTTTTTTTTGTAAGAAATAAAGTTTGAAATGAGTAATCAAAGTATTTCCTTGAACTAGAAAAACGTAATTATTTGCTTAGCACCAGCTTTGGCCGTAGTGATTTTAGATGTTTTATATTTTAACATATTTTGTTTAATCTGTAACCTACGCACATGTTCTAAGGGATGAAGTTTATTTTTTACGTTAATAATTATTTTGAATTATTTCGCATTGTAAAAGTTATGTTAAATAAGTAAATGAAGGGAACTAGTTTTTAATATAGCTGTATTAATATATTTTACGAATTCCCATAGAACAAAATATCAATTTAAACATAACAAAGTATTTGAATAACTATGCACCTAGAGATTCTATTTAGACAGTCGTTTCCAAAATACATATCTGTAACAAATGGAGGAATATCATTAATAAATTGTATCTGTTACTTATCGAATGAAAATAAATGGTGAATATCGTGCAGTGTATACTACTGAAAAGTTATCAGGTCGGATAGAATATGTAATCGATGAACTCCATTGAAAGTATTTCTTTATATAAATAACGCGGACTTAAAATGTACGTAAATTACTGGCTAGTCAGATCTGAATAAAATACGGATTTGTCAGATGTATTGCTAGATAGGTTTAACTTGAACGATTTAACGTTATATATTAGATTTTAAAATTTTGTACTTATCCTAAAAATTTAATTTAATGAATATTTTCTACTCAATATATTTACTATAAATGTTTTTTAAAATTTTCAGCAAAACATTTTTCTATTTTCATTGGTAACTCAAAATTTTGTGACTTTACTTGCTCGAATAATATTCCTTGCACTGGAGATATGACTGGTGAATATCTATTGATAAAAACTCACAACGACATTCAAATTTCAAGCATGAAAATGACAGGTATGTACTAATCCTATTTTTTCTATGTACTCAAATTTAATATATATATATATATTTTACAATGAATGATCAGAATTACCACTCTGTCCGAAAATAGCTATTTTGATTCCAATAAAGGTGTGCATATATCTATTAGTATGCAAAAGAAGAGTTAAACAATGTGTGTTTCCTAAAGGTTTTTTTCTATATACTTTTATAACACAAAATACATGCTAAAATATTTCTTAGTTCTAGGATGGATTTATGATTGAAAAGAATTTCATTTTAATTCTTGTAAGTAACCGTAATTTCTTATTAATTTAACATGTTACATCTGACTTAACTTTCTATAGTTCTCTCGCCCTCTATCACTGTATGCAGATTCTAATATGTTTAATGTTTGTAGACATTTATAGAAAGAGTGACTGTCTACTTCTTAATATCCTTCATTTTCTCATCTAAATGACATAGTGCGTTCATACACACTGTAAACACGTCTGAAAATTAAATAGCAGAACAATAAGTCTCTTTTCTTCTGTATTATTCACTAGCTGTCCCGACTCGTCGTGACCTGGAATGATTAAACCGAAAGTGGTCTTTAATTAATACATAACTAGCTGTCCATATCCGGTGCTTCCCGGGAGTCTTTAATTTAATTATTTTTTATCTTTCGGATTTTGAAAGTATAATTAAAATACTTTCAAATTTCCCATGATCATGAAGTCAAGCATTCTTTTAGTCAAGTATTAAGCGAATTGCTGAATTGTTTAAAAATAAGACGAAATGCATTCTGGTAGTGTAAGCTGTAAAAGTAAATTATTGCTTAATAGTAAAAATGAAGTGATGTATGAGTCACATGAAGAAATTTCGATGTATTTATACTGAAATATTTATTGAATTCAACAATGCAGTAAAATATAATGATTTTCAAATATCATAACGGCAATAGTGTATACTAAATGTATTTTTCTTTATCCTGTCTACAACAATAACTTATGAAATCACTCAATATGAGTTTTAACTTATTTTAAACGATTAAATTATGATTTAGTTTGATTAATCCTCTAAAAAATAATGAACAGTTAAGTGCTTCTTGTAATGATAAAAGAAGAATGAATAAGAATGCCTTTCGTAAAGGTTTTATCAGCTTAAAATATATACACGTGTTTGGCAAAGTCAATATGGCGGAATCCTTAGTTCCGGCCAAAGGGGAATAACCATGACTCATTTCCTGAAGAGTTACAGTAATTTATTATAACATTTTCCCCTTCAACAATAATCAAGTATGGAATTACAGAAGTTAAATTTAGTCTGTTCTGTACTAGGTTAAAAAGTCCTTATATTTACTTGGAAATCGCCGCATTCTGGACGATCTCCGCACTGACTCACAGGGATTTTTGTTCTCAGCATCCACATCGTGGCTAGTATGGATATGTTCAGGATCAGGTAAGGGATTCTTCTCCTCCACGTCGATATTGTTTTCGTCAGGTGGCGGTTCTTTATGGGCTTCAGGGCTTGCAGTATTGTTTTCATCGTGTTCGTCTTCTTGGTTTGAGGAGTTAGGGGCCAGGTCTCGCACATTGACAGTAGTTTCCGCACCAGAGGGTAGTCGTACATGAGCATAGTAGGGGTTGATGTCTAATAAGGTAGCAGGGGTTACTGGAGGGTCGAGCTTACTAGACTTAGTATGGTTTCTGACATATACTGGGCCTGGTTTCGCCCAAGTGGGAACAGAAGTTCCGGAGGAAGATCTACGACTATATTTGAACATTCTCTCATGAGGAGTCATATTGGTGGCAGTGCACAGTAACGACCTGATTGAATGGAGAGCGTTTGGTAGTATCTCTTCCCAATGAGGCAGTTTCATGTTGCTAGAGTGTAAGGTCGTTTGGATGGCCTTCCATAAAGTTCCATTGAGCTTCTCAACTTGCCCGTTACCCTCAGGGTGATACCTACTTGTTTTAGAGGTGGCGATACCTTTGCCACGTAAGTAATCTTTGATTTCTCCTGCAAGGAAGTCAGCAGCTCGGTCAGTGTGTATCATATCGGGCATGCCAAAAATAGCAAATAGTTGGTTTAGGCAATGGATCACGGTTTTACTAGTCATATCCTTACAGGGGAAGGCAAAGGGAAAGCGAGTATATTCATCAATTATGGTGAGTAAGTATTTGTTACCACGTACAGAGGTAGGTAAAGGGCCTTTAAAGTCGATGTTTAGTCGCTGGAAAGGTAATATAGCCTGTATGAGTGTTCCTTTGTTACAACTGGCAAATTTAGGTTTCAAATACTGACAGGAGGGGCACGAGTCTGTTATGTTTTTAATTTGTTCTAAAGAAAAAGGAAGGTTTCTTGTCCGGATGAAGTGGCTGAGTCGCGTGACTCCAGGATGGCATAGTGTAGCATGCAAGTCGCGGAGGTCTTGCAAAGTGTGCGTTAATGCAGAGATGCGAGAAAACGTATCAGCAGCTGTATTTTCCGTTCCTGGGCGGTAAGTAATGCTGAATTTGAATTGTGACAGTTCGATCCGCCAACGACATATCTTATCATTTTTAATTTTTGATTTTCTCTTATTATCGAACATAAAACTGACGCTCTTTTGATCTGTAATAACTTTGAAATGTCTCCCGAGTAAGAAGTGTCGCCACTTTCGAAGAGCTTCGACAATCGCAGCAGCTTCTTTTTCGACCGCGTGATGTCTAATCTCGTTCGGACTTAGTGTCCGAGAAAAGAATGCAACGGGTCTACCCTGTTGGTTCAGCGTAGCAGCAATGCAGTATTTACTGGCATCAGTTTCCACTACAAATTCTTTGTCCGGGTCAACAGTTATAAGGGTGGCATTACTTAAGTCGGTCTTCAGCGTCTGAAAAGAATTTAGAATAGACGGGGGTAGTGGAAACTCCCTGTTATGGTTCAGCGGCAGTATCTTATCAGAAAAATTTCGAATGAATTTACTATAGTAAGAGAACATACCAATTATTCGTTTTTGCGACTGTAGATTTAGAGGCGGTGGCATTTCAAGGAGTGGTTTTAGCCTCAGGTAATCAGGAGTAATTTGGTTGTTCTGGATTGTGTACCCAAGAAGTGTGATAGAAGTAGTAGAAATGATGCTCTTACTTTGGTTGAGTGTGATGTTGCATTTTTTTTGCTACATTATAAAACCTTTGAAGGTTGTAATCGTGTTCTTGTTGATCCTTTCCGCATATCGTGACATTGTCTACATACACAAAAGTATCTGTTAATTTTTCTCTTTCTACAATGTCATCGATGCATCTTTGAAAGGCACTCACTCCGTTAGTGACTCCAAAAGGGATACGAGTAAATTGGTAAAGTTTTCCATTTACTTCGAATGCTGTGTATTTCCGATCGGCGTGACTAATTGGGATTTGGTGGTAAGCAGACTTCAGGTCAAGTGTTGTAAAAACGTTGTATCGAGCTATGTCATCAATCATTTTAGTAATGTTAGGCATGGGATAGGCATCCAGTTCTGTAAATCTATTTATGGTGTCGCTGTAGTCGACCACCATTCTTTTTTTTTGATTCTCGTTAGAGGTCACTAAAACTTGGGCTCGCCAAGGAGATATAGAGGGCTCTATTATGCCTTCCCTCAGCATTCTGGCAGTTTCCTCTTTAATAAAAATGTTGTCAGTGAATGAGTGACGACGAGATTTGGTGGCAATAGGGGTCGTCCGAGTAGAAAGATGAGAGAAGAGGGGAGGAGGAGAAATTTTGATACATGGAAAACTGTTACTCTTACCCATCGCTCCAATAACAAGTTCTTCCCTGGGACCGTCGAATTTCAACGTCACAGTTTTATATTGTTTTAGAAGGTCTTTTCCGACAATCATATCCGTGAACAGGTCCTTAATTACTTCCACCGTCATGGCGTGGTGGTTTTTACCGTTTAGAGAGATGTCAACAACAGTTTCGCCGATGATTTTAGCATGATGATTCGGGTCCGCCAATGCTACGGTTTTCAGTTTGGGGATAACAACAAGTTTCAGCTTTCTTGCTGTATTTTTGCTAATGAACGTCCTCACGCTGCCGGAGTCTACCATAGCATTCACTACCTGCCCATTTATTTCGCATTTGGTGTAGGTGATGTCTTTGGCACCCGTTCCTAGTCAGGAGAGATTGGGTGGGGGGGGAGTCCGGGTCGTACAACACAGCAGCAGGAGAGGAGGATGATCTACATACCTTAGCCCAATGGCCATTTTTTTTACATTTTCTACACTCGGCATTACGTGCAGGACACATCGCCCGTGCATGCCGTGTGTTCCCACAGAAGAAACAAATTCCTTTTTGTAATGTATTTCCTTTTACAGCGGCTAAGGGAGTTTCTTCTGGTTGACCTACGGTAGCTGTTACGCTCGGGTGGTAATCGAAGCTGGCCGTATGCTTCTCCGCTTGTTCTAGGGATCTAGCCACTGTAAATGTCTCTTGTAGTGTCGAGAAAGGTTTTTCAAGTAGGCGCTGACGGATAGACGAAGACGAGATGCCGCTAATGAATGCGTCCCGTATATATTGTTTTTTGTTTTCCTCGGCACTTACCGCTTGAAATTCGCAAGATTTAGCGAATACTTCCAACTGTTGCATGAACTCGTCGATGGTTTGTGTCGGTTTCTGTTTACTTGTCAGGAGTTGATGTCTGTTAAATACAATGTTTGTTGGTTTCATATAAATAGCGTCTAGCGTTTCTATGGCGCCGTTGTAATCCGTGGCGTCGCTTATGATTTCGAAAATTGTCGCCGAGACAGAATTGATCAATGCGAAAAGATTTTGCGCATTGTTTTCGATTTGGTCGTTATTTAACGTGCGTAGGTAATATTCAAATGTTAGTTTCCAATGTTTGTATATTTTTTCCGAATTCGGAGCAGTTGGTTCTGTGTTAAATCTTTCTGGCCGCAGTAATTTGTCCATTTTCTTTTTTTTTTTTTTTTTTTTTTTCTTATTTTAAGCTGATAAAATTGTAATGATAAAAGAAGAATGAATAAGAATGCCTTTCGTAAAGGTTTTATCAGCTTAAAATATATACACGTGTTTGGCAAAGTCAATATGGCGGAATCCTTAGTTCCGGCCAAAGGGGAATAACCATGACTCATTTCCTGAAGAGTTACAGTAATTTATTATAACACTTCTTTTTTTTGTGTTTACCATAAATACAAGGATTATTAAGTTCATATGAAAAAAATATGGAATCAAATAATGCTGCTTATAAAATTTCACCAAAAAATAAATTTTAAACTATTATGATATGCAAGTAAAGTATGAAGTATTTCAATATTTAATGCAAACATAGCGATCATAGATAGAGAAATGTGTTAAATAGATTTTTATTAAGAATGTAATCAGCTGAAGCTGCCACGGTAAATAGTAAAAACTGGCTACATCGTATCAAGGTTCCTAGCTGGAGTAAGTATTATTTGAAAACAACTGAATCTAAATACATTTTTCATTAAAAAGAACATTAAGAGGAAATGGAAAAGATAATAGAATAACTTCTGCCAACGTAGATATAAAGATAATTTGATTATACAGATTTTTTTCACAGTGGCCATGTCCTGAATGCCAAACAAAAACGGACCCTTTCAGCATGGATACAACAAATCAACATCACCTTTTCCTATGCCGGCTCCAGTTCATCACTTCTACTACACTCCTCCCTGGTCTTCAACCACATAGTGCAGTAGTCTTTTGTGTCAGGTGTTCTTTCGAAGAGGAACTACCCGAACTTCTTCCTCGGTGGAGCTCACTGATGATATAAGTGACACATCCTCTTTTGAAGTTAGTGGTGCACTGGCTTTGAGGAGGCTTTTCACAAACAGTATCCCCTATATCGACCACACACCATTGATCCGTTTGATTCGTACCTGGTAGTAATAGTTTTCATTAGCAATTAACACTGAATTATCCATTCGTTCAGGAAGCGCTTGATTTGTCTGCAACAGAAGGCAGTGTTGTTATTAGTAGGGATTTCCTCTGGTCGACTTCATTCATAAAGTACTAATTCCGATTGATGGATTGAAACATGAATCCTTTTGAAACAAGGGTCGCCATACTGTGAATCGGGTGGGCCTGCAATCTATAAGCGTGAGGAAATGCTTGATGGCTTACATTGCCACTGAGACATAAGGAGCTACTTTGAATTAGGGGCCATACCTGTAGGGGCATTATAAGTGGGGAGTTGTGCAGCAAGATTTTTCTTCACATTACCTTTAAATTTCTGCATGTTGGTAGAGTCAGGGAAACAGGGAACAGGAAGGGATTTCCAAAGGCTAGAAGTTCAACGAAAGAAGCTATTACTGTAGGAAGGCTTCCAGCATCTGGGGAACACTACAGTGAAGGAGTGAGATTTTGCTGATTGTCGGATCGGTCGGAAGTATGTATGTCGAGGTGTCACAAGTACAGCAAGTTCATCGGAGCACATTGCATTAAAGTACTTGTAAAACAAGCATAATGATGCAACATTGCAGTAATGGGACAAGAGTTTGAGCTTGGTTGACAGTGTGGGACCTATTAGGTAAGAGGCTCTTTTTTGGACCATGTCAAAGTGGGAAGGGCTAGTGGTTGGTGCACCAATTCAGATGTGACAATGATACTCAATGCATGGATGAATGGTGGCTTTGTAGAGATATAGGATACTTGCAACTGGGAGAAGTTTTCTAGCACGGTAACGGGAGCCCACCTTCCTTGCAACAGCCTTGACAATGTCTTCTATGTATTTGTTCCAATTTATGTTACCTATGAAATCCTGACCTAATTATCACCCTGTTATATTTTCTATTGGTGTATCTCTCCCACTCAGAAAGACATCACTCCCTGTAATAATAAATTAACAATAAAGATATAGTTATACCTACGTCCACACCACCATATACACTACAGCCAGGATCATGAGAAACACCATTCGTCTCTCCTTGTCCCATGGCGGTCTCATGTTGTCAATTTCATAGAACGCAGTTAGCGGCAGGGGATGCTCGGGATCAATATCAGTTGTAACCCTATTGACATACTCCCAGTACTGCTCAAGTTCATGACATTTGAAGAAAGTATGATTGGCCATTTCTTATGCCTTAATTTTGCAGAAAGGTCACTCAGACGAGTCATCTATTTTTGCACTGGATAGTATAACGTTGATGGGTAATGCGTTTTGATCCAATCGTCAGATCAGAGAGAACTCCGAGTTATTGAGATATCTCACACCTGACGTCAAACTCCATTCAGAGCGAATTTCTGATGAGCAGATGTCAAGCTGCACCCTTCACTAATCCCCCGGGGAGTTCTCTTCTAGAAGACTGTTAAAGGTCACTGGACCAGAGAAGCTTTTTTGAGTGTGGCTCAGCACTCTCTTAAAAACTGTGATTCGCCCATTGGCCTACAATGGACCTCAACTGAGGGGCAAGGATGAGGTTGGGAAAGGCGCTCTCAATAGCAGGATTCAATGCAGACTCATCTGTCAGTTTGACTCAGGAAAGTCAGTCTCTCAGCATATCGATGACATGTCAAGTTGGCCATCCCCAAGCCTCCCTCACACCGACGTTGAATACAGACCTGTCCGCGAACCCAGTGCCTCCCCATGTCCCAGGGAAACAAGAACAGAAGGTGCTGACTGACCTTTACATGAGTCGCAGGCAGAGAAAATACAGTCAGTCGGTAAAGGATGAGAGGAAAGACATAAGTGGTGCATTAAGGAAAGTTTCAACCTTAAACTGTACCTCCAACCAATTCCTCCTAGGCTTCAGATCCGGTCTGACATGCATGTCGACTACACTTTATCTTATACAAAAAGCAGTGATAAAAAAACATGTTTGAAATAACATCCACGTGACAACAGTTGAATGAATATTAACCAACCTTGTTATACTACACTGCCTCCTTCCCCAAAGGAGGAGTTAATGTCTAAGAGGATGGTATCATGACGAACAAGAAAATACTATACTACTCTTCAAAAGGAGCAGATAATGTCTCGGGGGATGGTATCATGGTATCATAAGAACAAAAGAACAGATACTGCACTACCCCCCCCCCCCATAAAAAAATTAGGATTAATATGCTAAATGTTATTTTCGTATATGCATAACTGTGAACATAGTGTGAAAGAGTAATCCCCCATACTATTTCAGACTATACTACACTACCCCCTCTATACTATTTCAAACAAAGTACAATAGTACAATAGTATAGTTTCGGTTTCCTTTATTAATTGATGCTGAGCCAATCTTCATTCTAAAATGAATCTTGTTTTTCAGGATGTTCAACTGGTTGGTTTGGAGAAAAATGTGACAAGCAGTGTCACTGTGCAGATGGCAAAGAATGTCACAAGATAACAGGACACTGTCCCATGGGCTGTGAAATTGGAAGGTGTGGTTCCGACTGTCAAGCACTGAAATATGGTAGGATATACATTTTCAATAATTTCTGCTTCTTTTGATCATTGTGCAAACTACTTTGTATTCTTGCAACATCCTTTTACCATTTATTTCCTGCTGATAATGGCAGTTGTTGTTTTTCTAGAATTTGAGCAGTAATAAATCTTATCAGGGTTCTACTAATCTCCGTACCTTTCAGTGAAGAACTGAATGGTTCTTTTCTTTTCTCCCAGACCCTTCATGAGAAATCACACATCACTCAATAAATATTGGGGCTGACATATAAATGGCGCCACTAATATTACATCCATATTACTCACCTTCACATCGCATGTGTCAAAATTTGTGCCTAATCTGATTATTAGCTAACAAATTACAGTTATTTAAGTGAAGCTACTGTTGCAAATTTTCAAATCAATGGAAAGATCTGAATTTCATATGTTGATAAAGCATTGCTTTCTGATGGGGAAAAATACTGTTCAAGCAAAGCAATGGTTTGGTAAGTGTTATTAGGACACTGTTCCGTCAGAAACAATAATTAAGAGGGGGTTTGCTGACTTTAAACGCAGTCGTACAGAGACAAATGATGCTGAATACTCAGATCGCCCAAATTCGGCAGTTGTCTTAGAAAACAAAGTCTATTAACTCGATTTCGCTGATTATAAATTGAAGTTGTGTGAAGATATCAGAAGGCAGTGTATTCATCACAACCGTTTCAACACAACAAAAAAGACTTTTTATGTTAATATGTGACAATGAATGAAACTTAGATTCACCACTTTACTCCAGAGTCAACTTGGATGTCAGCTTAATAGACATTAGCAGGTAAGCAACGTCCAGAGCGACCAAAGATGCAAACATCATCAGGGAAGGTTTTGGCCTAAGTATTTTAGGAAGCATAAGTTATTTTGTTCATCGATTACCGTGAGAAAAGAACAATCATAAATAGCGAATCTTATATAGCAGTATTATCGATGCGTTTGGCGGAAGAAATCACAAAAAAAACCCGCCTCAAATAAAGAAGAAAAAGTGCTCTTTCACCAAGAAAATGCATGATGTCACAAGTCAATTGCAACAATGACAAAACTACATGAATGCGACTTTTAATTGGTTCATTACCCACCCTATTCTATAGATCTGGCCCCAAGAGGCTACTGGCTATTTGCAAATGTCAAAAGAATGCTCCAGCGAAAGAAATTTGGCTCCAATGAAGAAGTGATATCAGAAACTGAGGTGTATTTTGCGTCCAAAGACAAATCGTTCTACAATAAAGGCATTTAATTGTTAGAGAAGCGTTGGAATCAATGTTGATAAATAAAATCGAACTTTGGCTAAAAGTTTTTGGTTTTTAGTTAGGCTCGGAACTTATTGAGTGATGTGTTATACTATTTGGCAGTTTTTTCTTCTTGCTGGGATGAGTTTGTCCATTTATATTTCTACATCCCAGATGATGTTACGCCTTTCCAGCACTCTCTGCCTCTTTCGATAACCATTGCAAAGCATTTTGCATTATGGCACCAACCATTTACTATTGATTTCTCACTCGCAACGACCGTTAGTCTTCTCGGGAATTTAAAGGTAATAAGCTTTCCCAAGGTTCCAGGTATGGTTGGTGCTCTTCCTCCATGGTCTTTCCATCCTTCTTGACAGTTCAATATCATTTTGTGTGGAATTAACAGAGGCTGGTGTAACCATATGCATGTGTGATGTATGTGCAGTTGTTGTTTTTTTGTTGGAGTGGGTAGGTCAGTTTATGCGATTTGGGGCAGTTTCAGTTCCCTTGGACTCGTATGATGTTTTTTCGATATTTCTGTTTTATTTCTATTTCCAATTATCTATGGCTTCAACACAACCTCAATTTGAAACCATTTCGGGGATTATAAACGGTGTATACCTAAAAATATATATTTTATAAAAACTCAATATGTATAGTAAAGTATGAAAATATATTTATAGCAATTAAGCTACACAGAGGCGTCCACGTTTCATCCCTGCAGGGAATCGGCAGGCAAAGTGCACACATTTTTCTTCTTAATTTGTTTTTGTATGTCCACGTGGTGTTTAGTCTAGCTAACTAACCAATCAGAGTCTTTATTATTTTTCTTGCACAGGTTAATGTTTTCATTGGCCAATAGCTGAGCTTCTCTAAAATAAAGGCCCGGCTGCCCCTTACTTGACATCTTTTTCTTTTCATTTTTTTTTGGGGGGGGGGGTACATTCCTTTTCCGAATGTGTCGAGTTAACAGTTGACCTTATTTAAACATGTGCATGATTGGAATAATTCATTTTCTATTTATTTTGATATTCATTGCTAATTTAGATGTTGATTTAGTTTAGTTTTTTATTCATTTTATTTTTTATTTATTTGTTATGTATGTGATTATCCTAATGTAAATTTTATTCTAGATATATAGTCGATTGCTATTTCGCTTCTACAGTTAAGTGAGTTTTGGGGATCTTTAAAATTTAAAGCTTTTCATACGAACATAATCTATATGTGTCGTCTAAATATCTACATGTACTGGCCCATCGTAATGTTTTCCACTCGATTATTGGTGAGCATCTGCTTTCTTTGAGTTCACAGTAATGGTTCGTTAGTGATTTTTTGAATCAGTTTTTTTTTGTTATTGAATGTGCTTTTATAGTTATTATACCTGGTTTTAAAATCTAGGGAGGTTATACCTACGTAGTATTTGTTATTATTCGCATTTTCTCTGGCAAATATTGTGACTTAGTAAACAATGCCTTTGGTTAGGCAGTTATTTTGTAGTGGACAAAGTTTTTCCTTTCATTAATAAATTTCTTATTTTAATTTGGGTGGCTTCTATTAGAGTTTGAGTAATATGTTATTGTTCTTCTTAGTGTTATTTCTTTTGTTGCTATATTGATCACCTTTTTACGCATTTTTGAGAATCTTTTTCTCTACTGCTCTCGTTAAGTATTTTGTTATTGTGTGCTTTAATTATCATTTCTAAGTTTTTGCTACTATAGTATGATAGTATTAAGTTATTTTTATTGAATATTGTTGCAAGAGATACTGTTTGTCGAAGAGATTTAGGAATTTCTTGGCAAATTTAGTTTTTAGCATCTGGTTATTGGGAGGTTTAAACCAGATGATATATATTTGTCTTGTTTAATTAATCCGATCAAACTGAAAATAGGAAGGTGTTGTTACATCGAAGAGCCGATAATAATATGGAAAACAGGCCATGACTGTACGAAACTTCGTCGTAACTCTATTAATATTTTCTGGAAGAGCCCATCTACTCCCTAAATAGCGTAGAGCAACAACACACCATAACCCCCTCCGTTTACCATTGTACCATATTGAGTCAATATCTTTTTCTTTTCAGGTTTATTTCAATGTAGTTTCTTCTTGATTTGAGGATATTTTATTTTATTTTTGTTTAACGCCTTCTGGCATTTTGTCGTCCAGACCCAATTTTTTCCTTTTTTCTCTTTTTAAAAAATATTTTATAAAGAGACGCTCGCAAATCTTGCATGTTTTTGAAATAATTTGAAAAATCAAGAGAAATTTGTAGAGACGATACGTTTGTCGGAGCTTGCATATTTATTTTATCGTGCTCGCTCGCTCTGGGCCTGATCTTTTAACGTCTTTGTCTATAATTCGACTAAGATATTTTCTTTTTTTTTCCTTTTTCGCAACTGTAAGCGAAACCCATCTGCGCTATTGTACATCCTTTTCTTAATCTATTCACTTTCTCATCAATTTCATCTAATGGCACGAATGGAACATTGTTCTTTTTAAAAACTGGTTAAATATATATTTTAACTTCAACTTTGTCAGTCATTTTTATATATCTTTCTAGTACACCAGAAAAAACTTCCGAATAACTTTCTTTTACATTTTTCTTAAGTATTTCTGCTTCAGCATTTAAGGTTTTGCTATTTTTACACGAACAATGTATAGGCATATCACATGATTGAAACGTTTCCATCCAATCCGTACACAAAAGGTTTCTTGAGTTGTTTATCACAAACATTTTCAATTTATAAGCTTTTCCTTGTAATGCAACTGTAGTTATTAGTTCGCCCTCAAATTTTATTTGTTTTCCAGTGATGCTTGCGGTTACTTTTAGTTCTCATCAGAGTTAGTTTTCCAATTTTCTTTCAATGTTTGAAGATTTATGATCGACAAATATGAGCCTGATTCAAGTTGAATTTTAATATTCTTATTAAATATTCATACGTATACTTGTTTCCCATACGATCGCATTTAAACCACTTTTTCATTTTATATGGACAATCTTTGTGCCAATGCAATTTCCCACAATCTAAACATGGTTTACGAAGCAGATTATTTTTCATTTGTTTATCAAATTTAATTGGTGAATTAATTTTCTTTTTGCTACATATTTTTCTAATATGCGACACACCACTTTGTTCAATCTGTTTTGAACTTTGTTGAACGTTAATAAAACGTTGACAGTCCTCTGCGGTATGTTGGGGTGTTGAACCAGGTTCATTCCTTAGTTTATTAAGAACCCTTTTTTCTGATTTCCTCGTCCGTATTCGATATTAATCCTTACGCACATATACGACATTTAAAATTGTTAACATTCAACTCTGACAACTTAAAATCATTGCAGTGTTTTTTAACTACGCAAGCAAAAGTCATGTAGTCTTCGTCACCTTTCCTTGTGAGATTCATGTATGTCAATCTTTTGTAGAAAAAGAGACGTTTTAGGACTAAACAATTTAGTCAATATTTGTATCGCGTCAACAAATGTAACGTCGTATATAATTAACGAATTTGGTATGTTGAACCATACCCAATTTTCTTAATAGAAAACGAACCTTTTTAAAATCGGTCCAATTCGCACAGTCCGGCAATGTTGTACGACATACGTTCGGAACATGTTGTTCCCAATAAGTCCGAGTACGTCGTCGCCAGTGTTATGTGACATAGGTTCAAATCCTCGTCGCCAGTGTTTTGACCTATATGGGCCAATAATAATTAAGAAAACACGGTTGTATACATACAAGAGTGTATTTCAAGAAGTACAGAATAATATGTTACAGAAAGTCTGCGTTCGATACTGTGGCTATGACTGCCACCAATGACTGCCAACATGACTGCTACGACACTCTGTCGTTACTTTTTTCATAGTTTCTGCAAGAGTCCATCTACTACAAAATAGGGGAGATTAACATCACACCATAACGAAAGGACTAAACACCATGTGGATATATAAAAACAAACAGTAACAAAAAGTCTGTGAACTAGCCAGATGATTCCCTGCGGGGATGAAACGCAGAAGCCTCTGTGTAGCTTAATTGCCATAAATATATTTTCATACTTTACTACTAAGCACTACTCACATATTTATTGAGCACTGCTGAAGCAACTTCATAATATTATACGTGTATACATGAAATAATAATCTCTCTCTCTCTCTCTCTCTCTCTCTCTCTATATATATATATATATATATATATATATATATAGCAATAGCTGGGCAATAAGAAAAGCCATGCTTAACAAGCTGGATGCGTGCCACCGCAGACACCTCCGTTCCATCACAGGTCACTGCTGGCCGAAAAAACTTATCAGCAACAAGGCACTATACGAACTGTGTAACGAAAAACCCCTCTCCACAAAGGTCGCTGAACAAAGATGGTCTATGTTAGGCCATGTCCTACGAATGAACCCTGACACTCCTGCACAGAGGGCACTAGACTTTGCCGTTACTGGCTCGCAAGACTACCAACCGCGACTAGGACGGCACTGCACAAATCTGCTGGGCACACTACGTGCTGACCTCAAGCAGGCGGGACTAGGACCACTATGTGCAGCGAAACAACTTCATTGCCTATGACAACTTGCGCATGACAATGCCAGATGGCCTGCGACTAGCATGGAGGACTGATTGCAGCTACGGGATGTCATTTGCCTGCCTTTTGCTTAGATTGTGTAGAAATAGTTTGACTATTCTTGTCTGGGTTGATTTCGTCATAATGTTAGGTGTTGGGTATGTTTGATAATAGCCGTATTACTCGATTGTTTGCCTCTTTTGTTTCTCTTCTCGTTCTTTCCTTTATGTTGGTACTTCTGATATATTGTATGATTGTTAATTGTAGTGTCGCTCTGAAGTGAAATAATAACTGTCTCAACATTTGATTATGGGGGGTGCAGTGGTCTTTTGATCAGTATTGTAGGAACTGCTATGAATAACATTTCTGTTTTGAAATCTCAAACAGTTACATGGTAAACAGCTGATAAGCACCTTTTCTATTTCACAACTGAAATAGATGGGTCTCCTTTGGTATTTTATGATGTTTCCAGCGGTGAAATCGGCTTTTACAAGTTCCAAGTGTTCAGTGTGCAAAGTTAGTAATCCCTTGCTTGCCCTTTGATGCCATAGCTTTTCAGTTTACTAAGTAGCCTTTGATGGGGAACGGTATCAAAAGCTTTTTGAAAGTCTAGGTAGATGGCATCAACTTGGTTACCACTGTCCAGCACATCCGTCCACTCGTCGAGACATGTTATGATTGTGTCATGCATGATCTCCTTTCTTGCAGATAGGTGTCACTTGTCCCTGTTTCCATTGAATGGGTAGCATGCAAGACTCTATCGATTTGGTGTAGATGAGCTTAAGAGGCTTGATGATGTAAGCTGAGATCTCTTTCAAGACTCTCGGATGATGTCCATCAGGTCCTGGGGGTTTGTTAATCTTAATTTTCTTCAGCTGTTTCTCAATAGCATCCTCTGTAACGCTGATATTTGACAGTTCTACATGTCCACATCTATGATTCAGCTTAGGTATGTTGTCAACATTTTCACGAGTAAAAACACTACAAAAAAAGTTGTTGAGAATTTCAGCTTTTGCGTCACTTTCTGAATGCAATACACCATCATTATCTCTAAGACCACTGACTCCACTCTTCACAGTTGTCTTAGATTTGGTGTATTTCCAAAATGTTTTAGGGTTCACTTTCACATCATATGCAAGAGATTCTTCAAACGTCTTCCTCAATTTTCTTGTATAACTCCTTAAGCCATTTCTAACTTCGCAATACTGGTCATAGTCACGTAAGTCCTGAGACTCTGTATACCTCTTCCAAGCTCTGTGTTTCGCTTTGACTTGCTTCATTGCTGGTCTGTCCATATAAATCTGGCGTTTCTTACTTCTAGATCGTCCAACGTTGTGAGTTGGAATATGTTTTTGCATTGCTTCACTCAGAATGTCATTGAATCTATCCCATGCATCGTGAATGTCTTTTTCACTTAGTTCTTGATCCCAGTCAACATTTGAGATTGAATCTCGTATTTCACTGTAATTTCCCTTGTCAAATTTGAATTTATTGGTCTTGCTGTAGTTTAGTTCTTGTTGGCATATATGAAGAAGTCTTTTAATCAGCCCAGAAACTGATCACACTCTGAGCCCACTTTGTCTGTCGCTGTGCATATGTCCCAATTTGCACTCGGATAGTTAAAGTCACCAACTATCACTAGGTTCTTTATATTCTTGTCAGATACTGCTCTAAGTAATGTCTCTAATTTTCGATTATTTATACTGTCACTTGTCGGGCTTCGGTAAACACATCCAAACACAATCTTATTGTTTTTCCCCACTTTCACGATTATCCGTATCGATTCTTTGAAATCATTAAATGCCTCAATGTCAATGTTAAAATCCTCCACATCGTACAACTGTGAAACGTATATACTTCCATCTTTTTCCAGTTTGTTCATAGGTGGATGATAACCCTCGAACACAACTTCTGTTTCACTTAGTTGAAATTTGTAATTCTTTGGCTTAACTTCAGTAAGCGCTATAATGTCAGGTTTCACATCGCCGATACACTGTTCCAAGTCTGTTATTTTTGTCGTAATTACATCAATGTTTGTTGAAAGAATCTTGAGATCACCGTCATTCAAACTATATACATGGGGAATATTCTGATGCTTTCTATTTCGTGAGTGGGCGTGAAGTCCCTCCTTTGAAATGCACCGCCTTGTCTCGCGCATGAACGATTTCCCCTCTGCTAATAAAAATATCTTTTTCCCCATTCGTTTTTCTTTCATTCAATTTTTTTCTCAGTAGGTACTGTTCCTCTCTTTGCATTCTAGTCAGATCTGGTTCAATGAACACGTTTTTGAACCGTCCAATGTCTTTCAGTTTCTTGCTACTCTTCAGGATTTTTTTCTTCGTTTCAATACTGTTCACACCCACTTTGAGAATACGAGGTCCCTTTTTGTCCTCTCTATTTCTGTTTGTTATTCTTACACAGCGTGTAATTACTTCTTCCTCTACAATTTCAATCGCAGCCATTACTTTCTCAACTGATGCCTTGCCATCTTCTATCTTGTCTTTTATATCTTTCATTTTGGATTCAGGCAGATTAAGTATGACAATATTCTTCAATCTGTACTCACGCTCTTGTTGTTCTGCTATTGCTTCCCTAACAACAGCACTCTTAGTTTCACTCCCTTTTGGCTTTGCAGCTCCTTTATCTTCCAATCACTTTAGGCGAGTGTCCAGTTCTTTAAGAGAACTGTTGTCTGCCTTACCTCTCAGCTGTTCCTCAATATTGATTAGTTTGTCTGTGATAGAGCTCATGTAAGCTGCACATTTTTCTTCGATCTCTTTGTCACATTTTACTGCCGTGATCGCTGCTTTCTCGCACGCTGAACAAAACCAATGCACATCTTTTCTATTTACCATTATTTCGTACACTTCTGCACTCATTTTCAGGCACTTTGTGCAGAACCAATTATCACATCTCTCACACTCCATCAGTTTATCATCAGGGGGTGAAAAACTTCCGTGCAAATCTGGCATGTTGACTCATCCTCATTGTCACCACTTACTGACCTGCTGCCTGTTATCTTTTTGTGTTATTAACTAAAATTAGATTAAATTAATATAATGGGAACTATAACGCTGATTATTATTAGTATTGTCTAAGTTTTTAATCATTAATTTAATTTGTGCTTTAACAATATAATTAGAAATTTCTTTGTTACTTAAAACTTGCTTAATGTTTTTTTAATCAGTTAAGGCATATTTTCCTGGATGAAGACATTAGTTTTGCACAGTTTAATAGACTTTTTATTATTGCTATTTTATATCGATGTGAACATTCGCTTTTATAATTGTTATGATGTGATGGTGATCTACCCTATTTCGGGAGTAGATGGACTTTTCCAGAAACTATGAATAGAGTTACGACGAAGTGTCGTAGTAGCTAATGCGGCAGTCATTGGTGACAGTCATAGCCACAGTATTGAATACAGACTTTCTGTAACATACTATTCTATATTTCTGTAAATACACTCTTGTAAATATACTGCCGTGTTCTCTTCATAATTATCAGTTCTTCAAGGTCACAACGCTGGCGACGAGGATTGGAAACCTATGTCCCACAATACTGGCAATGGAGATTCAAATGTATGTCCCAGAACACTGGCGACGATGTATTCGGATTTATTTGAACCAACATAATTCGAACATGTGTCGAATACTATTGGCGACAGGAATTTGGACTTATTTGAACACGAAAATAACCCGAACTTACGTTGCATACAACACTGGCAACGAAATCTCAAATTTATGTCGGATTGAACATAACCACTGCTATAATTGGAATGTTTGGATTTTCAGAAAGCGAGAAGTTGAAATCAAACTGCATTTTAACCAGTAAAATGTGTCAAATCTGTGGAAAATAAACCACTCCAGCATCGAGAAGTAGAATTGGAAAGAAAATTATAGTTTCTGAATGAGACGAAACAGTTTTCAAATCAAGGTTTGGAAATTTAAATCGTTCGACCACGAAGATAAAGAAAAAAAAACAACAAAAATGTCTGCCGATTTTTTCGCTTATCAGAAACACGAAAATAAATTTTGACAAATTTATTTTTTCTTTCGCTGAGAGATTAGAAATTTATCTCCCAGTAATACAAGCTACGACCGTGTAAATATGAATAAACATATATATATATATATATATATATATATATATATATATATATATATATACACGAAAACGTCAGCCTATTGGAAGTGACGAAAAACGGAGAAATTTTTTAAAAGCCGTTTTAGAAATTTGCAGGCACCAACAAATAATTGACGCATTATTTAGTTGACTAGAAAAACAATTCCAGGAACCGCAGAAAGAACAAATGAAATGTCAGATAGAAAAATGGTATACCAGAAAAAAATTGAGACAGAATAGCTTCGACTAGAAACAAGTTCTAAGAATAGCAGAAAAACTAAATAAAAAATTGAAAGCAAACTATTTGGAATTCTTCTCTTGTGTACTAGAATGATATACAGACATGATTGAAAAAGTTGAATTTAAAGAATATTTAACCATTTTCAAAAGGAATAATGTTCCATTCGCATCATTAGATAAAATTGACGATTAAAAATGGATGTAGAATACAGCAAGTGGGTTTCGCCTACAGTCTACAAAAAGAAAAAGAAACGAAATCATCTTAGTCAAATTATAGACAAATATGTTAAAAGATCAGACCCAAAGCGAACGAGTGCAATAAAAAAAAAAGATGCCAGCTCCGGCAAATGTATCGTCTCTACAAAGTTCTCTTGATTTTTCGAATTATTACAAAATGTTTATTCAAAACATGCATGATTTGTGAACGTCTCTTAATTAGATATTTAAAAAAAAAGAGAAAAAAGGAAAAGATTGGGTCTGGATGCCAGAAGGCATTATAAAAACGAAAGAAAATTTTCACATCAAGAAAAAACTGTAAGATTACGGACATCATTTAAAATAAACACGAAAAGAAAAGTATTGACTCCATACGGACAAAGGCTAAAAAGAGGTGTGTTATAGTGTGATGTTGATCTACCCTATTTTGAGAGTAGATGGACTCTTCCAGGGACAATGAATAGAGTTACGACATAGCAGTCATTGGCGCCATTCATTTGCCGTCCGGTGACGATGACGGATATACCAGTCACAGTTCCGATCTCGACAAACAGTTCGGCAGAAACTGGTCCATTTCGGTGGTCCTTTATCTGTCTGTATTAGTCCTGAGTAGTCCTAGCAGGTCCACCCTCCCAGGCCTTTCCTCTCCTCTTTGGGGTGGGGTAAGTTTATTGTTTACTGCCTGAGGCGACCTGACCGGGGAATGCCGATTGGCTGCACAGACAATTTTTAAAAGGCCAGAGTGCTCCTTCTTTAGGAGCGCTTACTTGACTTTCCCCACCTTCCGGCTTTTTGACACATCTTCCTGCGGTGGGAAGGAAGCAAATACCATCATGCAGGCATTTATTTGCCATTCGTATACATACTGGTCAAGGATCAGATCTCAGCAATCAGTCCGGCAGAAACTGGGCCATTTCGGAAGCCTTTTATCTGTCAGGCGGAGGTATTAGTCCTGGGTAGTCCTTGGAGGTCCACTTTCCCAGGCCTTGCCTCCCCTCATTTGGGTTGAGTTAATTTATTGCTAACTGCTTGAGGCGTCCCGACCGAGTATGCCGACGGGGATGCCCAGGCTATTTTTAGGAGCCCAAAGTGCCCCTTCTTTAGAGGCGCTGCCTTGATTCTCCTCAGCGTCCGGCCTTGTGCCACATCTTCCTGCGGTGGGACGGAAGAAAATATTGTCATTGTGGCAATCATTGGTGGCAATCATAGCCACAGTATCGGATGCAGACTTTCTGTAACATACTATTCTGTACTTCTGTAAATACACTCATGTATGTATACTACCGTGTTGTTTTTATTGTTATTGGCTTTTCAAGGTCACAACAATAGTTTAGGATGCATGAGTTATTATTGGTAGTGTTTTTATAAAGAGAGGTGATGAATGCATCGTTGTTAGAGTCAATGAGTACATATAAAAACGGAATTTTGTGATTAACGTTTAGCTCATAAGTTATTTTGAAAATTTTTGTAGTTTTTTTTATTTCATCGATATTTTCTGCTGAAATTAGGATATCGTCAATGTAACGTGTATAAATAGAGGCTTTAGTAATTATATTGAATAGTTTATTTCCATAGTTGACTATGTAAACATTGATAAAGGTCGGTCTAAGAACCGATCCCATAGAAACGCCATCAATTTGAGTATGAATGTTTTCTTTATGATCATAGAATGGAACTTCAGCTATACAAGAAATATACTATACAAAATATTGACATCAAACAAAAAGATTCTGTCTCATTTAATAACATTTGCATCTGAAAAAATTCTACATAGGTATGGCTGGTAATACCTTCAAAGAAAGATATACTGGACATAAGTGTTCTTTTAATAACCCTACATATAAAAAAAGAACCTCACTTTCTATATATTACTGGGAACTATACAACAATAACCTATCACCAACAGTAACCTGGAACACAATTAGAAAAACTAGCACCTGTGGTTCCCTAAACTCACCTTGCTACCTTTGCCTAACAGAAAAACTTGAAATAATTAAATTTAGTGATAGGGGCAAACTTCTAAACAAAAAACAAGAAACATCAATTAACTGTAGGCATAATAGATTACACCTTCTTAGTAATCCACTCATAACCCCTTAGGCTGTTACTATATAAAGAAAAAAAAAATTTCACCTACCCATCAACTAGAAATTTTGTCAACACAACTATCATCTTATACCTTTTATTAATTATTATTATTTTTATTAGTAGTAGCATTTTTGTTTGTAGTATTATTTGTAGTAGTACTGTAAGCGGTAGTATTGGTTGGTATTATTATTATTATTATTATTATTATTATTATTATTATTATTATTATTATTATTATTATTATTATTATTATCATACCCACAACAATTAACACTAATTGTCATCTTCTGTATTTTTCTTTACTCTTAAATACCCCCTTTTATGCTTATCCATTTATTGATTAATATTTCTATATTTTTTAGATTATTTTTTAGATTATATTTTTTAGATTATTTTTAGATTATCATTATCAATTATTTATTACTACTATTATTAATATCTTAAACTTAATTATTTGACATTGAATTATTTTTTATTTTTTATTTTTCATTTTTTCATTTCTGTACTTTTATCAAGATAATTATTGTTATCAGTGGTGACATCATGTCTGATGTTACTATCATAGTTATTGTTATTTGCGGCAATGAAATTAACAGTATCACTATTATTAATAATATTGATATTGCCATGTTTTACCGTTACCTTACTTTTGCTTCCACTGCCATTATTATTATTATTATTATTATTATTATTATTATTATTATTATTATTATTATTATTATTATTATTATTACGGTTTTTATTTTACTATTATTGCCACCATTATGACTACTTCTATTATTATTTATTAACTTTTCACTATCATTTTTTCACTATCATTATTACTATTGTTAAGATTACTGGGATTACCACTCTGATTACTGTTGTCTGTTAAACCACTATTTTTATATGATCAGCATTATTGCAACCATTAACCCATATCATAATATCGGCAAACATTATCTTATCATTATTTAATATTATTATGATAATCACTACCTCCTAGGATTCCCAATATTTCTTAATTATTCTATTTCTTTCCTAAACTATTATTTTTATAAATTCTTAAATATTATTGACCACCATTATCGTTGTCTTTGTTATTATTATTACTATTTTTATTATTATTATTACCATTATTATCATTATTATTATTATTATTATTATTATTATTATTATTATTATTATTATTATTAATAATAATAATTAATAACGCCGGCATTTTCTAGTTATTCTTTAGTTATATATTTTTTAGTATTTTTATTATACTTCATTTATTATTATTTTAATTATTTCACCTCAATTATTAGGGGTATCTATTATTATTATTATTATTATTATTATTATTATTATTATTATTATTATTATTATTATTATTATTATTATTATTATTATTATTATTAATTAATAACGCCGGCATTTTCTAGTTATTCTTTAGTTATATTTTTTTAGTATTTTTATTATCATTCATTTATTATTTTAATTATTTTACCTCAATTATTAGGGGTATCTATTATTATTATTATTATTATTATTATTATTATTATTATTATTATTATTATTATTATTATTATTATTATTATTACTATTCCTGTTATATTTAACGAATATATTTATTTATTCATAGTAAGCAAATTAACTCCAGACAAATTATAAAGACAATTTAAACCCAGAATCGCGACACATTTGATCACCGCCCCACCACCACAACAATCAGATGCATCTGACCGGTTTGCCCGCACGCATACGCACATATACACAATATTACAGTTCACTTGAAAAAATACATTTATAAACTCGACTGTTTTTTTGACACTTGATTCGTGCATGTCTACCCCCTCCTTCCCTCTCGATCTGAATCAACAGACGCCCTCTCTTTCTCCTTCTTTTCCTCTATGTGTCTACCTTCCCACCACCTCTCCCCTCATCATTATTTGTTCCTCTTTCCACCTTATATTTTTATTTATTTATTTATTTATTTATTTATTTATTTATTTGCCCTGTTTGTTTCAGATTCTAGATTTTAGATTTTTTGTTTTTTGTTTTTGTTTTTTAGATTTTTAATTTTTAATTTTTAATTTTTTAACGGCCTTAATTTTTGAAATGTTAAATTTCTTTCCTTCTTCTTCTCTTTCTCTATCCCTCCACTTCATTCTCTCCAAATATGATCTGAGGTTAAGATCGGATTCTAACTCTGCCTGATGAGATCTCAGTTTATAGTAACTGTTGATCGATAACATCGACATGCCAGTGTCGCAGATTTTGTACATGTCTGTGTAAATAAAATTATCATATATATATATATATATATATATATATATATATATATATATATATATATATATATATATATATATATATGTGTGTGTGTGTGTGTGTGTGTTTGTGTGTGTATGTGTCGGATTGTGGTTGCATTGTGTTAGATCTTGATGAATCGATTTAAAGCCAAGATACTTTTCTAATATGTTGTACATTTTGCTTCAAAATATTAGAAGCTTCTTCATGTGCATGTTTTAATATTCTGATTCTTGTTTACTTATTTTAAAACATTCATTGTAAATGGTTTCTTTGTAGAGAATGTTGCTCTACATAAAAAGAGCGAACAATCTTCAAAAAAGATGCAAAGATGTCATCCTTGTCAATGGAACCTGCAAAGAAGCCGAGTTTAGCTTTTCTTCCAATTTGGCTGTCGATGGAAACACAGATCAAATACACGAACGACGTTCATGTATGCATACAAAATCAGAACGTTATCCAACTTGGACCGTTCACTTGGGAAAGCAATATACAATAAGTCAAATTCGGATATACAATAGGGAATTCGAAAAAAGTAAGTATTTTTATATATATTTCATACTTTAAGGCAGGTTTTTTAAACGGTTGATTTCTGTAATTTAGTTGGTACGTCAACATTTGTAATGTCTCTATTTATTATCATCCCTACGAGGGCAGAATTAGACACAAGGTCGGTTTTTAATGCAGAGAACATCCAGCTCCCGAATGTTTCGAAATAATTGCCTTTCATATTTCTTCTTAATAGTTTTCAATCTTCCACAACCAAGTGATCAGTGCTGCCATCTGGTGCCAAAGGAGCAAATGACAGAATGTAAACAAGTTCATACGTTTCACAGTTGCTCGCAGTTCATCGCTAATTTTTCCATCATTCGTTTATCTTATAATGATATAGGTTTTAGAAAATAAAGCATGATATTAGGCACTGTGAATTATAATGATACTAGACGAATACATGTTTCCTTGACGGGCTCATGCTATGTGACTGCATTTATTAACTAAACAGACAACAACCAAATAATCTTGTTATTTTTAATAAACTATGCCGGGTTTCTCAGCTTTTCTTGAATTTTGTAACCAAGATTGGAAGTTAAAAACGTCTATTAATTAATTTTCATCCATTTCCATAAAATATATATATATTTACGATTATTATAATGATCGATATCGTCTAGGAAATAACTGGAACACTATTGCAAAAAAAAAACAACAAAAAAAAACAATTGTCTAGCATAAAGTTCGAACCATCGATGGCATAACATATTGGAACTGAAGGCGAATGTTTTCTCCACAATGTCGATTCAGCAAAAATATTTTGTCTACTTAAATGAGTTTGGCATAAGAATTTTTACCTCTCAACATAGATTTACAATAGTTTGATTGCCTAAAATAAAGAAACAAATATAAAATGAAAATGTTTTTGAAAGTAAAAATATATTAGTGAACATTTATCAAATGTTTTATCCATTTTAATGAAATAGATAAATGTATTTTCTTCAAAGTAAACATTACATTAAATACACCGGATGATTTGACATGAAAAGTATTTTGTTTGGTCATCTAAAAGGAAATGCTAAAAATGTCAGAACATTTGTTTCTGAGTTTATTTTTACATACTTTTAATTTTGAATAATTAACTTTTTAAATGATTCAAGAATTATGACATCAATAAGAACATCGAAGGTGCTGATTCAAAATTAGTTATTTTGGCTCTTAGATAAACCATTTATCTGTGATGCCCCGATATACATACACACATAAAGACAATTTGTTTATATATATATATATATATATATATATATATATATATATATATAGAGAGAGAGAGAGAGAGAGAGAGAGAGAGAGAGAGAGAGAGTAAGAGAGATGATTGAAATTTGAAAGTGAGTCCAGAATGGAGGAATTCATAAAGATTAGATACTAATTAATTGGAGAATAGTTAATGTTGGATGGTAGGTGAGTTATTTCCCTTGAATAAATGTGCAGGAAGTGGAGGCTATTTAAGGCAGACATGCTGACTGCTCAAGGTGTTAACTAAGTGGACTAATGAATGTCTGCAAAGGTTGTAGGAAACAGTAACGTTTTATAGGATAGCGTTTGTAATCTGGTTCTACCATAATGAAAGAAACAAGCAAGAGGTTCGTTTGTTTAAATGATTTACTACATTTAATTTCTAGAAAAATTGTTTCGGAATTGAAACAGGAAATTCAGTTGTTTGAATGGTCTCCTACATTTGGTTTCAAAGAAAAATTGTTTTAGACTTGAAACAATTTCATTAGTTTGACCTGTATTAAATAAAAAAGCAGTAACTTTTATATATTTTGGACATTTCTACAAACTTTAAATTGTGTTGGACTTGAAACACGTTTATTTATTTGACCTCTTTTCCCGGGGGACACTCGAAGATAAGTGTTAAAGAGATCGTCAGTTGGACGATGATCGCCTCCATGAGAGGACCGGAAATAATGGGTGGGATAGGCAGAAGATTAACAAAGAGGAATTGATTATCCAAGAAGACAGCTCAACAATGTATATTAAGTTCTAAAATGGCCGCCCTAATAAATTTTGTTTCAAAAGTCTCCACTTATCTTCAAAACGGAGGACAATTATGAGAAGTGAAAACCCTGATTACAACTCCGGCTGAGTTTCACCACTTTAGAAAAAAAATAACCAAGGGCAAGAAATAGCATTTACACTCAGTGAAGATGCTAAGGATGCTATATTACAACTAAGAATAGACTCTATTATTAGTGAAAAAGGTGTTGAAAACATAATTCTATTCCTTGTTAGTTTATATCTAAGAGATAAAACTCGGTAAGCGTTTGAGGCTCGAGAAAATTTCGAAAGTTATAAATGCCGGAGAGCATTCTACTCAAATAGCTTCTTTCCTCGTGCTGCTGGCCTCTGGAACTCCCTCCCTGCCCCCTGTTTCCCCGACAGTACTGACATGCAGAAATTTAAAACTAATGTAAACAGACATCTCGCTGCTCAGATCCCAATTTAAGCTGAACCACTAATCCTTCTCCCCTTTTCTTTTTTCTCAGTAGCCCCTTACGTTTACAGTGGTGTCCTGCCTTGTTTGGGGTGAATCATGTAAAAAAAAATTAAAAAAAAGGCTTAAACAACTTCCATTTGCATACTATTGCAATGAGTTTGGTTGACGATATAATATAATCCTCTAAATTGTTAACTTTATTTATTTTTTGCTTTCTTTTTATCTGTTTCTTGAGAACAGAGCAATCATCTATTACAAGTGTTCTGGGCTTAACCATAGGACCATAAATTGTATACAAGGAGTCAGACAGTAGAGTGCGGAGGTTTGTCAGCAGAAAACAGTGTTTTTGATGCAATGGGCTTGGGCACATTTCATCAGAGTGCCAAGGAAATGTCTCAATGGAAGGAGACGTCAGCAGCAGTTTGTTTCCCAACCAAGTAAAAAACGCAAATTACCTGCTGTAAACGTGTTCATAGACGGACGAGAATGCATGGCTCTGGTGGATTCTGAATGCTCACAGATGCTGGTGAGCAGTATCATGTGTCTCTGCTAGAGGCAGAAGGGGATGGTAGCATTGACCGCCGACGGAAAGTCCCTGAAGTGTTTAGGGTACAGAAAAATCCAGTTGATTGCTGAACAGATTAAGACCGTGAATATTGAGGCCTTGGTTGTGGACGGGCAGTTGCTAGGATTCGATCTCCTTCTTGGAATTGATGCGATTAAGGAGCTTGGAGGCATGCATCTGACTGAATCGGCTGACATGCGCTTCGGAAACCATCACAAGTGTGCTGCTAATTCGATCAATGAGCCCGACTTTAGTGGAACGTTCGATCGGTGTTTGAAAGCATGAACTGTGTCATTAAAATGGAAGAATGGTTATTCTCCCAGCGAGCTGACAAATAGAGTGCAGCACTATAAAGTGCCTGATCATGTCCGGGAAGTGTACGAAGAACTCCCACTGTGGCAGCGCAACAAATGGCTATTACCATATCCTGAGAAAGAACTTGGCCCTCCCAAGGGTTTAATTCCCTTGATGGCGGTTGTGCAAGAGTACAAGCAGAAGGTCTGAATAGTAATCGACTTCACTGGAGAGATCCCTAGATGCCGAAAATCTTTATTCTAATAGTTTCATTCCTCGAACTGCTAGCCTTTGGAATTCCATCCCTGTTGCCTGCTTCCCTGCCTGTACTAATATGCAGAAATCTAAAATGTAATATGAACAGACATCTTGTTGCTCAACTCCCTACTTAGGATGTCACTGTAGGTTTTATTTACTCCTCCCCAGGAGTTAGGCACAAGGCCAGTTTTATCTTACTCCCACAAGTAAGATGTGACCCAAGATCGGGTCGAGAAAGTGGGGTTTGAAAAGCCAGCGCTCGAGAGGTGAGCACTCTGGCCATTTAAAAATTGCCTGGGCAGCCCCGTCGGCATTCCCCGGTAGGGGCGCCTCAGATAGTAAGCAATAAACTTACTCCTCCCCAAAGAGGGGAGGCAAAGCCTGGGAGGGTGGACCTCCTAGAACTGCACAGGACAGGCGTGCAGTATCCATCGGAACAGATACTACACTTTGATCTTGACCAAAAGGCCAAGACATAGCATATTGCCCCTAATTCATAGTAGCCCTTTACATCTCAGTGACAATGTGCCTTGTTTGGGGTGAATAAAAGCAAGAAATAAAAAGAATAGAACAAGATCCTATGGAACAGAAATGTCTGAAAATGTGTTTGGTTTCTGATTGTTGAAATTGGCAAATCTCCCGAAGAACAATTAGCAAGAACTACTATCAATGTATTCATTTATGATAACATGAAAACCAATTAAAAAATAAATTCATCTGAAGATAAATTAAATATTTGAGAAAAGAATTAAAATTTAGGAATCAGATATGTTATATGGACGTAGTTACCCAAATAGTAGACACGCTCAATATTTTTTATAAATGACATACTAGTCATAAAAGACCTACTACGAATAAGTATCGGAGACCATACTGTTGTGGCATATGATCTGAATCAAGAGAAAGGACAGGTAAATTCAACAAGATGTCTTGAATGTGATAGTATTAACCATTTGGTTAATAATTGTTCAGATAAATAAAACAAAAATGAAAACTTTGCATCAGGACCATGAGGAAACAGAAGTTACCTCCTGCCATATAATTTTGCTCAAATCACACTCTAGTGAACTGTCTCAAGCTAAGTTTTTGGTCACCAAATCAATAAATTGTGATATCTTAGATTTTGGTGCTAGTGAAACGGTGTGTGGTCAAATGTGGTTTGATTGTTATTATAATTCTTTAAATAAAGAAGCAAAAATGTGTTTAAGTTTGGAGATGGCCAAAAGGTTCCTTCTTAACGATGGGCTATTCCAGCTTTAATTGCTGTGAGCAGAGTGATGCGCAACACAGATATTGTGGATAGTGACATGCCACTGTAACTATTCAAACAGTCCATGAAGAAAGTTGCTATCTCAGATACTCGGACAGAAAATTATACTACAGGCAACACATTCTGGACATTATGCCCTTCCGTTGAATAGATCTCAAGGTATTCTTGAGAATATCAAAAAAATCAATTTATTAGAGTAACATTATCATGTTATAAGCCTTTGAATGGTGAACAAAGGTTCTTAAATTGCATCATCGATTTTCTCACTATTCCAACTGAAATGCTTCTGAATCTAATAAAATGTTCTGAGAGTGAGAGTTTAGACTACAAGCTAAGATAATGGAGATATCACAGAACTGCCAAATTTGCAAAACATGCAATGTGGTTACGAACACAGCCAATCGTATGTACTGCTGTTATATATGTAATCGTGGCAGTCATTTGGCTCGCAATTGCTATTACTGCCCTAACGGTTGTTACCAACATAATAGGATCAGCCATATTGCCTGCAACAGTTTTGTTGCAAACCACTGCTACCTGTACAACCAGCTAGATCACATCGTATATAATTTTGACAAAGTCATTGAAAATAGAAACCCAAAGATAAAAACCATAAGAGAGTTGTTAACCTTGAGAAAGTTCTTTGTAAGATTGTAAATATTGTGAGAGTTGATGAGTCTGCCGATTCTGATAAAAAGTTTCTCTGTGAGGATAAACCTACTAAGATAGCTGTGGAGCCCGAGAACAAGGTTCTTCACGAGGAAGAATGCTGTTAGAGAGCTGACAGGTCTGTTGATTCTGAGGAACAAGTCTTTCCCGTGGGCAAAAATGCTGAGAAATCTGTTGCAGCGTTCATTAACTTTGTGGAACTGGAGCACAACATCCTTCACACAAATTTACGAATCTGCTCGAATATTCCAAAGAGTCTGCCCAAAACACCCAACCAGAAAAAAACTGGAAAAAATGGTAACCAGACTGAGATTTAAATGGTGGAACTTTCTTTGTTTCCCTGCATATCTTAGCTGAAAGCAATCTTCAGATGAATCCATTAAGTTTTGGTAGCAGTTCTTCCGGTCAAACTAGCCAAGCTACAGACTTAGAAAGCACTCTATCAATGAGCCTCTTCTAGAGTGGCAAGCCATTTGAGCACGATGGGGATAGTTTTGGAAATAGTTTAGACAATAGGGACTCCAGCTGGGGTTATCGCGCTACCTGCTTGGTTGCCAGAGGACATGTCTGAAACTGCCTCTCTTATCATACTGGAGATAACAGAAATTCCTTCTCTGGAGGATGCCATTGAAATAGAAGCTGATATTTCCTATCAAGATGACTACACTTCAGCCTTCTCGGATGGACAAGAAGACCCCTGATTAAAGGTGATGGATCTGAAACATCACCAGACCCGGCAGGTGAAGAAATAAACAAAGTAGAAAGTTTTCAATGTAAGATCTCAATTATTTTTTTAAAGTTCATCTATAATAACCTTAAAATAATTTGGAAAAATGAATCAATTAAACACTAAATTAATGGTAGGTAATACCATTTGAGCGCTCCCTCAACAGAATCGAAGGCAGCTACGAAATCGCTGAAGCACAGTACAGTGAGCTGCTGATAAGCCCAATGCTATTCGAGGACGTGACGAAAATTGAAAATGTAAGAATAGTCAGCATTAGGTTTAAACTTCTTAAATGTCTGAGAGGACATGCAACTCATTTCAATCAGTTACAAGAAGCCTTAAAACGTGGGCAGAACACAAAAACGTTCCACTTACTTTCTTGGTGAGATATCTAAGGATTACATCGACACAGAAGTTTCCTTGGACTGGATCAAAAGACGAGACCTCCACTATGATCAGGAAAAGCTTATAATGACAGCCCATGATCAAGGCCTTATAACAAATGCATTTATAAAATGGCAGAATTTATTAATGATAACAGGCGCAGGTTTTGCCACGCTGAAGTGGAGAGAGTGAATCACCTTATATCAAGCTGTAAAATTTCCACACAAAAATGTCATTTTCTTCTAAAAATGTTTTTAACAATTTTGAACAACTAACCCAATATGTGAATTTCATCATGTTACAGTAATTATTTTCGTGTACGGGTAAACATGGATGGAAATGATAAGGATGGACTTGAGAGATAGATTAACTTGGAAGTCAAATTCTAAATGCCTTCATCACATGCGTGATGATGATGATGATGATGATGATGATGATGATGATGATGATGATGATGATGATGATCAACAGCAACAACAAGAAGAGGTAAAACACGTGTATTTCTGGTTGTGGAGAATGATTGAAGTTTGAATCACTCTGAGTCACTTGTTAGTAGTCTGATTCCATGACATCCCTAGGAGTGGAATATCCTTAAAGATTGATCGAAAGAAATACAAATGCATAGGTGCTGCTAGATGCACGTCCTGGACAAGAAAAATCCATAAGTTTGCAATAAACTCCAGGGATGCACCTCAACATTTTACGATAGGTTATTTGTCTGCAACTTTATCTTATAAAACAAAAACAAATAAAGTTACATTTTTGAGTTACGAGAAAAAATAACAAAAATTGTTTACTAAATTCGTAAGACTAGTAGTTTGGGCTAGGAGAAAAGTGTAATATCTTTTTTGATACTACAATTCATATTTTCTGTCCCTGGGCAGTGAAGGAGAAAACTTTATAGACTGAGACAATTTTTATTTTTGTCCCAATCCGTTTTGTGGGAGGCTAGATTTTCCCCAGATTAAAAAAACGACCTTGTGTTTAACTCTGCTCTCGTGGGGAGGCAAATAAATGGAGATTAAGAGTCCTGCAGTTTACGACTACAATTTTAGTAAGACACTTTACTTAGAACTGCACTGAATTTCCCGGGGACGCATTCAAATCACTGCTTCATATATACTGAGGGCTTACTTAATACCCTATCAGCACCACCTCACTGGGAAGCACAGGGGCATCATTTTGGGAAGTTACCAAATATGGGTCCGATTGTCTTCTAGTTCCGATTTTCCAAAGTTCAGTGAGTATGAGAGACATCTGAAGAAGACCTAAGAGTAATGACGTTGGAACATTGTGCTGATAATAACCAAATGATTACAACGTTCCAACTGCAATAAAAAAAGTGACTGTCATTTTTTTTATCTAAAATTTATTAATTTTAATATTTTACTTTTTTTTAAATATATTTTTTACTAATTTGCTTATTCATTTTGCAGGTGCCAGTCTCGATGAATATACAGTTTTTGTTGGCGACGAGGAGTGTAAAGAACTTTCAGAAGATACTGTAAAGACTTCAAAGATCATTGATGTTATATGCGACAAAGAACTCCATGGACATTCTGTCACGATAAAGCATAATGAAGTGAACATTTTAAAAAGGGAATTGCATATTTGCGAAGTGGAAGTGTTACGTAAGTGTAGAAAACAAATATGAAACAAAAACCATAATATCTAATTTTGATGTGACCTATGATGATGATGATGATGATGATGATCATCATCATCATCATATTCGGTTTAACGTCCGTTTTACATGCTGGCATGCATTGGGCAGCTTTTAGAAATGGACTTCCAAACTAACCTATCCCTGTCTAGGTCTTTATTTATACCTCTTTCTTTTAAATCTTATCTTCTCCTCTCGTGGTTTCCTTGACATTTCCCTGCTAATTGACCCTTTTACCTCAACTGTTTTACATCTACTAACCCAACAACTATAATCCATGCTTTTAACGTGGCCCTACCATCAAAGTTCACTATTCAACACACATCTTCCTATACTGTCCAGATTCTTGTCACAGTAAAACAGTTATATTGTTAGATATTCATGAGTGTAAGTCCACAAAAAGTGTAGTTACCTGAAGGGTAAGTTATCCGCAAATCCCAAATTTAAGTGTAGGAGATGCCTGCAACAATTATACCCTATTAACGGTCGTCCCCACAAAGCGATCGTACTAGATGACAACACATTGGAGGTAGTAATATCTTTTTATTACCGAGGAGATATGCTGAGTGCAGGTGGTGAATGTGAACTCAGTACAACCACATGGGTGAAGGCAGCATGGGCAAAAATTTTGTGAGCTGTTGCCTCTGATTACATCACGAGTTGTCCCTTTCTACATACAGAATAAGTTGTATAGCAGCTGTGTAAGGAGCATAATGTTATATGGAAGTGAATGCTGATCGCTCGCCCAGTCCTCTCTCGACTGCAGAGCAATGACAGATTCATAATTAAATGGATCTGCAAAGTGTAATCTGTCCAAACCAACACATTATATCTAATAAATTCCTGAAAGCACTAAATTTGTCCAGCATAGAGGTTATCCTAAGGACAAATCGTCTGAGCTCTGGACAAGGGAAAGTGCATGTTAAATGAATAGAAGAAGAAGAAGTGGTTGTACTGCATGGCTTGAATTGAATGGATGACTACAACAGATATTGAATAGTAAATACTATTAATTTATCTAATTCTGTCAATCCTCATAAAAATCGGCCAGGTTAGGTGCATGATAAATTCCTAGAACCTCTGATTATTATTTCATTATCTATGTAGACCAAGGTGCCTGGATGTGTAACTGTATCTAAAAATGAATATTTAAAAAAAAAACGAGAGTTCAACAAGATAAGGCTTCCTCTTGCTGCAGTTTGGATTGTACACCTGTTGTCATCATCGGGAACCTAAGTTCTTCATTGTCTGTGAATACAATCACTCGGACGCCTATGTTTAGTTTTATTAGAGGTTTATTAATACACACAACTTGAATCATTCACAAAAAGGATTAGGAGTCTCTGGACTTTAACAAGTGTGGGCTGTGCTTTAGGGAAAGAGAGATAGACAGAGAGAAAGATGGATAGAAAGATAGATAACTTATCTAGTTTCACTTAGCTACATTATGCACGATCGCCCCTACCCTCACTGAGGCTCTTCAGGAAGCGGCAACATTTTGTGTCCTCCTGCTGGAGTTGTCAGCCGAAAAGAGAAATATCTCCCTTCTTCCAAAAGTCACGTGGTTTCACCAACTTCCATTGACTGAAGGTTACATTCTGACCTCCCATCCGTCAATCACTCCTCCATTCGTTATGTAACACTCTCCTCTCAACTTTGCATTTAATTCAAAAGTTCAGCAATATTTATCAGATTTATTGGCATTGGATTAACAAATTTCTTGGAGACATTTCCTGAATACAAAATAATTTTCTTCAATGACTGATTAGTATCTTAAAGACGATAAACCTTTCTGATGTACATACAAATGCCCTCGTGGAGAGACAAGGGAATAGGGTCAAACTCATTAAACAGAAACCAATTAAGATATATATTAAATAATCTACTTCCTTTTATTATATTTGTTTCGATCTTTTTGTTTTAAAAATAAATCTCACAAAAAATTGGCTGAGAGAGTTTAGAGAACCGATTCTGGTAGTGCACCGGTCCTGAGTATCGTTGAGTGGTTTCATCTTGATTGTGCCCAAAAGAGAGCAGGTGGTATTAAGACTTCATCGCTGTCGGACCTCTCCCACGGGACTCCCACAAAATGAAGAATATCTGGGTTCCCTGCATATTGATGTTTCTTATCTTAAAAAGTAGAGTAAAGGCTAATGTTTTTTTTATTGTTTTGTATAATGCACATTGTTGTCTTTCATAAATGTCAACTGTGAATAAATGTGTTTACCGTACTTGGTCTTAGGGTTTCGTTCCAATGATGGATATGTTTAGAATATATGGTTAATACATGAGCTGTGAAATAAAATATATTCTAACAAGAGGCAGACTGTGAGAGAGATAGAGAGAGAGAAAGTGGGAATATGATTGATGCCTGCACTCAATGATCATTTGTACCTATTATTTATTGTGGTGTTTTTCTTGTGTTTGGGTATTCTTATTGTTGACAGTTTAGGCATGTCTTGTCGACTAAGGCTGTAGAATATACCGACTAGGGCTGTAGAATATACCGACTGCACTTATTTAGAAGGATAAAACGCCTCCACCCACCCCGATTGGGCCATCACTTGGCCATGGGTAGCGACCTGTGATGTTTAAGGACTGGATCTTAGTGGATGAGCAGTTCATGTCCTATTTGCCTAAATGTTCACATGATTTGCAACACTTCACTTTGGCTCTTACTTGGACTAGACATAAGGCCCGATCTGACCGACCGGCTGGTTACGATTATCCTAGCCAAAAAGCTGATCCCAATTGTACTATTTAACTTGACATTTTTTGGATCAGACATTCATTCATTCTGTAACTATCAAACGCTTGGAGGCAGTGGCCAAAGGACAACTGTGCTAAGAAAACGAAAGATTTGATCATCATCATATTGGTTAAACATTAGTTTTACATGCTGTCATGTTTTGCTTCATGTTACTAAATATTAGTGTTGGGATACTAAATCTGAAAGAAACAATGACTCAAAACTGTATCTCCCTTGGTACATTTTGAACAGATGTTAGACTTTGCAGTTGGATCTATGTTTTATGGAAAAACAAATTAAAAGCGCCAGAAGGACAAGTGAAGCATTTTTCAGCCTTAGGGAGGAATCATCTAGAGATAGTGTGAAGATAAAAATACTGGTATCAATCTCCTCACTTGGTTGGCATCAGGAATAAAAATGTTGCTTTAATAATTGAACTGTCTTCCAAAGAAAATTTCTCGAAGTTTAGACTATGTCGTTTAAATGTTGGAAGCTTGCAAGGGAGATCAGGAGAGAGGGTTGAGTTTCTGAGAGAAGAGATATTGACCTATGTTGTGTCAAAGAAATTCGATTGTTGAAGTTGATGGTTGGTGAGAAAGTTTTCACAGCAATATATGTTCATGAAGTACACTGTGGTTCTAATGGAGATGTGAAAAATGAGTTTTATGACAGGCTTATTACAGTAACTAGTAAGTTTGATGAGAAGTTTATTTACCTACTGTGCATGAGGTTAGGCACAATAAAAGGTGAGTTTTGAAAGGTAAGCACACTAGATGAAGTGCACTCTGGCCTACAAAAAATACCCAAGCAGCTCCGTCGGCATTCTCTGGTAGGGGCACCTTAGGCGATTAGCAATAGACTAACCCCTTCTCCGAGAGAAGGTAAAGTCTAGAGGGTAGACCTTCCCGGACTGAACAGACCTATACCTCAGCCTGACAACAACACTATTGATTGGTAGTACTTGCTGTGACAATTTGAATGATCATAAGACCTGGTAGTTTTGAGGGTGTTCATGGAGGAAATTGATATGGTGATAGGAATACAGAAAGAAAAGAATCTAGAATTCTCAAGTTCCTCATTCCACTGCCATGTAACCTTAAGTCTTGGAGACCTTTTAGTCCACCCACAAGTATTGACTGTTACCTTCAACAATGTATCCTTCAACTTTTCCCACTGTTCTCCCATACTTCCTGAAATGGATCTAGTAACTGAATGCTACATCACTTCATCTTTTCACATGTTTTTCATTCAACATTAATGTAAAAGAAATTACACATTTTCTCTTCTCATTTGTGCTTTCTGTATCTAATAAGACTAGCAAATGTTTAACAATTAATCAGGGATAAGTGCTTGTCAAATAACATTGTATTAAAAGCAACTATGTGCATCGACATAAATAACAAAGAAAAAGTGCACATAAGTGCAACAGAAAATATATTTAAAGTCAGGTAGATCTACCATATGATGTCCCAAAGAAATCCAGCATACAAAACAGCACAAGTCTAAGTATGTATGGGAACAAAAAAACAGAAACATCCACACAAACATAAAATGAGAATTGATAATTGGTTACTAATTATTACAAAAAATGTAAACCATGAATTTTTTTTTCAGAATGCTTACCTGGTTTCTATGGTAACCTATGTAACAATACCTGCCCAAACATATTAATATATAACTCAATATCTCTATATAAAGTTAGGCATGTGTAATTTTATATATTTCTATGTATAGGATTCACTCCTAAACTAGTTAACCGATCATTATGAATTTTAGAACACAGTTGTTAACTGTAAAGGTGGGTAATGGGAGCTATATTTAGTTAAATTTAGTTTAGAAAAGGGTCAAAGAGAGAATGGAAGCGCTTCATGAAAATTCAGATACCTCCAACTTTTGCACAATTTTAATATTAGACATCAATTAATAAATATTGCCCAAATTTCATTTTCTTTGGCGTATTTAAAAGAGTTTTTAGGGAGAATAATATGGGTACAATCTCCCATTTTAAAATACAAATATTTCAGATTTGCATTAAATTAAATTCATAGTCATTAGACACTAATTAAGCAAGATTCTCAAAATTTAAATTTTTTCATATGATTCAATTTTCAACATGTTCTAGAATATAAATAATGGATTTTGACCAAAATTGGAATAAGGATTCTAGACATAAGGTTTAATAGCATTATATCTTGATTTTAATCTTTGTAAGAGGACATACAAATGGTGCAAAACTTCTGTTTAAGGAATTAATTTTATCCGTCCTAATGTGTTTTTTAATTTACTATTGGGTCACCACTTATTAAGGCCAAGAGCCACTCAAGGATAAGGGTTAATGAGACAGAAATGATTGCCAGCCGAAAGATGAGGAACACTATGGGAGTACTCATTGGTCAATAGTATGAACTGTATTTGATTACTTTTGGGGCAATTTATGACAAGAATTTATTGATATTGGTTTGAATGTGACAACGTTGTATCCAGCAGGAAAACAGCCCTGCAGTAATGTGTTTCACAGATGGGACGCCCTTGCAAAAAATCTCTATCAATGGAAATTCTGCATAATTCTCAGCACATGGAGGAAGGAAAGTCTTTTTTTGTTGTGATAGCAAGACCAATCCTTGCTGTGAATGTCTTATGAGATTGGAGCTCAGTCGAGAACCTTCTATAGAAACAGTGATAGAGTAGAGAGAGACTAGCAACGTCTCTTCTATGAGAAACGGGTTGTTGGGAAGAGAAGAGATGTCACACTTAGGTTTTGAAATAGCATTTGCATTACTAAATAATCTCAAGAATGATCCGTTCTTGTTTAAGCAGGAATGTGTTCATACGAGTGATGTGCAGGGGACTGGTGATGCCTTAGTGATTCCTAGGGCCAACTCTTTGATTGTATTCTTCTGATGAAAATCACTTCAGACACTTGATGTAAGGAGCTAGTATTTACTTCCTTCACACAGCAGGAAGATGTGACACAAGGTCGGAAGGTGGGTTTGAAAAGCCAGTGCCTAAGAAGTGGAGCATGCTGGCCGTCAAAAAAGGCCTGGACAGCCCTGTCGGTATTCCCTGGTACGGGCGTCTCTTCTCAAAGAGAGAAGGTAAAGCCTGGGAGGGTGGATCTCTTAGAGCTGAACAGAACCATAACTCAGTCGACAGAAAAAAGACCACCTAATTCTATTTGAGTAGACTCTGTCGGACTGATTGAAACAGTAAGCAGAAAGAGAGTCCACAAGCCTGCAGTTTTTGGAATAGGAAGATGTATTATATCCAGGTAATCAAAACAGTGAATTTGTGGAGACAGATCAACAAGTCAAACGAGCTAGAAGAAAGGAAGCAGGGAATAGATCAGACAATTCTGAAGAACACATGAAATAATAGTATTTATAGAAAAAACTGAGACTAGCAAAATCACGTCTGTGAGAGAGAGAGAGAGAGTGCAGAGAAGAAGAGGGTGCGACTGAACCTTATAAAAAACGCTTAAATGGGACAGAGATTCACCTGCCCAAATATGACAACAGTAATCCATATAAGGTCTGATAGAGATAGAGAATAACCCCAAAGACTCAAGTATAAGTCCTAGTATTGAGAAATATTATCATAATTTGAATATGATTGGATACCTCCCTCCTAAATTTGGCTGCCCTGCCTCTCCACACCACTGGTTCATACTAACTATATTGTTTTTATTCAAGACTTCAGGATAAGGATGACTTTTATATAAGGATTCGTTCAAGTTATTGAGATTTACGTAAGAATCTGTTCATACCAGTAGTGTGCTGGGGTCTGATGTTGACCTGGTAATGCCCGGGGTTAACTCTTTGATTGCATGCTTCAAATATGCAAGTCCTCGTACTGAGAAATATTATAAAAAAAGGAGAGATAGTTTGAATATGATTAGACGCCCCCCCCCCTCACAGATTGGATGCCCGGGAGAGGGAGTATGACTGCTCCAACCTCGCCTTCTGCGCACCACTGGTTGATACTGAATATATTGTTTTAATTCACAACTTGGATATAAGGATGCGTTTTATACAAGACTTTCTCATGTTTTTAGTATGATTAGGATGTGTTTAGTTAAATTATGAATTCAACTCGAGATGAATTGTCATTTTTGTCAATTATGTGCTCGAAGATTAAGTGGAATTTTTTTCAGAAAAAGATTAAAAAAAAAAAAGAATACAATGAGTAAAAGAAAAACAAAACAAAAAAAATCGTCCTGTCCCATTCCATGAATAGCCTACGACCAAAATTGTCCACTTATAAACCCGGATCACAAACAAAGTAGAAGTTGGAAAAAACAAAAAGAAAAAGTCACTTCCTACGAGGTACAGGATGAAGTCAGTCAAAATAACGTTTAACATGAATACAATTTAAATATTTTTAGTTCGAGGCCAAACTATATAGCAATGAAATACCGTGGCCATATTTATTGGATTCTCTGTTTATTTCTTTATTTTCGAGCAGGTAAGTGTTTTTTAAATTTTATTTTATCTTTTTTTTGACATTTCTTTGTTATTTCATTAATTTTTTTATAGTAATTATGGTAATCATTACTATTACTGACATGAATTAGTTTAAAGGAAATACAGTTGAGAAATTCTTAAAACAATTTATTTTACTTTTCCTATACATTTGTGACCTATTAAAAAATAAATGTTTAATTAATAGAAAGTATAAGTTTGTTGGGTTAGCGTTGTTCTGTCTAGCATAGAATAAGTCCCTTAGATTTATATAACTTTATCGGCCCTCCTTTTTGTAAGGGATTCTTCATGCCTCAACAACGGGCGAACGACTGCCGGTGCTCTGTTTCCGATCTCTTAGCTGCTTAGTCACGAACCTACATGGAGGAACTTCTATCCCTTAAATATCCTGATATTTTGGGCCTTTCCGTTTTTACATTTTTCGATGAACAATAAAACCTGGCCTCAGAGTCTTGTTTGTTGATAAGAGTTTAGACTAGCTGTCTGACGGTTACATGCAGCCCTAAGACAGTATAAGCGTAAATATTGATTCTGAGCAAAGTACCTATACTCTTTAGCTACTGTTTACAAGACGTTAAACAAGACGGCTACTTAAACTTAAAAATCTGATAACTATTAAATATTTATTTTACCTGACACAAATAGGTCATAAATGAGTAGGTACAGCAAAATGAATTGTTTGTGACTAATTTTCCAACTGTATTTCCTTTAAAATAACGTCAGTAATTTACTTTTTCATGTGTAAATTATTACCATTTCTGATGACCCGAAGGAAAAAACACACCCATCGTTGACTTTTTATTATAGAGTGGATGATTTCTTTGTGAATTCATTTCAAGCGGCGGGGTAACTGAGGTGGTTGTTTGACTTAATATTTGCTTTATCATTTTCTCTCAACATGCGAATTGGTTTCGTCCGGGAAATAGAAAACGACACGTATTTTACTTGCTAACTTTTGCGTAACGAGATGGAAGTACATATATGTATTTATATATGAATAAATACAGATTAGACTTTATTTGTGGATATATATATAGATTTGAGGATATATATATATATATATATATATATATATATATATATATATATATATATAATATTATTGTTATTATTATTATTTATTATTAGCTTGACCCCGTGGAAATTCCACGGTGCTTTCTACATCAATGTATATAATTTACTGTTAATAATACTATCACTTTTGAAATAATAAATGTCTGTCAGGTTCAATACTATTAAAATGACTCTTTCTGCTTCCATAAAAATGATTGTCATTGTTAGCTAAATATTCTTTATATAAACAAAACGAATTTCGACTTTACCCATTTTAAAATAAATTGTTCCAAAATCAAATTATATCGTCCCGTCAACTGAAACAGTAGAATTTTAAATACATCCATTTCAATAAATGTAGTGCATCTTTGATGTCATGAAAACCAATAAGTCTCTTCTATATCTGTTTATTTATTTTAAATTGCAATAATTTAATTTTTTGTAAAACAAAGAATATTGTCTGTCTTCTTAAAATAATTGTCAGCTAAATATTCTCTAAATCAATAAAACGAATGTCACCTATTGAAATGGATGTATTTAAAATTCTACTGTTTTATTTGACGATATCATTTGATTTTGGAACAATTGATTTTAAAATAGGTAAAGTCGATTTTTTTTCATTAGCGACATCAGATTAATCACCAAATCTCTCACCATCTTTCCTGATCGGACGATCTCATTTTTTGAATGTGTGTGAAAAGTGATAACATAGTAAAGACATGGAATTATATATTCTAATTTCAGTCGAAAAGCTATTTACAAAATATTCCACCAATGTGTGTTTGTTCAGTCGATATTTGGTCAAATGGCGTGTGTAAATAAAAGAGAAAAAAAACAAACTAAAAGAATAAATCGGAAACATTGTCAAATATGAAGGAGTTATTTACACGTTTTTGACTGTTATCCCCATCTTGCTTGTTGCGATAAAGTACAGAATAGTTAACAGTCGAAAAGTCGTAAACAAAAAATAAAAAACAACAAATAATTTATAAAAAAGCAGTATAATTAAATTCTTTACTGACTATATTGTTTGATTCAGGACTTGGAGATAAGAATGTGTTTTATATAAGGCTTAATGTTAGCGTCCTCACATTTAAAGTATGACTACAATTAAGATGTGTTTAGTTAAATTATGAATTCAACTCAAAATGCATTGTCATTTTTTGTAAATTCTGTGCTTGGAGATTAAGTGGAATTAAATTCTCAACCGACCTGTATACTTTTAACGTGTGGAAACTGTTTGTAAGATTTTTTATTTCAGAATTTTATTTCGACGTTCATGTGTTGTTAAGGCACACAAAAAACAACATGGCACCCGAGATTATCATTTATCTTCTCTAAACTTAGGCGATAAAGTGAGGTTTTCTGAAGGCCTTTGTTCGGTAGGGAGGCTTATCACTCGGACTTAGGGTTAGTGATAGGGTAGTATTTTTTTTTTACTATCTTTTCAGCATGGAGTTAACTGAAGTGAAGCAATCACCATGACCACCATTTTAGTTTTCATGTGTTGAACATCGAAATAAAATTCTGAAATACAATAGCATACAAACAATTTTAAAGTATACATGTCGGTAGAGAATTTAATTCCACTGCGTTTGATATAAATTTTATTTTGTTCATATTTTTTGCTTACGAGTTCTTGACTGTTAACTATTCTGGACTTTTACTGCTTGTTGTTATCATGTTCACACTATTTCTGTATTTTTATTCTCTGGCCTTCTTCCGCTGACTTTTGTGGTAGTTTGTAAAATTCTAAGAATTTCAAACTAGACTCATTATTTAATCCACTACATTGACCTCATTCCGAATAGACTGCGCTCATTCTGAGTTATTTGCTTTTGAACTTTTCTGGTTATTCTCCGTTTGGTATTATCTCCTCTTAATGATTTTCATTACATTTTGTGTTTTTAATTCTTCAGAACATTCTTTTGTACTCAATATTTTTAACTGTTTCATAGTTTGTAAAATTCTAAGAATTTCAAACTAGACCCATTATTTCATCCACTACATTGACCTCATTCCAAGTAGACTGTCTTCATTTTGAGCAGACAGCTCTCATTTAGAGCAGACTGTTCTCATTTAAAGTTATTTGAATTTTTTAGATACCACGCCGTATCCGTTTTTTTTAAAACTTTCTTCACCAGGGATTGAACTCACAATGTAACTGTCGCTTGAGGATGCATCAATAACTTTAGCTGTGTGCTTATTTCTTTAAATGTTAATAGATAACAATTCAATGTGGACAGTGTAAGGGAAACAACTACGTAAGGACTCATATCTGTTGGGTATCCCATAATTCAATGTAATTCACTTCCGGTCCCTTGAGTTCTGTTAGAAATCCCACAATGAAAGGTAACTCCTGCGTGTAAATTGTGTAGATATTGTAAATGTGTGCATATATTAGCTTGCCTCTGTGTTATCAGTGAGAGAGTGTGTATGTGAACTGGTGTGTACGAGCTGTGAAAGTATTAAGGGGAGTTGATCTGCTGTAAAACAGACATCATCATCATCATCATCATCATCATCATCATCGTCGTCGTCGTCGTCGATGTTGTCGTCGGTTTAACGTCTGTTTTGCATGCTGACATGCATTTGACATCTTTAAGAAATAGATTTCCAAACTAACCTATCTCTGACCAGGTCTTTATCCCTCTTTCTCTCAAGTCTATTTGTATCACTTCCTCACATGTTTTCCTTGGCCTTTCTCTGTGAACTGCACCTGCTACCTCAACTGTTATACATCTACTAACCCAAGAACTCTCATACATTCTTTCAACGTGGTCATACCTTCAAAGTCTACTGTTCAGCATACATCTCCTTATACTGTTCAGATCTAATCTTCTTCTGGGGTCATCAGAACTAAGCCTGTCTTTAAGACTCATTACACATACATTGTATCATTCTCATATCATTTCCCTCCATGCAACGCATGTCCTTGACCCACTCTGACCAGATTTCACTTCCATACATCACCACACTGTGTACACATGCCTGATACACTCTCACTTTGGTCGACAGTGTAAAATTACTAAATTTTAGTATTTCAATAAAATCAATGTTCGTTCAAATATCAGTCGAGACTTGTGTTTATTTTCCGACCAGAAAAATGATCAAGAGTTGCTACAACTCATTTTTGGAGGAAAATTTTTATTTTACTAATAGGGGTCACTACTTATCAAGACCAGATGCCACTCGAGGGTAAAGAGTTAATGAGATGGATTATTATCAGGACCAAGTTCGAATATTTATTATACATTTACTAACCCAAGATTCTCATACATTCTTTCAATGTGGCCATATCATCAAAGTCTACTGTTCAGCACACATCTCCCTATACTCTTCAGAACTAAGCCTGTCTTTAAGACTCATTACACATACATTGTTTCATTCTCATATCATTTCCCTCCATGCAACGCATGTCCTTGACCCACTCTGATTAGATTTCACTTCCATACACCGTCACACTGCATACACATGCCTGACTTTGGTCGACAGTGTAAAATTACTAAATTTCAGTATTTTATGACGTATTCATTTTCCTACCAGAGTTAATGAGATGGATTATTATCAGGACCAAGTTCGAATATTTGTGGGGACGGTTCTAAATAGAAATCTGTTGACATTGGCTTTGAAGACGAGCAAGTTGTAATCTTTGGGGAAGCAGTCCCGTGGCAATGTGTTCCACAGACGGGAAGCTCTTTGTGAAGAAGATCTGTTCATGGAAATTCTCCATGATGCTCGACACACAGAAAGTAAAAAGGAAAGTTTTTCTTTGTTGTGGTAAAAAGACGAGTTCTTGCTGTTAATGGCTTACAAGGACGAACCAGAGATTAGAGCTCAGTGGAGAACCTTCCATGGAAATAATGATAAAGCAGAGAGAGACTAGCAACATCTCTTCTGTGGGAAAGGGGCTGTAAGGAACTATTTCACTTTGATTCTAGCTTGAAAGTCAAACAAGTTAAAAGTTTTGACCATGTGTTGTTTGTTGCCGGTGATAACCACTCATGGCTCTTTCTTTGTCAATCTATTATATAAGGGCAAGTTGTCTGCTTCTCTCTTGTTTCATTTTTCTTCAGACGAAGTTCTCAGAAATCAAAGGGCACCTTGCTGGGGATAACACTTAATCTCTATATGAGATACATAGATATTCGAATATACCATTAAAGTTCTCTTTACCGTTCAAACATTGAGTTAGTAAACAGGTTAAGAACATTCATTTTCCTCTCCTCAATTGACCAGTTAACTATGGTACAGTATATCTTTCTTGTAGTCTCTTGGTCTTACCGGATTCCAGGACAATGATTCATTTAGTCTGGTGGAATATCCAGTTGAGTGCTGTTACTTGAGGTAACATCATTAGGAGAAGGTGCACCATTTCTCCTATGAGCCAGATTATAGCCATGTCGAGTGGATCTTATTTGGGCTTTGAATACTATGTTATTTTGAATACTTGGTCAGGGTTTACTTATAGCAGGAAGTATCCTTATGTCAGGTTTTCCTGACAAACTCTTGTACAGAGAGACCGGAGATACTCAAGGATGGTGTCTGGTAGGTTATTCAAACTTTCCCTCTCTATGTGTCTGTCTGTGTGTCCAGGAAAAACTCAAAAACTACACATGACACATCCACAAATCTGATACTTTCTTTTTAAACATTGCCTGGGAAAAATGTAAGCACATTTTTTTTAATATTCATTCTGTTAGAAGTCAACAGGAAGACAATTAGTCAGAAGAGGGTCGATATTTAGAGCGATTTTTAATGTTATTATTGAGTAATTTGTCAATGATTTCTTCCAGTTCCTAGAGAAAGCAAAAGATGGTATGATAAAGTGGAGGTGATAGGAGAAAGAGAGGAAGAGAGAGTGAGGAAAGGAGGAGAAGAAATGAGAGGGTAGAGATAGATATATAGATAGAAAGGGGTAGAGAGAGAGAGAGAACTAGAGAGAGAGAGGGGGGGGGAGAAAAGTTTAAAAGAAAGATATTACACACACTTTTAACCTCTTCTATTGTGTTGTCCATCCCTCTCGGGCAACACTGGGTAACCATGCTAGTCTATAATACAAGACTAGTATTTCTTAACAAAACGAGGGAATCCAGGAATTATCAAATTGAAATGTCCATGCCAAATTTTGTACAATTCTGTTGACCCCTCTAAAAGTTTCTTTTTAATTTTAGTAGTAGTAGTAGTAGTAGTAGTAGTAACAATAGTAGTAATAATAGTAGTGCTAGTAGTAGCAGTTGATCTCATTCCAGGACTCACCTAGCAACTCAAGGATGCTCCATCCCAAATTTGCTGCAATTCTATCAAGTTGTTTTGTTTGTTGTTTCATCATCATCATCATCATCATCATCATCATCATCATCATCATCATCATCATCATCATCATCATCACTACTACTACTACTACTACTACTAATATTATTATTATTAGTAGTAGTAGTAGTAGTAGTAGTAGTAGACGACAAAGAATCGCAACTCCCAGTAATAAACTGACCGGAAAAGACCAGGAATCCCTTTTTTCATTCAAAATGCTTAATCTTTATCCAGTATTCTCAGTATGCTTTGTTTGGGGTGAATTGAAGTAAAGCAAATTTCAAAATGTAATGCCCAATTTAATGCCGGAAGGCTTTCTACACTTTCTTCGAACCGCTTGCCTTTGGAATTCCTTCCCTGTTTCCTGTTTCCCCAACTGTATTAACATGCAGATATTAAATGTAATCTGCACAAGCATATCGCTGCACAACTCTACACTTAGGATCAGCCGCTTATTCATAGTTACCCCCTAACGTCTCAGTGGTCGTGTGCTTTGTTGGGGTGAATGGAAGTAAAGCAAATTTCAAAATTTAATGCCCAAACGTCATAAATAGAGAAAACACAGAAACTTTCATATTTAACATCAATTTTAACATAAAAGTTTGACAGAATTGATGTTTGGGTTAGATTAATATACACGTGCAGTAACATTTTTTTGTTTGTATTTTTATATGTTGTTACTGTTAAAAGCGACTCTATGATATTTTAATGGCAACATTTAAAGTAAAGGAAGGGCAAATAATCATAAACTTAAAATGACATTTATTTGTATCGTTTTACTAAACCAGGAATTGCAATTTTATTATGATCATTATTATTCTGTAGAAATTCCATGGTATTAAGATATAATAGGTATTATAGGGAAGAAGGGGCAAAAGTAGTGGCGATTCTATGTCATGGATGTAGTTAGGGCGAACATTTCCGATTTAAAAGATGGTAACATATTGGTAGCCACTTTTAACAGTAAGATTTTGGTAACAACTTTTAACAGTAACATATTGGGAGGCACTTTTAATGGTAACATATAAGTAACCACTTTTAATAGTAACATAGTTGTAACCCCCGATCAACTCAACTAGAAGCAAAATCCCACCCATTCAGTGTAGAAGTACCAAGATGGGGAAACACTTTCTAATCAAATAGCTTTTTTCCTCAGAACGCTTGCTTTTGGAATTCTCTCTCTGTCTCTTGTTTCCCGTACAACATGCATACATTTAAGTGTAATGTGAACAAAAATAGTAGTATCTGCTTCTAATGGTAGCATATTGGTAGCCGCTTTTAACAGTAACATATAAGTAACCACTTTTATCGGTAACATATTGGCAAAAAACTCTTAATGGTAATATGTTATAAACGCTTTTAATGCTAACATATTGGTAACTATTTCTAACGGTAACATATCAGTAGCCATTTTAAAAGTAACAAATTGGCAACCACTTATAATGGTAACATATTGGTATCCAATTTTAACAATGAGATATTGGTAAGCATTTTTAATGGTGACATATTGGTAACAACTTCTACCGGTGACGTATTGGTAACGACATCTACCATAAAACATTGGTATTCACTCTTAATGGTGAGATATTGTTAAGAACTTTTAAGAACGCGGCTTGTCCCGATTAATACCGAAATATTGTGAACCAATGGAAGATACGGTAATCGCATCACTCAAAGCTGAAAGTGAAATAAAAGAAGTACTGGTTAGCACCGTTCGTGAACTCCCAGTGACTGCACAAGAAATACAAATAAAATCTAAAAATGATAATTTTATTAAAAATATGATGGATAAAGTGAAGTACAAACAAAAGGAAAATATAAATTCGCCGGTAAGCAATAACTATTCAATTTGCAACGTCGTGATCCCAGTGGCATTAAAAAAGAGAATGTTAAAAGAATTTTATTGTGGTCACCCAGGAATGTGCAAAATGAAATCGCTTATGCGTTCATACGTTTTTTAGCCAGGTATGGACCAGGACATTGAGAGGACAGTTAAGAGCTGTAGAGGTTGTGCTCTAGCAGATAAAGCACCACCAATAATGACAGCATCATGGCCAAAAGCGGACACGCCATGGTTTAGACTACATCTAGATTTGGCTGGATCGCTAAATGGTGCATAAAGAAAAATAGCCAACATAATAAAACAAACAAAAATAAGAAACGAAAAACTAAAAGTTCTTCAACTAAGTGTTCGTTCAGCATGTAGTAGTGTCCTGCTCATTCAGGTGGCAGATACGTATGTATGGGTGTGTGCATGTATGCATTTCATCGTTCTTGTGTTGGAAGAGGATAATGATACAATCAATGATCTACGCATGCAATGAAAAATTTGTCATTAAGAAATGAGGACTCTCAGCACCCTTTAAAATTGCTTCATTATCTTCTACTCCTCGGAATCAATCTCTAGTTCTTCACTGTTCGTGCCTAAAGGGTAGGTTTTGGTATGATGCTCACTCTCTCCAACTTCCTCTCAGCAGGTGGGTCCTCCATCTCCATTTCCGCCAAGGGCAGCGATTATTGTACTCGCTAGCAAACTGGGTGCAGTACACTTTCTTCGCCCATGCACTCGGTTGTCACTGTACTTGCGTTGTCCAACCTCTCCCTTCGTCCCTTCAACACCCACTTTGCTGCAAAGGCTAACCTGATCATGACTGAAACTCCCACTAGCACTGGCCAAGCTATTATAGTTCCTGTGTCCAAATTCCACCATGAATCATCTTTCTCCACTAGTCTTAATTAGGATTTCAGTTTCTCAAAACTAATTTTTTCCATCGGTTTTAATAATTCAGGCATCTTCTGCAAGGTGACCTTAGGAAATTCCTTTACCATAGGCTCCCACAATGCAGTCCATCCACTCGCATTAGCTCCGATCAACTCTAAGAAAGAGTTCCTGTTCTCGAACCTTTTCTCTGCCTGATAATAAGGAGGGAGAGTAATCGATGGGCAACTCTATAAGGGACAATGAAGGGTGAACGGTTATGGCTTGGGTTACCTTCCCTTCATAAACCTTAGATAACTCAATCTCTTCCTGGGTGGCCACGGCCCAGATCTCATCGGTTATACTGACCGCAGCAGGTAACACAATATTCTTCAAGACTTCTACGGGACAATTCTTCACAATCACTCCCTTATCTTTCTTGAACAATTTTAACACACACAGCTCATGGCCGCTGGTCACGTAAATCAAACTTATGGATCCACAAGCCCCTAAGACATCCGTCTCACATTTACTCGCTTCCTCATTTGTCAGCAACATGAATTTTGTTCTAGCTACATTTAAGGCCGGAATTCTGTCTCTACCCTATATCTAGCAGCGGCTCCGAGTCCTTGGTCAGCTTATGGGTATGGTATGGGCAGGGTATTTGCCTAGTATATTTCGAAAGTACCATCCCTGTCCAATAACGGAATTGATACTAATGCTAGAACCTTCCCACCTTCTAACAACGTAGCACATCCTAACGCCTTATAATACTTCCATAATTGTGCAGTGAGGTCGACCAGTAATCTCAAATGATGTGGTAACTCGGTCTGTATTTGCAACAGCCTTCTTCGGTTGTTCTCACAATAACTCTACCCCCTTTAGGTTAAAGGTCATGTCTCTTCTTTTGTTCATCATTATTCTCGTATCTATCTGCAGACTGTATAACAACCGGGCATATTCCCGATTGTGTGAATATTTACCGATAATCTGTCCTTCCACCCTCACTAACCCCATAACTTCACCGTCCTATCGTTCCAGTAGCAACTTGTATGGTTGCAAATCGATCACCAACGTGACCATACCATTTGAATTTCGTAATAATTACTTCACTCGTCTTCTTAAATATGGTATTTCTACTACGTGCCAGGCACCTGTTACTGCAAGCATCGACAGCACCAGATTCAGTCGCTTTCCATCCATATCTGCATGGAGACAGAAAGGAATCGATCTTAGTTACCTTCCTTCCTCTATTTTCAGCTAGCTGTTCATCTCTAGGCGATGTCTAGGACGATGGCTGCGCCACTGCCATTAGCACCACATGCACACAGGGGCCTTTCACGCACTTGATGGAGCCAACTGATGCAACACAGTGCCCCCCGGCCGCCACCCAGATTAGCGACAACTGACTCACTTTACTTATTCTTGTGTCACGGGGAGTTTTGCTCCCCTCAATCGTATCTTTAGGGGCAATTCTTCTGTCTCCTTAGTAATTTCTTTCTCTTCCAACTTTTTCAGAAGTTGGGAAGGGAGAACTGCATCCTCCCCCTCCCACTCACTTGACTCCTCAGCAGACTTGGACAAGGCACCGAAGTCGTCTGCTTTTTCCTTGCTCTTCTCTAGCTCTCCCTTCTCCGGAGGGGACTGTCGTCTCCTTTGGCCTTCTATGGGTCGGAGAGCTAAACCTAATCCCCTATTCCTACCCTTCGGATTCACTGCCCGTCTCCATCTCTTCGGCTTCCACAAGGGTTGTCTTCCTTGCCCTCCTCTGCCTAGTTGTCAGTTTCGGTTTGTCTCATCCTTCCACCTCGGTCAACTTCAAATCGTTTGTGTGTACCCATTTTACTTTCTGGGCTACTTGGTCCTAGATCACAAAGGACACCGGGCCCATTTGCTACCCGATCTGGTAGAAGGAAACTCACCACTGGTCTAGTTTACCGTCCCTGGTGTGCGACTTATAATACACCGGGTCTCCCACCTGTAAACTAACCTCTTTTCTATTTTTGTTTATCCTAACCTGCACGAACACCTTATGATGCCTCTCTAAGATCATCTGGTGGTGATCCCTCCCCCCCCATGTATCTCCGGCATGGTCTTAGCAGGTAAGACCACATTCTTACCAAACAGCAAATAATAGGGGACGACCTTCGAGGTCTCATTCATTGTGAACCTCACAGCCACTAATACCTGGGTCGGATAGAGATCTCAATTTTGTCTATCACCCTCGGTTAGCTTGGCGAGTGCATCGGCCAAGGTTTTGTGGAACCGCACAACCTTGGTATTAGCCTGGGGATGGTATACCAAGGTCAGTACATGGTGGACATTCAGACGGGCCAGCGTTTCCGTCATGATCTAGTTGGCATTCTCTGGTCCATTGTTAGTGACCAGTTGCTCCGGGGCTCCATACCTAGGAAATATCTCCCTCAATATTATGTCCGACATCGTCTGTGCCTGCTTGTCCGATATAGCAAAGGCCTCTGGTCAATTTGTCAACCTGGACACAAAACTCAGTATGTAGAGATTACCTTGTGTAGTCTCCCCATACAGTTCCGAGATATCCATGCTCACTTTTTGGAATGGAAGCTTTGGGACGTCGGTCTCCATCAGAGGGGCGGTTCTCCCTCTCCTACTCTGCAACTGACATGGCATGCACCTATTTACATGTCTGACCACTTCGTTGTACAACTTTGGCCAGTAGTACTTTCTACCATATCAGCTCATACGTCTTATCGATCCACATGTGACCGACCCTCTCATGATACTGTTCTAAAATCTCTGCCCTCAACCCCCTTGGCACGAACAACCTGGAGTTCACTTGTTCGTCTTACTTGGAGAGATAACACCCCCCCCCCCTTGTATTACGAATCTGGAGGTGCTCCCTACTTTCACACCGGCTCTAAGAGTAGCTATTTCACCATCTCCCTGTCTCCTCTCTATGATCCCTCCCCAATGGGGGTCCTTAACGATCTCTGGCTCGTCCTCTCCCAAACCGGGCGTTGATTTTGCTTATGGGAATTCATCACATTGATTTGGTATGCCTTATCATCCACCCCGGGCTCTAATCTAATCGATTCTGTCTCTAATTGTTTCGGGAGTCTGGACAATAGCTCAGCACAGGTATTGTCCTTACCTGCTAGATATTCTCTCTAACAGGTGTACCCACTCAGTTTCAGGGCCCACTGTTGTATCTTCTTGTTTGTCCATCCGGCCTCCAACAAGTACTTTAGTAGTTTATGGTCAGTCTTGATTGTAAAAGCTTCACCGCTCAGGTAGTAATCTAATGTTTGTATGGTGTACATGATCGTGAATGCCTGCTTTTCAATCACCGGCCATCACTGTTGAGTCTCGGACAGTCGATGGGACAGGAATATACCGGCACATATTCGGGTATGTCTGGCACCAGACCATCCCTTTCTGAGCAAGGCTGCATCAGTACCACACCGATACACCTGTAACTTGCATCCATGTACAGGATCATGGGTTTGGCAAGTATGTCAGCAAGGGCACGGCTGTGAGCTGTCCCTTGAGGGCATCGAAAGTTCGTGGAGAGTCCTCCGTCCACTTAAACCGAGCATTCTTCTTTGTCGGGGCTATCAAGGGCCCTGCTAATGGGCTCAAGGCAGGCACGAAGCGCCTGTAGTACCCGATGGCTCCGATAAATCCTCGGACCTGCCTGATTGTTTTCAGCTCGGGCATGGTCCGGATGACCTCTACTTTGTCCATGTCTGGTCGGATCCTGTCCCTATCTATGATCAATCCTAAGTACTTCATCTTTTCCTTCAAAAACTGACGCTTAGGTAGTTTGAGCTGTAAGCTATGCTTTCGCAGCCTACCAAACACCTTCCATGTGCTTGAAATGCTCCTTGGGGTTCCTTGAGAATACCAATATATCGTCCAGGTAGGCCATGGCAAAATCTTCTATGGCCCCAATACTATCGACATCAATTGGGTAAACACTCCCGGTGCATTTGATAACCCAAAAGGCATCACTCTAAAATCAAATAGCCCTGTGTGACAAGAAAAGGCTGCTTTCACTTGATCCTTTTTCTCTAGTGCTACCTGCTAATACTCAGACCTCAAATCCAAGGTCGAAAAGCAGGTCGATTTCTCCAACAGAGCCAAAATGTCGTCAATCAGGGGAAGAGGCACTGCTAATGGTTTAGTGATCGCGTTTAACTGTCGGAAATCTACACAAAAACGATGCTCCCCATCCTTCTTCTCTACAATTACTATTGGAAAGCTCCAGAGGGACTCGGATCTTTCAATTATCTCTGTCTCAAGAATTTCATTCACCGCCTCCTCCACCAGTCTCCTTTTATGAATTGGGGTTCTGTAGGGACTTAGTTTAATGGTTGGATGATCTCCCGTGTCAATCCCCATTTCCACTGTCTTGGTTTGTCCTAACTCCCTATTCGTCATAGCTATCATATCTCGGTTGTCTTCCAACAACCGCCTTGTTCTATTTCGATATTTATCGGGGACCTTGATGTCCTCGTTTTGTAATCGGTCCCGTCCAAGACCTTGCTTCTCCCTACTTACTTCCCCTACCAGTACCGTTTTCACCTGTCGTATCAGTCGGCAATATGCTAGCTCCTCCTCCTTCTTTATTTTCACAGTCTTGTTGGCCGAGTTGGCCAACAACATCGGGATTGTCTCGAACCCTCTAACGATGATCTCGCTTGGGTCACTTCCTCGTCATCATCAGCATATCCCCTCGTAATAGCTATCTGAAATAGTTCCCTGTCTGTTTTTATTCTACCTTCGCAGGATATAGCCGTCTGGAGGGGGTAATTTCACATCCTTTTCCGCTACCACCGTCAGAGTGCCACGCTTAGCCCCTCCCAGGGCAACCACCACTCCCCCTACCATCAACGTCGCTGCGTCAAACCCTATCTTGCCCGCCCCCCTCGCTCGAAACCAGTCCTCCCCTAGTAGCATGTCGCTACATAGATTGTGGGCCACATAAAATGGGAATTCTTCTTTTGTTTTGGCTACCTACAAGGGTAACCAGGCCATGCCGGCCACTTGCATTTCTCTGCCGTTGGCCTGATTCACGATTATGTCGGGCAGACACAGCCTTCTCCTCCCCACTAACCCCTTATATATCTTAGCATTTATCAAGGAGATCAATGCTCCCGTGTCGATCACTACCTTTACATCGTGTTACCGGTTTCCACACACTACCAGCATCGCCTCGGGGTTGGGGGTCAATGCCGACCCGTTTCCCTCGGAGGGTTTCCTGCCTTGGAACTGCATCGTCCCTTATGAGGACAGTTCCTTCTTACATGCCCAGTCTCCTCACACTGCCAGCACTTCCATGACCGGCAGTCAGTGGAGAAATGGCCTCTTTTACCACACATCCAACATGTGATAGATTTCACAATTATCGGGGCCATCCTGCTTTTTACTTTCGGCTGGGTGGCCCATTGGTGTTTCCCTGGACCTTCGTTCCAGCGTTGGGTGGTATGATAACGTCCGGCGGCCTAATTCCTAACCTCCACTCTCCTGCTACTGTGCACCACCGACTCTCATGTCCGAACTGACCACACCTAATGAATTTCTTGCCAGCTGTTCACCTTAAACTTCACTTTAGACTACTCAAACTACTCCCTCCCAAAGTTACACTTGATGATGTGATCATCACCCCTTCCCATATCCTGGATATCATTAAAAAAAATTTGACACCTCCAAAGCATGAGCACCTGATCTGGTCTCTGCTCTCATAATAAAACAATACTCTGCTGAGCTAGCTCCTGTCCTCTCCAAACTTTAGAACAAATACTTTGCTGAATCTTGCTTCCTTGGTAGGTGGAAAATTGCCTCTGTGGTAACAGTTTTCAAGAACTTTGGTGAAGGAACTTACCTTCAAAATAATCGTACCATCAGTCTTCATCCGCTCTTCACTAAAATCTTTGAATCATTAATCAATCTAGCGATAATCCCCACCTCTGACAAACAGCATGAATTTAGGCAATTCTGTTCTACTATGGATATCCTAACGGTCATCTCAGAACGCATATACCATACACTGGATAAAGCAGATGAAGCAAAGGCAGCAGCAATTGATATATTACACACCTTTGACAAAGTCTGTAATGAAGGTCTTCTCATGAAAATTAATTCATACGCTATTGCTGGACGAATATTTAATATAATCATATCTCTATTAACTAAAAGAAAGATCCAGATCTTCCTAGATTGTTGGACATCTAAACAACATCACATTAATGCAAGTAAGGGTCTATCCTTGGACCTTATTTATTTCCTGATTTTCATAAACGACATCCCTGATGCAATCATGTCCGAGATGAGTAGAAAATGACCTCGAGTCTGTAGTTGAATGGGACCAAAAATAGATGGTTATACTTAATGCTTCCAAGACAAATCTCCTTTCCTTTAACAGGTAGATTGCTGTGGCTGATAACACCCTAGCCGAGAATACAACATTCAAACTCCTCAGCCTAACATTCACAGGTAATATGAATTGGAATAAATACATAGAAGGTACTGCCAAGTCTGCTGCATAGAAAGTGGGCTCCCTCTACCGTGCTAGAAAACTTTTCACACATGCCAGTATCCTTTATCTCTACAAAGCCACCATTCACCCATGCATGAAGTATTGTTGACACATCTTGACTGATGCACCAACCACTAGTCTCTCTCTCTCTTGGACAGCAAAAATGAGTCTCTAACATCATAGGACCCACACTGTCTACCAAGCACCAACCTCTGTCCCATCATCACAATGTTGCATCCCTGTGTTTCGTTTTACTTCAATGGAAATTGCTTCGAGTAACTTGCTGCACTTGTGCCATCTCAGCGTAAATACACTCAACAAACCTGACAGGCAGTAAAACCACACCCCTTCTCTGTAGATGTCCACAGATGCTAAGCAAGTGTCCCTAGAATACTCTAGTTTCTTTCCTCGAACTGCTAGCTTTTGCAATTCCGTACATGCTCCCTGTTTCCTCGACTATACCGTCATGCAGAAATATAAATGTAATGTAAACAAACATCTTGTTGCACAACTCCCCACTTAGCATACCCTATAAATCTGACCCCTAATTCACAGTACCTCCTTAAGTCTCAATAGCAGTTTTCTTTGTTTGGGGTGAACTGAATTAAAAAAAAAGAAATTTAAAAATCTTATTTCGGGATCAAGTGTTTTATTTAGATATGGTGCCATGCTAAACTCATTCCTTTCAGCTACAAGCATAATTTGAAATCGTTTAGAAGAGCATAATTTGAGATACATATGACAAGAAATTCACCTTTAAAAAAAACTTTCTTGCATTGATAGACACTAGTTAAATTAATAATTAAATGAATATGTTACGGTTAGAAGTTGTTACCAATATGTTACCATTAACAATTGTTACCAATATGTTACCGTTAAAAGTAGATACCAATATGTTACCGTTAAAAGTAGATACTAATATATTACCATTAAATGTTCTATTTTTAGTGTCTTTGAAAGTTCGTGACATTTGTTTTGCTTACTAATTTCGAGATTTTTAAAATGTAAAAACCACTCCATCGGTTGGTATGCTAGAAATATTGGCCGTTGAAGCCTCAGCCAAAATATACGCAAATATAGTCAATGTTACAAGTATTTCATTTTTAAATTGGAGTATAAAAAATTGCGTTTTAACGTTGTCATTATATTTTAGAAAGACTAAATGTACTGCAATGTGTGAAAAAATCCAGAATAAAAATAATCTTAAAACAGATTTATCTCCATTGCACCTGTGGCTAATTTGATACATTTCGGAAGTCTCTTTCAGTTTTCAGAGAAGAAACGTCCCTAGAAGGCTTCTATATTTGGATGCTAGGTTTTTTTTCTTGACTGCTGATAAAATGAACACAAGATAGTAACATCTTCTTGACTGCTGATTCAAAGAAAAAAAAGTAAACCTTCGTCCATCTGTTATTTTCATCAGTCACTCCTTTTCTTGTCGTGTTATCATCTTTGTTGGTCACTTTCACTTAATCCAGCTTCTTTTATTCCACCGAATGTTGCTTTGACACAAGATATCGAAAATAATGTTTCCAGGTGTCCATATCATCGTGACTTTCTTTTTTATGCTTTATAGATATATCCCATTATGCTGGTAGAGTTCCTGTCTTGCAGCTATAAAAGCTGCCCCATACGGCAACACATTTTCTATTTATTCATTTTGTATTTCTTCTAGGCGGGTGAACAAAAACAAATAATTGCAGACAACATATGCGATATTTTTATTCAGAAACTTATCTATTTATTTTTCAGTAAATATTGTACGTATTGTTGCAGTAAATCTTTCAGTTACTGTTAATAGAGTCCTGGATAGTAGGAAATATTTTGATATTTCTGGGGAAACCCTCTCCTTCTCAAAAAACAGATGTTCTTTCAGTTTTCAGAGAAGAAACGTCCCTAGAAGGCTTCTATATTTGGATGCTAGGTTCGCAGATAAGATTAGATTCGGCAGAAAATTGACATTAAAATATTTATTTTTATTTATTAATTCATGTTTTGTCTTATTTATTTATTTATGCTTCTTATTGCTTTATAGTGTCATATTGTATTTTATTTTTATATTTATTTTATATTAATTTAGTATTATTTATTAATATATTTTTTATTCATAACGAGCGAATCATTTTTTTAAATAGTTTGTAAATATATTTATTTTATATTAATATTTGTATTTTTTATTTTATTTATTTAATTTTTATTAACTTTATGCTTATATATATATTTTTTAATATTTAAAATTATTAATTTTATTTTTGTGCTAATATATTATATTTTGTTTTTTATTCATAGCTGACTTCGCAAACAAAGGAGATGCAATCTGGGGAAACAATTACGAACGTCCGCATCAAAACACAAGTAATGTTAATAGCATGTCAATCATCTCTCTATATATCTTTACTCTCTGTCTGTCTGTCTGTCTGTTTCCCTGTCTGGTGATGCAATTAAAAACAACCCTTACACAACTGAGAACCCTAACCATAACCCCTACAAAACTCAGAATAAATCCCTATACCAAGAGCAAACGACTTTTCTCAAGGAATCCAAATGTGGTATTATTAGCCGTGTTTACAATAATATCGTGTGGTCTGCATATGTGCCGGACATCCATAAATAGCAAAGACGTTTTATTTTCTTGGACTTATAATTATAGAAATTTAAAAGATAAGAATACAATTGGTAATATTGGGCTCAGAGTAGAAATTTGCATGAGTCCCCATTTATCTGTGGGCATTGCTGGGATGCCTTCTTTTATTAAATAAAGGACCAGTTTTGTGCATATATATATATATATATATATATATATATATATATATATATATATATATATAATATAAAATTAATTCCAAAACAACAGATTTGCACCAATTTTATATCTACTTACTACTTACGTAGATTCAAAACAAGATATATTGCTACTAAAACATATTTTTATCAATATCCATTAATCCCTTAATCTAAAAAATGTCTAAAATTTCAGATGTAAGCTTAAGAGGTCTAAAATGAAATCGAAATAAAGGGAATCTTGCTTAATTAATGTCTAATAACTATGGATTCAATTTAATGCAAATCTGAAATATTTAGATTTTCAAATGGGAATTTGTGCCCATGTTATGCATATTAAAAGCATTTAAAATACTCTAAAAAAATAACTGAAATTTGGGGAATTTTTATTAATTAACGTTTGATACCTATTGTTTCAATTTCATGAAAAACGAAGTTATCTGAATTTTCACAAAACGTTTCCACCCCTTTTTGCCTCCTTTACATAAAACTAAATTAAACTAAATATAGCCTATATATAGAAATATATAAAAATATTGCATTATTTAACTTCCGGTATAGACAGACTCGATTTTCTGTGATGATGGCGATGTCTGACTGTATCTTTTGAAGATCTGTCTTGAATTCGCCTTTCTTGACCATCAAAAAGAAATTGTTAGTGTAGATCATGTTTAGAGTATACTTTGTCTTGATATTGCTTCCAAATTGTTGACACACATCTTCAATGGATGGTGGCGTTAATTCGTAAGCTCATCTGAGAAGTTTGGGTGGAGGTGGAAGTGGGTAGGAAACGCAACAGTGATTCGGCCAGCAAGTTCGTTATTATGCAACTGTCAACATTTGGAATTTTAAACATTTAATTGAAACTGATTTGCTCTCCTCAAATCAAGTCTTTAAATACAGAAAAAATAAAAGTTACAAAAAATACATTTTTAAAATGTGTCGTATGTTGTAAATGTGTCCTATGCTACAATCTTTTTCAACTAATCTATTTTGGTGAAAGAGCACCTTTTCTTTCTTCATTTCTGGACGATGTTTTGCCATTTCTTCCCTCAAAAACACCAATAATGCAATATAATATTCGCTATTGATGATTCTTCTTTTGTCAAGGCAATCGATGAACAAAATACCTTGCTCATCCCAAAATACAAAGGCCCAAATCTTGCTCCCTGATGTTTGCGTCTTTGGTCACTTTGGACGGTGTTCACTAAATTTGATTTCTGAGAACTTCGACTGAAGTAAAATGAAAAAAATATTTGAATTACCTACGGTCCCTCTGTACAAAAGTTTGCCAGAACAACCTGACATGAGGAAACTTCACCCTACAAATAAACTCTGACCAAATATTAACAATAACATAGTATTTGAAGCCCAAATATGATCCCATAGACAAGGCTATACACTCTATCCTACGAAAAATGTGGCACTTTCTCCTAGTGATGTTGTAACAGAACTTAGCTGGATACTCCACCAGACCAGCTGAATTCTTGCCATGGTATCCGGTAAGATCTAGAGACAAAAAGAAAGATATACTGTAACATAGTTAACTGGTCATTTGAGGAGAGGAAATTTAATGTTCATGTGAGAGGTAGTAGCTGAGCAGCTTAAGTAAAAAATGATGAAGAATCGTGCATTTTGGTAAGCAAGCATGAAACTTGGCACGATTGCTCACAATGGTCTACTCTTCCGAAAAAACTTTTGGGCCACTCAAGAAATCAAAGATGGCCGCCATTTTTCAAGATGGCCGCCACGGATGGTAAAATTTATCATTTTGTGAACTAAATGCTTCATTTTTGACCGATTTCCACATATTATATATCAATTTATATGTTTCTGATGTCAACAAAGCCATTTCTGACGACAAAATAAAGATTTAACACCATTTGAGTGTAATAAAGGCTATATTTTACACACTTATGTCAGTTTATCCCGCATTTTTCTCTTCTTGTTCTTGTGTTTTCATCAGGATTCACACGTTCAACACTCGCAATTGCAGCTGCATAAATTTGTACATGGAAGGCCGAATTTATAGCATTTGCATCTTCCAAAGCATTGTGTCTTGCATCCGCATTTTGTTAGTTCCTTGCAGCTTTCTGCAACTGGCGGAAGTGTTGTCCAAAATATCTTCCATGTATTGCCGTGCTTCTTCCACCCCCACTCGCCAGGACTATCAATTTCCATGTGACAGCATGTTGCTTGACTCCAAATGCACCCTGCTTGATATGTTGCACGCTTTGTGTGTTCAGTTAAAGCTGCTTTAGTTGGAGGTATGGAGTCATAGGGTCTCTGTTTACGAGCAAACATGTCCAATCTTACAGCATCTATTTCTGTGAGGGAGGTAGATCTGTCATACATTGTGATGACAAACTGGTCAATAACTGCTTGGTCCTCACTTGTTATGACTGGTGGATGACTGCTCAGCTTGACAAATACGTCCGTCACGTCAGGTAAAACATTCCATGTCTGAAATGCTGTCTTTTTAGCTTTATATCGAAAGGCTGACACATTGTCACAACCAGTAAAGGCATGGAAAAAGGACAAGCCTTTAACTTTTTCAGGGCCAAGTACGCTAATGACTTCATGTACTGGAATAAACCTTGTGTCATTTCCTTCATCAATGCTTTGTGTCAGATGAACCTTTTCTAGCCACTGAAATTCATTTGCTAACAAAAGCCTGGGAAAGTCAATATCGACACTTGTTGGATATTCGAACTCTGGAGGCGACGGAGTCTTGTTCTTTAGATATGCAGGATGAATGTTTGTGAAAGATTCTGGAAGTTCAGGCACCCGTTTTATACTATGATTTTTGATCATAAGTGGCTCACGCAGTTCAACATCACTGTCAGACGTTGGATGTTGAAATAGTGAGATACTGGTACCATGAAAGGATGTTGTAGCTGTTGTTGCAGACGGATTGTGATCTATATTGTCCATAGCTGATGTGGTGAAAAGACCTTTCCTAAGTTCTGTAGGGCACACAACACCCTCTTCAGTGTACCTGTCAACAACGGCATCACCCAATTGAGCAGATATTTCAAGCACCCTGTCATATGAAATGCTTAGTCCATGGTCATGTAACAGTTCCACAAGTCCTCGTTTTCGTGTTTTCCCATACAAAGATAGGCCCATAAAGATGGGAAAGGGAGTCTCACGATTGTGTGAATGTCTGAATGTGGATGAATTGCTTTTGTGACTGTAGCAGTTGTACTGCAGGAGCTGAGCTACAGCCAAGTCTGTCTTTGATGAACCTAATTCCAGTTGCGACTTGATATCGACGCCGTGCTCCACCATACAAACAAATTGTTGTAGTGATTGAGGAATAGAATTTCCCACTGAGTCTGCACGGAATCTACCATTAAATTTCCATTCATGAGCAAGCATGTGTCTTCGCAAAATACTAGCAGCTTTATTGAGTATAACAGCATCAGAAAATTCTGAAGCTTTTGACAAGATTGACCCTGTATCCTCTGTAAAGGACAAGATAACATCTCTCCCACTCTTGTGAGCTTCAAGTGCTGGTATATCTGACAAAAGCTTCTCTTTCAGTCTTGTTGAGGGAACATATGAGGCAAGTTCATGCAGTTCCAACTGTTCAAGTCGTTGCTTATACAGTGTGATGAGATCTGCAAGTTTAAACACAACTGGTGCATCACTGTTCGTATTAGTTTCAACTATATAAGCAAGAAGCTCTGAATATACCAATGGATGGATTCCTTTTTTCTGAGAATCTTCATTTTCCTGTTTTTGTAGAGCAGCAAGGTGACATCTTTCCCTGTTGTAAAGAGTTGTTAAACAATCTTTATGATACTTCAACTCTTGTGCAATGGCATCACCAGCACTCAATCGGGCAAGAATTTTACATTCACCTAGAGTTGTGGCACATTCATTGAGCCTACTGCTGAGCCCCATTGTCATGACTTCACGTCTTTGTCCATCATCTAGAAATTCTTTGTCGCAGATGAAACATTGTTCTGGCTTTAAACTCACTCTTCGAGTCTTTGAACAACTCTTGTCAGTATGTTCCTGAGCGTCAGATGCCCTTTTCCTGGCCCGATCAAGTTTGGTATTTTTGAACAAAGCACGGCAACTCTGATGGTACTGAGCATTGTTTTGCCGCAATGTATCTTCAATACCATCACCTTCATCGAGCCTAGCAGGATTAATAATCATGGGCATCTGACAGAGTTCTTGAAAAAGAGGAATATTTGTAGCCAGCATTGAATATCCATCTGATTTACTGTGACCTGGAATGGGACTACTGAGATCCTCTCCGGTTTTATCTGTCTGACATAGGCAGCATTTGCTCCAATCAGTTTTCACATTGGACGTCTTCTCAATAGACATTCTGTAAATGTTATAGGCTTCAGGCCGAGGGTTTATCCTTTTACCACCTATAACCACAGTTACCGAATATATTTTGACACATTCAGATATGGGATACAACTAGGTTCAGAAAGGTAGGTTCCCTACACCTAGCCCGATCGTTCATCCAGTATCATTTAAGTCCCGTGCGATCTGTACACCATCCAGGTAACTATAGCCCCGTTACCTTTGGCTCGGCTCTCCCGCGCTGGCATATCCTGTCAATTCAGGTGCGGCTATCTAACAGACTGAACATTATTTTGTCCATGGGGCTTATTAGAAAGCATTTGGGACACTGAAACATGAACAGTGTGTCCGTAATCAGTTGATACTGGACCCCATGCTGAGTTTCACAGCAGTGATGTCACCGTTATGCCCTGGTTGTGTCATGACAGTCACTCTCTTACATATGACATATTATAAGAATGAGCTGAAAGGATTAATTTTTATAACTAATACATTCAGCTCACTTGGGGAATTGAATATCAAGTCAATGATTCGGTTTAATGGCAATAAAAGGCAAAAATTGACAATATTTGCTTAAATTCATCTCATATATGTACCTTTGTGGATTGTAGGACTCATTTATCGGTTATTTTTGTGTCATTTACTGCTTTCGCATCCCCTAAAACATATAATTTGACTCAAAAATTGTGAAAATCGGTTAGATACTTTGTAAACTAGCAATATTGGATTTCAGAATGGCGGCCATCTTGAAAATGGTGGCCATCTTGGATTTTTTGAGTGCCCCAAAAGTTTTTTCGGAAGAGTAGACCATTGTGAGCAATCGTGCCAAGTTTCATGCTTGCTTACCAAAATGAACGATTTTTCCTTAATCTGCTCAGCTATAGAGGAGAATCTTGATTGAACCCTCAGATATCTATGTATCTGGTATAAAAATCATGTATTATCCCCAGAAAGAGGCCCCTGTATTTCTGAGAATTTACTAACTGAAGTGAAATGAAAACAAATATATATATATATATATATATATATATATGTATATATATGTATATAATGTGTGTGTTTTTCGTTCAAGTTTTAAAGTATTGCATGGAAAGGTAATAAAATTGAAATAAAAGCCAAATTAGCAATACAAGATTAATTTATTATTTATTTTTTTCTTACATTAATCCTATCGATTACGGAATAAAATTCCTTCTTCAGGGGTGACCAGTATTGAGTCATTTTTTTTTTTTTCATCAAAAAACAAGAATAAAGAAACTTATTTCTTTGTTAATTTGATAAACGTCTTTGATGGTACGACGTCATCGCCTTGCTGTTATGAAATGGCGGGTAGAATTCAAAAACCGGTGTCGACCGATGGATGCGATGACACGCTGTCGAGTAATGTCTGTGTTTTTCGTTCAAGTTTTAAAGTATTGCATGGAAAGGTAATAAAATTGAAATAAAAGCCAAATTAGCAATACAAGATTAATTTTTTTTTTTTTTACATTAATCCTATCGATTACGGAATAAAATTCCTTCTTCAGGGGTGACCAGTATTGAGTCATTTTTTTTTTTTTCATCAAAAAACAAGAATAAAGAAACTTATTTCTTTGTTAATTTGATAAACGTCTTTGATGGTACGACGTCAAGGCAACAAAAACTAGTTTTTGCATCAGTATGTGACAATGGATCAAACATGGATTTACCACTTCACTTTGGAGTCAAATTAATTAATGTATATACACATATATGATAAGTCAATGAAAATAATTAGACCTGCAAAGGGAAGCAAATCATAATCTTCGGTTGTTCAAAACAAGGACGTTTAGTAAATAACAATATTTATTTTTCTTCTCTGTCATTCCTTAAGCTAGGCTTTTCAAAGATTAAAATCTTATCATCAGAGGAAGTTAATGATAGATAAGTTGACAGATGAAGACAGTCAATATTCGAAATTTGAAAAAGTTTAAAAGTTAAAACGGGTATTTTCCAGTGTATAGGAGTGTCACCAAAACGGAAATCCAAGTAGTAAGGGATTCAGATGTGTTGGTAAATCCAAAAGAATCCGTGTAAAGATCCAGCGACGATGATTCCACCCAAGTCTGTAGTCATGCAAGATAAACTCCGTTTATCGATTTGGGTAACATTTTTTTCTTTTTCCAATTTCGTTTCTTAGCATGGTTGTCAGTTGACAAACTGGAAGTTTGTACTTATCCATCATTAACTTCCTCTGATGATAAGATTTTAATCTTTGAAAAGCCTGGCTTAAGGAATGACAGAGAAGAAAAATAAATATTGTTATTTACTAAACGTCCTTGTTTTGAACAACCGAAGATTATTATTTGCTTCCCTTTGCAGGTCTAATTATTTTCATTGACTTATCATATATGTGTATATACATTAATTAATTTGACTCCAAAGTGAAGTGGTAAATCCATGTTTGATCCATTGTCACATACTGATGCAAAAACTAGTTTTTGTTGCATTGAAACAGTTGCAAACAAAACTCTTAATCATCGATGCATTGTTGTTTTTGATTGACTGTGAGCAAACGCGACACACACTTTGAACACAGCTTTCACATTGACAAAATGTTCATACAAAATGGTGAATGCACTGTTTTCTGGTATCTTCAACTCCTCTACTATCTCATGCAACTTCAATTTATGATCGGCCCAAACAAGTTTGTGGATTTTGTTATGTTTTCAGGGACAACTGCCGACTTTGGGCGACCTGAGTGTTCAGCATCATTTGTGTCTGTATGACTGCGGTTAAAGTCAGCATACAATCTCTAAACCATTGCTTTTGATGCAGCAGACTCTGAATAACACTTATCAAGACATTGCTTTGCTTGAACAGAATCTGTCCCATCAGAAAGCAATGCTTTATAAACACACGAAATTCAGATTTTTCTATTATTTTAAATATTTGCAAGAGTAACTTCACTTAAATAACTATAATTTGTAAACTAATAATATGATTTTAACATGTGCGTTTTGAGGTTTATTAGTATTTTATGAAATTCATACGAATTTCTATCAGTGGCACCATTTATGTGTCTGGCCCGGGACTTATTGAGTGATGTGATATGGAAATCTGAACAACTTAGGCAACATTGTAATGTTATATAAAGAGGTTGAAAAATTATTTGAATATGTTTTTTTTTAATTTTTAAGGGACCCTTTTTTGATAAATTTCCAGTGGATTCTCAAACAGAAAGTGGAGTACAAAAATTCCCCCTAATATATTTTTTGATGTAAAACCATTTTAAAAGTAAATTCATCTAAAATTTTTGTGAAAGTTTGATTATTAATAGCTTTTTCATAGAATTTTTAAACATTTTTTTAAATATGTGTGGGTAAAAAATGTCCATGTAAAAATGGCCATGGTAATTTGATGGTTCCAAAATGTAAACACTTCTTTCGTTTCTAATTATCAATATTTTCACAAATGAAAAAATGTAGAGAAAAAGTCATTGGGAGTTAATTTAATGTTTCTTTTTTTTGTATGCTTTTAAAATGGTGATGATAATATTAACCTTTATTCAAGCGTCATTGTCTTTCAATATAGGTGGGGAAGGGTAATTTGAATCGTCGAAAAGAAGATCCTTACGGGACGACAGTATTATAAAAACTGATCAGAAGTTTGATAGATTATCAGGACCTAGCATTCATAATTAGAACATTTGACATCATCATCATCATCGTCATCATCATCGTCATCGTCATCGTCATCATTATCATCATCATCATCATCATCATCATCATCATCATCATCATCATCATCATCATCATCATCATTGTCATCGTCATCGTCATCATCGTCATCCTCATCTGAACGCGCTTCTATTGTATCAAAGAACCGCCGAGTATGAGCCACTCCAAATATGCACCTTATTTCTGTCCAAAGAAAAACAAAGAATAAAAAGACAACCCCTTGCCATTGACACTATCACTTTTATATTAAGTCTGGCCTTGTGCCTAATTTGCATACGTTACAAATGTCGTTTCGCTCGAGACGAGACTCGTGACTCATAAACTTAAAATACTTATTTTAATTTACTTTAATCCAGTCTTGCTTGCAAACACAGAACGCCAGCTGCTGCCTCTTCAAACGACGAACCACAGTTAGCTCAACGTCATCAGTCTGGGAGTTCTCTCTTACAAAATCATCATCATCATCATCATCATCATCATCATCATCATCATCATCATCACTGGTTTACCGCCTGTTTCAGATGCTGGCATGTGTTGGTCATCTTTTAAAAATTGACTTCCAAACTGACCTATCTCTGCCCAGGTTTTTATTTATCTCCCTTTTTCTCAAGTCCATCCATGTCAATTTCTCCCATGTTTTCCTTGACCTTCACCTGTGAACTAAATCTGCTACCTTAACTGTTCTATATTTTATGGGTTTTTTTTACATCGAAGTCTCCTCTTCTGCACACATCTCTCTACAGATCTACGCCTGCCTTTAAGACTCACATTACCCATCTAACATATCATCTTCATATCAGTCCTCTCCATGCAATGCATGTTCTCAATCCTCATTGGCCAGGATTCCCTTCCATAAATCATCACACTGCATACACAAAAAATCTGGCATGGGGAATTCGATCTGCAATCATTGCACGTGCACGGTCATCGGCCATCATCAGAACAGCTCACATACTGTGGACAGTGTTGTGTCTATAAGCTGTACGTAGCCAAGATATGGCATCAAGACTCATCAGAAGATCAAAGAATAATAATAGTAACTAGCGGGACCCGTGTAAATTACACGAAATGATGTTTTTAATATTAATTATCTTGTTCCTAACCTATACATGTTTGAATAAAATATGATAAGATTTGGACTTGTATATTTATTTTTAAAAAATGAACAATATATGAAACAATTTACAAAACTTCTTTATATACAATATTTCTAGTGAAGGTAATATTTCGACGACTAAACCTTACTTTATAAATTTTTCGATTAAATTAAATTTGGCTCCAATTCATGAATATTTATTTACTCCTCTCCAGGAGTTAGGCACAAGGCTAGTTTTATCTTACTCCCACAAGTAAGATGTGACCCAAGGTCGGGTTGGGAAAGTGGGGTTTGAAAAGCCAGCGCTCGAGAAGGTGAGCACTCTGGCCATTAAAAATTGCCTGGGCAGCCCCGTTGGCATTCCCCGGTAGGGGCGCCCCAGGCAGTAAGCAATAAACTTACTCCTCCCCAAAGAAGGGAGGCGAAGCCTGGGAGGGTGGACCTCCTAGAACTGCATAGGACAGACCCATAGACCGGCGTAAATCAAGCCTCGAAGGCCCAGACAATACCAGTCTATAGAGTGCAGTATCCACTGGAACAGATACTACACTTTGATCTTAGCCAAAAGGCCAAGTCAATTCATGAGTAACATACAAAGATTCGGAAGGTCGTTGCTTTTGATGTAAGCGTGACACACAAAATGACACACGCTATTATATTAATATGTGTCTTCCCAGTCGTCCCCTCCCTACCTCTCTTCCCCTTCCCCTCGAAATGTAGAAAAAAAATCTTAGAGATTGGTTGGGATCGAACTATAAACCAGTCGGGCCGAAGTCAAAAATACTACGTCGCTAACCGTTGCACCAAAGGTAAATACTTGAAAACGTTTTGAAAATTAGGCGAGTTGAATGTTTTTCAAAATCTAGGTGCGGCACGCATGCGCAGAGCTTTTGCCGGAAGCGTGACACACGAACACACACGCTATCGTATTAATATACAGATAATTAAATGAGCAAAAAAATGTAAAATTATATAAAAATTGTTTTGAAACAAAATCATCAGAAAATTATTTGTAATGAATTTCTTTTATTATGTTCAGATTAATCCGTCAATCGAGAGGCTTTCCCCAACTTTCTCTGTCTTTAAGAATTCAGGTTTAAATAGCATTTTTATCATTATTGATTGAGTGAACACATCTTATATTAAAGATTTTCATTTGGATTGTTTATATTATTTGGACTACTGTTCTCATCTTGGATGTTATTCTCACAACGTTTCGGCCGATGTGCATCTTATCGAACTCGGAAATCTGTATGGAATTTTGAACAGAGCCCTTTATTTAATCCACAAAGGTAGGTTGCTCTTCTTATTATGCTGTATTCAGGATTGAACCATCAAGATTCAAGAGACTGTAGCTTAAAATTCATTATGCTTAGCACTTTTATCCGTTGTGCTACGGGTACTTCGTCCAGATTCCAGAATTCGACAAGATGTATCTGAAGAAGGTAGGACGTTACATCGGTCGAAGTGATGTGAAAATAACATCCAAAAGGAGAACAGTAGTCCTAATAATTCAAATAATACCAATCATAAATCGTCATCTAAAAAATTCTGAAACAAGCGTGATTTTAATGTTTTAATTTTATTTTTTAGCGGGTTGCAGTAAAGACATGAGATATTTTGGACCAGATGACCGATATTACTGCAACTGTAAAGAGATTTCGTCTTGCGATTTTGGAAAAAATGGTAAATGCCAAACCAAAAATTGCAGATTTGGTTACAGAGAAACATATTGCCAACAGAGTAAGTCAAATCAGTTCTTACTGAAACGTTTCCTTATTTCTGCTGTGTGATTTGTTTTCTTGAAAAATAATTCACTGTAATTCGTTTTTTTATTGGATTCGTTCTTATTGCATTTTATAACTCAGCAAAATTCGTTTTTCATTGCATTTTAGAAATCAGCAAAATTCGTTTTTATTGCATATTATAAATCAGCAAAATTCTTTTTTTATTGAATTTTATAAATCAGCAAAATTCGTTTTTTACTACATTTCATAACTCAGGAAAATTATGTGTTCAGATTATGAGATCTTTAAATTTGTATTTAAAAAAACCTGACGCCTATCGAATATGTATTTATAGTTTTGTATTTACAATTTGAAATATTGATTAATGTATATATTTCTTTTGTATTTCAAACTACACATATTTTTTCCTTTATACTTAAAACTGATGCATATAAAGTAATGAGTATTTTTTTATTTTAAACCTACACATATAGATAATTTATATTTTATTTTCTATTTAAGACTTATGCATATAGAGTAATGGGTATTTTTATTTTATTCAAAATAATAATGAACATTAAAACGTTTGTTTTAATTAATAATACTGAACATCCCGCCTCAACGTATACACAGATTTTGTTTTTACTTCTGGTGGTGTGGGGTAATTTTAAATGAGTTTCAATTCATTAACAGTGACGTGAAGATACTATTTTATGATTAAATTTTTTTTTTAAAACAAAGTGATTTTAAAAGGTTTCTTAAATTTAAAGAAATGATGAAAAAATAAATTAATAAAATAATCAGCTGAATCACACCCCAAATTATCTGTAAATAGGTGTAAATAATAATAAGCAATTAATTATTTGCACCCTTCCTGAGAGTCCAACTTTCAAACTCCTTGGCCTAACATTCATAAGCAACATGAATTGGAATAAATACATAGAAGATACTGCCATATCTGCTGCAAACAAAGGTTGGCTCTCTCTATCGGTCTAGAAACCTTCTCACACATGCCAGTATCCTATATCTCTATAAAGTCACCATTTGCCTATGCATAGAGTACTGTTGCCACATCTGGGCTGGTACACCCACCACTAGTCTCTCTCCTTCTTAGACATGGTGCAAAAAAAGTCTTGAACCTAATATGTCCCGTACTGTCTACCAAGCTCCAGCCCCTGTCCCATCGATGCAATGTTGCATCCCTGTGCCTGTTTTACAAGAACTTCCACGGAATGTGCTCCGACAAACTTACTGTAGTTGTACCCCCTCAGTTTAAATACCCTCAACCAACTCAACTAGTAGCAAAATCCCATCCCTTCACTGTAAAGATATCCAGATGCCGGAAAATCTTCTATAATAGCTTCTTTCCTCGAACCGCTTGCCCTTGGAATGTGCTAACATCCAGAAATTTAAAAGTAATGTGAACAAACATCTTGCTGAAGAACACATCACTTAAGATACCCCTATAAATCTTGCCCCTAATCACAGTAATTCCTTACGTATTAGTGGCAATATGCCTTGTTTGGGGTAAATAACATTTAAAAAAAAAAATAATAATAATGATAATAATAATAATAATAATAAATAAATAAATAAATAAATAAATACAAAAAACTGATGCATATAGTTTAATAGTTATTCTTTCTTTCTTTCGTATTTCAAATATACACATGTAGAGAAATGTTTTCTCTTCGGATTTAAGTAGTAGCAATGTTTCTTTTAATTTCAACCTGATGCATATTAGCATATTATGTAATGGGAATTTTTATTTTGTATTTCAAACTGATGCATATAATGTAAGGGGTATTTGTTATTCTTTATTTAAAACTCATACACACAAAAGAATATTTTTTAATTTCAAACTGATGTATATTATGTAATGAGTATTCCCATTTGTATTTTAAACTGATGCATATAATGTAATGTGTATTTGTTAAAATTGTTAACTGATGCATATTGGGTAATGGGTATCTTTATTTTAAATTCCAATTGATGCATATAAAGTAAGGAGAATTTTTATTTTCTATTTTAAACTGATGCATTGCATTTCTAACTGATGCGTATAGATTCATAAGTATTTGTTTATTTTGTATTTAAAACTTACACATATAGAGAAATGTTTCCTTTCTTTGGTATTCAAAACTTATACATATACAGTAATGAGCACTTTTATTTTGTATTTAAAACTGATGTATATAGTGTAATAGATGTTTTCCTTTTGTATTTCAAAATTACACATATAGAGAATTTTTTTTTTCGGTATTTCAGAATTATGCATATAGTATAATAGGTATTTCATTTTCTATATTAAACTTATGAATATTGAGTAATGGGTATCTGTTTCTTTTTTATTTTAAACTGATGCAGAATATATAGAATAATGGATATTTTTATTTTGTATTTTAAAATTACACAAATAGAGAAATGTTTTTTCTTCTTTTGTCTTTAAGACTTATACATAACGATTAATTAGGAATTGTATTTTGTATGCAGAACTGATGCATATATGTTGATGGGTAATTTTTTATTTTGTATTTAAAACTGGAGCATATATGTTAATGGGTATTTTAATTTTGTATTTAAAACTGATGCATATATGTTGATGGGTATTTTTTATTTTGTATTTAAAACTGATGCATATATGTTAATGGGTATTTTTTATTTTGTATTTAAAACTGATGCATATATGTTAATGAGTATTTTTCATTTTGTATTTAAAACTGATGCATATATGTTAATGGGTATTTTTTAGTTTGTATTTAAAACTGATGCATATATGTTAATGGGTATTTTTTATTTTGTATTTAAAACTGATGCATATATGTTGATGGGTATTTTTTATTTTGTATTTAAAACTGATGCATATATGTTAATGGGTATTTTTTAGTTTGTATTTAAAACTGATGCATATATGTTAATGGGTATTTTTTATTTTGTATTTAAAACTGATGCATATATGTTAATGGGTATTTTTATTTTGTATTTAAAACTGATGCATATATGTTAATAGGTATTTTTTATTTTGTATTTAAAACTGATGCATATATGTTAATGGGTATTTTTATTTTGTATTTAAAACTGATGCATATATGTTAATGGGTATTTTTTAGTTTGTATTTAAAACTGATGCATATATGTTAATGGCTATTTTTTATTTTTTTTATTTAAAACTGATGCATATATGTTAATGGGTATTTTTTATTTTTTATTTAAAACTGATGCATATATGTTAATGGGTATTTTTTATTTTGTATTTAAAACTGGAGCATATATGTTAATGAGTATTTTTCATTTTGTATTTAAAACTGATGCATATATGTTAATGGGTATTTTTTATTTTGTATTTAAAACTGATGCATATATGTTAATGAGTATTTTTCATTTTGTATTTAAAACTGATGCATATATGTTAATGGGTATTTTTCATTTTGTATTTAAAACTGATGCATATATGTTAATGGGTATTTTTCATTTTGTATTTAAAACTGATGCATATATGTTAATGAGTATTTTTTATTTTGTATTTAAAACTGATGCATATATGTTAATGGGTATTTTTCATTTTGTATTTAAAACTGATGCATATATGTTAATGGGTATTTTTTATTTTGTATTTAAAACTGATGCATATATGTTAATGGGTATTTTTATTTTGTATTTAAAACTGATGCATATATGTTAATGGGTATTTTTTAGTTTGTATTTAAAACTGGAGCATATATGTTAATGGGTATTTTTATTTTGTATTTAAAACTGATGCATATATGTTAATGGGTATTTTAATTTTGTATTTAAAACTGATGCATATATGTTAATGGGTATTTTTTATTTTGTATTTAAAACTAGAGCATATATGTTAATGGGTATTTTTTATTTTGTATTTAAAACTGGAGCATATATGTTAATGGGTATTGCACATATAAAGAAATGATTTTTTTCTTTCATATTTGAAACTGATCCATTTAAAGTAATAATTATTTTTCTTTTTGCATTTTAAATGCGCACATATAAAGCAGGTTTTTCCTGGTATTATTTATATTATTCGAACTATTATTCTTATCTTGAGTGTTATTTTCACTACGATTTCGCCGATATAACCTCCGACCTTCTTCAGGTGTATCTTGTTGAACTCGGGAATCTTTCTGTCGAACTCGGGAATCAGTACTGAATGAAATCCAGATTAAAATGAGATCAAATATCAGCCTAATCCAAACAAGATTAAATTCAAAAAGAGATATGAAATGTCATCCAGATGCACAAAGAGAAACATACAAAAGGAAGTATGAAATGTAATTAAGATGCAAACAATATAAGATATAAGCCACATTAAAAAAAATTTTTTTTTTAAAGATATGTAATGTAATCATGTGTAAAAGAGATGAAATATCAGCAGGATGCACAAAAGATAAAATTCAAAAGAAAGTATGAAATGTAATCCAGATGCAAACGAAATGAAATATAAGCCACATGCAAACAAGATGAAATTCAAAGAGAGATAGATATGTGTTGTAGACCCGTGCTAGGGGTCACAAAGATAACAACCACAAATTGTGACAGGTTAAAATATACAATGTATTTATTCATAGCAATACAGTAACGCCACTAAATGTGGTAGGAGATGACCGGATTCCTACCATGTGGTAAAACATGAATAGGAATGTCCTCGATATTTAACACCTACCCACAATAGGAGTATGTGACACAAGGTCGGAAAGTGGGATTTGAAAAGCCAGCGCCCGAGAACGTGAGCGCTTTAGCCATTAAAAATGGCCTGGGCAGCCCCGTCGGCATTCCCCGGTAGGGGCGCCTCAGGCAGTAAGCTATAAACTTACTCCTCCCCAAAGAGGAGAGGCAAAGCCTGGGAGGGTGGACCTCCTAGAACTGCACAGGACAGACCCATAGACCGGCGGAATCATGCCCCGAAGGCCAAGACAACACCGGTCTATAGGGTGTAGTATCCATCGGAACAGATACCACACGTGGACACTCACAAGATAGGAATGTCCTCTGTTTGAGTCTTTGCAACCATGGTATTTATTATAGATGGTTGCTTCCATTAGTTCTTCAATAGGGGTGATTTGTACCCCACAACAATATGAAATGTAATCCAGATGCAAACGAGATGAAATATAAGCCACATGCAAACAATATGAAATTCAAAAAGAGATAGATATGAAATGTAATCCAGATGCAAACAAGATGAAATATAAGCCACATGCAAACAAGATGAAATTCAAAAAGAGATAGATATGAAATGTAATCCAGATGCAAACAAGATGAAATATAAGCCACATGCAAACAAGATGACATTCAAAAGAGATAGATATGAAATGTAATCCAGATGCAAACGAGATGAAATATAAGCCACATGCAAACAAGATGAAATTCAAAAAGAGATAGATATGAAATGTAATCCAGATGCAAACGAGATTAAATATAAGCCACATGCAAACAAGATAAATCTTTTAAAAAGATATGAAATCTGATTCAGATACAAACGTAATCAAATATCAGCCACATGCAAACAAGATCAAATTCAAAAGAAGATATGATATGTAATCCAGATGCAAACGAGATGAAATATCTGCTTGCTGACCACAAGATATAATTGAAAACGCAGATATAAAATTAAATCAATATGCAAATGCGATTTAATATAATTACGATGTCCACAAGATGTAATCCAAAAAGACATATAAAATGTAATCCAGATGCAAACGAGAAAAAGTATCAGACAGATACCAACAAGATGAAATTCAAAAGGAGTTATTAAATGTAATTCAGATGCAAACAGGATGAAATATCAGCTATTTCAAGAAGATAAAATTAAAAATATATTAAATGTAATCGAGATGAAACCTATATAAAATATAAGCCAAATGCAAACAGGATACTATTAAAAAAACATATATAATCTGATACAGATGCAAATGAGATGAAATATAAGCCATATACAAACAAGATAAAAATAAAGAAGAGATATGAAATGTAATCCAGATGCAAACGAGATTAAATATAAGCCAAGTGCAAACAAGATTAATTTAAAGAAGAGATATGAAATGTAATCCATATGCACATGAGAAAAATATCAGCCAGATGCAAACAAGATAAAATACAAATGAGATATGAAATGTAATCCAGATGCAACCGAGATGAAATATCAGTCAGATGCACACTAGATAAAATTAAACAAGCGTTATAAAATACAATCAAGATACAAACCAAATAAAATATCAGACACGTACAAACATGATAATATTCAAAATGAGATATGAAATGTAATCCAGATAAAAACTATATGAAATATAAGTCAAATGCTAACAATATTAAATTCAAAAGGAATTTTAGAATGTAATTCAGATGCTAACGAGAAGAAATATCAGCCAGATGCAAATAAGATAAAAATCAAAAGAGATATTAAATGTAATCCAGATGCAAACGATGTGAAATATCAGCCAGATACAAACAAAATTAAATTCAAAATGAGATATGAAATGTAATCAAGGTTACAACGAGATGAAATATCAGCCTGATGGAATTCAAAAGAAGATATGAGATTTAATCTAGATGGAAACGCGATTAAATATCAGCCAGATGCAAACAAGATAAAATTCAAAATAAGATATGAAATGTAACTCAGATGCAAACGAGATAATGTATGAGTCAGAAGCAAAGAAGACAAAATTTAAAAGAAAATATAAAATTTAATCAGAATGCCAGCGAGCTGAAATATACACCAGATTATCACAAAGTATAATTCAAAAAGAGATATGAAATGTAATGCAGATGCTAACGAGATGAAATATCAGACAGAATAAAACAAGATGAAATTCAAAAGAAGATATGTAATATAGTACAGACGCAAACCATATTAAATATCAGTCAGATGTAAAGAAGATGAAATTCAAATATAGATGCCAACAAGATGTAAGTAAAAAGAAGTAATTAAATGTAATCCAGATGCAAACGATATGAAATGTCAGCCAGTGACACAAGATAAAATTCAAAAGAAATATGAAGTGAAATCCACATTAAAGCTATTTGAAATATAAGCCAAATGCAAAATAATAACATTTAAAATAGATATATCAGATTTGATACATATGCAAACAAGATGAAATATAAGCCACATGCAAACTAGATAAAAATAAAAAAGGAGATATGAAATGTACTCCAGATGCAAACGAGATGAAATATCAGCCAGGTGCAAAACAAGATTAAATTCCAAAAGAGATAAGCAATGTAATGCAGATGCAAACAAGATGAAATAAAAAGAAGATATGAAATGTACTCCAGATGCAAACGAGATAAAATATCAGCCAGATGCAAAACAAGATTAAATTCAAAATGAGATATGCAATGTAATCCAGATGTAAACGATATGAAATATGGGCCAGATGCACATAAAATAAAATTCAAAATGTGATATTATATGTTATCTAGATTAAAAAAAATGAAATATCAGCTAGATGCAAACAAAATACAATTCAAAAGTAGATATGTCATGTAATGCAGATGCAAACAAGATGACATATCAACCAGATGCAAACAAGATAAAATTCAAAAAGAGATGTAAAATGTAATGCGAATGCAAATGAAATTGAATTCTAGTAAGATTCAAACAAGATGAAATTTATAATGAGATATGAAATGTTATCCATATGCAAACGATGTGAAACAAGATAAAATTCAAAAAGAGATGTAAAATGTAATGCGAATGCAAATGAAACAAGATGAAATTTATAATGAGATATGAAATCTTATCCAGATGCAAACGATGTGAAACAAGATAAAATTCAAAAAACGATATGAAATCTAATCTAGATGCAAACAAGATTAAATATCAGCCAGATGTAAACAAGATAAATCTAAAATAAGATAAAAATGTAATCAAGATGCAAACAATATAAAATATCAGATATATGACGCAGACAAGATAACATTTAAAAGAAGATATAAAATGTAATCTAAATGCAAACGAGAATCAATATCAGTCATATGCAAACAAGATAAAATTCAAAAAGACATATGAAATGTAATTAAGATGCAAATTAGATGAAATATCAGCAAGATGCAAACAAGATAAAATTTTAAAAGAGATATGAAATGCAATTAAGATGCAAATTAGATGAAATATCAGCAAGATGCAAACAAGATAAGATTAAAAAATAGGTATGAAATGTAATTAAGATGCAAATTAGATGAAATATCAGCAAGATGCAAACAAGATAAAATTCAAAAAGACATATGAAATGTAATTAAGATGCAAATTAGATGAAATATCAGCCAGATGCAACCAAGATAAGATTAAAAAATAGATATGAAATGTAATTCAGATGCAAACCAGCGTTTCGCCTCTAACTCCACTTTGAACTCAGATACCCCCTCCCTAAATTCCTATTGCGGACCGAAGCCTCACTTGATAACCTGGTCATCACCCCATCCCAGGTAAAAGACATCATAAAAAACCTTGATACCTCCAAAGCTTGTGGGCCTGATCTTATACCTGTAATAGTAATAAAGAAATGCTCTGCTGAACTGGCCCCTGTCCTCTCCAAACTCTACGATAAATTCCTAGCTGAATCTTGCTTCCCGATAGCTGGAAAATTGCCTCTGTGATACCAGTCTACAAGAATTCTGGGAATAGAACCGATCCTCAGAACTACCGCCCAATCAGTCTACTGCCGATCTTTGCTAAATTTTAAAAATCCTTAATCAATCTAGCAATAGTCCGGCACTTAGTTAATGCTAAACTTCTTTCTGACCGCCGATATGGATTTAGACAAGTACGATCTACTGCAGACATCCTAACGGTCATCTCTGAATGAATGTATCATACACTCGACAAGGCAGGTGAAGCTAGGGCAGTAGCGCTTGATATATCAAAGGCCTTTGACAAGGTATGGCATAAAATACGCTCATATGGTATTACTGAGCTATTACTTAATATAATTATATCCTTTTTAACCAAAAGAAAAATCCAGGTTGTCCTCGATGGCCGTTCATCTAAGCAACATGACATAAATGCTGGTGTACTCCGGGGATCTATCCTTGGACCTTTATTGTTCCTGATCTTCATAAACGATCTCCCTGATGACATAGAGTCTGAGGTTGGTTTATTTGATGACGACACCATGCTTTACTCTTGCTATGTTGGCAAAACACACGCGATCATATCCGAGGCAATGGCTGAATCCTCAGAAAATGACCTCCAGGCTGTAGTGGAATGGGGTCAAAAATGGTTGGTAACTTTTAATGCTGCAAAGACAAAGCTTCTTTCCTTCAATAACTACAAGAAACCTCTCCAACCACCGATTGTCATGGCAAATAACACCCTACCTGAGAGTTTAACATTCAAACTCCTCGGCCTAACATTCACAGGTAACATGAATTGAAACAAATACATTGAAGATATTGCCAAGACTGCAGCAAAGAAGGTGGGCTCCCTCTACCGTGCTAATAAACCCCTCACACCTGACATTATCCTGTATCTCTACAAAGCCACCATCCGCCCATGCATGGAGTATTGTTGCCACATCTGGGCTGGTGCATCGTCTACTAGTCTCTCCCTCCTTGACAAGGTCCCAAAAAGAGTCGCCAACCTAATTGTCAACCAAGCTTCAGTCTCTGTCCCATCGCCGCAATGTAGCATCCTTGTGCTTGTTTTACAAATACTTCAATGGATTATGCTCCGATGAACTGGCTACTCTGGTGCCCCCTCAACGTAAATTCACTGGACCAACTCGATAATCAGCTAAATCCCATCCATTCACTGTGGAGGTCCCCAGATGCCGGAGAGCCTTCTACTCAAATAGCTTCTTTCCTTGTGCCGCTGGCCTCTGGAACTCCTTCCATGCCCCCTGTTTACCCGACACTACAGACATGCAGAAATTTAAAACTAATGTAAACAGACATCTCGCTTCACAGCTCCCAATTTAGGTTGACACCCCCAAACCTTATCTCTTTTTTCTCAGTAGCCCCTTACGTCTACAGTGACGACCTGCCTTGTTTGGGGTGAACTATGTTAAAAAAAAGTTTTTTTAAAAACGAGATGAAAGCCAAATGAAACCAAGATAACATTCAAAAGGATGTATTAAATGTAATCCAGATGCAAGCAAGATGAAATACAAGGCAGATGTAAGTTAAATAAAATTCAAAAGGAGATATGAAATGCAATGCAAATGCAAGCGAGATAAAATATCAGCCAGATAAAATTCAAAATAGATCTCAATTGTAATCCAGATGCAAACGAGCTGAAATACCAACCAGATGCAAACACGATTACATTTAAAATAAGATATGAAATGTAATCCAGATGTAAACGAGATGAAATATCAGCATCATGCAAACGAGATGAAATTCAAAAGGAGATATTAAATGTAATGCAGATCACAAACGAGATGAAATATCCGCCAGATGCAAACAAGATAAATTCAACAAATTCAAATCATTTTAAGACTCCTTAATCGGGACATGATTTTTTTAATGTTAAAAATTCAATTTTTATTTTTCTGAAATTATCTGAATATATTTCTGACTCTTTCTTTCAGTATCTTATCATTCATATCTGAAAAATATGTCTCAACCTGAAAATGTGTTCACAAAGACTCCAACCGAAATAGCGAATACATTAAATATCACTTTCAGATTCCAATATCGAATTAATACAATTCAATTGTTGTGTGAATATCAAAGTAAGTGGAAGAACTTTCGTTTCTCTATTCTTTCTATTTATTTATTAAAATTCTCTTTCAAGCATATCTTGAATACCATTTTAAATTTAATAAAAACCTGTAACCAAATATTTTAAATATTATAAATACATGTGTGCACATACCTACAACCTAACATGGTTTATAATGGAAATATACAATAGAATTCTCTTAAATATCTCATCAGTTAAACCTAAAAAATATCCATGTAAGTTAATTCTTTTACAATTATTTTTTTATTTCGTTATTCATGCAGTTTATTTAATTTCCTTCAGTCGTGCTATTCTTAACTTGGGTAGGTAATTTCTTCTAAAAATGTTTCTATTGTTGTTTTTCATAAATGGCACATTTCTCATCACAATAATTTGGCCCTAAGGTCCAAGTATATCCCAAATAAGGTATAAACAATTAAATTCAGTCTTGGGCTATAAAAACAACTTTTTAAATGTCAATATATTCTGTTTGTGTTTGTGTGTGGACGAAGGTATCTTCACGTTAATATATCACAAAAACGAAGAACTATGGAGGTCAAATGAGGTCAGCTAGAGAAATTGGTGCTTCTTATAGAAATAATCAAAAAGCAAAAGAGGAATCACTAAAAGAGAATAAAGGGGATCTTTGAAAATATGAGGAGTATAGAAACGACTACTGAAGTCAGGGAAGTTAACAAATTTAAATCATTGTAAAATTCAGTTTTTCTTTTACTGATAAGTCACCACTTATTGAGGCAACTCGACGATAAGGGTTAAAGAGATTGTCAGTTGAATGATGATGTCACCACTAGAGGATTGGAAACAATGGGTGGAATGGGCAGAAGATTTCTTAAAAGGAATTGATTATCCAAGAGGACGGCTCAACAAGTATTTGTTTGCATTAAACTTTAAGACGCCCATGCTGTAGTCGGTTGGGAAGCAGCCTTGTGGTATTTTGTTCAAAGAGATGGGATATTCTACGAAAGAAACTTTGTTCATGGAAGTTCCGTTTATTTTTTCTCACAGAGAAAGCGAAAGGAAAGTTCTTTGCTGTGGTTGTAAATAAACGAGTTCTTGATGTGAATGTTTGACAGGGGGACCAGGGACTGGAACTCAGTCGAGCGTCTACCATGAGCATAACGATACAGTAGAGAGAGGCAACCAGCATCTCTATGGGCTACAAGTGCATCATTCTTAAGCGATTTGTCAATTTCAACTCCCTCAACTAATGAAAAAGAATGAAACCCAGACGAAAGGGTGATGAAATGTAAGGTTTCAGCTTGAAACAGCATTTTCGTTGGTCTGTCACATTTTATCTTGAAACAGCATTTTCTTGGTCTGTCACACCAGCTAATAAACAGCATTTTTGTTTGTCCATCACCCTTGAGATTGAAACAACATGTTTGTTGATCCGTCAATGTTGAGATTGAAACAACATGTTTGTTGGTCTGTCACGCTTTAGTTATAAATGGAATTCTAATTGATAAACCTGCAGATTGATTGGACGCATCTTTAAGAATGGATCCGTTTGCATTTAATTGTTTTGTTTTGACTTTCTCTTATTTATTGTTTCTTATTTCAGCAGATGCAAAGATTTCCTTGTATATTGGTTCAAGAAAGTTCTGCGAACAAGAATGCCGAACAAAAGACATCAAGTGCCAAGGCGATGTAACGGGACACTATTTGTTCATCAATGCTACAAGAAATGTACATCTGTCAAAGATGAAAATCTATGGTTTGTTCATTTGGCTCCAAATTTTCTATTTTTATATGTGTACGAGCAGAATACCCGTCTCATGAGACGGGTATTCTGCTAGTTAATAACACAATTAATTTACATAACCTTTTTATCTCCCTTTATAAAGATTAAAATTAAGACACCTATACCACTACACCTTATGTCTAGAATCCTTATTCTAATTTTGATCAAAATCCATGCAATAAATTCATCTAAGATTGGGGCTTAAGCTTCAACTTCCACCAGATTGTCACTTAGAACTGATTATACCTAGCACTTATATCCGTTGCGCCTCGGGTCCTAGTTGAAAAATACATTCAAGATGAGAATAGTAGTCCGAATAATACAAATAATACAAATTATATATCCTCATCTCTAAAATTTCGAAAACTGACGTTCCTGTTCTTTCTTTTACATTTATACATACAGAAAATTTGGCTAAATAACATTTTCAGCAGCATAATTATTACTATTTCACTTATTTTGTCGTAACTTATATATACACAAAAAATATAGCAAAGTACTTAATGTATGGCATATTTTGTTTCAAACCCTGGTCGCTCATTTTCTTTTTACATACCATCACTAATACATACGACATTGAATTGTGAAGCTTATGCTTCAGTGAATGGTTACTTAGAAATATAAGAAAATCAACAGCAGATAAACATTATCTGCTTTTTTAAAAATGAAAACAGTCAAAATACGTACATTTGTACTGTAAATCAGTTGGACGTATTTGGTAATGCTTGGGAGGCTTCTTCTTCTTCTTGGCTCATCCATCAATTGGTGGTGAAACATTTACAAAGTTCATGCACCATGATGATTGCTCACTAATTGCGTCCAGAAGCTCCAATCATGAAAGGCCAGTGTCGTTCTCCAAAAGTCTCGATTGTAATGTGAGGCCTTATAGTTCGTCGCTTGACCCCTAGGGACCATAAAAGCACTTTTTCAGCAGGTTTATCATGTCAAGATACATGTTAAGCCAGCGCCAAAAGTCGGTGTTGAACAATGGCAGATATGCGTGGAAGGCAACCATACAGCAGTTTGTTTCTTACATGGTCACGCCATGGTATGTTGTAGACGACATGTATCATTTTGGTGTATGATCCATCAAGTATCTTAGATCAAGCAATATTTAGCATCCAAGTCTGATCCGTAGAGACCTGCAAAATTATCACCCCATTAGCCTCCTCCCGCTCTTTGCTGAAATCTTTGAATCATTAATCAATTTAGCAATATTTCTACCATCCTGAGATTCTTTATGAACATCACCATGGATTTAAGTAATTCCATTCTACTACAAACTCTCTAATGGTCATCTCTGAATGCGTATAGCATACACTGGATAAGGCAGGTGAAGCAAATATATTCAAGGTCTGGCCTGAAGGTCTTCTTCGGAAAATTAGTATCCAAAATTGAATCCTTAGAAAATGACCTCCTGTCTCGAGTAGAACAAGGCCAAAAATGGATGGTTGCATTTAAAGCTATTAATACAAAGCACTTTTCCTTTAACAATTATAACAAATCTTACCAACCAGTGCAGAGTCACCAAGCCCAGGTCTCTGAGAGAAGGTAATCCTATGATAATAGGTTTTTTTGAGGTCACCACAAAGAATTTTAGGGTTTCCCAGGCTTCATTGTAGGCACACTGCCTCTGCACGGATCCATGTTGAGTGATGCTGGAGCCGTTGTATGCAGTGAATATAGTTTGTTCATTGTGAGTTGCACCAGGGACTGACTGTCCCTTTGAGTTCACTCACTCCAGGAACATCTTATGGAACATACGTAGTGGGAGGATATTGCCTTCAGTTCCCATGTCAATCTTGGCTCTTAGTTTGTGGGTATCTGGTCGGTTGGGAAACTTTATGCAAAGGTCTGCGAAGGCTTCAGTGCAAGTGTCACTCTGTGGTTGAATCGCATTGAAGGACAGTTTCTTGAAACGTTCATAGAGTTCATCGTTGTCTCAGTGACGGGTATTTACAGAGTAGACAGGGTTACCATGCTTCTTTTACTGGTAATTGCGCTGGTGCTTCTACTGGGATTCTTGATGAATATTTTCATGCATTCTCCTTTCTGTTCATGCATACTTTTGCCCAATGATTTTTCCGTCCACATGCTGAACATGTGGTACCCCATGCTGGACATGTGGTACCCCATGCTGGACATTTTCCGTTTCTGTGGAGCTGTGTACTACCGCATCGTTTGCAGTTGTTGTGCCTGATGGCGTCTATTTCCTGGCTTTTTCCTTCTTGGAGATCAGCCAGTCGTTTCATGTGGCTTATGGAAGCTTTGTGTATCCTGCCACTATTTAGAGCTTCCTGGAGTGTGATCCTTTCGCCTTTTGCCAAGATCTGCTTCTATAGTTCTGCATGCCTCGTTCCACTGATAACTTGCTCTATGAGCCTTTCTTCCATTTCCTGAGCATCTCAGAACTTGCATTTATTCGCCTGCAACCTGCACCTGATCGATGCTTCCAGTGTCCATTTGCATGTACCGACGCATGTGATACGAAAATTCACCTGAGGTTCTAACTGTTCCTTGAATTTTCGGCAAATCACTCCTAGGTCATTCTGGTCGGCTTCCTTTTCAAACGTCCAAGCTTTGTACATTCTAAGACCTTTTTCTGCAAGCAGCAACAGAATGTGATCAACCTGTTTGTCTGCTGGAATATTTTTGATCGAAAACTAGAGGTTACAACGTTGTTGGAAAAATCTGTATGAATCCACCAGATTCGTAGACGTCCAACACATCACTGGCTTACACGTGTTCTTAGCCATCATAACAAAAAAAACCTTGACACAACATATATATATATACATATATCGCAATGCACTTAAATTAAGTTTTTTTTGAACGGGAAGTGTTAACTTTCTCTGTTGTTTGCCGTATTCTATTTTTTTTCAAGATGGTGTTCTTTACGTGGTGTCTTTTAATACGTTCTGAGTTCCTTCGAGATACTGCTTCTTGCATTTTTCTTTTAAATTCCTTGTAAGATATTAAGGACAAGTCGAACACACGACATAGGATTTCAATGTGTCCTGGTGGGCATGCTTTATTGAACCGCTTGAAGCGGGTGGGGAGAACACTTTCTTAGTTCTCCTTAATTGAAGAGTTCTAATAGGGGATGTTACTGGGGTCATAACATCACACTGCTGAGCTTATGTTCAAACTCTAACGGTCCTCTCTGTTAGGATTACTTTTTCCTCATCGAATAAATCGACTCGATCAGGAATGGTCATTGACCCAAATGAATATTGTTCGTCATTTCTATTGCATTTACGTAACTTTACATCTCCATTCATTCGCTTTTATTTCCTTTCTCTATAAACTGGTGAAGTTTTTATTGACATGTAACTTTGTCTTTCTTATTTAGGATTCATTTTTTCGAGTTACTTCATTTGTGTTGTTCACGTTTTCATGTATTTAACATGCCTTTTCATATCCTGTCGACATTATATAGTGACGCTGAAAAATGTCAATAAACGTTACATTTTATATTGTTTTCTTTTCCTTTCTTTCTGATACGTGTGTTGCTCGTCGATACGATAACTGATATGAACACTGGCTGACACGTATACTGTATTGTCAATGCGATAACCGACATGAATAATTGCTGACACGTGGTAAGTGAGTTAAAATATTCCTAACACGTGTGCAGCTCAATACAAATGAATATAAAATATGCAAACTTTACAACAGTTTACATGTTTGTGACAGAGTTTTAAGTATAATATTTTAATTACTCACAGTTTATGTTGAGCGATAAGTAATATCAATCAATTCTCATAGAATGTTTGTATTGTTTTACGATTTTTCTCTGAATATTCCAAGATCTTGGCAGTCACTTCATCTCTCTTGCATTGCACACTGGGAGTTTTACACTTCTTAAATGTATTATTTATTTTAGCTCTTAATAAAATAAATTATTTTTCATTCTTTATGTAAGTTATAAATATATAAAGTTAAGTATGTTTATATATTTCTATGCATAGAATTCGCTCCTAAACTAATTAACCAATCATTATGAATTTAGAAACAAAACTGCTACACGTAAGTATGGTTAATACGGGATGTATTTAGTTTAAATTAGTTTTGTGCAAAGAGAAGGTGAAAGTCCTTTGTGCAAATTCAGATACCTCCGATGTCTGTGTCATTTTTATGATATGTATCAATTAAATACATATTCCTCAAATTTCAGTTTCTTTGGAGTATTTTAAAATATTTATTAGGGACATAATATAGAGACAACTTCCTTTTTGAAAATGCAAATATCTCAGTTTTGCATTAAATTTTATCCATAATCAGTAGACACTAATTAAGAAAGATTCCATAAAATTCAACTTCTTCTCAAGACCCCTTAAGCTTTAGGCTTAAATTTCAGACATTTTCTAGGATCAAAATCATGTAATGGATTTTGATGAAAATTGGAATAAGGATTCTAGACATAAGGTTTAGTAGCATTATATCTTGATTTTAATATTTGTAAGGGGACATAAAAATGGTTAAAAACTGTTCTGTTTGTGGAATTAATTTTATCCATTCTGGGACGGGTATTGTTCTATTTCACTATAAATACATTTTAATTCTGGATTCAAAATTACTCTTTTCAGGATGTTCCCGTGGTTGGTTTGGAAATAAATGTAACAAACAGTGTCACTGTGCTGATAATATCGAATGTCACAAGATAACCGGAAAATGTCCCAATCGCTGTGAAAGTGGAAGACATGGTATCGACTGTCAAGCATTGACTTATGGTAATATACACGTTTTTTTACCTCCGGCAGTCAGTGGAGTTGTTGTTTTCATTTCTATTTGTGTGTAAAACTAATGATTAAGCACCGACCTAAACCAAAGGCCGCTTTTGTCATTTCGCTAAGACAACATTCCTAGTAGCTTTACAAAATCAAGTTATTTAATCAAGTATAATATAGAAGTAGTTTTAAGAAATAACGAGTTTAAGCTTTCTTTTAAAAATATGTAAATGAATATGTTTAATTTTGAGTGCTTAATTGATACCTCAAAGGTCCTCAGTTCATTTACAGGTTGCAGTATTTTTTTATGATTAGACATTATTCATTTTTGGGTTGTAAAAAAGAAATTATCAAAGTGATTTAATTTGTACAAGTTTTATAACTTGATAATTTCAATGTTTACGAGGATTCTTATTTAGCTGTAAACCTTTATTTTAGGTGAGAGTGTTTAATAATCTATTCAGGATTTTCATTGATTTATACTGATCTTTCTATTCGGTTCGAAATAACGCTTGCTTAAATGTATATGCCTTCTTCACAGCTAATCGGTCTATGCTTAGAAAATGTTTAAATATTAAGATTCTTTTGCGTTTTGGCTGTGAATATTTTGTATCGGTATTATATTATTAAAACATTTCAGTTGTCTTAGGTATTAGTTTATCAAATACAAATTGTATCTGCCTTCCAAACATAGATCCAGCTCGTGAGAATCATGTTCAGTCTCACTTCAGTCAGATTTTTTAACACTTGCTTAAACGTATTTACAAATCATTATGCCTGGCCATTAGATTGTGGTTGCTATGGAGTTGCTATCACATGACTAATGGAAATACCTTGCACATAAATTGGGTTCTATTATCAGAAACAATTGTATTCGGAATTCCTAATTTTTGCAATCTATGGCAAACGGCAAACGTAGACTTTCCACTAGTTTAATATAAACAGCATTTCCTTACTTAATGCCTTTGTAGTAGTCACATATTTTAATGTTTTATTTTTTCTTGATGTAAATAGACAGGTACCAATGGGTAATTAGCCCATCGGCCAATCGGATGTTTTGGCGTAGGAATACAATTTATTGGATTACTTGCAGTACATGTGCAGTCATTTTTATTTCCCACTATCCGTGTTTCTGTTCTGTGAAACAGCCTGCCAGATAAGGTCGTGGCGATGACTACCATATTCAAGTTTAAATCTGTCTTGTATAAACATTCAGACTATGTGGATGTAAATATCTTCTACCTGTCTCTTCACATGGCTTGTTGCACATAGCTAATTTTTTCCAATTTGATTTGATTTGATTTGAATCATTTCTAAAACAGCATGTTTTTTAAAATTCATTTTTTTATAATCTGTGAATTTTTTAATCACTATAGTAATCTGTGTATTATTTTCAAGAAAATTAAAAAACAGAAATTTTAGAAGGTGGAGAATAAGTTCTCTGTACAAACGATAAACTTCGGAATGATCATTCATTTCAACTTACATAGCAAGCATTATATTACGTTTTAATCGAACAAAATATCATAATATTTTATTTCATTTAGTCTATTCTTCACAATTTAATAGACAATTAATCACTAATTGATCTATATACTATTAAGAAGTTATGATGTTTTTCGAGTTTGTCTGATCATAAAAAATAGAAACATGTGACTGGTTGACAAAAAAAGAATAGGCAGAGTACACATTGCTACGGCAATAGTTTTTATGATGTCAATACCCGAGTATAAGTCAAAAGGATTTTTTAAAACTTGATACATATTTTATAAAGTTAATGAAATTAACATAGGATAATAACATTAAAAAAAAACATTACATAAATATTTTTTAAGCTAAGTTTTGATAATCCACACAAAAAATAGATATAAAGGATATTCGGCATTAGTTCAAAGTAAATTATTTTTGCTTAAAGATATAAATTTATTATGTTTTTACCAATAAAATCAATACGTAAATACATTAATCGTAGTTACTTACTCTCTTATGCAAATACTAAGTAGCATATTTTTTTCTACAAAATTTCACAAATATTTTCTTCATATTAGCTAAAAAGCTGTAGAAGCTAGGGAAAGATAGACATTGACATACCCAAGAACTGTACCAACATTGCTCCATAAACTATTGGGCATAAACTAGTGTTTGGGACGATTAATAGAAATCGAGTTGGAGAAATCGGAACTTTTGGGGTATTGGAATCGGAAAACCGTAAGCCCAATTTCCGATTCCAAAAAAAATCATTTTAATTTTTTCTTTTTTGTTTAAAACTTAATTTTTCATTGCTAAAACTAAAGATAAAATGATAAATATTAATCAATTTTTTAACCACTTTTAAAACTAAAATTCATCGATCATAATAATGCATTTAGTTAAAAATGTCACGGTAAAAATGTCACGAGAAAACATGGCATGAATAGATAAATAAGTAAAAATGGCACAAGTGAAAAATATAGAGGAAAATCTACTAATGAGTTTATCAAAATCTTGGATGCAATACATAAAGGGAAAGCATTAAGAAGTTTGTTAAATTAAAAAGAAGATTAGATCTACATTTAAAAGTAGATAGGGACCCTCAGCTAACCTCTCCTCCTTCAAAAAAAAGATTCTACTTTTTTAGGCGATTATGTGTGAACACCGTGAAAAACTTGGGGGAACAAAACCCAATTACATACATTTCAATATTTTCTCAGACGGTATGACTCCGGATGTAGTGGTTAGATGTGGCGTTACTGCAAACAACACATCACCTCCACAAGTTGTTCGTTAGAAATGAACATCAAAACTACAAAGATACTTTGTAATCTTCCAAGAGAAAAGAAAGAAAAAAAGGCAACAGTTTTCTGTACTCTTTTTCCTTCTTTTTCCTTCTTATCCCCTTGCAGTATTTTCATTTTTTTAAATAAGTTACTTCATCGTCTATTTAAATTTGTTTTTTTACTAATGAAGGTCCTGTTCGACTATGTTTAATTGCTTATGGATAGATTCAAATAACATTTTGTCAACTTACGACAAAATAGTGCAAATCGGCTTTGTTTTAAAAGTTAAATAAATTTTTAGTTGCCTTACTATTTTCAATCAATTATGAGGAAAACATTTGAGACAAAATACTTTTAAAAATCTACTCCTGTAATGTATGCACTCTACCACAAGTGCATTTTTACCTTTGCGAAAATATATGCACACATTACACAGGTTTTTATAGTAATCCGAATATTAAAAAACAACATATTTATTTAAATATAAATATTTAGAAAAAAAAATTAGAATCGGAATCGGTAATTGTATCGGAATCGAGAAAATTATTGGAATCATCCATCACTAGTATAAACTATTTTAATATTATTTCTTTTTAATAAAACATATATTTAAGTCAAATTTGATTGGGAATCATGCTGGAATTCAGTTACTGTAAATAATAACTTGAGTGGCTTCTCCATCAGAACTCGCTAAATGTCCGGGTATTCTCAAGTGGCATGTTGCACTTGAGGTATTTCCAGCATGGAAGACTGGGTCCGTAATGTTTCGGCTTTAGGTTCGATTATTTTGCCTCTGAATTTATCATTGTCAGTTAAAAGACTACCTTATTTTGAAGTGATTCTCTCTTCCTCTCCCTTTTTGTTATTATGCAACTTAATCACCTTTTGTTCTTTTTAGTTCTTTACATCAAGTGGCTTCATGCCTTGTCTTGAGCGACTAAAAAATGAACGCCTTTAAACGAGTAAATTACGGATGATATTTATTCTATTGCTATTCTTTCTCATTTCAGTTCAGTTTCTTTTTTGCGGAACCAATCAAATTTGTTCATTCTTCTTCTTCAATTAATTACAGAAAACGTGGCTCTAAATAAAACAGCAACACAGTCTAGTACGTATGGCAGATCTTCACTTCTCACTAATAATAGCTGCCAAGATATCGCTTTTGATTTTTCTGCCAGTTTGGCTGTGGATGGCAACACTGACCAACAACATGAACGAAAATCATGTTCACACACTGAAGATAAATCTGGCCAATACTGGATTGTTGACCTTGGAAGAAACTACAACATTTCACAAATACGGATTTATAACAGGAATTTTAATAGTAAGTAATTTTACACATACTCTTGCATGCAAGCAGGAACACACACATTTAGAGATTCCCGAGCTCAGGCTTGTTGGGCTTAGCCCAAATTTTTTAACATTTAAGTATATCTATTTCAAGCAACAAAATCGTCCGTAATGTGTCGTTTTTATGCTTCAATTCAGACGAATCTATGAAGTTGTGTCATCATCATCATCATCATCATCATCAGTTTCACATGCTTGCATGTATTGTATGGCTTTGTTGTGTTTTTGTAAATTAATTACAAAGAAAGTTATATTAATAAGTTTTAATTAAAATTTATCTACAGAAACAGTCAACGAGCCCTGCATGTGTGTTAAAAATTGTCCAGTTCTGCTTGTATTCCTACGTCAAGGGGTGTCATTGAGTGTGCATAGAAAAGTAGTTCCCAAGATACTGCTACACCCCCTGAACTAAATGAAAGAAGTTATTTTTCTAATGCTGACTTAATAATGCTAAATTATTAGTTTTTGTATTTTGTTTACATATGTGTTCCACAACCATTTCTTGTTACGTTGGGGTGTCTTTTTGAACTCTGTCTACTCTCTTTAGAGGTCTGTCTGGGAATCGAAGAATGTAGCATCTTTGGTCTGCATATTTAGTCAGTTGCTTGTTTAACACATGCACAGTTTGTCCTGTGACAGATGGTAGTAGATCGTATGCTGTTCTGTCATCATATGGCTTGATGAAAGGAGCTAACAAGAACGAAATATGATTATCGCAAAAACAAGAGATGCCTATTGGCATATGAGTTGTATGAGTTCCTATTATGTTGTGGTTGATACTATAACCTTAGTTTTAATGGCCTCTTTACATCGATCTTTGTTTAGCTTGACAAGCAAACTGTTGCCCAATGGTTTTCTTTACCACATATGTTGTGCATTGATCTAAATGCTGCACAGGCTTCACATCATGTACATGACTGCTCATACAATTATGGCAAATGTTTGCTTTTCTAGAACGTCTTGGTAGGCATATGGGTTGTATAGCACTGTATATCTTCGTGAATATTGTTCTACATGATCTGAAGTTGTTTTACTGTAAGCTTCGTAGGTATTGCCATTATGCAGTATCTCTTTAAGTGTTTGATATGGAAGTCTGTGATCGGAATGCTGGTGATGATGAATTCTATCATCAATTACTGTTGTTCAGTTTCTGTTAGTGAACATTTTCATATAAGTTTCCTGCATCTGTTAACGAAATAGCATTCTGTCCATACGATATTATATTTGTGGCGATTCACCCTGTAATTTTCTTTCGAATCTAGTTGTTTAAGAAATGTATTAATGATGTTAGGAGAACGCTGCTCTTCCCCTGTGAGCATAAAGGAGTTATACGATCGTTTTCAGCTCACTGTTTCCTACTCTTAATATTTGGCTTACGTTTTCGTTTATTCTTATTCTGCTTACAATGAAATGCAGCATCCTTCTTTGTTTCAAATGTTTAAGGTTTTTATCATGTTTGGTGTTTTCCAATCCATGGTAGGAACATCACTGGCAGCCATTGTAAATAAAACACATTCACATGAACAAATAAGTGATTAACAGTACATGTATAAAACCTTCTGTCTGTTATGTGTGTGTGTGTGTGTGTGTGTGTGTGTGTCAACAGGGATAAAAGCAGGGAAGGTAAGCTATGCATGTGCTTCATACTATTCACTGTCTATATGTGTGAAACAGTAAGGGAGATAGTATTCTAACAGAACACAAACCGGAAGAAAAGAATAAAAAATGGTGATTGAGGAAATGGGTCAATAATGGTTAAATAATAGAAGTAAAATGTCCCTGGAAAAATGTTTTTCCTTAAAAGAAAATTACCTTGTTCTGATTACATCATGGTGAATCAATTGTCTTCCCAAATTTCCAGCATATTTCTTTGATTTTTTTTTCTGTTTTGTGTGTTTTATAGTATAAGGACGCATTGATGGTTGCTTTCTTCTTCACCGAACTGTTTTTTGTAAGAGACGTTGTGCCATTATGCGTTAATTAGAAAGAAAGCGTTTTATATTAATAAGTATTTATTAACACTTATATACAGAAACAGTTGCATGTATGTTAAGAAGTACACAGAAGTGTTTTAAAAGAATGTACAAAAATGCCCCCTTCCATTCATGAGAGCACGTTCGTTGAGCTAATAAAATTTGCCATTACATCTGTTGAATTCAGTTTCAACGATGTAATGTATAAACAAATAGATGGTGTTTCCATGGGTTTAGTCCTGGGACCAACGATGGCGAACATTTTTGTGGGTTTCTATGAGAAAGAATTACTATCTGGAGCCATGAAACCGTTAGTCTACTTTCGATATGTAGACGACACATTTTGCCTCTTCAATAATCAAACAGAGGCAAATACATTCTTCTCCTTATTGAACAAAATGCATCCCACATGAAAATATACTTATGAAGGAGAGTGTAATTCGTTTTCTAGCCTTTCTCGATGTACTGATGTACTCCATCCTGTTACCTTACATCAAATTATCATAAATCTATGTTCACAGGATTGTATACTCGTTGGGATTCATTTTGTCCAGGCAAACGAAAGTTAAATTTACTTTGGACCCTAACACATTATGATTTGTTCAACATCAAAATTGGACGAAGATATAAAAATTATTACTGTGTCCAATAATGGCTATCATCTGGATGTGATTAGGTCAGTCATCAAAAGAAAAGTAACCAATTTTTCTGAAATAAAACTTAATACGGTGACTAAATGTCCGATTTATATTCGTTTGCCTTGGTTAGGTGCAGTAAGTAAGAGGTTCGCCAAACAAATAAGCTCAGCAGTGGAAAATTGTTATTTTGCATCGAACGTATGTGTTGTGTTCTGTATAAAACCCTTGCTGATGTCCTCTCAAAAAGATGTTTTACCCACTACCACCACAAAAATAACTTGATTTATCATTTTCAATGTAGTTGCATTGCCGACTACGTGGGCAGACCGACGTTAAAATTGGACAACACAGTACAGCAACACATCCCTAGAAAAATTAGGAAGGGAACCTTCCAGTCAACGGACGCTCTAAGAAACACATACGGGTCTTCTATAACCGACTATTTGCTTAAAAACCCTGTTGTGTGCAACGAACTTCAGCATTAACTCATTTACCATCTTGAGTTGTGCTCACTCAATTTTCCACCTTATAATCTTGGAGACTATCGACGTACATCTTAAACAGCCCTCCCTCTTTAAACAGAAGGAGTGTCTATTCGGGTTGAGTGTGATTAGTCTCTAAGACACATCCTCCATTATAAATAACATAACGCTCTTTTTGGTTTTAAATATATAATTTCCCGTTTTTTTTGTTTGTTTTTTACATTCTCCCCTTTTAAAATCCCACTATACAGTTCTCGTTAAGTGTGGGCGAAACCGGTCGACTGGCACTTTTTTCCATCTCGTATCTTTTAATCATGAAAGATAAAACTCGTCTTCCCTTCGTAATTAAAAAAAGGAGAAGTCCCACTTGCCTGACGTTAGTAAAGAGCAACGAGTTGAGACATTTATATCTTCCACCGACAAGGAATGGAGACCTCAATTCAAATAAAGCTTGTAGGCAAAATTTAAAAAAAAACAGCTAAGTTCTTAATTTCTTATTTCTGAACTGTCTCTGTCTTAAATAATCCATGCACTTACGTTTCAATGACTACTTAGTTAAACAATTTTTTTCCAGGTAGTGCAACCACAAAATTGCCCTTTATACTGTAGCGTCATAGCTAAAGTGCCCCCTCGTTGGATCTACTCAATATTAGATAAAACCCTCCTACACACCATAATGGCCGGTGAAATGTCCCCACAATAAATTTTGCTTATAATAGAGTGAAAGGGGAACTTATCTTTAGTCCATCATTATCTATAGAAGGTGCTGGTTAGACTTATTCTATCTATCTATCTATCTATATATATATATATATATATATATATATATATATATATATATATATATATATATATATATATATATTTACATATATATATATATACATATGAGTGTGTTTTTTTTTTAATCATACCTGCGGGGGCTCAGAAATACCCGACTAGTACATGTGCACAGGCTATACCCTCTCGGAGTGTTGAACCCGTAGACCTTGTCAGGCCATCCAACTAAGAGAAGGAAAACTCTGAAAATAAAACCTTGCTACTAACCACTTACGTCTTAACAGCAAACCATTGAGGAGGTAAGATTCCTTAGTCCTGATCAACAACCTTCTTAGACCTAGAATCTCGAACAAAATATCCGGTTTACAAACTTAAAATTGCTTAAGGAGTAGATGGGCTTTGCCTATCACCCGGCCTTTGCACTCCTTCTCTGTCTATTAGCCTGCCGCAGAGGTACCAGCGCTAAAACGCCTAAAAGGCACCCAGTGCCGGGCTTTGTTTACTGACTAGGACAATGAATGCCGTCTCTCTTTCTCTCTATCTGGGCAACTTGGGGAAAGTTTTTTCGTCACTAAGTCTTACATGACCGGTCTAGGTCGCTCTTATTCCGACAGGTTGAAGGTACAGGTTAGACAGCTTGTCTGGCTGCTGTTTTCAACTGACACGACATGAGCCCAAACTCTTAGGTAGCGCTAAGAACGGCTGCTCTATCATCAGTTTTATAATACCGTGGGTAGCTGTACGTGCCATGTCGCACATGGAAAAAGACCCTATAGTTATCCCCGGTGGGCTTTCCCGAGGCTACAACCCCCATGGACCAAGTCGCAACTAATAGACTGGTTGTGTGAGCTTATTGGCACTTAACATGAACCCACTTTGTCCACCCCCACTCTATCAAAAACAAACATGACATTGCAAAATAAAAAAATAAAACCTAAACTAAACACTCAACACAAAACATCTTCGCCTCTGCCCTTGATGCTCGCATTCACAAATATTCGGGGACTTAAAACCAACATCAACAACGTAGAAACTTTTCTCCTGACAAACTCCCCGGATATCCTAGTGAAACGAACCTTCAATCTTCAACCTCCTCTCACCACTTTGACATGACTGACTACCTCCCTCTCTACCGTAAAGACTCTGACAAACATTTGCACAGGCTAGGAGTTTATGTTCGGAACACCCTCCCCCTAAGTAGAGAACATAGGTTAGAATCAGATGACCAAGACTACATGTGCTTTAGATTGATTTCACACCACAGCGTTAGTTACTTATATTTCTTATACCGTTCACCTTCAACCCAAGACTGTACCTTGCTAAACTCTGTTTCTGAAAGCATAGATAGAGCACTCTCACTCGACTCGAATGCCCAATTACATGTATTTGGAGATTTTAATGCACACCACCGTCCCTGGCTGGGATTCTCCAGCCTTGCTGACGCAGCCGATAACTCTACATATAATTTCTCCTTAGCTCATTCCCTCTCTCAGACTGTCGTTTTCCTGACCTGCATCCCTGATCAAGTATACCAGTAAGCCTCACTTCTCGACCTGTACCTGACCTCACTGCCCGAGGCTTGTGTGACTGAAGCCCATAACCCGCACAGGAACACTGATCACGTCGTGGTTATGATTGCTATCACCCTAAAAACTTGTTCAAAAGCTGATGAGCCATTGCTCAAAACAACGAGATACTACGAGCAGGCTGATTTTGAGTCCATCAGAGATCACATCAGCGATGCCTCATGGACTGAAACCTTCTCACTCCCTGCTGATCAGTGTGCAAATGAGTTAACCGAATGGGTCAAAGCAGGCATTGAAGCCTATATCCCCATTCTAAAATTCTTCAGCAAACCCAACTCCTCTCAATGGTTCACTTTGAAATATGCAGCTGCCATTGCTGAGAGGCAGCAAGCATTCCGAAAGTCCGTCCGCCATAAGTCAACTACGAATAGACAGAAATTTATAGAATCAAGAAATAATTGTAAGGCAGTGATAGATGAAGCAAAGAGAAGGTATACAGAGATAACCAAAAAGCGCATTCAGTCATAGAAACTAGGCACTTGCAATTTCTGGAAAATCTATAATAGTGTGGTGAACAATGGACAATCAACGATTCCTCCGCTATCAAACCACAATGATGTCGTTTGCACAGCAACTGATAAGGCTGAACTATTTGTCCAGCGTTTCGCCATAAACTCCACTTTGGACTCGGCAAACCACCATCTCTTTAAATTCCCATTGCGGACCGAAGCCACACTTGAAAACCTGGTCATCACGCAATCTCAGGTCAGGGTCATCATAAAAAACTTGACACCTCCAAAGCATGTGAGCCTGATCTTATACCGGTAATAGTAATAAAGAAATGCTCTGCAGAACTGGCCCTTGTCCTCTCCAAACTCTACAACAGATGCCTCGCTGAATCTTGCTTCCCTGATAGCTGGAAAATTGCCTTTGTGGTACCAGTCTTCAAGAATTCTGGGGATAGAACAGATCCTCAGAACTATCACCCAATCAGCCTATTCCTGATCTTTGCTAAAATCTTTGAATCCTTAATCAATCTAGCAATAGTCCGGCACCTAGTTAATACTAAACTTTTTTTCTGACCGCCAGTATGGATTTAGACAAGGACGATCCACTGCAGACATCTTAACGGTCATCTCTGAATGCATATATCATACACTGGACAAGGCGGGTGAAGCTAGGGCAGTAGCGCTTGATATATCCAAGGCTTTTGATAAGATATGGCATAAGGGGCTCTTCATAAAACTGCACTCATATGGTATTACTGTACGAATATTTAATATAATTAGATCCTTCCTAACCAAAAGAAAGATCCAGATTGTCCTCAATGTCCGTTCATCTAAGCAATATGACATAAATGCTGGTGTACCCCAGGGATCCATCCTCGGACCTTTGTTGTTCTTGATTTTCATAAATGACCTCCCTGATGACATTGAGTCTGAGATAGGTATATTTGCTGACGACACCACGCTGTACTCTCATCATGTGGGTAAAACGGACACGTACTTATCCGAGGCAATGGCTGAATCCTTAGAAAGTGACATCCAGGCTGTAGTGGATTAGGGTCATAAATGGTTGGTAACTTTAAATGCCACAAAAACAAAGCTCCTTTCCTTCAATAACTACAAGAAACCTCCTCAACCACCGATTGCCATAGCAAATAACACCCTACCTGAGAGTTCAACATTCAAAATACTCGGCCTAACATTCACAGGTAACATGAATTGGAATAAATACATTGAAAACATTGCCAACGCTACTGCAAAGAAGGTGGGCTCCTCACACCTGACATTATCCTGTATCTCTACAAAGCCACCATCCACCCATGTATGGAGTATTGTTGTCACATCTGGACTGGTGCATCATCCATTAGTCTCTCCCTCCTAGACAAGGTCCAAAAAGGAGTCGCCAACTTAATAGGTCCCTCACTACTGACCAAGCTCCAGCCACTGTCCCATCGCCACAATGTTGCATCCTTGTGCTTGTTTTACAAATACTTCAATGGATTGTGCTCTGATGAACTAGCTGCTCTAGTGCTTCCTTGACGCAAATACACTAAAACAACCCGACAATCAGCTAGGTCCTATTGATTCATTGTGGAGGTCCCCAGATGCCAAAGAGCATTCTTCTCCAGCAGCTTCTTTCCTCGTGCTGCCGGCCTCTGGGACTCCATCCCTACTCCCTGTTTCCATGACGTTACTGACATACAGAGGTTTAAAACTAATGTAAACAGACATCTCGCTGCACAGCTCCCAACTTAGGATAACACCCTAAACCTACTCCCTAAATCTCAGTAGCTCCTTATGCCTACAGTGGCTTCCTGCGTTGTTTGGGGGTGAAATATCTTTAATATATATATATATATATATATATATATATATATATATATATATATATATATATATATATATGGGTGTGTGTGTGTTTTAATATTGGAATGTATTTTGGGTCAAATTACAGGGTGATAATATATGCATATATATATATGTATATGTGTATCTATATGCATATATATATGTATAAGGGTATATATATATGCATATATATATATATGTACACATATATATGTATATATGCATATATGTGTATATATATATCTATATATATTTATGTATATGTGATTTAAGAAACAAAGGAATTAATGTTGTGTACGGTAAAAATGGAATAAAAAATGAAGAGTTACCTTCCTTGTAGGTATGTGGTGCCATTCATTTGCATATGAGGAGAGCGACTGCTTTAAGAAGAGGCGTATTTGGAAGACAGGAGTTCGGTTAGTGACAGCAGAGAGTGAGCAATGAAGAGTGAACAATGAAGAGTGATATTGAGATTGAGATTGAGAAATTGCTTTAAATTCATTACTGAATTACAAGCTATTTCGGCACAAAGAGGAGATTATGGAGTTCGGAAATTTAAGGTTAAGCAAAGATGCGATATCTCGTATAGTAGAGAAGATCATGTGGTAAAGTGATTGAAAAAGTGAAATTAGTAGCAAAGCTACAAAAGTGCAAGACCGTACTCGTTTCATTCCACTTTTTCTGCACGGAGATGTACTTGCTCTCTACCTTGGGATAAGTAATGAAGACCAGTTAGATGAGAACAGATTGAGAGGAGATTACTGATACCGTTCACGAAAGGACCTTTTGAAGCGTATGAAAAACTGAAACGATTCAGGTGGACTAGAGAATTAGTGGATGTTTATGCCAATATGATCAAAGATTGGCTGGACTAGATGGATACCTAGGGACAGGACTTGATAATACGGCTAAACTTATGTTCATTACAGGATTCTCAGACGACGTATCTGTAGCACTGCAACAGCTACCTCACGTAGAGAAAATGGACGTCAGAAAACTAATACTGATTGCACAGCTTTTAGTTAGCAAAAGAAAAGGAAAGACTGGGACGGTGGCAGCGAGTGCACAAAGCACTACACTGAGAAGTGAGGTTCAAAGGGAATCATCAGGTATTCGGTGCTTTAGATGTTGAGGACAGCATTTAATTAAAGATTGCACGGAGCCACCTCGAACCAGAGTAAGGTGCTATGAGTGTGGAAAATTGCGAGGTATTGTTCTCAGGCTCAGGGAAACGAACAAGGAGATTGGCGGGGGGGCATTAGCTATCCTGGCAACAGAATGAAGGCGCCATACAAGCCTCTTCCAATGATAGAAGTAGCAGTGAATAATACTGTAATGACGGCACTTGTCGATACCAGCTGCACCACCACTTTACTCAATTCCAAACTTGTGAGTGGGTGTGGCAGGAGTGGCACTATGAAAACGGTTGATAGAAGGGACATAAAATGAAAGCGATCCCGGCAAGTGGAAATAAAATTATGTGAAGTACGAATTAAAGTGGACATGATTATAATGGATCACATGATTGATGGGATAAACGTCATAATTGAAATCGATATAATCAATGAGATGGGAGGTGTGACTATAAAAAAACTGAGGTGAAGTTTGGAGACATACATTGTGTTGTAGCTGCCCATCAGCCGAATGTTTGCAAAATCGGAAACAAAGACTTTGAAGCAGATTTTGATGGAGAGGAATGGGCAGTGACATGGAAATGGAACGTCTTAACTGTCGCAACTTTCTTGGGAGTTTTTCTCTATCCGCATTGAACAAAGCTACCATTGCCTTTCAACCATTAGTTTCCACAACATTCTGGCTTTGCGTTGGTAGATAAAATGCTTTTGAGCAGTCTGTCATTATCTTTTCTCTCTTGACGATTCGTTGGTACTAAGACGCAGTTCCCAAAACTCCATTCGATCAGCTGCAACAAGTGCCCTAGCAATTCCTAGCATGTGCTGATAGTTTATCCATAACTTACTGGTTTTGGAGGCCCTCATTAGTTCATCTCTTATTAGAGTTAGACTGTTGTAAATCCTACCGATGTAATCTGATTCCAACAATGACTTCAAGTCACATTCACCAGTTTCCATCAGCATGTACAGCCGCTCAAGTTCCTCTATTTGGTCCTGAAAACCAGTTTCATCCTCCAAGATTTTGGCAACAATCTTACTTGTGAGACACTGATCCACCAGCAATTTTCCATACTCATAGCATCTTACTCTGACTCTAGGTGGCTCCATGCAATCTTTAATTAAATGGTGGCCAGAAAATGCTTGTTGCCCTGCCTTTCTGCTGATCATGTGTATGACAGCATTTTCACCATATACTGTCTCCATGATCTCCTTGAGTCTACTGCCATCCAGCAATGTCCTATATATTTGCACTCCTTATGTATCAGGTGCATCATGCCTTGTTAGTTGGGAGTAGTTGGGTTGAAGTGAAAGAAATCTTTGATGAAAATTGCTCGTTTTTGTGCTTCCTTATCATCTGTCGGAAGTGAATTGTAGTATTCACGAAAAATGTCACAGGTTTTTTCCCTAAATGTCACAATGTTTGCGATACCACAACAGCCTTTGGTCACAAATAAAGAGTTTCCATATCGACTTATCAGTTTTTCCTTGAGGTACTGATTTCTATATGCCGTTGATTTACTGCCTCGTAAGTATTCTCCCATTTAAGTGATAAGGTCCTATATCGTTATCTGTTCCTCATCGTTTTCCTCCAAGAATACACACACCCTTTCGAATGCTTCATCCTGATCGCTGTCATTTGGTCTTCCCACTTTTTCGTCGTTTGGTTAATTCAACTGATGTGAACTGTATTGGAATGCTTCGCATTGTATGAAAGTTAACGTTATATGACTGGTCGTACACACAGTCTGCAGCATGAAGATCACCACCAAAATATTCGATCCGACCTTGAACAGAAGTGGCCCACTCATCCCCTCTTGTTTTGCAATGAACCAGGATAGTTTGAGCAAATGCATCAGTCTTCACATAACAAATCTTTCCCTCACTTTTTCGTTTATAATCTTTTTTCGTAGTATCAGTTCCACAGAAAAAGCAATGTGTTTTACTGTCATATCGTCCTAGAGAAACACGAGCGCCCCTTTTTAGTGGCCAAGCAGAATCATCCTTTTTTGAAATTAAAGCAATATTCCTTTGTTGTTTATGTGAACACTAGTTCCGGCTTCAACAATGACTTTGACATCTCTTTTGATATTTGCACGGTTGATACCTGCAACACCCTTTTCTCGAAGCACCACGGTTTCGTCACAGTCCAAAACCTGATAGGGTAAAACGTGGTCTCTTTGGGTTTTTCAGTTGTTTTCTCAGGAATCCTATACCTTATAAAACAATTTCATTTATATACGGAGGTGAGGGGCCCGATCATTTGAAGAAAGTAATAATTCACCACTTGTACCCATATAAAAATAATCATCTATATGCCTTTTTGTGAACCTGGGCGAGTGAAATAAGGGGTTTAGGGGTACGGGTGGCAATGTGGATGTAATGAGGGGTTTAGAGGTCGAGTACCCCTAGATATGGTATAAGAGTTTATTTGGTATCACTGGTAACCCTTTTCATGTGAAAGATTGACTCTGAAAACAAGTAAAAATCCAAGATTTATTGATTTATCATGAAAACTGACCGAGTTAGTGCTTCATATGTAAATGGAAAATGACTTATAACCCATATTCAAAATTTGAAACTTTCCCATATTCGGATCTTGTCTAATTTTTTGTATGTTGTAGACTTGTGCCAGTTGACACGGTTAAGATTCGAATAAAAATTGTTGTTTGGAATAAATACAATTTAGGCGCGCAGAGTGAAAATTGTTGTATTGGCGCGTGACAAATATAAAATAACGCCCACGCAAATTCCGATGTGGCTTTTTATATTAAATCAACTCAAAACGAGCGGACGTAATTGGGAGCACACCACGTGATATTTCTGTCCAATGAGATTTCTCCAAAGACATATTTTTCTAAACTTTTCTCCTTAAGCTCGCTGGAGCCGATCCAAATAGTATTTAAGCACACACAAACATCAAACTTTCTCTTTTTCAACTGACTTTCATCCAGAGGTTACACGCATCTTACAATCACTCTTCAAGTTCACCCTTTCGCGCGCTTCATACAATTTCACAGGCGAACATTCACTATTGCCTCTGTTAATATTTTATAACAAATGAACACTTCAACAAAAGAAAAGACATTTGTTGGAACTTTAAAACGGCTAGGGCTCGAATTCCCATAACAGACATGAAAACTGAACCATTGCAAACGCCAACAGGCAACAAAGCAATAAACAGGAAAAAAAAATGAATAAATAAATAACGCTAGTGCGCGCTTACCTGCTTTTCAAAGTTGCGACGTTGCCTCTTTAGCGTCGCGGCTCGTTGTGCCTGGTAACATTTTTATATTAATATGGAAATGAGACCCTTTCATAGGCCCAAGGGAACAAATAAAGTGTTCTCCTAAAATAAGTATAGTTGGAGAAATACCTCTCGGTGGGAAAAAAAAAAAAAACAAATACAAAAAAAAAAACACTGTCTTACCTGGACAGAATGCCCAGCCAAACGTACACAACTTAAAATAAAATAAAATAAAATAAATCTCGGCCGAGATTCCCTGGTAGATAATTAGAGAAATTAATATCTTAGGCCTACCCAAAATTAATTTCAACGTTAGTCACGTTAAAACAAATTGGTAACTTATTAGGTAGGCCTGGGAAAAGCAGGGAAGAGATAGGGGGACGCACTCAAAATCGTAACTTGTCCACTTGTTTGATGTTCAGACACACCCCAACCCCTCCCAACTGAACCATTAAATACCCAACCTCTCCATCTCTATGCTAACGTGATTCACGTATGCTAATTAACCCCTCTTCAAAGAAAGATAGGTAATCCTAACACCCCTCAGAATTGAGGTAAGAAATTCTTTCACTCTCCCACTCAAGAGTAAAAAAAAAAAAAAACAAATAAATAAATATAAAATAACCCCTTTTTTTTTTTTTTTATAACTGACCATTGAAATAACTTAAATGTCAGACCCCCCTTCCGGGTCTGCACAAGAAGAACAGTACCACTGATCCTCCTCTGCCGGAGCTTCATCAATGCCAGCACATTGCCAATGGAACCATTGATCACAACGATCACAACATATCATTGGTCTGTAGTCTTCCGGTTCCTGACACCCAGGGCAGATCCATATTAACTCCTGATAGAGCATCGTCTGACACGCCGAACAATACCACCGACTCTCCTCTGGAGGTTCCCCCACTATACCAACACACTGCCAATGGAACCATTGATCACAATGATCACAACAGATCATTGGTCGCTGATCTTCCGGTTCCTGGCAACCAGGGCAGATACATATCAATTCCTGATCTGCAGGTACAAAATCCACTGGGACAGAGGAGTCCGTCTCATCTCTCGACGTATCAGGAGCATAAGCTCTGTGACTGTGCGTTATAGCTAATTCCAATGGATACAATAATTTTATGGGGTGAATCTGTGTTGATCCATCACCCCTTTTCAATACCACAGTACGGACAAAAGCATCATCCCCAGGGATGAGTTCCATCACCCTACCTAGAGTCCAAAAAGGTCTGGTTTTAATGGGGGATTTTATTAACACAACATCTCCTATTTTAATTTGATTGTTATAGGACTCATTGTGTAGATTTTTCGCCGATTCCCTAAGGCTAAGTAGGTATTCATTAAACCATAGCTCTTTATATTTGAATATGAGCCGTTCCCTCTCCTCCATAGCCTCAAGGACATCAGTTCTGAGGGGGGGGTTCTGAGTCAAAGAGATCCTCCTCTTCCTTTCTATACAGTATATTAACCGCAGAAAAAGGTCTCAGGAAATGATTAGGTGTAATTATCTCCAACCCGTCATCTGATGAACAGCGATAAGTCAAAGGACGATTGTTAACAGCCCTCTGAACATCTGAGACGAAAGTTAATAGTTGGAAATAACTCACCTGAGAGCGACCAACTGTTTTGAACAAGCAAGTCTTCACTGTGCGAATAAGCCGCTCCCAGGTTCCCCCAAACCAAGCAGCATACACAGGAATTGTTAGATGCTTGACAGAATAAGTGCGGAAGTTACTATTATATTCCTCTGAGCCATAGGCCTGCTTAATAATTCTGCCGCCAGTGGTAAAAGTCTTAGCATTGTCGGAATACAAATGAGAAGGTACTCCGACATTGTTTGTGAATCTTATAAATGCTAAGATAAAAGAATATACACTCATATCGTCCACCACTTCAAGGTGTATACCTCTAGTGGTAAGACATGTAAATAAGAGCAAATAAACTTTGCGGCTATTTTCCCCATCCCCCACCCAGATGTGTCCTGTGAAATCCACACCAGTGTGAAGAAAGGGTCTGATCAAATTGACCCGATATTTGGGCAAATTAGTCATGCGGGGGTATGCAAAAGACATTGCATTGTAACGCACACACAACCTGCAAGACCTTAAAGTAGATTTTACCGCCTGTCTTGCCTTAGGAATCCAAAATCCAGATAGGCGTAGTTGGCTCAGAGTAGACGCTATGCCCAAATGTTTGCATTTTCTATGAGCATCTATAATTACCATTTGGGTAAAAGTGTGAGATTTATCCAGGAGAACTGGGTATATCACTTCATAATTGAAGGCATTGCACTTGCGAATCCGACCCCTGGTTCTAATTATACCTTCTTCATCCAAAAAAAGGCTGAGAGAAGTTACCAAATCTGGGGCTTGACCAGACGGATTAAGCAAGTATTCCCTGACTTGTGGGAACGCTTGTCCTTGCATCCCTTTTATTAAGTGCTGCCAAGCCAATTTTTCTGGGTCAGCCCTTGAATGCCTCAAACGTCCAATAAACTTAAATACCGCTGTTACTACTCCAAGAAGTTTACTCAGAGTTTCATATTTCTCAAAGGGAATTACAGGCTCTGCCGTTTGTATTAGGGCACCACAAAATGTAGGCCCCCTCACAATCTCCTTATTTTCCTCCTTTAAGCAGTTTAAGGAGGCAAAAGGCCATTCTATTGGTGTTCGGGTCAGCCATGTTGGACCATGCACCCAATGCAATATGCGTTTTTTAAAGGTCTTTACTGACACTCCCCTTGAGAGCAGATCCGCTGGGTTCTGCTCCGAGGGCACATATCGGAAAGAAATGTCTATTCCAAACTGCTGGCTCAGATTCTGACGCATTTCAGTAATGTCTCTGGCTCTGTTTCTCGCAAAAATATTCTTTGTTTTTACATCCTGAGACAGGATCCAGGACAGTACTATTTGAGCATCAACTGCTACACTAACCTCTTTAAAGGTGATTTCCTTTAGAGAGAGTAAAATTGTCTTTAATGATTTTAGCGCCAAATATACTGCCAACAACTCGAGAGTGGGCAGGGACTTTGCCCGCAAAGGTGCCACCTTGGCTTTAGCAAAAACCAAATTGGACCTATCGTCCTGTAATCCATAAGCTACAAACCCATACGCTTCTTTGGAAGCATCACAAAACAAAGCTAGGTTTGCAGTAGAGCCTTCGCGCAGGGATTTTCTTGGAAAGGTGAAGGAACTGAGCTGAGATAAATCTTTTGAGAGTGACTGCCAACTTCTCTGTTGGGTAGGAGTAACAGTTTCATCCCAGCCCAACCCGGCCTTCCATAACTCACTAATAAATATGCGGCCCCTTATTGTAACGGGTACACATAAAGATAACGGATCAAAATTGGCTGCCACCGCCGCCAATATTCTTCTTTTGGTATTGGCCCCAGAATCACTATCTGTCGTGGCCAAGGACAAAGAATCACTCTCAGGGTTATAATTATAACCCAAGACCTTCTCATATTGGGAGTGGTGTTGAGGCAAACGCCCATCCTCCTCCATCTTCTGTCTTAATTCTTCGCAGTTAGAACTGCAGGAACGCAAATCAAAGTGTCCCTCTTCCAACCTCTTCACAACATCGGTGTATAATTGTATAAGAGTTTCAGGTACATTCCCGGTTTTAATTAAGTTATCCACATAAAAATTTTCTCCAATAGTTTTGGAACATTCATCTGATGGATAACGGTCAGCGTGATGCTTCAAAAGAAAATTTAATATAAATGGAGAGGCATTATAGCCAAATATTAATGTGGTATACCTAAAACATACCAAGTTTTTTCCTATTTTAAGAAAAAAACAAAACCGATTCTTATCCTCCTCAGTGAGGAGTTTAATTTGCAAAAATGCTTTGCGGATGTCACCAAGCAACACATACTCATTGGAGCGGAAGTGTAGCAACAACTGTAGGAGATTTCCCATCAAGTTCACCCCAGGGTAGGCAGCCTCATTAATAGAGATTCCGCCCTTAGGTTTTGATGAACAATTGAATACAGGCCGCACTTTTGTAGTGCTTTGCTCATCAGTCTTATACACTGGTCTATGTGGTATCCAAATGTATTCTCTATAATTTTCTGGAGAAACCACAATTCTCTCCACAATGCCCTCCTTCTCCTGTTCCAGGAAAACATCCAAATACTCCCCATATTTATTTTCTTTTTCCAGCTTATTGAACACACGGTTCAAAACTGCCAATGCCACCGAATAGTTAGACGGAACTTTGCCAATCTTATCTTCCCACCAAGGAAGCCTTACATAGTAACACTGGTCCTCTATGACCACAGAGTTTTGGAACTCCTTTACCTTCCCTAGTTCAAATTCTGAAAAAGTTTCCTCCTCAGTGAGTCCCATAAGTTCCAAACTGAACAAACTGTCCAACCCTCTTTCCACCGAGGTGTTCTCAAATGTATCCTTAAAAGGATCTACATAATTATTTCGGGGTGCCAGCACAAAGTTTACCGCTGTAGTGGAAACAGTACCCATGCTGGCAAGGACGTTTTCATAATTGACGGGTGGTGAACGCTCCTCTCCGATTGACAATATCTGGGATTCTTTCAAGAAGTTAAGTGAATTCCCCCAAGGCACTATACCCTTTGGGGTCTCCCAGGCTACACCATTCTGGCACTTTATCAGGCTTAAAGGATGCAAAAACTGCAGCAGATCTACCCCCACTAGTCCTTGAATAGGAAAAAGACGTCCCTTTTTATCAAATCCAGCAGCTAATTTGAACTGGGCTTCTCTTAAATTCCTATATATCAAATCCATCCCATCTGTTTGAGACTTTAAATTAAAGGAGGAGTCAATGAGGACAGGCAAAGGTCTTTTGGTGTTAGGAACCATTTCCACCTGCAATAATACCTCACTTAAGTTCTTTTTCTCCTCTCCCACAAATGTCTGTATTGTATATTGACGGTCATAACATGATTCTATAGAGATATCTAATCCCTCTAGAATGCTTCTGGAAAAATATGAACGTTGACTTCCAGAATCAAGTATACAATTGCAAACATACCGTCTCTTGCCGCGATGTAAAACCACTTTATAGATGGGAAGGATGGATATCTGTTGAGTGTCACAAGTCTGGAAGCCGGTATTCACTCTAGTTTTCTCAGAAGAGGCTTTATCTTTTGGACACATTATTGTGTAGTGCCGTTTCGAGCCACAATTAGCACAACCATATGGGAAGCCTCTTTTATTACCAGGACATTCATTATATGAATGATCCTCTGCAGCACATGCAATGCAGAGGTGCAATTCCTTGCACCGCGATAGTCTCTCTTTGTAACTAGCAAATTTTTTGCATAGTTTACCCTCGTGTCCGCCTGAAGAACAAAACTTACAGGTTGACGTCGATAGTGGGGTACCACCCCTTGAGGAAAAATTCCCCAAAGCTCTTTTTGGCGAGTAAGAGCCTGGAACAAATCGATCAGATCGAAACCTGGCATTGCCAGAAGGGGCAGAACACTCCTCCAATCTCACTAGATCCTTGATTAAATTCTTAGATAAGGAAACAATGTCGTCTATTCCGGGATAACTGTTGCCAGTCCTGCTCATTAACTCCCTTTTTAAGGAAACTGGTAGCCGGCCAAACACAATATGGCTTATTAATAAATAACCCGGTGTGCCCGGTTCCAAAAAGTCCAACTGGTAGCTATTTTTCAGCTCCAGCAAAGCACACCTGATTTGGTTGAGATAAATTTTAACCTGAGAAAACTGGCTATCCAACTTTGGTCTGGCTGCCAACAACTGCTGAAACATCTGATCCAAAATATTTGGTATATCCAAATATTCTCCCTCCAACAGCTGCAAAGCCACAGGAAAATTAGCTTCTGTGGTGGAAAGGTGCTTTACCAAATGAAGAGCTTGACCTTTTAGGCAACTCTTTAACAAGCGAAACTTTGTCAACTCGGAGCGAAAGCCCTCCGCACAATTCCAGAAGCCAGCCAAGAAATTTTTGAAGGCGAATTTATCATCAGATGGTTCTCCATCAAAGGTAGGAGCCTCCATATTAGCCCTAAATTCTGGGGCAATTTCACCCCCCAAACTCTCTTTTTGCCTATCCGTTCGACTTCCCTCAAACTTCTCCCTCAACTCGTCTAATTTCTGGAAAGTGTTCTTCCTAAATCGGAAAGCATGATCCAACGAGTCATCATTAGTTCTAAGCTCCACACTCGGAGGACTGTCCAAGCATACAGCTGTCACTTCATCCTCCAACTCGCCAAGGCGTTCCAACCATCTCATTATCATTTTCCGGTGTTCCTGAAAAACTGCCATTGGCAAGGTAGCTTCACTATGTAAGCCCCATAATTCTGTACTAATCTTATTTCTTAGCACAGCTTGCTGCTGACGGCAGCTGTCTAACTCTGATAAAGACATGGTTTTCCAACTTTAGGTCCCAAGAAATTTTTTTTTTTTAAATAATAACTCCAGAAATTCTGGCTAAGCCAACGAACCCAACACTGTTAGTGGCGTCGCAAAATGTTGGAACTTTAAAACGGCTAGGGCTCGAATTCCCATAACAGACATGAAAACTGAACCATTGCAAACGCCAACAGGCAACAAAGCAATAAACAGGAAAAAAAAATGAATAAATAAATAACGCTAGTGCGCGCTTACCTGCTTTTCAAAGTTGCGACGTTGCCTCTTTAGCGTCGCGGCTCGTTGTGCCTGGTAACATTTTTATATTAATATGGAAATGAGACCCTTTCATAGGCCCAAGGGAACAAATAAAGTGTTCTCCTAAAATAAGTATAGTTGGAGAAATACCTCTCGGTGGGAAAAAAAAAAAAAACAAATACAAAAAAAAAAACACTGTCTTACCTGGACAGAATGCCCAGCCAAACGTACACAACTTAAAATAAAATAAAATAAAATAAATCTCGGCCGAGATTCCCTGGTAGATAATTAGAGAAATTAATATCTTAGGCCTACCCAAAATTAATTTCAACGTTAGTCACGTTAAAACAAATTGGTAACTTATTAGGTAGGCCTGGGAAAAGCAGGGAAGAGATAGGGGGACGCACTCAAAATCGTAACTTGTCCACTTGTTTGATGTTCAGACGCACCCCAACCCCTCCCAACTGAACCATTAAATACCCAACCTCTCCATCTCTATGCTAACGTGATTCACGTATGCTAATTAACCCCTCTTCAAAGAAAGATAGGTAATCCTAACACCCCTCAGAATTGAGGTAAGAAATTCTTTCACATTCTTCTTTTTACTTACATGAAACTAAAGAAAGGACTCATGAACTCATTACACAAAGTAATATATTCTATTTGTTAATATGTTTATTTCAGTAAATAAACTCCGTTAATTTTGCATGTAAATATTCTTATTATTATTTTTATTTGTGGAGGAAGTTGGTAACCCCGACCAAGTTGGTAACCCCCACAAATTGGTGACCACGACTTAGAATTGCATGCACAACGGAATCTCCTTATAAGCTACACGCGGTTTTCCTAACTTACTGGCGATATCATGCGTGCGGTAACACTCAAAGGAAGAAAAAGACAATGCGAATCTCAAGGGATGATACAAGCCGTCAGACGAAGCGTGGATCTCAGTACAATGTAGCAACAAATTAGCGAGTTACGCCGGTAGTCGCTATTAAGTCGAAAGATAAAAAAATCAACCGACAGTTTAAAGGCTTTAAAATCACTCTCAAACAAAAAACAGAAAAATGGAAGCTCCCCGCGTTGAAACACCCCTAGCTACATTAACGCTAAATATTCCAGCTTTTAATCCCACCAATATAAAGACGTGGTTTATCCAGATCCAAGCCCTTTTCGACGCAAAACGGATTACGTCTCAGCGAACCAAGTATTGTTATTTGGTTGAAAAACTCCCGGCAGACGTTGTCGAGGAAGTGACTGATTTATTGGAGAACGTTCCAGAAAATAATCCATACGACGAACTTAAGGAGGCTATTTTGAGACGGACTGGCTTATCAAACGAGACAATGTTACGCAATCTTTTCACCCAAGTAGAATTGGGAGATCGCACACCGTCACAACTCTTACGATACATGCGATCATTGCTAGGAGACAACAAAATGTCCGAAAATATATTGAGAAGTTTGTGGCTGGATAAACTCCCAGACACAACAGTACAAATTTTGGCACCCACAACGGAAGAGACAAGCACGGTAAAACTAGCCGACATGGCGGACCGAATTCATGAAAATCTGAGGTGTCGCAAATTAAACTCAGCACAAGCACAGCCAAAACAAACGAGAGACGACGAAGTGGCCGAACTAAAAACTACAGTTGAAAACCTCACTCGTAAATTGCAGGAATTAATGCAAATAAACCGTCGTTACTCATTTAATAATCGACCGAACTACCGAAAACGAAGTTTTAGCAGAGGTCGAAGCAACACACGAGAACGAGCGAACGAAATCTGTTTTTACCACAAAAAATTTGGCACACAGGCGAAGCGTTGCACTTATCCTTGCACTTTTGAAAACAAGAATCAGGGAAACGATCATTCCAGCCAGTAGAGACGACAACTGTTGCTGGATTTTCTACTAAAGGTCGTCTATTTTGTATTCGTGACAGTAATCACGGATATAACTTCTTAATAGATACCGGAGCCGAAATAAGCGTGATACCAGCGCTAAGTAAACAGAAAGCTACTCCACAGCCTTACCATCTCCAGGCAGCTAATGGCACACAAATACCGACATACGGTGAAAAGTACTTAAGCGTCAATCTCGGCTTGCGTCGCACATTTTCATGGATATTTACCATAGCCAACGTGACGACACCAATATTAGGAGCAGATTTCTTAGCACGATATAATCTATCAGTAGACATGACTAATCGCACACTGACTGATAACCAAACAAAAATCGTAATTAAAGGTATCACCACAAGATACCAGTCTACTGGGATTAGTTCTGCCTTTCCTGAAGAGACGTACATTCGTCGGCTGTTTAAAAAATACCCACAACTTACTCAGCCATTCACAGTCGCGGATGATATAAAACATAATGCAAGGCATTATATTAAAACGAGTGGACAACCCGTCTACGCTACACCCAGACGTTTGAAGCCAGATAAGTACAAGATCGCAAAGGACGAATTCCAACGCATGTTACAACAAGGAATTATTCGACCTTCCAAAAGTGCCTGGTCATCTCCTCTACATATGGTACTGAAATCAGACGCGACAACATGGCGTCCTTGCGGCGATTTCAGGAGATTAAATGCACGAACTGTACCGGATAGATACCCTATCCCACACATTCACGATTTCGCAATCGGACTGCAAAACGCCACGATATTTTCCAAACTGGATTTAGTGAAAGCATATCACCAAATACCGGTGGCGGAAGAAGATATCCATAAAACAGCACTGACCACGCCATTTGGACTTTACGAATTTGTCAGAATGCCATTCGGACTTAGGAACGCCTGTCAAACCTTCCAAAGGTTAATAGACGAGGTTTTTAGGGACCTTCCATTCGTATTCGCATACGTGGACGATGTCCTAATTTCTAGTAGAAACCTCGACGAACATAAACAACACTTGGAACAAGTTTTCCAAAGACTGTCCCATTACGGTTTAAAAATAAACTTGGACAAATGTATTTTCGGTCAGCAAGAAGTAAATTTCCTCGGACATTCAATTGATAAGGATGGAATATCACCATTACCCGAAAAAGTAAGTGCCATTACGAATTTTCCACAACCTACGTCTGTTAGACAAATTCGTCGCTTCATAGGTGTAATTAATTATTACAGACGATTTTTACCCAACTGTTCCACAATCCTTGCACCTTTAACGTCATTATTGAAGAACAAAACGAAAAACCAACAATTAAAACTGGAAGGATCAGCTTTAAAAGCTTTCCATCAAGCTAAAACTGCCTTAGTCAATTTCACAAAATTGAATAATATTAAGGACAGTGAGGAATCGAAACTTACACTTACAACAGATGCATCAGACATAGCTGTAGGAGCAGTTATACACCAACTGACAGGGAATACAATGACCCCTATTTCGTTTTTTTCAGCCAAACTGAGTAAGACACAGACAAAGTACAGTACCTTTTCAAGGGAACTATTAGCAATTTATTTGGCAATTAAACATTTTAGACATCTGTTAGAAGGAAGAAACTTTTGTATTTACACTGACCATAAGCCGTTAACGTATGCACTGCATACACACATAGATAAATATGGCCCAAGAGAAATCAGACATCTTGATTATATTGCTCAATATTCTACAGACATCAGATACGTCAAGGGACAAGAAAACATTGTGGCGGACGCATTATCACGAGCTGCAATAACTTCGATAAATTCCAGTTCACTGAGTATGGAATTAATTGCACAAGAACAAAAAACGGACGAGACACTCACTGACGTACAACAGAAAACGTCTTTGCAACTGCAGGAAATGCCTGTACCTTTTAGTACAACAACATTTTATTGTGATACAACGAATAAACAACCACGTCCATACATACCGCCAAGCATCAGACGACATGTTTTTCAACATTTCCACAATTTATCTCATCCAGGCAAACGAGCCACGGTAAGAATAATAGCAGACCGTTTCGTTTGGCCGAAAATGAATACAGATATTCGAAATTGGACCAAGACGTGTGTATCCTGTCAAAAGAATAAAATACACAGGCATACAAAGTCATCACTGGGTACTTTCAGTACGCCAGATGCCAGGTTTACCAATATCCATGTTGACTTGGTGGGGCCATTACCCCCTTCGAAAGGACACACCCACATTCTCACCATAGTCGACAGGTTCAGCAGATGGCCAACAGCCATACCCGTGAAGGACACATCGGCGGCGACAGTAGCTGTAACAATATTAAAAGACTGGATAGCGATTTTTGGAGTACCGTCAGTACTCACATAGGACAGAGGCTCGCAATTTCAATCGAAACTCTTTGCAGAATTCAACCAATTGTTGGGAACATCTCACATAAAGACAACGGCTTATCACCCCTGCTCGAACAGCCTCGTCGAACGCTTCCACAGACAGCTAAAAACTTCTTTGGCTATGAGTCATAACAACGCAGACTGATCAGATAATTTACCATTAATCCTATTAATGATTTGAAACACGATGAAAGAGGATTTACAAAGCACGCCAGCGGAGGTAGTTTTTGGATCAGCAGTCACACTACCTGGACAATATTTTGATGCATACGCAGACATTTCACCCACAAATACATTTGTGACGGAATTAAAGAACAAAGTGTCTTCTCTCAAATTTACACCCACCAGGAGGGCTGACAAACAAACACATATGCCAAATGACCTTCACACATGCAAATATGTATTTATTAGGAACGATACAGTCAAAAAGCCATTTTGTCCAAATTACACAGGACCATACCAAGTTTTGGACAGAAGTGAAAAATATTTCACTGTCCAAAGGAAAAACAGGACAGACAACATCGCGATCGACCGAATTAAACCAGCATACATTGAGGAACACCCTCAGACAATTTCCCCACCAGAACAAATTCCCTTAGAACATGGGAGTCCAGCAGAAGGTGACAAGAACGTCAAACCTACGACAAAAACAGGTAGAAAAGTCCACTGGCCGAAACATTTCAAGGAATACATTACATATTAAAAAAAATAAATTTTTTTTCCTTTTTTTCAATCTGGGGGGAGTATTGTGCCAGTTGACACGGTTAAGATTCGAATAAAAATTGTTGTTTGGAATAAATACAATTTAGGCGCGCAGAGTGAAAATTGTTGTATTGGCGCGTGACAAATATAAAATAACGCCCATGCAAATTCCGATGTGGCTTTTTATATTAAATCAACTCAAAACGAGCGGACGTAATTGGGAGCACACCACGTGATATTTCTGTCCAATGAGATTTCTCCAAAGACATATTTTTCTAAACTTTTCTCCTTAAGCTCGCTGGAGCCGATCCAAATAGTATTTAAGCACACACAAACATCAAACTTTCTCTTTTTCAACTGACTTTCATCCAGAGGTTACACGCATCTTACAATCACTCTTCAAGTTCACCCTTTCGCGCGCTTCATACAATTTCACAGGCGAACATTCACTATTGCCTCTGTTAATATTTTATAACAAATGAACACTTCAACAAAAGAAAAGACATTCTTCTTTTTACTTACATGAAACTAAAGAAAGGACTCATGAACTCATTACACAAAGTAATATATTCTATTTGTTAATATGTTTATTTCAGTAAATAAACTCCGTTAATTTTGCATGTAAATATTCTTATTATTATTTTTATTTGTGGAGGAAGTTGGTAACCCCGACCAAGTTGGTAACCCCCACAGACTAGACCCAGCCTAATATAAAACCACCCAAACAGAAAATGTTCCAATTTTTTGGCAGTATATTGACCCGTCTATTTAATGGATGCTCCCACTAATTCCGTTGATTTTTCGAGAATATCGGTTTAAGCTACTTCAACCTATTCGTATACATTTATATTCATTCTAGTTTTTAGAGAATGCAATTAAAGAACATAGTTCCTTCTGTATTTCGACATTCAACAGGGCGTCTACAATTTCTTCAGTGACTAGACTTCCGATTTAAGTCCATATACGTCAAGATCAACATAGAACCATAAAGTTAACATTTCCTGAATCGAATCTCTTTCACATATCCAAAAATTAGAAAAAAATATCGATTTCTTGGAATAGAAATGATCCAAAATGTGCAAAGTTAGCCATGCTGATGACGGCTGTGAATCAGAAACAGGTGTCCATGGATTACCTTTATGTACATATAAAATTAATAAATATATAGAAATACGAAAAAAAAAAAAAATGACTCAATACTGGTCACCCCTGAAGAAGGAATTTTATTCTGTAATCGATAGGATTAATGTAAGAAAAAAAAAAAAAAAATCTTGTATTGCTAATTTGGCTTTATTTCAATTTTATTAACTTTCCATGCAATACTTTAAACTTGAACGAGAAACACACACATTACTATATATATATATATATATATATATATATATATATATATATATAGAGAGAGAGAGAGAGAGAGAGAGAGATATGTAAAAATGGTTGGCTCATTCTACTGCTCTAGGAAGTACCCGACTCTTGATGCAATCCTCTACCTATATAAGAGTCAGATACGTTCCAAGATGGAGTACTGCTGTTACATATGGGTAGGTGCTGCCCAGAGCACCCTTTGTTGCCTTGACAGAATTCAGCATCGACTTCGAAATCTAGTAGAAAATAATTTCTTCCATTCCTTACTGCCCCTTTCTCACAGAAGAGATGTTACTAGTAATTTAAAAAGTTATGTCGAGTTAAAGTTCATTAGGAGCGTTACTCAATAGGCATTTTTGTCATTTTAAATTATAAATATAATTCCATGATGGAAAAATAGAAAGATAGAACTGGATGAGCTGATTCGAAATATGTGAGTATTAAAAAGATTGGGGACATAAAAACCGAGCTGTGTGACTTTTAGTTGAAAAATTTTTTTAAGTGATAATTTACTTTTGTAGTGAACCTGTTTTTGTTTTTTTTAAACACATCCACTTTGCGCAAATAGCCAATAGTCACTTTCATTTAAATACATTAAAAACAATTAGTTTCCAAAATTCTAAACAACAATTTATCCCCTAATTTGGAACAACAATTAGTCCGCAAAATTCGAAATAACAATTTATCCCTAAAATTTGAAACAACAATTAGAATCAACTTCACTCCTGTATTTCTGTTCCATTTCGATTTCAAATTTTTTAAATATGCATTCTCATTTCGAATAATTAGAAGAAAATTAGAAAAATTAATATGAAAAGCAGTGAATAAGATGAAGAAAATTTATGAAAAAGAAACATGCCGAAGCACAAGGTAAATATAGAAAAGTAATAATAATAATAATAATAATAATAATAATAATAATAATAATAATAATAATAATAATAATAATAATAGTTAATTTGCAAATAAATATGAGCAATATGAAAAACTATGTCAAAATAATGAAACAAATAATGCTAAACGACAAGAAAAATCTAGAGAAAAAATTGAAAATACAAGTGAATTTAAAAAACGATATATTCAATATAAAAAAGTATGAAGAAAAGAAAAAATGGAAAATTCAATGTCAAATAGTATTAAATAGCAAGAAAAAGATAAGTCAAATATAGAATATAGGATAAATATATTAAAACAAGAACAATTTATCAAACAAATTATAGAAATACTAAAAAATTTATTAAAGAAAATAAATTGAAAAATATACTAAAAGATTGAATTCAAACTTACAAGAAAAACATTTTTTACTTGAAAAATAGATTGAACAAATTTTCTATTTTTTTTGTTCAAAAAGCTATTATCATTCACAAATTGACAAAATCTTATTTAGTTTATAAAATAAAGAACAATATCAGAAGAAATTAATCGAAAGGACTTAACAAAGTTACTCAAGCATACAATTTTGCATTAGGCATTAGAAATTTCATGCTTAAACAAACAAAGAACAATGCAAAAACTGTTAATGATTTTGTCAAAAATGTTGAAAAGAATGTACTGTTTGCAGTTTATTGGGGTCAAGATTTGTCATACTTTCACTAATAAGCACTTTTTGTTTAAAAGGAATACAGTAGACGATATCCCATTGTATGTTTTGAGATGTCATGATTTCGAAACAACTGAATGTCAAACAAATGAATGTGAATGCAAAAATCCTGATCAAAATAATGATAAAGAAATTAGTCAAGATGAAATTGATCAAGAAATTGATAATGAATTTGTGATGGATCGATGTTTGGCTCGTCTTTGTGACACTAATGAAGGGTGTCCTGATAAAATGACTTCACTTTTGGAAACAAGAACAATACATGAGGCAATTCAGAAAATTGTACCTGATTTGACTGTGAAAAAAATTTGCAAACAAATGAAAAAATTTTAAAGAATGCAATGGCATTTATAGTGATTATATGTATTGTTGCGGCCAATCTGACTGCACCAATAAACTCGAACTCATTAGAAAAATGGCCCTCTACACCCCCAGACTTTGAACATTGGTGTATCATGTCTACGAATTATGAGCTGTATGCATTTGTATGATATTGCAATTTTGAAGGAAACTTTCTCATGTTCAAAACATAAGAAGAAAAGAAACAATTAAACCAGTTCTGAAATTATTAGAAATTTGATTGAGAGCGAAAATAATGTTGACCATGTTAAACATTGTCAACAAATTTTGTTCTCTCATTAATAATTTTAATTAAAAAATGCAAAAAATAAAAACTAATTTTGTGACATTTGCAAACAAAAAGAATGTGACAGTGATTTGAAAAAATGAGTGAATGGAATGAAAAGGTTCCTGTAGTCATTCAAGAAAATCATATTTTGCCATGTACTATGTGTATCAATTTCCAATCTTATTTGAAAATAGGAAAAATGCCTTCACTGATTTCACTCAATGGTCTTGAAGTTTTAAAAAAATTAGAAAAATTGAATATTTATGAACAAATATTGATACAAAGAACCAAATGTTTGATTAATGTGAATAAAACTTGTGCCTCATATGTTGCCTGCCATCAAATGAATTGCGACTCATTTGCCAATTTTTATGGAGAACATCATCAATCATGTCATGGACACATTGCCATTAAAAAAACACAATTCTTTGGAAATTGTTGTTGACTCATTGTCAACTAAATACAAAATAATTTGGAAATCATTAGTCAATCTGCAAAATGTTTTGAATGCACTTTATTAGCTTAAAGAGAACAATGAAATTTACAACGACATTTAAATTGATGAAACTAATGATCTCAATGACATTGTCTTGTGTACTGGACAAAATATTCTGATCATTTGTTGACACATTTGACCAAGAAATCTGCTGAAACATTCTATGGGCATCACATTGTTCAAAAAATGTACCCATCTTTACCAAATGAATAAGAGATTCACATTTGTAAGATGAATAAATCTGAAGGAGATTTAATGAAAGACAACAATCCAAAATTGGATTTGATGTGCTTTCCCATTTTGTTTCCTGCCGGGTAAATGGAATGTTTCAAGATAGAAAATATGGAAATGTCAGACCTCATATGTTTGTCAGAAACAGACTTAGGCATTCTGACCCTAGATTTAGAAAAAACATCCAATGTCTTTTTTACAATGTTGAGAAGGCAGACAAAAGAGGTTTGGATCCTGGAATTTTTGCCATGATGAAGTCAATGAAAAGAGGACAAATGACTTTGGTAGAATTCAACCAAAGATGACAAAATAATGACACAGCTCTGGAAGGCAATCTTTTAATGATGATGTCAAATGTCAGGAGTTCAAAACAATTTTGGAATAGAAATGCATCTGATCTTCAGGCTGGATGGAAGATTTGGATCTGTGACTGGTCTTCAGCTCATTGGAAAAAGAGATATTGGAACATATTAGTGTGCTGATAAGTTGTTAGGACACCATTTATTTGGCTCATTGGATTAGACCTGATATTCCTAACAAAAAGAGCCAAAGGATCAAATCAAAATAAGAATTGCAATAAATGCCACAAGATTCCACAAACATGTTTCATGAAAATATGGTGGAAAATTATTATTCTAACAGACCATTGTTCTAAGAAGAAGCTGCTAGTACTTATCAAAAGGTGTCATATCCACCTAAGGAGAAAGAAGAAGCAAAACGAATGGTCATGACGAACAATAAAAGCTATTCCAAATAGTCAAAGAAAAAGTTGTCAAGATTTCAAAATGTGCCTCTGAACAAAGACAACAAAGAGCGCTATTACCATAATATTCTCATGCTTTTTAAGCCTTGCAGAAATGAGAAAATTTATTTATTAAGTGCTTTTTTCTTATGAGAAGCATTTCAAAATTGTTATGCAGAATTGCCAGCTTCAGAATTGCAAGCACTGGCTCAATATGAGAATATTAAAAAAAAATTGCTGATTCTATTGAATGAAGATCAAAATGAAGTGGTTTTAATTATCAGAAAACAAAAGCTTCATTTGAATAAAGACCAACCTCTACCCGGATGCAGATGTGATGAATGCTCATAGCTTCTCAAATTTGTTTCTGGTGTAGGTGATATAGGCAAAAGTTTTTTGATTGACACATTGTCTCACAAAAAACCCTTATCACTAATCCATCTAATGGTTTTCCTGTCATAATACATGCTTTTCAAACAAAAGGAAGTACTCTACATAGAACTCTAATGTTTGGAGTTCAGCATGGAAAGTTCCTAACTCACAAATAATTGCAGAAAGTGGACTTGAATAGTTTACGAAAGGAGCCAGACTGTTCATAATTGATGAAATTAGCATGGTTAGTCATTTGATGCTGGCATTCATTCACAAAAGGCTTGATGAAATCTTTGGAGATCCCAAAATAATTTCACATTCTTTTTGAAAAATGAATGTTCTATTGTTTGGTGATTTAATGAACTTACCATTAATATGAGACAAAAGAAGACAAAGACAATTATGTTGATATTTTGGGAAGAATTAGGATTGGTTCACCATCAGACTCTGATATTAGCATTCTTCAAAACACATTCCTATTTTCTGATATAAAAGATACTGTTGAAGAAGTTGCAAAAAATTGCTTGAAATGTATGCTACACCTGAATTAAATTATGTTTGCATTTTGTCTCTAAATGAATCTGTTGATGAGTTGAATAATGAAATGATAAAAAAATGCAAAATCAATGCAGTGGAAATTGCTGCAAAAGATTCTGGTAAGAAATAAGTAAGTAGAAGAAAAAGATAAATCTTAAAATTGGCAAAAACAAGAAAACATCTGAAAATGCTGGTTTTGAAACATTATGCAATGCTATTATTGGAACAGGTGTTGAAATGATTGGAAATGGAACAATGTTAACAAAATTTTGGTGTCTTTTGATACCAATAAAAAGAAACAGACTATGAAATTTTTCCTGGTCACAAGGATGTAATAATTGCTGATTTAGGCAATCAGATATTTTCTGATGGTCAAACTTATGTGGCTCTTTCAAGCCAGGAAACTGTGTAATGTATATCTTTGTGACTTTAATCCTAGATCATTTATTATGGTTGATAAATCTGCATGCGAAAAGTACAACAAACTACAGGCTTGTACCGCAAGAACAGATTTGCTTTCTTTGCTACCTTGCAGGAAAAAGACTGCTTGTATGGCAAATGCTTCTAGAATGCTCCAGAAAAGAATTAACAGACTTAATTTGGAAGAATTTCTTGAGTATTTGCATAATTTTAACAACATGAATGGTTTACATCAAGAATTGAGCAATATCGTCTTTAATAATCATAATAATGTTTCTACCTTGAGAAGAATCATTGGAAAAAGATTTTATTATGAAAATCAGCAATGTGCTCATAAATTTTGGAAAGAACTCTCACTTCATTTAGACTTAATATTCAGAGAAAAACTTCAATTTATTCAATCTGATCATACTAGATGCATCAGATTGCATCAGATAAATAACAATGTTTGCAATTGTAATTTAACACCTGGGTGTGGTATAGAATCTGAACTTCCATTTCAAATAAAATAAGATTTGATATTAAATCCTATTAGTGACACACAACAATTTAAATATTTACAACTACTTTGATAAAATACTGTGATACTTGTTCAGAAAATACTGAGCATCAGTTAACTTCAAGAATTGAATTCACTAATGATTTCAAATATCTAGCCATCTCAATTAATAGATTTTTGATTAATAATGAATGAGAACAAAAAATTAATTGTGATATTATTAATTTTAGTTCTAAAAAGCAGCAAATATATGGAACTAATTTAACATTAAAAGCTGCCATTCTTTATGAAGCTGCATCATCTATGTCAGGTAATTATACTTGTCTAGTAAAAAGGGCACTAAAAATTGGGATGAAATTAGTGACATTATTAAGAAAAAACACTTTCCTCCCAAATTACCTAATGTGGTTATATTATCCATCGAAAGATATAAACTTGAAATTGAAAATATGATAGATAAATTGATTTGAACATGATCTGAAGCGTAAATGACATGTTTTGGTTCTTACCTATTTTAATATAACCTTTTTTTCTACTGGAGCAAATTTCAATATTTTTATGTCAAAATTTAATTAAAAACTGAATTAATGACAACGCTTTGGAGGTGCCACGAGTGACCGAAATGTGCCGTATGTGTATGATATCAATATTAGTTTTGCCCCCCCCCCCCCTAAAAATGCCTCCGTCCTAAGTAAGAAGTCTGGCTATGTGCCTGCTTTTTCTTTTTGCTGAGTATATACTTTTAGTCCCGTTTTTACGGTCTGCATCATTCTTTCCACCAACCCATTCTATTGAGGATGATATGGTGGTTTCTTATACAGTTTACATCCTATTGTTTCCAACCATAAATTAAGACATTCATCACAAGACTCTGGAGCATTGTCAGATACCAGGGATTTTGGGATACCCATTCTAGAGAATATGACCCTTAGAATCTGTTGTATGGTATAATTTTTCTTGTCTGCAACACAGACTACTTCAGGTCAGGCTGAAAAAAGTCTACTAATATTTGTAAGAGTCCCACTCCAGAAATGTATGCATGATCCATATGCAAACGCCTCCATGGCTCTATTTCTCTGGGCCATGAATGTAAAGTATTCTGTGTAAAATGTCTTAATTCTCTCCATTTTCTGCATCTTTTTATATATTCTTCGATATCTCGTGAATATCCCGGCAACCATGCTTCTAGTTTTATTTTTTTAGTTTGGCCGCTACTCCACAGTGTATATCATCATGTACACTTTTTATCACCAAATTTCTTTGTGTTTCTGGGAGAATTACCAGATCCCCATTACAAATCATTCCATTTTCTATCGTTAATTTATGCCTTATTTCTTTGTAAGGTCTCTCGGCATTGGAACAATTTCCTCATATATTTTTTTCTTATTCTTGATGTTATCCTACTTAGTACTGGATCATGTCTAGTGTCCATAGTCATTCTATCTAAAGATAAAACATCAGTCTTTATGCAATGTAAGAATGTATTTTCAAATTCTTCTTCTGTTTTATCTCTTGACTCCTTGCAAAATCGCAACCTTAATAGTGTGTAGGGACCATTTAGTTTGGGTAAGATATTTAAAACCCAGTGAAAACGGATAAAACATGAAAACAATGAATAAAAGTTGAATGAAAGATAAGATATGCATAAGTTGAAGGAAGAATAAAACGTAATTTAAAGGTAACACAAAATATTTATATATTTAAAATTACAGAGCATTAAGTGTTCATTTCAAGAGTCCAATTAGAGAAACGATAAATGTTCATACCTGTGATTTATGAGTATGTATGTATGTGCATAGTGTAGCTATGTGTAGAAGTGTGTGAATGTGACTGTCGCCTTTTTTCGTGGTTGTACGAAAGTGTATGCGTGAGAGTTGATAATTCGTGTTGGCATTTGTATGTGTGTGTGTGTGTTTGTCAGCAGTGTGTGGTTGTGCATGTTGAAGAATGATAGGAGTGTAAGCCTTATGTGTATGTGTGTGTGTTTAGTAGTCAGCCGACGTATTGGCACCCCCTATCCCCCAAAAGCGGGGGGGGGAAACTGAACTTGTGTTCTTTGTTAAAGTGTACGAGAGGCGAGAGAAAGAGAAAAAAGGAAAAGAGGAAAAGAGAGGCAGATTTTGTTGTACGGTCTGCTTTTATTTTCATAGTGGTTTGGCGGACGTAGTACATAGCATGCCACGTGATCAACATTTTTGCCTTTTTGCACCTTTTTGTTAGACTGTCTCTGGGAGCTGATTTTTATGGCCCCAGTTTGAGCTTTTGTTGTTGAAGTGAATTTGGTATTGCTTTCTGTTTTCCCCCTCCTCTTTCCCCACCTCTCCACTTCTTCACTAACAGCCATGCACATTATTCCCGCTCACCCCCCCCCCCACACTTTTCACTCAGAACTCCACATTTACTTCATTCCATGCTATTGACCGCAACAAGCCTGGACCTCGGTCCTACTGCTCTCAGCAGTGGCTACTACTTCTTCTCATCAACCCATCATGTCAACCCAATATTTTCACGTACTTGCATGACATTTTTCTTAATATTATCATCCTGAAGAAGTCTTACAAATAAAGACGAAATGTTGATGTATACATAAAAAACATCCTTTTTGATTTTTCCCTTTTTCATTTCCCATACGTATTCTCTGTCTGACTTTCTCAAAACTAAAATGGGTGATGCTCACTAGCTACCCCCAGGTGAAACATGTTCAATAATGTCCTGTTCAATTAGCTTTCGTAGTTTTGCTATTACTAATGACAACAAATGTACTGGTAATTTCCGTTCTTCATAATAAGAGGAGATAATATTTTCTTTTAATTTTAAAATAGCTTTGTAGTTTTTTTAATTTTCTGTTTTTAATTTCATTTTTATTTCATTAATTAGTTTCGTAGAATTTATTTTAAGCACATCGTTTCCCAGAGGTCCGTGGTTCTTTTTACAATTTGTGACAATTATAGGTATTATTTCGAATTTGTCTTTTAACTCTAAGGAGCCTTCAAAGTATCCTAAAGTTTTTATGACCGATCCATCAAATTGGCGGAGTTGTACACTGCTCTTTCGTAAAGTCAACTTTCACATGCATTCCCAGAATTTGTTGGTATAAGTATTACCTCACTGCCAGTATCCATTTGCATATCCAAATCAACATTATTAATTTTGACTTTTAATATATTTTTTCTTTTGTTCAATTTTTTCAACATTCGTATTTTTGTTTTTTAATGTAAAGACTTCCCTATCGGTTTCATTTTCTTCAACTTTTTCGACGTTTTTCTTTTTGAACTTGCATACTGCTTAAAAATGGTTCATTCTTAAGTAATTTTTACAAGTTTTTCAAAATGCTGGTCATTTTTCTCTTTATATTTCGTGTTCACGTCCACAATGCCAACATTTTTTTCTTTTTTAACATTTACATATGTAAGTTTTTCTACCAAGACTGCTTTTAAGCTATTGAACAATGCAACACACGGGAAGATTAGAAAGTCCATCAGTTTTAACGTCGTTTTTTCTGCCACGACTAACCTTAAGGTTGCATAAGAAAATGGTGTGGGATGGAGGGGGAAAAGAGTTAAGCCAAGAATAAAGGGACAGGAAGGTCACATATAGGCGACTGTGCGCGAATTAATTTTTAAACTTAAAATTTAAGTTCAATCAAGAGATAAGAGGTTATAGCAAGGAGATCGGGAGGAGGGAAAGATATAGAAATATAAAGCGAAACATAGATATATTATGCCAATATTTCGGTTTTAGTAATGTTTAATTTCTTCTAAATATCGGGAAGATAAACGAGAATGAAAATAAAGAAGAGGGAGAAAAATAACAAGAAAAAGGAGGAAACGAGAGAAAATGTTTGGGGAAAGGAGCAGAGAATGAACGAAATATATAGTTTTAAAATAAAACTCCGGGAGTTCATTGTTTAAAAGATTTAAGAACATGCAATTTACCATTTAATCAGTCCATCGATTAAGAACAACTAGCTCTTATCTCTGCTGTTACTAATAGCAAAACGGTAGTCGTAGATACTAGAAATAATAGGGCTATGTGATGATATAAATTTATATACACATATACACATATATGACAAAGTATCCGGGGCCCCATGGGGATCGAGTACCCTGGTGACGCGCTAGTATGCATGTTGGTGATGATGTTATGCCGACTGAGGGCCCTGCGTCAGGACGAAGGGGAGATATAAAACTAGTATATATTTAACGTAGAAACGAACTTATTCGAACGACAGAACGAGACGCCAGCTAGTCTCGCAGAATAGTGTAAGATATTCAAAATCAATTACCACCAAAGGCGAGGAAACAGTTGCCAGATGGAAGGTAGAGATTAGAGAATTCCATATCACAAATTTAATTCTGAAATATCAATAAAGCGATATTATTGTTTGAGGTGAATTGCGCGTTTTAGAACCACGATTCCGTAACGGTTGTTTTGAAGACGCCACGACGTGGGAGAGCCCACTTGACGGAGAATTATTTGGGCCTGTCATCGTTAATTACAAGCCGGGCACAGAGCATTTCCAGCTGTGTGGCAGAATGAGAAAGCGTTTGTTTTTGGCGATAATGATGGGGAAAAATGAAAATCCTATTTATTAAAAAAAAAAGTGAGGCGCCCGTCCCCACCCCCATTGAGAAAGGAAAACATGCAGGAAGTAAGATGGCGGAGAAGGGGTGTGTACGACGATAGACATCTTCAATAAAAGAATGTGTTTTTTTCACGCACGAGCCAGAGAGAGTTGAACTTACGCCCGGGAGAGACGTTTGCCCAGTGACCGCTCGCTGATATAAACAGTTTCAATGTGGGAGTGTGTTTGTAGCTGGACGAGACGACCAGATCGGCAACGTCATAATCATTGTAGCCATCCCGGCCTAGAGGAATTTAGATCTATATTATTTTTATTGCCACAACGATCTGCACGGAGTGGGGTTCACACATATATATAATCATATGGTTTGTGGTTTGCAGAGTGACCATTGACATAATAATGTTGGTTCGTCTACCTTAAGAGAAAGGAGTCGTAAATATGCATTTCACAGAAATGTTATGCTTTTAAAAAATGTGAAAAAAGAAAATCTATGGTTATTGAAATATAAAATGAACCTGACTTATTTATATATGCTCTGTTGTTACTGGTTGACAATCATCGAGATAGATTTCCTTGAAGAGAGTACTAATTAAAATGTACTGATAGTATATGCTAATACACATATTCTCATAATTCATATATATATATATATATATATATATATATATATATATATATATGTTTATTTATAGCTCTATTACAAATCTTGAAATAATCATTTAATGGTTTGAATATTGAGCTTCGCTTTGCTCTAGAATGTTATTCCCATAAGAATCGATTATAAAATAATTGTTTTCTATAGTATATATATATATATATATATATATATATATATATATATATGGTATACATTTTTATTCATACAAACATTTTGGTTAAATATGAGCTGAAACATGCATGCAGATATGTAACCAAAAATGTTTGTATAAATAAAAATTTATACTAAAAAACAGCTCTACTCGCTATTGAGCATTTTATATAAACACTGGAGTTTAACATCTAGGAAACAAAAAGAATACATGTATGACACAGCGATCGAGGCCGACGGGGATCGGGTACCCTAGTGGCACACTAGTATGCATCTTGGTGATGATGCTAGACCCTACGTAGAAACAAGGTAGAGATATAAGACTAGTACATATATTCAGCGCGGATCGACTATCCAAACAAGGAGAGAAAATAGCGTCGGGCTGGCTGGAAAAGTCATGTAAAATTGTTAATTGTATTTAAGTCTTACCCAAAACCGAGTTTAAACAGATGGACAAAGTTTGGGCAAAATCTTTTATCACCAACGAAAAACATACGGTCAGGCGTGTCAGTATAATACTAGCCGGGCGGGCGAAGCTGATGGTCGGAGATAGCCATCTAAAGCTGTCACCATTAATTAAGGCAGAGAGAGAATAATTGTTTTTTTTGGAGATAAAATGTAAAAGAGAAATCCAAATTGTCCGTATCGCCTGTAGAGAACCAGAGGCGTGAACACAGATACACAGACGACGAACGGGGTACATGTTTATAACTGGTTCCGTGACGCGGAATAGAGTGGGGTATCTGTTTATACTTGGCACCACAACCAGGATATCAAACACCTGTGCGTGAGTGGCCGACGATCCCCACGGGTAAGACAGGCGAGTGGAGTACCTGTTACACATGTACTATATATATATATATATATATATATATATATATATATATAGTCTAGCATTTAGTCTTTCGAATATCCTAAGCTCCCTCACCAGTCATATTTCACACAGTCAGATAAGAATGTACACAAATTTGACCGAAACACAAACACATTCGGAAAATTGAATAACTAAAAAAAGTTTCATCAAGCAAAAATACCCTGAGTTATTTAATAATGTTTGCCTAAATGAAAATATGCTGCCTAAATACACACAATATGTATATATATATATATATATATATATATATATATATATATATATATAGCATACATTTTTATTCATACTAACATTTTTGTTTACATCTGAGCTGAAACATGTGTGTACATATGTAACCAAAAATGTCTGTATAAATAAAAATTTATACTAAATACAGCTCTACTTGTTATTGAGCATTTTATATAAACACTGGAGTTTCATTAGATTAAAATCTAGGAAAAAAAGAATACATGTACTGTTCATATATAGTCAGATAAAAATATATCCTAGTCTAATCTTTGGTGTATGCAGCTTGATGAAAAGGAAGCTCTATATTACTGCAGATCTGATCAATTCAGCGCTTTGGACGCCTATCGCTAGGTCTTTTACTGTGAAATACTTCCTCGAATGCTCGGTATACATTTCTTTCAAGACTTCTTCTAACTACATGGCCAAACTAGTTCATTCTTCTGTTCTTGATAACGTTCACGACACAATTTTCCAAGGGTTTCTTTAATTTGGGTTATCTAACAGCGATCCAGACGGATTTGGCCAACCGTGGTTCTCAAAGAAAAGCTGCTTTCCTTTAATAATTATAAGAAACCTTTCAAACCACCGATTACTATGGCTAATAGCACCCTATCTGCGAGTCCAACATTCAAACTCTTCGGCCTAAAATCTACGGGTAACATTAATTGGTAGAAATACATAGAAGATACAAAATAGGTGGGCTCCGTCAATCGAGCTAGAAACTTCTTCCACCTTTCAGTATCCTATATCTCTACAAAACCACCATTCGCTCATGCATAGAGTATAGTTTTTATATCTGGGCTAGTGCACCAACCACTAGAATCCCTGTGCTTGTTTTACACATACTTCAATGGAATGTGCTCTGACAAACTTGCTGCACTTGTGCCCCATCAATGTAAATACACCCGACTAACACGTCAATCAGCAAAATCCCACCCCTTCACTATAGAGGTTCCCAGATAACGGCAAGTGTTCTACTCTAATAGCTTATTTCCTTGAACTCCTTGCTCCCCGTTTCCCTGACTGTACTCACAGAAATGTAAATGTGAACAAACATTTCACTGCACAACGTCCCCTTTAGGATGACCGTATAGATCTGGCCCCTAATTCACAGTAGCCCCTAACATCTCAGTGGCAATGTAGCGTGTTTGGGGTAAATATCAGAACAAAACAAAACAACAGTCGTGTTCAAATAAAGCTAGCCTGTGTTCATCTCCTTTTTTTAACAACATTAAATAGGAGACCTTTAATTTTGTCAATGAAAAATAATTCAAATGTTTTCCATTGTTTCCATTGTTTAAATTAACATTATTTTGCAAAATGAATGAATTTGTTACTGCTGATTTTAAAAATGCATCATTTACTCATTTTTCAGTGGGGCGTCTGGCAAGAACAAGCATATATGTTGATGGACAATTGTGCAAAACAATTTACGGACGCGAAAAAATAATTGACATTCAATGTAATGGGGTAAAAAACGGACAAAAAGTTAAATTCCAAAAAAATAATTATGGATTCTTACAATTGTGTGAAGTTGAAGTTTTACGTAAGTATTGAAACTGAACAAATGCCTTTATGTACAGTTTAAAAAAATATATTTTTCAGGAACTTCTAAAATAAAGTAACCAGTTTTATATTGAAGATATATAATAACTACACATGGTACACAGATAAATATATATAATTCATATATATATATATATAATACACATTCAAAAACCCAACACAAACATTCAAAATAAAAAAGACTTAAACTCTACCTTGAAAAATGTAATCTATATACTAAGAAGGCATAACATGCAACAAATCCTATATATGCGCCACCAAAACACTTAACAATAGAGTTGTTTTACATAAAAGCAACATAAAAATCCAAAAAAACAAAAAATTATTCGTTTCACAACATATACACTCATGCAGCAGAGGTAAATTCAAGGTAATGCCTATATTTAAAACTCAAGATTATTCATACCTCCTCATACAAGAAAAAAACTTCATATTTAAATTCAAGCAAGCATTGAACAGATCATAACTCAACTTACACAACATACAGATCGCATGCATCTGCATGCATATAAAAACGAATATGATTACGTGTATAGACCAGAACTCATATGCACACGTGTGCATGTACACATCCACATACAGAGAACAGATGCATGGTATGCATGCGTGTGTGTGTATATGTGTGTGTGTACATACATGTACATAAAAATGGATGTGGGTGCATGCGTGTGTATGTCTGTCCATCTACCTATCTATTCATTCATCATTATATCTATCTATCTATCTATCTACTTATCTATTCTATCTATCCATCTATCTATCTACCTATCTATCTATCTTTCCATCTTTATCCAAATGCTGATGGTAGCCGTCAAGCAATTGTTTTCATAAACAACTACTACAAGCTAATTAAGTTCTGGATATATACATGACTATTCTTTCCTTGCTTTTATTTCTACCCTCCCTCCTCTCTCTCTATATATGTATATATATATATATATATATATATATATATATATATATATATGTACGTATGTGTGTATATATAAACAAAAACAAAAACATGTAAGAGCACACACGCACCTGCTGCATACATAAACCAAAACTAACACACTTACCAAAATATACATGCACTCCACACACACACACACACACACATGCACGTGCAGACACAGAGACGATGGAGTCCTAATAAAATCTCAAGTGTAGTCCTAATTTAACCGGAGAAACTGACCAAAATGTACTTAATCAGCACACACGAAGATGACTGCAAAGGTAAAAGTCAAAAACTCACATTCTTAAAGCACACAACTTTGACCCAGGGAAGGAAAAGATATGAAAACACATACACACACATGCATGCACGCGCGCACACATACACGTGCGAGCGCACGCGCACATGAGCAGAAACGCCAAACTGTAATAATAATAAACCCATTTTATCAAATGGAAAGAATATCTGAAGAGAGCCAAGATGCTTGAAATGCATTATAAAATTATAGAATTAAAAAATACTAAACAATTTTTGAAAAAGGTTTTTCTCAAATTTACAAATGTTGGTAGCCTCACTTCTTTAAATATATATATATATATATATATATATATACAAACATTTATACATATACAAATATGTGTGAAAAAGAAAGGAAAACAAATTAAATACAGGAATAAATCATCAAAAAACGAGAGATTTACTGGTTTCATTTGGATCAACGAACATCTCTCGTTTTTGATGATTTATTCTTGTATTTAATTTGTTTTTCCTTTTTTCTTTTTCACACATCCTGTCTTTCACGGCATTTCATTTTATTATATATCATGCATTGAATCCTCATATACACAAATATATATATATATAAATATATAAATATACGTGCACACATATATATATAAATATACACACACATATATATACATATATACAAATATATGCATATACATATATACATATGCACATATATATATACACATATATTTACATACACACATGTACATATATACATATTGTTATGGACTGCCACTCCATCCCAGAGCTGACTTAAAAGCTTGCTGCTTAAATGTCTACCGAGACAAAAGGACTCATCATGGAAGGTTCTAGAATTGAAGATAAACATGTGATCACTGAAGCGTAAGGGGCAACTGCAATAGGGGCTACATTTATAAGGGAGCACCCTGGGTTGGGAGTTGGGCAGCACGATGTTTGTTCATATCACACTTGAATTTGTTGGTAGAGTTGGGGAAAGGGGGAGCAGATAGGGAATTCCAAAGGCAAGCTGTCCGAGGAAAGAAGCTATTTTGAGTAAAAAGTCTTATTTTTATCTAGGCGCCTCTGCAGAGAAGGGGTGTGGTTTTGCTGATAGTTGGGTTGGTCGAGGGTATTTACGAAGGGGTACAAGGGCAGTAAGTTCATCTGAACATATTCTATGGAAGTCTTTGCAAAGTAAATGGTTGGTAAGCTTAACCCGCTCACTAAGTGAGTGTGGTTCTCGGTTGTCCCGGAATACCAGAGCGATTTTATACCTCATCGTGGCATAATAGATATGATCTTATCTGCCTGACTTGAATGCATTGAACAACAGATAGCACTCTATCAGGTTATTGTGGATCCGACGAAAACTTTCAACAGTGTTAATTAAGCAGCACTATGGACAATCCTCGGTAAAATTGGAAGCTCACCAGGACTCATCACAATGCTTGAACACCTTCACTAGGACATGAAGGCAGGCTTCCACTTCAGCGGTGACTCTCTGAACCAATAGCTATCGATAATTGTATTCTTGCACTGACGTTGTTCTCTATATATTTTGCAATGACTTTCTCCTATGATTTTCAGGACTGTAACGTTTCCGAACCATCTATTCAACCTCACTCGCAAAGTCCAAGATCTTCAAAACTTTTGTACACAAGCTCCTCTATGTCGATGATGCGGACTTTGTGATCCACAGTGAAGAGGATATGTAGATGATAATGGACCGCGTCTCTTGAATGTCTACTACCTTTGGACTTATCATCAATCTGGAGAAAACCAAGGCTATGATCACCAATCCACCAGGACACCAGTGTCTCGAACACAACATCTACGTCAAGAGGACCAGATTACTCCTTTGTTGACGCCTTTGTATATTTTGGTAACATCCTCTCCTGAGGTGGATCCCTTCATTCCGAAATATTCCTAAGGATCGAGAAGGATTTGAGAGTGCATGTGGTCAGACAGAGCCATTACCGTTAAAACAATACTTAGTGTGTATAAATCATGCGTCTTGTCCATTCTCATGTATTCCTCGGTGACATGGACCAAATGCCACTAACACATTAAGACGCTGGAAAGATTCCACCAAACGTGCTCTAGGAGTATCCTCAACTTTATCTGGCAATCGTTTACACCAAACACCAACATTCTACAGCAAGCTGGTGTGTAGAGCATTGAAGTGCATATTATACATAGTCACATGCACTTGGCAGGATACCTGGTAAGGAAGGAAGATGACAGGCTACCTAAACAACTTATATGTAGGGATCTGCAACAAGAAACGTTAAAACTCCTCAGCATGAATGTGGAGAACTGGGAAAAGATTGCCTTAGAGTGATCGGTTTGGCATAAGTGTATCTATGATGACTGTGGAAGATTTGAGGCAAAGTAAATAGAGTTCTCTATCTTAAAACGTGCTTTGTGGAAGGGGTCAATGCCGAGCATCCCAGATGCATTTCTGCCAGACTATGTGTCTAGTTCATATAGCAGAGCCTGTTTGTCTAGGGCTTGTGTGCATGTGCGGTGTGTGGTGGTAGCAGTGGGAAAAGAGTATGGCCAATGAGTTGAAGAAGTGTTTACATCTCCAGTGGGGGCCTGCTTTGTTTGGGGTGAACTATGTTAAAAAAAAAATTAAGCTACTAAAATGCATAGAATTCCATGTATTTAACCTGATGATTCTCTACGGGGATGGAACGCAGAAGCCTCTGTGTAGCTTAATTGCCATGAATATATTTTCATCACTTACTATATATATATATATATATATATATATATATGTGAATGAAAGAAGGAGAAACTAAATTATCAGTTAAGTCATCAACGTTTCGTCTTCATCAAGAAAAGACTTCCTCAGGATGGTTTAAGAGAATAAAAAAGTTATAAACACAAGTATATTACTTGGAAATAGTATGTATGTATAGAATGTAAAAAGTATTTATGTTCAACTTCTGGGCGAAACATGGCCGACTAAAATAAAAATGTGTAATGCGAATGTGGTGTAGAATATTTATTTTATATCTTTTCACACAGCACCCAACTGCTGAAATGAACCAATTGGAGCAGTTTTAGTGATTTGATTTTTACTTATTTATTTATTTATTTTTTCTAATATCTTATTTGCTATCATTCATTTATTTTTATTTTTTTAATTAATGATTGCCCCCAACTAAATATAGACACATCTTAGTTAACAATACTAAAATAATATAGCACGATACCAACATCAAAAGATTAAAAATTCTTGAAGCCCTTTACATAAAAACTAAACATCCCACAATCAATAATGTGAATTACGAAACTAGTCACAACATTTTAAAGTGTCTAGCACAGTTAAGCCGTTTGCCGTTAAGCAATTATACTTCTAAATCTTGCATGCGCTTAGAACGTAATCAAATTCTTAGCCGTTAAGCAATCAAACTTTTGAATCTTGCATGCGCTTAGAACATAATCACACTCGCATGTAACATCTCAATATTATAGACGCTCTTTTAAAAGTTGTAAATTACTAGCCGTTATGATAAAAAAAACTCAACAGTGAAGACATATTTGTAAAGGTACCAAGACTATCATCGTCTGAAGATGATTTGATGAATCAAATCGAAAGTACTTGGGAAAAAGGAAAGAAAAATGGAACAAGAAACCCACGGAACTTACATACATTGACCGAAATACAAAATAGACTATTCAGAAAATAAAAAAAGTCTTATCAAGCAAAAATACTGCATGTTATTTAATAATGTTTGCCTATATATATATATATATATATATATATATATATATATATATATATATATATATATATATATATATATATATATATATCAATTGAATAAGTTCAACATTATTGAAAACATGAACATAAAATCAATATTTTTTCAAAAGTGTCCAATACAAGGTAGAGTTTTATAAATATATTTTATATAAACATTTAAAGTAGTCTACATAAATCAATCTATGTGTTGGTGTTAATGTGCACATTCGTCAGAACCACAGAATAGGTTTGTAAAACTTTGAAGTGTTAAATAGAGTTGAAAGGAATCCAAGCTAAGTAGGTAATAAAACAATGAAAAGGGGATAGGCAGGTCATAAAAAAGAATAAAAAAGATAGGAACTAACTGTAAGAGTCAACAAGTAAAATAGGTAATCCGATACTAAATCAATCTATGTTTTGGTGTTAACGTGCACATTCGTCAGAACCACAATTCATACTGAAAGCATCGGTCTAGATCATCAGCATTTCGTCTATTCCTTTTAGACTTTTTAACTTCAATATGAATTGGGGTCCAAACGAATGCGCATGCGATCATCAAAGCATAGATTGATTTATGTAGACCACTTTAAATGTTTATATATATATATATATATATATATATATATATATATATATATATATATATATATATATATATAATTATTTAATAATAAATATTTTTAATTATCATTCACATATGTACAGTAGACTCACCATTCGTGGATTTACAAATTTGTGGATTTTCAGCATAAGCATTGACTTGACATTTTCTACATGAATTCGATAGAACTTACAAATATGATAATCAGTAAAGTCCAACTAAGGCCAAAAATCACAATTAAAAATGCTAAGTATTCCGTAGGACTCATATTAAATGCAGCGTGTACAAAAGCATGGAAACTCGCATGTAGCTTAAATTAGACGGCTTATTTCATTTCTCTTAAAGGGCCCAGCCGACAGGGAGCTATAAATGATATATTTAATAATAAATATTTGTAATTATTATCCAATCGGACTCGTCAGTGTGGAGATAACTGTTCAGCCAATCGCACAATTCGAACAAATATATATATATATATATATATATATATATATATATATATATATATATATATATATATATATATATATATATATACACACACAAGAGGAATACCCACTTCACGACAAGTAAAATGAATTCTCTGAACAAAACAGTTTTGCATCACATTTATGTCTTCTTACAAAGATAAAAATCGAAATATAATATTACTAAAACTTATGCCTAGAATCCATATTCGAATTTTGATCAAAATCCATTATAAGATTTTGATTCTAGAAAATGTCTTAAATTTAAGATTTAAGCTTATAAGATTATACAGAGAAATTGAAATTCGGCAAATCTTGCTTAATTGGAGTATAATAACTATAGATAAAATTTAATGCAAATCTGAAATATTTGAATTTTTAAATAGGATTTTTAGGCCATATTATGCCCCCTAAAAACCTTATGAAATACTCCAAAGAAACTGATGATTTCAAATGGGTTGCAAGGGCCTTTTCAAAACAGCAAAAGCCTACTTGTGTCAATGAAACCATGGTACATCACTTGAATCTGTAATGAATTGATTTTAAATAAATAATTTGTATATATATGTATATATATATATATATATATATATGATTATTTTCATTTACACAGACATGTACAAAATCTGCGACACTGGCATGTCGATGTTATCGATCAACAGCTATTATAAACTGAGATCTTATCAGACAGAGTTAGAATCCGATCTTAACCTTAGATCATATTTGGAAAGAATGAAATGGAGAAAAAAGAAAAGAAATTTAAAGTTTCAAAATTTGGAAAGTCACGTGGTTGGGACCGTTAAGAATCAAAATCTCAAAATCAAAATTCAAAAAATAAAAATATTAATATAAAAGATAATATATAAAATATAAATTATAAAATATAAAATATAAAATAAAATAAAATAAAATAAAGTAAAATAAAGTGAAAAGAGAGAGATATAATAAAAGGGTAGAATAAAAAGATAGATAGATAGATAGATAGATAGATAGATAGATAGATAGATAGAGATAAAATGAGGTCGTTTACAATCGAGTCAGAAGTGGGGAAAGGAGATACATGCGATGGCGCGTTTCAAAAAACCATCTAGGGTTTTTTAACCCCAGACCGACTCTGGCAAGTAGCATAAGTTTAAATCAGCGATAGTAATTAGTAGCAGCATATATGTGTGTGTGCACGTGTTTGTGTGTGTGTGTTGGGGGGAGGCAAGGGGTCGTTAATACATTGGGCTACTGATTTTGTTTTTAGTTTTAACCGTTTTTTTCCTTTAAACTTATCAAATTATCATTAATTAATAAATCAAACAAATTCACTAACAAATTAATTTAGTTTACACAATCAGTGGTAATAATAATAATAATAATAATAATAATAATAATAATAATAATAATAATAATAATAATAATAATAATAATAATAATAATAATATCGGTAATAATTTAGAAATCCCCGGGTAATGCTATTTGTAAATAATAATAATAATAATAATAATAATAATAATAATAATAATAGTAATCAATAATAATCGATAATATTTAATAATAAGTAATAGTTGGGTAAAAATAAAATAATCCGGAAATATTAGAAGATAATAATAATAATAAAACTAATAATAATATAGAAGAAGATAGCAATAATATTAATCATAGTGGTTGTAACTATGATAATAGGAATAATTTTATTAATAATAGTAAAATTAGTGGTTGCAAGAATACTACTAATATTAATAATGGTAATAATAATAGTTATAATAATAATGTTTAGAATGGTAACCATAATAATCCTAACAATAATTATAATGATAATAAAAATAATAATAAAAAATAATAATAATAATAATAATAATAATAATAATAATAATAATAATAATAATAATATTAATAATAATAATAATAATAATAATAATAATAATAATAATAATAATAATAATAATAATAATAATAATAATAATGGCAATATCACTAATGGTAATACCACCATTGCTACCAAAACTAATAATAATAATAATAATAATAATAATAGTGGTAGTAATAGTTGTAATAATAATAATAATAATAATAATAATAAAAATATAAATAATGGCAATATCACTAATGGTAATACCACCATTGCTACCAAAACTAATAATAATGATAATAGTAAAAGCTAGATGACGATAACTATGGTTATAGCAATAGTGTTGACAATAATAATAAAAGTGGGTATATTATCATTGCTACCGCTACAAACAATTATGATAATAATAGTAAAAACATTAATATTATTAATAATAATAATAATAATAATGATAATAATAATAATCTCGATAATAGTGCAGAAATGGCAAGTAATGATATTTATAAATATTGATAATAATAATAATAATACTAATAATAATAATAATAATAATAATAATAATAATAATAATAATAATAATAATAAATCATAATAATAATCGCTAATAATAAGCAATAGTTGGATAAAAAATAATCAGGAAATATTAGATGATAATAATAATACTAATAAAAATAATGGTAATAACAAAAATAAGGATAATAGCAATTAATATTTATCATAGTAGTTGTAAATATGATAATAAAATTAAATTATTTGATAATAGAGAAATCATCGGTTGTAATAATACTAATAATATTAATAATAGTAATAATAATAATGATAGCTATAATAATGATAACAGTGGTAACCATAATAATCTTAATAATTATTATAATAATAATGATAACAGTGGTAACCATAATAATCTTAATAATTATTATAATAATAATGATAATGATAATAATAAGAATAATAGTAGTATTAATAATAGTAATAATAATAATAATATTAATTCATAAAAGTAATAATAATAGTAAAGGTGGTTATGGTAATAATACATATAATGGTAGCTAAAAGTAGTAATGATAGTAAATAAATAAAATAATAATAAAATATAATAATAAAAAGTAAAAAATAAAATAATAATAATAACAACAATAATAATTAATTAAAATAATGAAAATAATAATAATAATAATAATAATAATTATTATATATATATATATATATATATATATATATATATATATATATTATATATATACACATGCACACATATGCATATATATACATATACACATATATATATACATACATACAACTACAGACACACACAAACACACACACACACACGTTATAATGGAATAATTCCAGGAAGAAATTCGTGTATGAGAGCTCAACGTGGTAAAGAGAGTAAGAATAACATAAAATATAATAACACGAAATTACATAATCGTCGATGCAATAATTTATTTCAACCTTGTGGTTTCCTCAAGCATCAAACTAGACAATTACATTTTTGAGACTGACAGAAAACAGTTTTCTGTCAGTCTCAACCACATTAAATTATTTGATAATAGAGAAATCATCGGTTGTAATAATACTAATAATATTAATAATAGTAATAATAATAATGATAGCTATAATAATGATAACAGTGGTAACCATAATAATCTTAATAATTATTATAATAATAATGATAATGATAATAATGAGAATAATAGTAGTATTAATAATAGTAATAATAATAATAATATTAATTTATAAAAGTAATAATAATAGTAAAGGTGGTTATGGTAATAATACATATAATGGTAGCTAAAAGTAGTAATGATAGTAAATAAATAAAATAATAATAAAATATAATAATAAAAAGTAAAAAATAAAATAATAATAATAACAACAATAATAATTAATTAAAATAATGAAAATAATAATAATAATAATTATTATATATATATATATATATATATATATATATTATATATACACATGCACACATATGCATATATATACATATACACATATATATATACATACAACTACACACACACACAAACACACACACACACACACACATATATATATATATATATATATATATATATTTGTGTTATATTGGAATAATTAAAGGAAGAAATCCGTGTATGAGAGCTCGACGTGGTAAAGAGAGCAAGAATAATATAAAATATAATAACACGAAATTACATAATCGTCGATGCAATAATTTATTTCAACCTTGTGGTTGAGACTGACAGAAAACAGTTTTCTGTCAGTCTCAAAAATGTAATTGTCTAGTTTGATGCTTGAGGAAACCACAAGGTTGAAATAAATTATTGCATCGACGATTATGTAATTTCGTGTTATTATATTTTATGTTATGTATATATATATATATATATATATATATATATATATATATATATATACATATTCCTATGCAATTTGTAATAATGGTTTAGATGGCAATACTTAGTGATGGACTCTAATTATGATTCCCATTAAATAGAAGATTGAATATAATAATTATATCAAGTATAGTATAGAATATGTAGAATATGGTATAAAATGATAGTTATGTTGTCAAATTACTGTTAGTGGATAGGTAAAGTATAGTATTATTTCAGTGCGGCTAGACCAGTTAGTGCCTCAAGCCGGGACTGAAACTCAACTGTCGAGCTCACAGTCGACGCCTCTCCCCTGTTCTATCATACGACACTGACTGAATGTAAGTGATATCTCAATGTAAACATTGTCAAGTGCAGTGAGCTCGAATTAGTTTTACCCAATGAGCTATGCCTTAAGGCTAATGGCAGTCGGTGATATCCTTACAAATAAGCTCTACTCAAGAAAGGGAGCTTTATATAGTCATCAACATACAGACTGTCTCGCTGTATCACAGCCCCTCTTCAGTACGGCTAGAATGGTTAGTGCCTCAAGCAGGGATTGAAACTCAACCGTAGAGCTGACAGTCGCGGCGTGTATACATATATATATATATATATATATATATATATATATATATATATATATATATATATATATAAAGTAAGTTTAGATAACATTAGAACACTATTTATCTCAGTTCTGAGAATTCAAACACAACAATTATTTGGTGCACGATCATATCCAAGACAATTTGGAAATTTATTTTTTATACATTTTGTCTCTTTATCAGTGCTCTTCATAGCATCACATACAGAAATCATTTAATTAAAAGCTTCAAAAGTCAGTATTATTTCAAAACCACATATATCCAGTCAATAAAGGAGACAAAACATCCTATTAATCCACCATATATTACTCCATCCGTAAGTTCAAACAGATAATAGCAATTGCAATGCATATATATATATATATATATATATATATATATATATATATATATATATATATATATATATATATATATATATATATGTGTGTGTGTTAGGGTGTGTGTGTGGGTGTACTGATTTTCGGTCATGTACCTATCTAACTATATTTTTCAGAATGTTTAACTGGTTTCCATGGCTACAGATGTAACACTACCTGTCCCGAATGTAAAGAGTTATCGTGTGAGCAATGGAGTGGAGAGTGTCTCAAAGGTTGCGCATTAGGGTATTCCGGCAAACCCTGTACAGGTAAGGTGCTAAAAAGCATTTCTATCGAATCTTATGTATAAATAACAATGCAATATGGAAGGACAACTTATATTCTGATCAAAATTCTTTGCACTCTTGTATAAAAGTCAAAGAGATGAGATGCTTTCAAATGATCCTCAACATTTCATACAAAGACCACATTTTAAATGAGGGAGTAAAGAATGGACTGAGACAAACATTCGAGCCATATGAAGATCTTCTGACAACTGTGAAGATGAGGAAAATTAAGTGGTATGGTCATGTCACACGATAATCAGGTTTTGCAAAGACAATTCTGCAAAGAAACTGTACAGGGAGGAAGAAGAAGGGGCAGAAAAAGAAGGGGGTGGGTGGACAACATCCGAAAGTGAACAGAGCTGGCCTTGAGTAACACTCAGGAAGGCAGATAATCTAGAGGGCTGGAGATAACTGGTTGACAGGTCATCCTAGGCACCCCAACGGTCATCCAGACCACAGGACAGATGAAATGCTTTAAAGTCATTTTTACTAGAACCGAATTAGCATCACTTACAGAATCATCAATGTCTTGTCATGAGAACACATTTTTAAATCGACGAGAAGACAATTCTGCAAGGAACTAAACAGGGAGAAAGAGGGGGGGGGCAGACAAAGAAGGAGGGGGGACATATTTGGCATCTCAACGGTCATCTAGACCTCGGGGAGATGAAATGCTAAAAATCAATTCATCTAAAACTGAATTAGCATCACTTACAGGACTAGCAATGTCTTGTCATGAGAAGACATTTTTAAATCGATAAGAAAGACTGAGATTTGAAACTGTAATGAGAAATAAAATAATTCTTATTAAATTTATTAAAGAAAATAAAAATTAAATTAAAACCAGAATAAAAAGAATAGAGAATAATAAACAGAAAGGGGGAAAGTAAAAATTAGATTGCACAAATTATTATGAAGTTTATTAAGGATTCTGTTTGTGCCATTTTTGAGGTTCACCTGATTTGATATTGTTACGAACTGATCCGGATTTACCTATAGTGACAGGATGGATTCGTCAGGTCACTATAAGGTCGACACCTTTGCCTAACCAAAGGGGAACCGCTAAGCGAATTCTACACCTTTTTCTCGTCCGTTATTGCCACATTTATTGCTATTGTTATTTCTCCTTGTTATTGTTGTTGTTGTTGTTGTTTTTATTTGGTCTCTCTTTTTTATAGTCGAATTATTTTTACGGTTAGTTTTTTTTTCTGCTGGGTTTTTAATTTTTTTTATTTTCCCCTTATCGGCCATGGTAGCTCCATGCCCTGTGCCAAGGGAAGTGGGGTCGTCACCTTCCCCCCAACCAGGAACGTCGGGATGGACAAAATCCACGACTGTCATCATCGATATAGAGGAATTTCGAGCAAAAATGGAACAGTTTAAAGAAAAAGTAACAGACTTATGATTGACCTGCCGAAGCTGGAGGAAATTCAAAAGAAGATACTCACCATGTTCGATACAAACCTCCATTGATATTCTCACCAAACTGTGATGAGTCACAGACCAACAAAAATTATTAAAACATGAGAATATCATAACTGGGCTGCACTTTTTACGTCTGAAGAAGAATGCTTGGAACTTGCAAAAAAAAGAAATTATAACACAGGACTATATACTATGATTGGAGTACTTGGGGCGTAGAAAAACGACAATTTCAATCTTCCACGTCCCCTTCTACATCGAAGGAGAACACATTGGAGTTTTCTTAGCAAAATATGCGAATATAATGTCAGTGTCTTGTGACCACTACTTGTCAACTTGGAATTTTGCCAAATTCATAAATGAAAAGGCATTCACTGAAATCCTATATTTTCTGGAGGGCAGAAACAACAAGCTACCAGTCATAGTAGCTGGAAGAAGACCTGCTTATTGGACATGTAGTGACATAGGCAAACAGAAGCAATAAGGGACAACTAACAACCCGAAAAATAAAATAAGCTAGCTCCTGGGCCCTTAGGTCAGGCAATTAACAGAAAGCTCCCCCCCCCTCAAATTCACCAGGTGAGGAACTTGAACTGGAATTCCCAGAACTAAGTTAACAGAATGAAAGTTGGACACTTGTGACGGGGAAGAAGACACCTGGAAGACTCGCCCTGGAGCAATTAAGGAAAGAAGAAGAAGAAGAAGAAGAAGAAGAAGAATACAAAATGTCTAAGGATCCAGGGCGAGAGAAATATGTGGAGGTGTAAAGATTAACAAACAGCTACCAGAGCAGAGACAATCTAGCCTCCAATCTCCTCCCCAAACACGGACCAGTCAGGGAACTCCCAAGCCTAGCCCCAAATACAGTCTAGCAACGTCACCTGTTACCCCAGCACCTAAAACAAATTCATCCCCACCAAAGATGCCACCTCCAGTCACCGCGCCCATAAAAGGAAGAGAGTATAAGCTAATTCCCCTTAAAAGAAAAAATTGACTCCCCAAGGACCTCCCCATTCGTCTCTCCTCAACAAACACCAAGAAACATACTCCCTGCTCCCCCCCCCAAAAAAAAAACATAAATGCTTTCTCTCCCTTCCCCATTTTACAAGCACACTCTAAGACCCACTCCCCAATGAAAACAGACTTGACCACCCCCTCCACAAAAGATACCCCAAACTGACCCCATTAAAGAAAAGAGGAAGATATGACAACTTTAGATCTCTGGAAACGTTGTTGAAAAGCAATCATAATCATATGAGGTGTCTGTTTTTTTTTTCAATGAATAGTTGCTTCTCATATATATATATATATATATATATATATATATATATATATATATATATATATAGATAGATAGATAGATATAAACATAGCAGAGCTATCTGGCGTTGCCCGGCCATGACTGTCAAAATAGAAGAGTTTAAAAAATATGTGTATGACATCTTTCTTTTAAAACGTCTTTTTCTCTCTCTACCTTCGACGACGCTCCTCCCTCTCTCCTCCTCTCTCTCTCTCTCTCTCTGGAATCTGACTCAATACAATAGAAAAAAAGCAAAACCGAAAAACAGAGTTGACTAACCGTTTGACCGATGTTAAGTATTGTTCAGTAAAAATGAAAATAAATATTTTAATCAACCCCCCTGTAAATGCCCTAATTTTGTCCCTGGTGACAGAAAGCAATGAATATTACAGTATTCTTTATTGACCAAAACCAGTTTGGGGTCGCATTGAATCTGATGATGTTAAGTTTCTAAGTGGATCCTGTGTCGTTTCTGACTTTTAGCTAGCAACAAACATACATACAGAAATTGCAAATTTTCTTTATATAACAGACTAGAAGAATACCCGTCCCAGGACGGGTAAAATTAATTCAAAACAGTTTGCACCACTTTTATGTATCCTTAAGATGATTTAAAACAAGATATAATGATACTAAAACTTATGGATTCTAGACAATTTTGATCACAATCCATTACATGATTTTAATTCTGGAAAATGTCTCAAATTTAAGACTTAAGCTTAAGGATTGTAAGAAGTAATTGAAATTCGGGGAATGTTGCTTAATTGGAGTTTAATAACTATGAATCAAATTCAATGCAAATCTAGAATATCTGAATTTTCAAATTGGATGTTGTGGCCATATTATGCACTCTAAAAACCTTTTTAAAAACTCCAAAGTAAGTTTAATTTGTCGAATATTTATTAATTGATGTCGAATAATTATTGTTAAAATTTCACAAATTATAAGTATCTGAATTTCCACAAATGGTTCCACCTCTCTTTTACCCCCTTTGCACAAAACTAAATTCAACTAAATATAGCCCACATTACTACCCCTTACCCCTAGCAGCTGTGTTCTGAAATTTATAATGGGCGGTGAATTGGTTTAGGAGTGAAGTCTGTACGTACAAATCTATAAGCATATACACATACCTCACTTTATAGAGAGATACTGACTAGCATTTATTCTGTTTTCTTTTATTATTGTTTATGCAATCATCATCATCATCATCATCATCATCATCATCATCATCATCATCATCATCATCATCATCATCGGTTTAACATCCGTTTTAAATGCTGGACGGCTTTTCCTTTTATCATTGTTGATGCAACTTTTGTAAAAAATAAAACTATTATCTCATCTCTCTCTTTATTTTTATAGTTTGTCCTTTTGGTCGATTCGGTGAAGAATGTTCTGGGACATGTAACTGTAAGAACAACAATAACTGCAATAAAGAAAATGGGGCCTGTGGAGAAGAAGAATGTGCAACAGGCTACCAAGGGTATAACTGTCAGGAACGTGAGTATTTGATTATTCTACTGGCATACCCCTCCCCCTTCGAATTGTTTTATAATCCACTAATTTACTAACGCGACGTTTTTGTTTTTTTTTGTTTTTTTTGGGGGGGGGGGGTTCTTTACTATCATTTTTTTCCAACTATGTCGTTTGTTGTTTTTTTTGTTGTTTTTTTTAACAAATTTGAATAACTATGGTATTGAGCATTTTTGCACTCAGCATGTACAACTTATCAAATTTAATGATGTGTTACTACACACACCTACTCTATCTATGGTAGTTAGCACTTTGGGATTCAGCATATAGCACTTCCCAAATTAAATATTGTGTTATTACACACATCTACTCTATCTATCATATTGAGCACTTTTGTATTCAACCTTTGAGCACGTTTGGATTCAGCATATATCGCTTACTGAATTAAATACTGTACTAAAACTAAACGTAACTTCCATAACCAAAGTTTCTTTTTAAGAACTACCCATCTGTAAAACACAATACTTCGGAGCTGCTTCCCAGCTGATTACAGCATGGTAATTTTCAAGTTCGATGTAAACAAATTCTTGTTGAGCCCTCCTCGTAAATAATCAAATTCTGCCTAGTTTCAACCATCGTTACCAATCCTCAAGGTGTTGTCTCACCGTCCACCTGAAAAACTCATTGACTCTTTTCCTCGAGTGGCCTTTGGGCCTTGATAAGCAGTGACTCGTTAGTGTATAAACAAATTACACACACCTACTCTATGTATAGTATTGAGCACTTTGGGATTCAACATAAACCACTTACGGAATTTAATACTCTATTATTACTGTCAAGAACGTAGGTATTAGATTATTTTACTGGTATGAACCCAACCCTCCTCCAAATTGCTTTATTATCAACGAGTTGTACCTACCCGGCGTTGCTCGGGAGTTTTTACTGTCGGTTCTGTTTCAACTATGCCGTTTGTTGGGGTTTTTTTTGGGGGGGAGGTACCAAATTAGGATTGTTTCTTCTCACAACGAATCTTGGATGTTATTTTCACAACTAAGTAATAATCAATTCTAAGTGACAGTTTTCAGAAGTTGAAGGTTCAATCCTCAGTACGGGCGATAACTAGAATACAAGTACGAATTACTTAAGACTTCTACCCGATCATGGCTGATGGAATGAAAACATGCTACTCCCCCGTGGAATAAATAAAGGTTTCCTTTTGGAATTAAATACAGATTCCCGAGTCTGACATAAAGATTCCTGAGTTTGACAAGGCACACCTGAATAAGGTTGGAGGTTACATTGGCCGAAATGTATTGAGATTAGCATCCAAGATGAGAACAGTATTCTGACTAATTCAAATAATACAAACAAGTTGAGAGTTTGATCAAAAAGTTGACTCCACTTCCATTCGTCACATTTTTTTTACAGGTTGCCCTTTTGGTCAATTTGGTTACAAGTTTAAAAAATATAACTATCATCTCATCTCTATTTTTTATAGTTTGTACTTTTGGTCGATTTGGTGAAAAATGTTCTGAGACATGTCACTGTAAGAACAACACTAATTGCAATAAAGAAAATGGGATCTGCAGAGAAGAAGGATGTGCAGCAGGCTACCATAGATATAACTGTCAGGAACGTGAGTATTTGATTATTTTATATTTTCCAACCATTTCTGGTCTATTGTACACAGATACTATTTAAAGTAGTTGAAACGAATATGCAACGTCAGAAGTCCCCATGCATTTATTTGGATTGTTCTGTTGTATACGCATCTCACTTTCTTCAGGTACATTGCAAAGACTTATTTCAAGACTCCAGGGTTCTTCTGCTGTCCGTTATACTTTACTGATGAAGACAACATCTGATGGAGAGTCTTCATGGGGAAGGGGATCCCTGATAGTTTGATCGGGCTAATAATTTTACACAAAAACATTCGTAGCCAAAATATATGTGGTTCTTTATTTATCATGAGATACATGCTTCCTGTTTTGTTTTGTTTTTTTCTTTTTTATTCGATGATATTTTTAGTTAACTTTGATATAAAAAGACCATTTTTTATTTAGTATAGAAGAAAACAGCTTCATAATATACTCTGTCGTGGATATGTGAGTAACTTGAAAAAGATTAACTAATTTGCATATTCCTTTGAAAAACGAACTCTCATTAATTGACTATTTGTTTTTTTTCTGTTTTTTTTCTCTTTTTTATTCGATGATAGTTTTCAGTAAACTATTATTCACAGTTCTATTCATGCATATTTTCTATATTGTAGAATAAATGTGTAGAATTTCGGTGAAAAGAGATTTAGCACAATCAGTGCAATTCCACCAAACAAATGACCTTTTTACAATCATACTTAAATGATTAATTTCATTAGGAAATTTATTTTGACCAGAATGAAGTTCGGTTTCTTCGTAAGCACGTCAGCCATTTAATTCTTCAAAATTCTATGAATTTTCAATAGTAATATGGGATTCAGGGCTGGGAGCAGGACTTTATTGGGTTACTCATTTTTTCTGAGGCAATGCTGGGACTGATTGGCTAGTATGCATTAAAAATAAAAATTAAATGAATAAAGAAAGGGTCTTAAAAATTAATTGTTCAATCAAAATAGCTTTGAAAAAAGGTTGCAATGTTCTATGCAGACGTTTAATTCCAACTCATAAGTTGTAAGTTCAATTTCTATACACAGTATATTTCGTTACTTATGATTATTTATTAATTAAACATTACATTTATATACAGGTGAAAGACATATGTATGTCTGATACATGTAGCCAATTAAATTGAGGAACCTGAAAATTTGTAGGATTGATTCTCAACGTATCTAGCTTTAAAGGACACTATAATCTTCTGAAAGTAAACTCTGGAACTATTGATCTAAAGTGATTCTCATGAGATATTGAACCGGGAACATATGTAATCGCCTTTCTTATCTGCTCTTTATTTTTTGCTACAGTTTTTTTGGATAATGTCCATCGATTTTCACCCGAGAAGATGATGGTGGAAAGAGCCTTTGAAATCATTAAACAATTTTTTGTTTATGATAAATAATGAACCTCAAAACATACTACATATTTAATGTAAAATATATAATCTTATATGTATATAATTAAGCCGGTCTGATTGTCGAAGTAAGACTCATATATCAATGCAACTACTAAATCGATATTTGATTCTATTTATTCCGGCTAGGAATAACCATACATTAGAGACATCTTTCCTCATTGAGTTCACCAGTTTATACACACACACACACACACACACACACACACACACACACATATATATATATATATATATATATATATATATATATATATATATATATATATATATATATATATATAATAATAATAATCCAGGTAAAACATCCACAGGGTTGAAATCCGAAGAATTTCAACCGGGTTTATAAAAAAGTGCTCAATATCAAATAGAGCTTTTATATATTATTATTTTTATTTACACAAGCATGTCGATGTTATCGATCAACAGCTATTATAAACTGAGATCTCATCAGACAGAGTTAGAATCCGATCTTAACCTTAGATCATATTTGGAAAGAATGAAATGGAGAAAAAAAGAAAAGAAATTTAAAATTGCAAAATTTGCGAAGTCACGTGGTTGGGACCGTTAAGAATCAAAATGTTAAAATCAAAATAAAAAAAAAATAAGTTAAAATATTAATATAAAATATAAAATATAAAATATAAAATATAAAATATAAAATATAAAATATAAAATAAAATCAAATAAAGTAAAATAAAATAAAGTAAAAAGAGAGAGATATAATAAAAAGAGTAGAATAAAAAGATAGATAGATAGATAGATAGATAGAAATAAAATGAAATCGTCTGCGATCCAGACAGAAGTAGGGAAAGGGATGTATATGCAATAGAACGTATAAAAAACTGTTGAAAGTTTTTTTTCAACCTGGGCAAACAGCATAATCTCAAATTATCTGTAATCAGTAGCAGCAGATATGTGTGTGTGCGTGCGTACATGTGTGTGTGTTGGGAGGCGGCAAGGGTCGTTAACACATTGGGCCACTAATTTTGTATTTATCCCCAACCGTTTTATTTTCCTTTAAACTTATCAAATTATCATTAATTAATTAATAAATCAAACAAAATCACTAGCAGATTAATTTAGTTTACACAATTAGTGGTAATAATAATTGTAATAATAATAATTAAAATAATAATAATAATAATAATAATCATAATAATCATAATAATAATAATGGTACTCAATAATAATCAATAATAATTAATAATAAGTAATAGTCGGGTAAAAATAAAACAATCCGGAAATATAAGAAGGTAATAATAATAATAAATAATAAATAATAATAAAACTAATAATAGTACAGAGGAAGATAGCAATAATATTAATCATAATGGTTGTAAATATGGTAATAGGAATAATTTATTAATAATAGTAGAATTGGTAGTTGCAATAATACTAATAATATTAAAAAATGGTAATAATAATAAAAGCTATAATAATAATAATGATCACAATGGTAACCACAATAATCATAACAATAGTTATAATGATAATAAAAATAATAATAATAAATAATAATAATAATAATAATAATAATAATAGTGGTAGTAATAGTTGTAATAATAATAATAATAATAATAATAATAATAAAAATATAAATAATGGCAATATCACTAATGGTAATACCACCATTGCTACCAAAACTAATAATAACAATAGCAGTAAAAGCTAGATGACGATAACTATGGTTATAGTAATAGTGTTGACAATAATAATAAAAGTGGTTATATTGTCACCGCTACAAACAATAATACTTATGATAATAATAGTAAAAAAACATTAATAATAATAATAATAATCTCGATAATAGTGCAGAAATGGCAAATAATAATATTTTAAAATATTGATAATAATACTCAATAATAATAATAATCTATAATAGTAAGAAATAGTTGGATAAAAATAATCAGGAAATATTAGAAGATAAAGAAAAATAAAGAAGATAGCAATTAATATTAATCATAGTAGTTGTAAATATGATAACCAAAATAAATTATTTTATGATAGAGAAATTATCTGTTTTAATGATCTATTAATAATGGAGTTCGTGTATCTGTCTGTCTGTCTGAAGCCGAAACTCCATCAAAGTAGTATGACTATTTACTAAGTCCGACAGCGTTCATAATATGTGAATACCTTTAGAATTAGGAAACTATTAATCAATTAATTTAGATTAGATAACATTAAATAACATTCGATAATAACATATAAACAAAGAAGAACGAAATTTCAAGATGAGCCTGCGATTAGAACGGAAAACGTGTCAAGAATCTTACTTAAACTAATACTTTTTCAACTTCCTTATATACTGTTACAAAAGGTCGCTCAGACACTAGATGAGTTATGTCATTTACATAATTCATTCCTTTTAAACTTCAATTAAATTCATATTTACAAATATACACTTATAACTGCTATTATCAAAATTACATATGTATTGACAATATTATCCGATAAGGTGATATTAATAAAAATTATTCATACAATTAATTAAAGGCATTTTCTTCATAAACCAGCGTGTTTCCTAAACCATACTTTCAATGGCGAGTACTGTTAAAATTGCAAAGTCATCCTTTCGAAAGTGACGTCATTTTGAGAGGATGTTTTTTACATTATAAATCTTTATTTTCATTACATTGTTAAGATAAGGTGTTTTGCTGTAAATTAAAGTTAAACAAGGCATATCCCAGCCATTAGTAAATGGTTGACCATTTTGGAAAAATAAATTGCTGACTCATCCTTCTGGTCCTTCCGGAAGTGACGTCATTTTCACAGTTTTAACATTATCATTCTTTATTTTCATTACGTTGATAAGACAAGGTGTTTGTTTAGCAACAAATATCTCGGCCATTACTAAATGGGTAACCATTTTGGAAGAATAACAAAACTTGTTCTTTGATATGACGTAGGCGCCTTCAATAGCATATTTAAACATGAGTTCTTTGATATAACCGAGGCGCTCCTAATTTTCGTTTCTTTTTTTAACTATGTATGGGGAAGGGTAAAAAAAATGTTTTTAGGGGGCAAATATTTTTGTTGTTTGTTTTATTTTTAACTAAAAATCTTCTCATGCATGGCGGAGGGTAAACAAAATTTTTATGGGGGGGGTAAAAAAAATTTTCTTTTCTTTTTTTAACTGAAAATGTATGGGGGAAGGTAAAAAAACTGGGGGGTGTAAATTTTTTTTTTATAACTGAAAATATTACTATGTATGGGGGAGGGTAAAAAAAAAATTGGGGGCGTCAAAAATTTTTTTTTCCTTTAACTTAAAATATTACTATGTATGGGGAGGGTAAAAAAAATTGGGGGGGAGGTCAAAAAAAATTTTTTTTTCTTTTCATAACTAAAAATATTTTTATGTATGGGGAAAAGTTAAAAAGAAAATTGGGGGAGGGGGCAAAATATTTTTTTTTTACTTAAAATATTTCTATTTATGGGGAAGGGTAAAAAAAAAATTATGGTGGTGTCGAAATTTTTATTTATTTTTCTAACTAAAAATATTCTTGGTCCGAAACAAAGAAAATAAATGTCTAACCACGCAAGAAATATGACTGGCGCTCCATCGTTTTACGGGTGAGCGTTCATTTCTGACGCGGCAACCTAGCAAAAATATTTTGGCTAGTACTACTAATAATAATAATAGTAAAAATAATAATGATAGCTACAATAATGATAATAATAGTAAAAATAATAATGATAGCTACAATAATGATAACAATGGTAACCACAATAATCTTAATAATTATAATAGTAATGATAATGATAATAATAAGAATAATAGTAGTATTAATAATAGTAATAATAATAATAATAATATTAATTTATAATAATAGTAGAGGTGGTTATGGTAATAATAAATATAATGGTGGCTATAAGTAGTAATTATAGTAAAAAAAATGTAAAAGATAATGTAAAAAATAATAATAATAACAACAATAATAATTAATTAAAATAATGACAATAATAATACTGATAATAATAATATATATATACACATGCACACACATGCATATATATATATATATATATATATATATATATATATACACACACACATATATATATATATATATATATACATGCAGACAGACACTCACACACAAACACATATATACATATATATATATATATATATATATATATATATATATATATATATATATATACATATTCCTATGCCATTGGTAATAATGGTTTCGATGGCAATACTTCGTAATGGACTCTAATTATGATTCCCATTAAATAGAAGATTGAATATAATAACTATATCAAGTATAGTACAGAATATGGTATAAAATGATAGTTATGTTATCAAATTACCGTTAGTGGATAGGTAAAGTTTGTTTTTTTTCTTTATGCGGTAATATTAGCTTGAGGGGTTATATGTGAATTAATGAGAAGGTGTGATCTATTGTGCCTACAGTTAATTGAGGTTTCTTGTTTTATTGTTTAGAAGTTTTCCTCTATCACTAAATGTAACTATTTCAAGTTTTTCAGTTAGGCAAAGGTAACATGGTGAGTTCAGGGAGCTGCAGGTGCTGGTTCTTCTAATGGTGTTCCAAATTATTGAATGAGCATTTATAGCCGGTATATCTTTCTTTGAAGGTATTACCGGCCATACCTATATAGTATTTTTCAGGGTTGGATTTTCTTTAGTTGAAATTGTTGCTCGGTATACTGTTTGAGTTATTTGGCAATTTTGTTGTAAGGGGCATTCTGTTTTGTTTGTGCAGTTGCAAGCCTTGGTTTTTGTTGTTTTTCTTTCAGTAGTTTTTTTGTTGCCATTTATTTTGATTTTAATTTTTACATTTTGATTCTTAACGGTCCCAACCACGTGACTTCCCAAATTTTGAAATTTTAAATTTTTTTTTCTTTTTTTCTCCATTTCATTCTTTCCAAATATGATCTAAGATTAAGATCTGATTCTAACTCTGCCTGATGAGATCTCAGTTTATAATAGCTGTTGATCGATAACATCGACATGCCAGTGTCACAGATTTTGTACATGTCTGTGTAAATAAAAATAATCATATATATATATATATATATATATATATCCTCCACTCTATAATAAAGACCAATGTGTATTAATTTGTATTTTTATATATATATATATACGTAGGACGGTAAAAATTAATTGGTTGAAGAGAAGAATTTTGCACCACTTTTATATTCCCTTAGAAAGATTAAAATCAAGATATTATATTACTAACATTTATGCCTAGAATCCTTATTCCAATTGTGATCACAATCCATTAGATTTTTTTTATTCTAGAAAATGTCTTAAATTTAAGTTTTAAACTGAAGGGATCTTAAGAAGAAATTGAAATTCAGGTAATCTTGCTTAATTGGATCAAATTCAACACAAATCTGATAGATTTGAATTTTAAATAGGAAGTTATGCTCCCTAAAATCCTTTAAAATACTCTAAAGAAACTGAAATTTGGAGAAAATTTATTAATTGAGGTCTAACACCTATTGTTATAATTTCAGAAAAATCGATGGTATCTGAATTTTCATGAAGGGCTTCCACCCACTTTTCACAAAACTAAATTAAACTAAATATAGCCCGCATTACTACTCTTTAAGCTTAGCAGCTGTGTTCCGAAATTCATAATGATATTGTCATGGAAAATCACAGAATTCCAAAAATTTGCCAATCAGTTAGTGTTTGACCTCAGGTGCTCACAGTATAAACCATGTGAAGGTTGCCAACATTCATAATAAAAGTTTTTCCATGAATCCAACAAGACACAAACATGGCAGACAGTCACCAGTCCGTGCCAGTATTCTCTCGACCCAATGTCACATAACATGGGTCACTGTTTCACTTCGTTGTGTCTGAATATTCATTTTGCAAATTTAAAAAAAAGGAAAACAATCTCAGAGTTTTGTCAAAAAGGTGTGTCTTTCATTCATCTCATCTTTTTTTAACAGGTTGTCCTTTGAGTCAATTTGGTTACGGATGTACAAGCACATGTCACTGTAGGACCAACACTAATTGCAATAAAGAAAATGGGACCTGTGGAGAAGAAGGATGTGCAGCAGGCTACCAAGGATATAACTGTCAGGAAAGTGAGTATTTGATTATTTTATACTTGTTAACCATTTCTGCTCTATTGTATATGGATACTATTCAAAGTAGTTGAAACGAATAGTCAAAATCAGAAATCCCTACTCATTTATTTGGACCGTTCTGTTGTATACACATCTCACTTTCTTCAGGTACATTGCACAGACTTATTTCAAGATTGAAAAGTTTTTCTGCTGGCCGTTCTACTTTGCTGGTGAAGACAACGTCTGATGGAGATTCTTCATGAGGGGAGAGCATCTATTCCAGATCGTTTATTCTGGCCAATAAGTAAACACAAAGACAAAGGATAAAGTGGTCTAATATTTCTCTCAATCTTTTTTCTGTTCGTTTAGCTTACTTTTTCCATTTCATTTCTTCCCTTTTCTATCAAGGAAAATTGGATGCAGTCAAATCATTAGCTTCATGATACGCCCGATCCCAAAATAAACAAAAACATCATTTCACATAAAGATGTTAACTCAACATTTTTCATCCAATGAACATCATTCCCATTCTTCTGAAACAATAAACTTAGCGAGCCACTTTGAGATATTAATTTCTAATAAAAACAGTGACTCAACAACCAAAAATTGTTAATTTTTTACGGCTCATATTTTAAATTGCTTTTCTATGCAGTTTTTTAATTTTATTTTCAATAACAATATTACAAAAAATAAAGCCACCATATTATAAAGCCACCATTTGCCAATGCATGAAGTATTGTTGTCACATCTGGGCTGGTATCCCAAACACTATCCTCTCTTTCTCTTGGAAAAGGTGCAAAAAAAGAATTTTTAACTTAATAGGTCCCATGCTGGCTGCCAAGCACTAGGACCTGTCGCATTGTCGTAGTGTTGCATCTTTGTACTTGTCTTACAATTACTTCCATGGAATGTGCACCAATGAACTTTCTGCACTTGTACTCGCCAAATATAAATACTCGACTAGAAGCAAAATCACGCCCCTTCTTTGTAGAAGTCCCTAGAATATTTTCTACTCTAATAACTTCCTTTCCCGAACTGCTTGCTTTTGGAATTCCCCCACCCCCTGTTTACTGTTTCCCCGACCATACTATCATACAAAAATGTAATTGTTATGTGAATGTGAAGAAACGCTTTTATTCCCAACTCCCCACCCAAGTTGCCCCCCTCCTTTTTTTGGATAGATAACAGAGATGGTTATCTGATCTAATAGCTAGGTTTGTTAACATTGAATTTTGCAAATAGTATCGTACTTCACTGGGTATGTTTTCGCTATAATTCATCTCATTTTCTTTCAGTAAATTAACCTTCATAATATATTTCTTAGATTAACATTTTTTTAATTCATTTCCTTCAAATTACTATACACATATTTGTCTGTTTCAACCTATTGATACATAAACACGACAGGGGAATTAAATATTTAAACAGATACTTTCAGATGTAAATAAATCGTATTAAACATAATTTCCATCCTATTACAAATAAATAAATAAATAATACAAGACAATTAAAGAAAACGGTTGATATCAATTTTCTAAAACAAATAAAAACGATATTATGAATAATTAAAATGAAAAGTACACTGTTATCAGCATATCTTACTTAAAAAACTTTCTGTAGAAAATAGCAATAACATAGACATTCTTCTATATTCATTATAAGACCTCTTCATGTATGCTTGTGTATGTGTGTGTTTTATTTTCTTCGGAAATATATAATTTCGTATGTGACACTTCAGACTTCTCAAAGAACTTGAAATCATGAATTTAGGAATAGGAAGTCATTTTTATATGTAGAATAACTTGGGCTTTACTCATTAAAAAAAAGGATTAGCTTAAATTTTTTCGTTCGCTTTGAACTATTTACAATTTCATAGCATTATTTTACAGAGGACTTATGATAAATAAGAAGGGATCATGGAGATTTCTCTTCAAAACGCCAGTATCAATATAAAGATTGGTCTGGCCTTCAGGGTAAGGACAACTGCAGACATATTCTTAAACATCACTTGAATGACTGCAACAACGTCCGAAGAGATTCTATATGCTTCAAAGATCTGAAACATTCTACTATAATCCAAGGCCTTCCAGAAATTAATGAATGTAACAACGGCTTCTCTATAACGGTTTGTCAGCTCCTCAGCTATATGACGAAGAGCCAGTATATATGAGGCCGTAGATCTGCCCTTCCAGAAAACCATTTTTATTTGGTCGTAATACTTTGTCGATGACCAGTCGCACACGATTCAGGAGGCAACGATTGTAGATTTTTGAAGCAATCTGAGTTAAAGAGATACTGTTCTTCATGATCAGCGCAATTCCAGACAGACTCCATTCTTTTGGTCGGTCTCCGCTGTATGTGTAGTTGCAATTAATGTCACATTACTTACAACCCTCTCATGCAATCAATGCTGAGTACTTCCTTTGATTGCCATCCCAATATTATAAAATGTAAAAAAATAATATGGTGTTATGGGCTGGGTGAAAAAGGAGATTGGGATTTTCATTTCATCTTTTTTACATTTTCTTTCATTCTGATGATGATTCTAAGAAGAGTCGAAAGTACTCGGTGTGTAAAAAAATTTTGTAATTTAATTTATAATTGTAATCCAGATATTAAAAGTTAGAGGTTAATTGTCGGGTTTTCTCACATATCAATTTTCTACTGAAATCTTAACACATCGCTCAATAAGTCCCGGGTCTAACATATACGTAGTGCCGCTAATAAAAATTCCATATAACTTTTATAAAGTACTTCCCTTAAAATGGCACGTGTCAAAATTTGAGCTTAAGCGTTTACAAATTACAGTTATTTAAGTGAAGCTACTGTTGTAAATTTTCAAAACAATGAAAAGATCTGAATTTCGTGCGTTGATAAAGCATTACTTTCTTATGGAAAAAATACTGTTCATGCCAAGTAATGGCTTGATATATTGTTCGGACTCTGATTATTTTGAAACAATGGTTAAGACGTGGTATGCTGATTTTCAATGCAGTCATACAAACATAAATAATGCAAATGCTATGGTCACCCAAATTTGGCAGTTGTCCCGGAAAACATCAAACAAAGTATAGAAACTAGTTTTGTCCGATCTTAAATTGTGTGAGATAGAAAAGGAGGTTAAGATATCAGAACGTAGTCTATTAACAATTTTACATGAATAGTTGTCAATAAGAAAGCTGTGTTCAAAGTGGGTTTTGCATTTGCTCAAAATCGATCAATAACAACAACGTGTCAACGATTCATAGTGTTGTTTGCAACTGCTTCAAGGCAACAAAAAGAAGTTTTAGCATTAATATGTGACAATGGATGAAATATGGATCCATCACTTCACTCTAAAGTAAAATCGGCAGTCAGCTGAGTGGACAGCAGCCGGCGAAAGCGACAAAAGGCAAAAACATCAGCAGGAAAGGTTTTGGGCTCTGTATTCTTCGATGTGCAAGTTATTTGGTTTCTTTCATTACCTTGAGAAAGGAAGAAGCATCAATAACGAATATTATATAGCAGTATTGCTGTACTTGAAGGAGAATACTGTCATACACGGTCACACATGATAAAGAAAATGTTCTCGTGCACCAAGATAATGCACTGTGTTACAAGTCAATCGCAAAACTACATAAATTGTACTTCGAATTGCTTCCTCAGCCATCCTATTCTTAATATCTAACCCTCAGCGGCTACTGGCTGTTTGCAGACCTCAAAAGAATGCTCTAGAAAAAAAGGGTTGGCTCAAATGGTAAAGTGATATCATAAACCGGGGTATATTTTTAGACCAAAGACAAATCGTTCTACAAACAAGGTATCAACTTTCTAGAGAAGCGTTAGAATCAGTGTATCACCCTAGAAGGAGACTATGTTGATGAATAAACTCGAATTTTGTCTAAATGTTTTTGTTTCACTTAGGCCTGAGACTTATTGACTGATGTGTTGCTTACGTTTTGTATATGTTTGGTTTGTAGATTAATTCGTTTTGTAGGCATCTATTTTGTAAATGAATAGTTTCTATTCAATCAATTTCAATTGAATAAATGCTAAAAAATTTCAGTAAAAGTGAATAAATGCGAAAAGGTTCATCAAAATTGAATAAAAGCTAAAAATTTCATTAAAATCAAATAAAAGCAAAAACATTCTTTAAAATTGAATAAAAGCTAAAGATTTCATTAAAATTTAATAAAAGCTAAAAGTGTTATTAAAATTGAACAAAAGCTAAAAGTTTCAATAAAATTAAATAAATGCTAAAAATGTTATTAAAATTGAAGTAAAGTTAAAAATTTAATTTAAATTAAATAACTGCTAAAAATTGTATTACAATTGAATAAAAGCAAAAAATTGATTAAAATTGAGCAAAAGCTAAAAATTGCCTTAAAATTGAATGAAACAAAGATTTCATTAAAATTAAATAAATGCTAAAAATTTCATTAAAAATTAATAAATTCTAGAAAGTTCAATTAAAATTGAATAAATGCTAAAAATCCATTAAAATTGAATAATGACTTTTGCTATTTAAATAAATTAGCAGATATATTTTTTACAATCACCAGTCTCCTATTGGTTGAATGGGAACCGATGATCTCCTCAACCAAGGAGTAGGGACTCGTGAACACCTAAAAGCTAGAAGTGAGTGCTCATGAACTCCCAACACCAACACAGGATGTCTAAAACGTAAAATCAAACCGATAAGTGAATATGGAAATGGTCATTTTGTAACCAGATTAATTATATGGGCACAACTCCTGATTTGAAAAAAAAATCCGATTTGCATGAAATTTGATTGACAGTCACCAATTAAGCAAGATTCCCGTAATTAAGCAAGATTCCCGGTCGACATTTCAAACTAATCACTGACCAAAAGTCGGTCTTGTTTATGTTTACCCTGAAAACAATAAGCAAAGTAAAAAACGAAAAGATAGTGAGATGGAGGATGGAGCTTTCCATTGGTGATAGTTGAAATAGAGGTCAAGCATCTGTTCAGAACCTTTTTTGTTATACGTCAAAACTCATGGGAACCAATCATCTAATCAGCCACTCTTTTCTATAACCCTTTTGCAGTGGTTGCGGGCAGTCCTAAAGGCGGATTTTGTTTCAGAACATCCATTTTGTTAGAAGCAATTAAAATAGTGGTTTCTGTGAGCAATGACTGTGGCATATTGTGGAGTGTACCACGGCTGTCAATTTGGTTTCTGTTGGAATTTCCTGAAGAGTATAAAGATCTCAATACCAACGATTAACCTAGTAGTTTAATCGGATGCAATACAATACACATTATTTTCAAACATGAAATATAGAGGAATTTCTAATATGAAATATCTGAGGCTGTCCAAGTCAGCCATCGAATATCGATACACTGTGCGATGAAGAGGGATTCGAACGTCTTGTTGCACGTTGTTTTGATCTTAATTGAGACAGATGAGTGACAGAAGATCACATTGGAGACAGAACAGTGGATGAGCACATTTCAGGACAAGCTGGCAGGAAAAGATCAAGAATACTTGCAAATATCTGTCAACATCGAGTACGCAGGTAGGTTTGTCAACAATCTGTGTTAGATCATAAGCAAGGAAAATATTGTGACAAAACCTTCTTTCATCGTTAGTCTTGTTTAAGTGGACTAGCCATTCTACATGTTGAACATTAAAGTCACCACATACATGAATGCTAGCAAAAGGGTGAGCAGACAGGATCTTGTCAATTTTGTCAGAGATTTGTTTAATGACAGTAACCTCATTGGTGAGGGAACGATAAAGAGCAAGGATGAAAGCGGTGCTGTGCATAAGGGTACACGGAAACACATATAAGCAGCGGTGGACCAATCTGGTCCCTGGGTTGCAATGTGCTCTCAGGCTGTGACTAAGCCTCCAAAGTGAATGCATAGTTTAAAACAACGTATGAATTGGGCGCCACCTTCATTGATATAACATTTCACAAATTGAAATTTAATTAAATGTTTACGATTGTAAATTAAAATTTCTAGTGTTTGGCGAATGGGATAAAACATCTTGTCCATAAGCCATGTTCTCGATTGACTTAAACAGTTGTTTTAGTTAAAATGGAACTTTCAATTATTGAACCGTTGCCATTCCTTTTTCGACAGTGCACAGAAAGCATTAATTAGTTGTTCTTAAGGTGGTATGAGTTTAATTGTTTTTTGTTTACTTGCCTTACTTAAGAAGTATTCCATAATACAAAAAATACTGATTCCAAAATTACAAAATAATTTCGGCGACAATAATTTTGTTTGTAACTTTTGTTCACCCCAGACAAGGCACATTGCCACTGAACCGTAATGGGCTACTGTGAATTAGCAGCATCTTAAGTGGTGAGTTGTGCAACGAGATGTGTGTTCACATAACATTTAAATTTTTGCATGTTGGTACAGTTAAGGAAGCAGGGAGCAGGGAGGGAATCACAAAGGCTAGCAGTTCAATGAAAGAAGCTATTTAGAGTAAAAAAACCCTCTGGCATCGGGGACCTCTTCAGTGAAGGGGTGGGATCTTGCTGACTGACAGGTTGGTTGGAGGTAATTACGTCGAGGAAGCGCAAGTTCATCAGAGAATATTTCAGTAAAGTACTTGTATAAGAAGCACAGGGATGCAACATCGCAGCGATTAGACAGGAATTGGAACTTCTTAGATAGTGTGGGACCTGTTAGATTAGAGGGAGAGGCTAGTAGTTTGTGCACCAGCCCAGATGTGACAACAATCCACCATGGATGGCGAATGGGCTGGCATGTGCGAGAGCTTTACTAGCTCGGTAGAGGGAGTCACCTTCCTTGCAGCAGACTTGACCATGTCTTCATGTTACCTGTGAATGTCACGACGAGTAGTTAGAAAGATGGACTCAGTTAGGGTGCTATTAGTCATGACAATCTGCCGTTTAAAAGGTTTCTTATAATTGTTAAAACAAAGAAGCTTCGTCTTAGTAGCATTAAATGTTACCATTCATTTATGTCCTTATTACACTACAGACTAGAGGTCATTTTCTTAGGATTCAGTCATTACCTTGAATATGTGTGTGCTCGTTTTTCGACTATTTCGACAATAGAGCATGGTGTAGTCAGCAAATATAACCATCTCGGACACATATGCATCAGGAAATCTGTTTATAAAACTCACGAATAGTAATGGTCAAAGGATCAACTGCTGAGGCACACCTGCATTAATGTCATGTTTTTTAGATGTACGACCATCGAGGACAACCTGGATCCTTCTTTTGGCTACGAAAGATCTGATTATATTAAATATCCGTCCAGTAATATTGTACGAATTCATTTTCATGTTAATACTCTCATGCCAGGCCTTATCAAAACCTTTGGATATATTAAGCACCAGCGCTTTGACTTCACCAGCTATGTCCAGTGTATGGTAAATGCCTTCCTAGGTGACTGTTAAGATATCTGCAGGAAAGCAGGGGTGCCTAAATCCATACTGTTGGTCAAAAAGAAGTTTAGTATAAACGAAGTGGTAAACTAAAGATTCAATGATTTTAGCTAAGAGCAGGAGGAGACTAATAGGGCGATAATTTTGCGGGTCTGTTCTTTCACCAGAATTCTTGGACACAGGTACCACAGAGGCAATGTTCCAGCTATCAGGGAAGCAAGATTCGGTAAGACATTTATTGTAGAGCTTGGAGAGGACAGGCATCAGCTCAGTAGAGCATTTTTTAAAGACTGTAGCAGGGAGGTGTCAAAGTTTTTTATGATATCCCGGACTTGGGGAAGGGCGATGATCAGATCATCGAGTGTGACTTCAGTTCGCAGTGGAAAGTTTTGGGGGGAGTGGTTTGTGGAGTTTAAAGTGGAGTTCAAGGCGAACCGCTGGACAAGCAGTTCAGCCTTATCAGCTGCCGTACAGGCGACATCATGGTTGTTAGATAGCAGCAAATTGTTAATTGTACAGTATTCACCACACTATTGTAGATTTTCCAGAAATTTTTGTGCCTCAATGCGTTTTCTGGTCATCTCGGTTAGCTTTAGCTGCGGCTATTTCATTCTTACGATGATTTCTGAAGCTATATTTTTTCTCTATTTGCATCACATTTATGGAGGTTAAATCAATGGAATACTTTCTGATTATGCGCAATAGCAGCTGCACAGGTCGAAGTGAACCATTATGGATAGTGGGGCTTGTTATAGAATTTTCGTGCGGAATATGTGTTTCAATGCTTACCCATTCAGTGAACTCATTTGCGCACTGTTCGGTCGTGAGAGAGAAGGATTTACCCCACGGGGCTTTTGTGATGTGATCTCTGGTGAATCCCCAATCAGCCTGTTTGTAGAATCTAGTCGCTTTAAGCAATGACCTTTCAGTTTGACGTCGAAAGTTTAGAGTGTTATCAACACTTATCACTAGCTGATCAGCGTCCCCACGTGTGCTATGAGGTTTCTTCTGGGATTATTTGTCAGGGTTGCCAAGAATTCTCCTATTAGTGGTATTAGAGTATTTCCATAAGCTTTTGATATTACAATTTGTTTCTTTTCATATTAAGTTTGGCCGTAATTTAAGAATTTCTTTGAATGGGTTGCCGTATATAAGGTTGATGTCTGCTCCAGAATCTAATAATATTCCGACTGGTACGTCGTTAATATGGACACTTTCACTATCCGTTGAACTAATAGGTTTCACTCGGAAAACGAATGCCTGGCTGTCTGAATTATTTCAATTCGTTGATACTGCTTGTACGTAATTGTGACAGTCCCTTTTCCTCTGTTACGTTTTTTAAGCATGTTTTTTCAAAGTGATTTATTATACCGCAGCAATTACATTTTTTTCCAAATGCTGGCCATTTTGCTTGACCGTGTATATTGTCTGAGCAATTACACCCGTAGCATTTTGTAACTGATTTTAATAGGTTGCAGTCCCTGGATTGTTTCCTATATCTACTGTTATATCGTTGTTGCTTCTTATAATTAGTTGTAATTTTGTGGATTTCTGAGTGTTCTGCTTCATCATCTTCTATTTGCCTAGCTGGTGTTTCAGTGGATTCAAATATGAATGCTCTTTGAAGTGCTTCCTCTACTGATAAATCTGTTGGGTTTTTTTCAAATATGCACGGCGTAATTGTTTTGTAGGGAACATGAACATGAAGGGGGCTTATTTGCGAAACGTCCTCGAGTTTGCCTGTCCTGTGCGCTGCGAGTGAAAGAAAGAAATCCAACATGGCGTCCATGAATGTTTATCACATACAGTTCACGCAAAATCTCGCAAAATCTTGTTGCACGTATGGAAATTAGGTGTGCCTCGATGTAATAAAAGCGGGTTTCGTACCATCTCAGGGAACTCGGTGTGAAGCAAGTGCACGTAATGAACGGTGAGAGCTGCTTTGAAAGTTAACAGAGTGATTTGCGACCTTCGTTATTACTACAAGCTATCTCGGCGATGGACAAATTCGACTTGAGATTAATACCCGAGTTCGACGGCTCCCCCTCCGGACCCTCTGTAGTCGAGTGGTGGGAGAAAGCCGAGCGCGTCTGAAGACTTTGTAAGATAAAGGATCCTGCACTGGTCATCCCGCTGAGGCTGACCAAAGGAGCATATTCGGTGTATCAGCAGCTCGGAGACGAACCAGGCCTGGAGGAAGTTAGGCAGGTGCTATACGCAGCCTTTGAACGTCTACCTGGCCGATTTGAGGAGGCTAGCCGCGCCGTTTGGTGGAACAAGCGAGCGAATACTGGGATGCGCTTTTCTGACTGGACTCCCAGTCGGCGCCAACAGACTGCTGTGAGCATCGTCCAGACTCAGTGAGATTGGGCTTGACGAGTTGTTGGCCAGAGCCCGAAACATTTTGAAAGAGGACACAGAGCCGGTTTTGGCAGCTGCGGAAGCGTCTTCACCACCAACAGAAGACGTGAGATGCTACAAATGTGGCGGGCCGAATCATTTTTCAAAAGACTGCCGAAGCGGTGCAAAAGAACGCGCCCGATCGAGGAACGTTAAAATGCGTGCGTTGCTACCAGTGCAACAAGCTGGGTCACGTGGCAAGAGGTTGTCCGGGAAATGGGCAAGGGAAGTAAGCTATAGCGCCAGTCTTCTTCCCAGATCGTTGTCAAATAAGGCGCTACCCACAGTCAGCGTGCGCGTAAACGGGCATGAGCGCTTCGCGCTCGTAGACACCGGGTGCACGCAGACCCTCGTGCGCAAGGCATGCTGTGACGCATGTGATAAGGAAAGGATCCCGGTATTGACGGTTGGCGGTGGCTCGATTGCCTCTTGTGGCGTTAGCATCATACGCGCAGGTGTCGGCGATGAGCCCACAGTAACCGTACGAGCCTTGGTTGTAAACGGTGACCTGCTTGGTTACGATCTGCTCCTGGGAATGGACGTCATCAAGGAATTGGGTGGTGTACGCATTGATTGTGAGGGTAGGGCACATTTCGCAAAAGCGGGCCTTGCTCTGAGTGCAGCTATGAAGCTGGAACAGCCTGATTTTTGTGCGGAATTCGACCAGCGCACAAAGTCCTGGACAGCCTCCTGGAAGTGGTCGGAGGAGCAATCACTCAAGAAATTATGCAATAAGGTGCCAGAATACAAAATTCCCCCCGGAGCTCGTGCAGAATATGACAAGGAACTACAAACTTGGATTAGTAATGGATGGCTAGTTCCTTATTCAGAGAAGGAATTGGGTCCCCGAAAGTGCCTGATCCCGTTAATGGCAGTTATCCAACAGAATAAGTAGAAGGTGAGGCCGGTACTCGACTATCGAGAATTGAATGAGCACGTGGACCCTTTTACAGCTCGTGCGAACATATGCACTGAAAAGTTGAGGGAATGGCGGCAAGCAGGATCTAATGCATCTGTACTGGATCTTCACAAAGCATACCTTCAAGTGCGTGTACACAGATCACTATGGCCCTATCAAACGGTGCTCATCAGGGGGAAAAGGTATTGCCTAACCCGCATGGGATTTGGACTTAATGTGGCGCCATCAATTATGCAAATGATTGTTGACGCCATTCTGACTAAGGATGAGTGCATTCAGCGGGCAACGTCTGCATATATTGATGACGTGTACATGGATGAGGAAATTGTATCTGCGGCGCGCGTGAGGGAGCATCTCTACAACTTTGGCCTTCTCAGCAAGGAACCGGAAAGGCTACGGGATGGCGCACGGGTACTTGGTTTGCAGGTCTGGGAGGAAGATGACGTTCTGTATTGGAAACGAGGAAATGAAACCCCGGACATTCCTTGTATTGTTACACTACGAAACGTATTTTCCTTGTGCGGAAAGTTAGTTGGACACCTTCCTGTGAGCGGCTGGCTTCGTGTTGCGGTGGCATTTATTAAGCAAAAAGCCTCCGACGTCACCACTGGATGGGATGACGAAACTCATGACGTCCCTCTCAATACAATGTTCAAAGAGGTCCTCACCAGGGTGCACAAGAAAGACCCAGCGCGGGGCAGATGGTGCGTCGACAGCCAGAACCTTAGTGTGTGGGTTGATGCAAGCTCTCTCGCCATTGGCGTATCGGTGGTCCATGATGGAATGGTGGTGGAAGACGCTTGCTGGTTACGCCCAGAAAAGGACTCCCAGCACATAAACCTGGCAGAACTTGATGCAGTTATCAAGGGGATAAACTTGGCAATCCTTTGGAAGACGACCACCCTGCGACTATTCACGGATTCTGCTTGCGTCCATAAGTGGATTTCAGATACTCTCACCGGGAGGGCCAGAATACGAACCAAAGCCACGAGCGAAATGCTCATCCGACGGCGGCTCGACACGATCATGAAGCTGGTGAACGAATATGCGCTGTCAATAGAGGTGTCCCTGGTCAAATCCAGCCTGAACAAAGCAGATTGTTTGACGAGAGTACCTCAAAGATGGCTTGATGTCATAAGAAAAGCCTATTGAACCCATGCAGCCCGCCTGCGCCGCTTCCGTGAGCCCCGTTTGATCTAATCACATCAAAGAAGTCCACCAACAAACCGGGCACCCTGGGGTTAAGCGGACCCTATATTTCGCTAAGTTGGTTGAACCAGGAGTACAGAAGGCAGACGTCAGGAAAGTGGTCAAAGATTGTGTAGCATGCCAATCCATTGATCCAGAACCCGTTCGCTGGGAGAAAGGAAAACTGGGAGTGGAAAGCCATTGGAGCCGATGGATATTACTCACCACAACGGCGAGGATTTCCTGACTCTCATTGATTGCGGTCCATCCAGGTTTGCGATATGGCGCATGCTGCGCCGGCAAGATGCAGCCATCATCGTCCGTCAGTTAAACAGTATTTTTCTTGAACGTGGCACCCAACGAAGATATTAACCGACAATGGCGCTGCATTCACTAGTGAGCAGTTCAGAAAGTTTGCTGATGGCTGGGAAGTACACCTGAGGTTTCGATGCGCCCACTTACCGAGTGGAAATGGGGTCATCAAGAGGAATCACAGAACCTTCAAAACCATTGCGGCCAGGACGTGCTGCACGGTATTTGAGGCAGTCTACCTGTATAACGTAACCCCAACGGATAATGTTTCACCCTCTACAGCGCCGGCTGACACCTTGCACAGGTATCACGTCAGGGTGAAAGGCATAGAGACTAACCCGCTGCCCGAACTGGAAGTAACCAAAGAGAAACTGAAAAAAGGGGATGTCGTCTGGATTAAGAACCCGCGCAGCAAGTGTACGACGAAATACGGAGTTGGACGCGTCACCGAGGTAATCAGCCCACAGGCAGTGCGAGTCGACGGTATGCCCCGTCACATTAGAGACCTACGGTTAGCAACGCAACCATCACTGGACGACAAGAACGAGTCGGAATCAGAGAGCAGTGAGGCATCGCTCTGGCTTGCAGCAGCCCCATCGGACAGTGACTCGGATATCAGCAGTATCCCAGCGGATGCGATGTTTCTCGACCTTCAGACCGCGGACGAGAGCACAAGCGAAGATGAGGCTTGCGTTGTCCCCCTCCGAAGAAGCAACCGGCGAATGCGATCGATGCCTCCCTGCCATCTCTGTGATCATGAGATCAGGGGGGAGTGTAGGGAACATGAACATGAAGGGGGCTTACTTGCGAAACGTCCTTGAGTTTGCCTGTCCTGTGCGCTGCGGGTGAAAGAAAGAAATCCAACATGGCGTCCATGAATGTTTATCACATACAGTTCACGCAAAATCTCGCAAAGTCTCGTTGCACGTATGGAAATTAGGTGTGCCTCGATGTAATAAAAGCGGGTCTCGTACCATCTCAGCGAACTCGGTGTGAAGCAAGTGCACGTAACGAACGGTGAGAGCTGCTTTGAAAGTTAACAGAGTGATTTGCGACCTTCGTTATTACTACATGTTTGACAAGCATTTTGTTATTAATTAGTCCACTATAGCCTTGTCCAGGTTGTATTCGTCGAAATCGCATTTTGCTTCTTGTGTGCGTAGACGAGTGACATAATCGTAGACGAAGCATCCTGAATTTATCGCTCAAAGACTTTGTTTTCTGGATAAAGTATTCGTCCAGCAGTATTTATGTTGTTTTGTGTGTAGGCTCTACTTGGCCTGGTGGTATCTACGGTGTTAAGGTTTTAATGACATCTTTGAGTGTCTTTCCACCGTAAAATCGAAAGAGTGATAGTTGTCGTTTATCATCCACTATATTAAACACTGTAAATGCGTCTTCTATATATTCACTCAATTCTCTCCATGCTTGCTCCTGGTTGGAGTCTTCCCAGTCTAGGGGCTCTATTGTTGGCATAGAGAATGTCATTTTCCTTTCCTTTTTTCAAAAAATTACTATTTGTTTCGTTAAATCCTCACTCGACATAGGAGCTACTATCTATACTATATAGCAGGCATCATAAATCACTCCCGGCAGAAAAAAACACGTATTTTCAGCATTTACAGTGGAGGATTATTTTCGGATATACTTTTAACGTAACACATTACTGTTTTCCGTTTGTTCTTTTATTTACGAAGAATTGCAGAACACATAAATATATATATATATATATATATATATATATATATATATATATATATATATATATATATATATATAAACAATAACCGTACTTCGCTTCCTAATAACATTTTTCGTGTTTTCCCCCTTTTCCTTTAAACAAATATAGACTCACTCCAATAGTTAAATGCTGTGGCTCGGAATTATTTAAATAAACAAAAAACAAACAAATCGGCGACTATTCAACATCAGCAACAGAAGAATACAGATTCATTCTTGGTGAAAAACAACTTTAAAAACATTTCGGTTCAAATTCTGTAAATTGACCAAATGAAGCGCATACTTATTTTAGAATTTACTGTCTGGGATTGGTTTCTCATATACCTTTAACGTAACACGCTGCTGTTTTTTATAAACTTACTAAGTATTCAAGAATACATGAATATATAAATATTAACAAAAGACGTACTTCCGTAATTTAATGTTGGTGCCTCAACATTCTTGATTAGATATACATTTCCGGATCACGCTTGGACACAGGGCTTGCTAGTTATAAAATAAATCGCACAAATGTACATGTATTTAATAATATTGAAGATATATATTCTATAAAGTAAGGATTGACTGTGTAAGCCCTTAAGCAAGTAGACCTAATAATCGATCAATGATTGTCAGTTCAGGAAATCGCGACTTCGAGATCTTGAGATTGGAAAAATATTCTCGAGGTTGCAATTTCTACTCTTGATTTGCGGAATTATTTGGATCATGTCAAAAAATGACTTGGGGTCATTTTTTGACATGTGTATTTTTGAGATTATTTTTTAACAAGATTCAATTATTCTAGATATTTATGTCTAACGTGCAACATTCTCTTTTGTGTCGCACTTGCATTTCTGGGGAAAATACTGCGATAAATAAATCTGATACAAAAGCAAGACCAAGAATCAGGCATTGGTTTTGATGTTTACGTAATGCACATGGAAGCAGCTATTTTTTTCTGTAACCGAAGCTGGAACGCTTTGGTGTCTGAATCGATTAATATAAGTAAAACCAAGTGCGAAGAAATGAGAATTCCATTTGAAAGCGAATTAGAAGAAAGAGAAAGCTAATTAGAGAAACTGAAGATGATATTGATCAAACGCTTGAGCAAGAAATTAAAAGAGCTCTATACGAATGTCATGATCGGATTGTTACCGAACTGGAAGCAAGATTTGACTACATGTCTCATCTGTGAACTGTCTTCGCTGGATTATTGTCGCCAGCAACCCAAGAAGACACTGAGAGAGAGTTGCAACAAAAATGTAATAGTTTTAACAAAGAATACGCTGAGGAAGTTTTTGTCTTGGGGATTTTTACTGGCAGCTCCCGAGGAGTTTTTGTTTCGTCTTCACTACAATGAAATGTTCATTATTTTAAAAAAATTTTTAAAGTATTTTAAGTAGGGAACTTTACGAAGTAAACCTGCATTATTTAAAGAGATGCAGTTGTAAAATGTGTTAATGGATTTCAGAAATAATGATTTTTGATACAAATGGGTCCATCTTATTTTTTATACTGATTAATTAAAAAAAAAGAAGAATTCTGATTTAAATAAATGAAAAAAAACCTCGCGGACGAAATTCGCATGACAAAAATAGTCTTCGTTTATGAAGAATATGTTAACCTCGGCGTAAATGGCTTTGGAAGTGAGCCATTACTGGAAGGCGAAGAAAGCATTTAAAATATACTGGATTGGAAGTGTAAAGAAGCACGTTATTTTTATTTTTGGCAAAGTAAAAATATTGGTGATAGTTAAGAAGAGGAAGAAGACAGCTGAGAGAGAGAAGGAAGGAAGGAAGATAGACGCTACACAAAATACTATCTTATATATAAAGTAAAGTAAGTTCTCTCCTCTCTATATTGCTGCTCGATTGTCATGAAACAAACACGTCATACAGGAATCTGTTCAGTCTATCTTGTTAAAAAACAAAATTCTACGTTTGCTTGATTTCATTGATTTTAATATTTAATCCTGCTCAATAAAGAAATATTCAAATGATAGAAATACACATTTTATTTTTAAGACCGATATTTGTCATAATTGACTGGTGAAATAGATTTAAGTATGTACTTTGTATTAAACAAGCTATTAGCGGCAATTCTACTAGTTATATATAAGAATATTTATATATTAGAGAGAGAGAGAAAAAGAGGTAGAGAAAGGGAGAGAGAGAAAGAGAGAGAGAGAGTGAGGCAAATGTCATCCTCAGTCTGTTAACTACTTTTCCGTGATTAGATCTATGAATGTGAAATATATTATAGTTTATCTGGTTTCAGATTGCTAAAAGATAACAATTATTTGTTTTAATTATGATATAAAGTAGTAATTAAAAATGCTTGACATTTTTTACGTTTTTCATTTTAAAAATAAAGTCAAACGCAAGGAAGTTTAAGCAATGTGTGTGAATGTATATATATATATATATATATATATATATATATATATATATATTAGTGATAGAGCAGATGTCTATGTATTCCATAACAAAAGGATATGTATTCAAGCAATGTGTGTGGATGTATATATATTAGTATTAGAGAAGATGTATATTCATTTCATTACAAGAAAAAACAAATGTTTAGGTACAAGGATAGATGAAAAGCCAGCAATGTCTATGGCTCGTCGGAAGATATAATTGAGATATGTGTATTGTTACATGTTAGCGAACTTTAGAGAATAAAATAAAACGTTAAAAAGAAACGCTAATATTTCATAGAAAAACATTAAAAACAAACAAAACAAGAGCGAACACACAGACACAAAGAAATGCTTGATCCTAAATTAATTTAACAGTGTTATATTATCAGCAGTAGCGCAACCCCCTTCCCACCGTAATAATAGATATGTGTGCGAGAAATTGGGCAATTAAAAAATACGCGCACGGCAGTGTTTAGGGTGGACAGAGAAAAAAAGAATCTTAACGGACGAATGAAGACGCGGAGACAAAGAAAAACAAAGAAAATCGTTAGTATCTGAAGAAAACTCCACCGAGCAGGGTGTAAAACTGAAAATGTCTTGCCAGAAAGTCTAGTCGTTGAAGGCAACACAGCAACGAACTGAAAATACATGCGAAATTGGTTAGCTCCTAGCGAAATGACAACAAGGCCGAAACAATGATACGAGGGAAAAACATGCGAAGCCGATGATCTAATGACATAAATCAAGGAGCGGCAAAAACATCTCGAATAGAGAACAACTCGGTGGGATACGCTCCAGACATCAAAAGATCCTATTATGAGAGATGACGGAAGTGCAAGATCAATGCGAAAACACAAGCGACCTTTATGAAAGGAGACAAAACAGACAGTTATACAACAAAAACAAGCAAAACGGAAGAAGTCAAATTCAAAGTAAGAACACTCCCCCACTTCAGATAAGTGGCATTTCTTTCATTGCCCAAAACATTCAAGTGCTGCAAACCAGTTTGTTTTATTTTCATTGTTCATATTTAAGCTCCATTTATCTGATGATAATAATTTCATTATTCATTTAAATAAATGTTATATGTATTTAATAATTCGTTGTGTTCTTTGTTCACACTTGTTGTCAATCCCGTAAATCTTCGAACCCGGGAAAAAAACATTTTTATTTTTTATGAACGGAATTGTTGTGTGTTGCATTTACATCGCATAATTCCCCTGTGATGTGATAAAGCGATCGGAAGATACCGTTCGTAACACAATATATTCATAATAGATCAGATGTATATGGATTTTCATAACAAAAGAAAACTAAACAGATAATACCTGATGTAGTATTAGCACTGGGCGATCTATGCCGGCTTCCTCCAAAGGTGGAAGTTTTCAGGGAATATCAAATTCACAAGCGGCCCCAACTGCATGTATATCCCGATCATAGGAAGATTATATATCGCGCCTATCATTCCCAAACGGTCACCCATCTGGTATTGGCCAGGCCCAACGTCGCTTAACTTCGGTGATCTAACAAGATAAAAAAATTAAAATAAAGAAGTTCAAAATGATTAAAACTAACTATGAATCTCATTTTTGTATTTGGGAAATGTTTGTATTTTCTCCACATAACACAGATTTTTATTTGACTTTAAATGTAAAAATGTTTGTATTTTGTCCACATAACACAGATTTTTATATGACTTTAAATGTAAAAATGTTTGTATTTTGTCCACATAACACAGATTTTTATTTGACTTTAAATGTAAAAATGTTTGTATTTTCTCCACATAACACACATTTTTATTTGACTTTAAATGTAAAAATGTTTGTATTTTCTCCACATAACACACATTTTTATTTGACTTTAAATGTAAAAATGTACCACAACAGTTGAGTATTTTTTCTTCTTAAAATATAAATATAATTTTTAATAAGTATAATATATTTTCTTCTTTTTTATCCGAAGCAAATATCCTACTTCCAATCATTATTGTGATGTCATTATTGCTGATATTTGCAGCAGTGGTCATATATATCATGTAAGTATTTACTCACAATAATTGAACATTTCTAATATTAATTCTGTTCATATATATATGTTGTATTAGCCAACTAGTGATAAAGGAGTAAGACCACCACCCAATCCTCTGCCTATAGAAAGAACACGACTAGCTTTCTTAATTGAAAAAGGCAATCAGCCAATTTTCTGCTTATAAAAAGACCACCACCCAACCCTCCGCCTATAAAAAGGCCACTATCATTCCTCAGCCTATAAAAAAGGCTACCACTTAACAACTTCTCCTATAAAAAGCCACCACCTAGCTTTCCACCTATAAAAAAGACCACCACCCAGCTTCTCACCTATAAAAAGGCCACCATTTAGCCTTCTTTCTATCAAAAGTTAAAAACATTAGCCCTCTGGCTATAAAAAACATCACTCAGCCCTCCTATTATGAAAAGGCTACCATCTGCAATTTACTTATAAAAAATCAACAGAAGGCCAACACCTAGCCCTCCGTTTATTAAAAAGGGAGACACTAATATCTACAACAGTATATCATCTTCTTAACACTGCCGTTTTGCTATCAGTTTCAGGTCTATTTCTCCTCTATTTGTAAAGTGTCATAGAGCAGAGGAAAATATTAAGAATGACCGTTGAAATCAAAATGTGTTGGAATCACCACAGTAAAAATTATATTGTGATATACCACAGCTTTATGTTGGAGGTGCAGTATGTTTGCCAAAACGAGAAAAATAAAATATGTTATTGGGTTGTTAAGTCAAACTGGTGACCTCCTCAGATTTCTATGACTTCACTCTCAAGTCTTCTTCACGTAAGTTCTCCCCACTGAACCACATCCCGGTTTTGGCATCCTCAAAAGAACATCGCTGACAATTACACCTCCAGCAGTGACCAGCAAATCTGGTTCTGCTCTCTCTGATTTCTAGTTTCCTTACTATCATATACCTATAGACTTCCATATTCCAGACTTTATAAAACTCAAATTAATAGATTAACTGAAAGTAAAGAATTTGGTAGAATACATGGCAAAGTTGGCATCTCTTTTATCCAAGAGAGTGTCAGCTGAAGGGAAAGAACCTATAATTCCCAGCCTTTGTGTGCTTTTGATTCCTGGGAGAATGCTGTATAAAAATAATACAGCATTCTCCCCGGTATCAAAAGCACACAAAAGTGACACAAGAAGTATAATATTGGTTTAATAATATTAAACCAATTTAATATAAAATTATGATATGTTTATATCATTATTACTAGAACAATATATATATATATATATATATATATATATATATATATATATATATATATATATATATATATATATATATATATATATATAAATGTTTTCTGGTACAAAACTTTATTATTGCTATATACAGACCATATGTATTTAACATAATAAAATTAAAAGATAAGAGAATGAAAGGGCAAGCTGACCGGTTTCGAACCTTGCTCAACAGAGCTAGACCGAGGTTAAGATTAATAGAAAAAAAATGTTATGACATCACATACAGAAGTATTTCGAAAAAACATCAGATTTCAGTATTAAAAGACAACACCAGTAAAAGAACTTCAGAAATAGCAAAAATACAGCTAATTGAATAACAAATGAAACATTTGAAACATTCAAAGCATTCGCCATATAGGTTGAATCGAGAAGAAGAAATGACACAAGAGAATAATATATATATATATATATATATATATATGTGTGTGTGTGTGTGTGTGTGTGTGTCTTTTATTTACAAATTCTTTTGTTATAATTCAATATTTTAAATGCCGTGTATTTTTCATTGGGAATTATTATTCATGGAATTGTGTGGTTGTGAAAAAAACGGAAATGAAGCCGTCCAGTGCGGGGGAGGGGGGGATTTATGGGCTAGAATTGCCCCCACCCCCCAAAAAACATATGATGTTCGATTTTAGCATATACATGCTATGGACCCGGGCGGCTTCAGGTCTGTTCTTTTCACCACCACACACCAAAAATGTATTTGTTAATTCATTCTTTTACCTTTGACATTAGTGCTATTTTTAACTTGATGAAGTAATTTGTTCCAAAAATATATTACTCTATTGGAAAAAAAATCTAATTTTGTGAGTGAAAGGTAAGAAAAATGTTAGTGTAAATATAGAAAACCAAATAAACTACAGATGAAAACTCACAATTCTGACTAACATTTGTTTTACATTTATTTGCATAACAAAAATATAAAAAAGATTAACTACATTTATTTTTCAGGTATAAAAAGCTTAAGAAAAATAAAAAGAACGTATCATTACCAGAAAACATACCAATGGATTCCGGTAAGTTCATATGCTTAATTTATCTTTATTTAGTTCTATAAAGTTAGGTGCATGTATATGTTTATTTATTACTATATATAGGATTTGTGGTGAGGAGAAATGTGATTCGAACAAACGGCTAAAACCGACTGGCTTGAATAGCCAACCTCTTTCTTTCTTCGATTCGTTTGAATACACTCTCCTCTTTACTTTCAAAAGCAAATTAAAATTTTACACATGTTGTCGCTAAATCAGAATTTTCGGCCAATGAGACTGCTCGATGTAAACCCAAAATATAGTAAGCCTGTGTGAACTGAGAAACCCTATAAAAAGGAAAACTGAACAGGTAAAAACAGAAATTAAAGACGACGGACATCAAAAATGGACCCAAGAACATATACTCAATAGACCCTCCCCCTGCGCTTTTGTGAAATTTTAACAATAGGTATTAATAAATATTCCCCACATTTCAGTTTATTTAGAGCATTTTAAAGGGTTTTAGGGAGTATAATATGGGCACAACCTCTCATTTGAAAGTTCAAATATGTCAGATTGGCATCGAATATAGTAAAAAAAATTTAATTTCATGAAAATTTTCACAAAGAGCTTTTACCCACTCGTTCCCTTTTCATGAAATTAAATAAAATAAAATAGCAACTGCGTTTACAACACAGGATGATTAGTTAATTAGTTTAGGAGTGAATCATATACATAGAAATATATAAACATATACATATCCCTAACTTTTCATGAATAGATACATATGTGTGTGTGTTTGCGTGTAAGGGCGTGTGTGTATATAGAATTGTTTGAACACCTCTAATATTGTTTTTTCATTTTTACTATAGCTGTTGACGATTATTACGAAGATATCGAACCAATGAACAATGAAGAAAACATTTACATGAACTATGAAAATCGGCCAGAAAAGCTAGTATAAATCACTAAAGATAATCTCTTGTCTTATGTGAAAATGAAGAAAATGGACGATCTGCCATTTGCTGACGAATTTCTGGTGTGTTATTACAAAATTAATTTCATCTTTTTCTTAATTCAAGAAGAAACAATAACAATAAATAAGCAAAACCTCTTCCTATCAAAGTTCTTTGCTTTCTTATTTTTCGGACTTTCTTTAATAATGAGAAACACTAACATTACAAAGTTGAATGTAAAATCAGATATTAAAAAATATATAATAAAAATCTATTATATAAATCCCGCCTGTCTGTCTGTCTGTCTGTCTGTCTATCTGTATGTATGTATGTAAAGCTTCTCCTTCGAGGTACCCAACAAACGGTCACACGGGTGACATCATTCCGACCGGCCAGCCCAGGCACGTGTAATATCTCAGAACCGGGAAAAAAATGACTCTTCCAGGGTCGACTGAGCACTTTTCTCCAATGGGGGTGGTGGCTTTTTCCTCGATTTTCAACGTTATTTATACTAATTTTTTCTTTTCTTTCTTCTTTCCCTCTCACTCCCACACTTTCTACCTTTCTTTCTTAACTAGCTGGGCTACTCGGCGTTGCTCGGGGTCATAAAACATATAATTGAAGAAAAATCGTGGGGGGGGGGGCGGAGTCGGCAATCGCCGGTGGGGCGCCTCAGGCAAAATCTGGGGAGGGGGGATGTCGGCATTCGCCGGTGGGGCGCCTCAGGCCAAATTTGGGGAGGGGGAGTGTCGGTATTCGCCGGTGTGAGCGCCACAGGCCAAATTTGGGGGAAGTGAAATGTCGGCATGCGCCGGTGGGGCGCCTCAGGCCAAATTTGGGGGAGGGGGAATGTCGGCATTCGCCGGTGGGGCGCCTCAGGCCAAATTTGGGGGAGGGGGAGTGTCGGCATTCGCCGGTGTGAGCGCCTCAGGTCAAATTTGGGGGAGGACCGCCTCAGGCTAAATCTGGGGAGGGGGATGCTGTCGCCTCTAGCCAGTGTGAGAACCTCAGGCCGTACTTTAGGGGAGCACGTATCAACTAAGGAAAACAGAATTAAAAAAGTAAAATGACAGTCTGATTTTTTATTTGAGAGTGTAAGATCGACTAATGGATAAGACTAGATAATACACTTGATCTCAAGGCAACAATGCCGAGAACAGATATTCCTATTTATCTACGTCCCACAAAGTAGAATGTGACACAAGGTCGGAAAGTGGGAATTTGCACTCTAGAGGAAGAGTACGGAGTTTCTTAAAAAATTGCCTGGCCAGGGCGCCTCAGACAGTAAGCCATAGACTTACTCCTCCCCAAAGAGGGGAGGCAAAGCCTGGAAGGGGGTTAACCTCCCAGAACTGCACAGGACAGACCCATTAACCGGCGTAAATCAAGACACGAAGGCCAAGACAATACCAGTATGGGGTGCAGTATCCATCGGAACAGATACTACACTTTGATCTTTTTATTTACCTCCCCAGGAGGTTATGCACAAGGCCAGGTTCATCTTACTCCCACAAGGTAAGATGTGACCCAAGGTCGGGTCGGGAAAGTGGGACTTGAAAAGCCAGCGCCCGAGAAGGTGAGCACTCTGGCCATTAAAAATTGCCTGGGCAGCCCTGTCGGCATTCCCCGGTAGAGGCGCCTCAGGCAGTAAGCAATAAACTTACTCCTCCCCAAACAGGGGAGGCAAAGCCTGGGAGGGTGGACCTCCTAGAACTTCACAGGACAGTACCTCACCGGTCTACAGAGTGAGCATCCATCGGAACAGATACTACACTTTGATCTTTATTTACTCCTCCCGGAGTTAGGCACAAGGCCAGTTTTATCTTACTCCCACAAGTAAGATGTGACCACAGCTTGGGTCGAGAAAGTGGGGTTAAAAGCCAGCGCTCGAGAGGTGAGCACTCTGGCCATTTAAAAATTGCCTGGGCAGCCCCGTCGGCATTCCCCGGTAGGGACGCCTCAGACAGTAAGCAATAAACTTACTCCTCCCCAAAGAGGGGAGGCGAAGCCTGGGAGGGTGGACCTCCTAGAACTGCACAGGACAGGCGTGCAGTATCCATCGGAACAGATACTACACTTTGATCTTTATTTACTCCTCGCGGAGTTAGGCACAAGGCCAGTTTTATCTTACTCCCACAAGTAAGATGTGACCCAAGATCGGGTCGAGCAAGTGGGGTTAAAAGCCAGCGCTCGAGAGGTGAGCACTCTGGCCATTTAAAAATTGCCTGGGCAGCCCCGTCGGCATTCCCCGGTAGGGGCGCCTCAGACAGTAAGCAATAAACTTACTCCTCCCCAAAGAGGGGAGGCGAAGCCTGGGAGGGTGGACCTCCTAGAACTGCACAGGACAGGCGTGCAGTATCCATCGGAACAGATACTACACTTTGATCTTGGCCAAAATAGTTAGTAAAAGTATTCATAAGATATTAACCTCAGTACTGTCGTCGATTTTCCTTACTAAATTCATGAGTATTAATAAGTATGATTTTCTTTGAACAAACATTGATCAGTCAATCCGTCGACCTCCGTCCGTCTAGATACGTCCGTCCGTCTAGATACGTCCGTCCGTCTGTCCAGCTACGTCTGTCCGTCTGTCTGTCCAGATACGTCCGTCAGTTTAGATACGTCCGTCCGTAAATCGGTCCACTAACGGCCGTCCATCAGACGACCTACGTGCGTCCGTCTGTCTGTCTGTCTGTCTGTCTGTCTGTCCAGCTATGTGAGTCTATCTCTCCAACTACGTCTGTCCGTTTGTCTGTCAACATACTTCCGTTCATCTGTCAACCTACGTCTGTCCGTCCGTTTGTCTGTCCTACTATGTCAGTCCATCTCTCAACCTACGTCTGTCCGTCTGTCTGTCTGTCCAGCTACGTCCGTCGGTCTAGATACGTCCGTCGGTCTAGATACGTCTATCCATCAATCCGTCCCCTAACGTCTGTCCGTCTGTCTGTCCAGCTACGTCTGTCCGTCTGTCTGTCTGTCCAGCTACGTCCGTCCGTCTAGATACGTCCGTCCGTAAATCCGTAAATCTTGCCCTAAATTATGTCCGGTTGTATCAGGTCATCCCATAAGTTATGTCCGGATGCATCAATAACATCATAGGAAGGCTACGTTAAGAGTGTTCAGTGAAACAAGAGTTGCTCAATCCCATCCGCACCTGGCAACCGGTAAGAGTGATTTTAGTAGTGCTCAGTAGGCCGGCTTGATTTTCAAAGTACTCGGCGTTGTCCGGGACAAAGGTGCTCAAAGTCCTAGATAGAGCTACTGTAGTGATAGGTTTGGATAATATTTTTACAGCATCTACGCTGAAAAGGAGGAGGAATCAGTAAGAGTGCTTTTAGTAGTGCTCTGTGTGCCTGTTTGATTTTCTAAGTACTCGGCGTTGTCCGGGAAAAAATTGCTCAATATCCTAGATAGAGCTGCTGTAGTGATAGATTTGTATATGATATTTAAACAGCATCTACGCTTCTTTTCGGACTATTGTGCAGATGAAAAAGAGGAGGAATCGGTAAGAGTGCTTTTAGTAGTTCTCTGTATACCTACTTGATTTTCTAAGTACTCGGCGTTGTCCGGGAGAAAATTGCTCAATATCCTAGATAGAGCTGCTGTAGTGATAGGTTTGTATAATATTTAAACAACATCTACGCTTCTTTTCGGACTATTGTGCAGATGAAAAAGTGGAGGAATCGGTAAGAGTGCTTTTACTAGTGCTCTGTATGCCTCCTTGATTTTCTAAGTACTCGGCGTTGTCAGGGAGAAAATTGCTCAATATCCTAGATAGAGCTACTGTAGTGATAGGGTAGTATAATATTTTAAGAGCATCTACGCTGAAAAGGAGGAAGAATCGGTAAGAGTGTATTTAGTAGAGCTCTGTATGCCTCCTTGATTTTCTAAGTACTCGGCGTTGTCCGGGAGAAAAGTGCTCAATATCCTAGATAGAGCTACTGTAGTGATAGGTTTGGATAATATTTTAACAGCATCTACGCTGAAAAGGAGGAAGAATCGGTAAGAGTGCTTTTAGTAGTGCTCTGTGTGCCTCCTTGATTTTCTAAGTACTCGGCGTTGTCCGGAAGAAAAGTGCTCAATATCCTAGATAGAGCTGCTGCAGTGATACATTTGTATTATATTTTAACACCATTTACGTTTTATTTTCGGACTATTGTGCAGATGAACAAGAGGAGGAATCAGTAAGAGGGATTTTAGTAGTGCTCTCGATGCTCTCTTTATTTTCTAAGTGTTCGGCATTGTCCGGGAGAAAAGTGCTCAATGTCCTAGATAGAGCTACTGTAGTGATAGGTTTGTATAATATTTTTACACCATCTACGCTTCTCTTCAGACTATTGTGTCCATGGAAATGAGTGGAAATCAGTAAGAGTGCTTTTAGTAGTGCTCTGTATGCCTCCTTGATTTTCTAAGTACTCGGCGTTGTCCGGGAGAAAAGTGCTCAATAGCCTATATATAGCTGCTGTAGTGATAAGTTTGTATAATATTTTAACGCCATCTACGTTTCCCTTCGGACTATTTTGCAGATGAAAAGGAGGAGGGATCAGTAACAGTGATTTCAGTAGTGCTCTGGAGGTCTTCTTGATTTTCTAAATATTCGGCATTGTCCGGGAGAACAGTGCTCAATATCCTAGATAGAGCTACAGTAGTGATAAGATTAATAATATTTTAACGCCATCTACGTTTCTCTTCGGACTATTGTGCAGATGAAAAGGAGGGGGGATCGGTAAGAGTGATTTCAGAAGTGCTCTGGATGCCTTCTTCATTTTCTTAATACTCGGCGTTGTCCGGGAGAACAGTGCTCAATATGCTAGATAGAGCTACTGTAGTGATAAGTTTGCCATCTACTTTTCTCTTCAGACTATTGTGCAGGTGAAAAGGAGGGGGGTTCAGTAAGAATGATTTTAGTAGTGCTCTGGATGCCTCCTTGATTTTCTAAGTGCTCGGCATTGTCCGGGTGAAAATTGCTCAATGTCCTAGATAGAGCTACTGTAGTGATAGGTTTGTATAATATTTTAACAGCATCTACGCTTCTCTTCAGACTATTGTGCCCATGAAAATGAGGGGGAATCAGTAACAGTGGTTTTAGTAGTGCTCTAAAGACCTCCTTGATTTTCTAAGTACTCGGCGTTGTCCGGGAGAAAAGTGCTCAATGTCCTAGATAGAGCTACTGTGCAGATGAAAAAGAGAGGGGATCAGTAAGGGGGTGCTTCTGGTGCTTCTACAATATAGGACCTGGAGGCTTCTGCAGAATAGGAAACATGGGTTCTTCTGCAGTATAGGGGCCAGGGGTGCTTCTACAGTATGAGACCCAACACCGGGGGTGTTTCTACAATATAGGACTTGGAGACTTCTGCAGAATAGCGACCATGGGGGAAGATGAACAAAAATTTCTTGGGGGTGGGGGGCAAAAAATGTCTTTTTTTCTGTTTTTAACTAAAAATATTAATATTCATGATAGTGACAATACATGAATGAACACTATTTTGTTTTTCTGACACGACAGAGGCGCATTAATATGAGTTCTTAGGTATGCGAACTGGGCTGGAGATAGGTACATATATAGTATGTGCACCCTTGCAGAGATAGATAAGTATATAGTATTCGCACCAGGGCGGCGATAGGTACGAATATAGTATGCGCACCGCACCGGCGATAAGTATATATATAGTATGTGCACTTAGGTGGCAATAGGTATGTATATAGTAGTGCATAGGGGTGGCGATAGGTACGTATTTAGTATTCGCACCGGGGTGGCGATATGTACATATTTAGTATAGGCACTGGGGCAGCGATAGGTACATATATAGTATGCACACCGGGGCGGCGATAGGTATGTATTTAGCATTCACACCAAGGCGGCGATAGGTACGTATTTAGCATTCAAGGGTGGCGATAGGTACATATATAGCATGTGCACATGGGCGGCAATAAGTACGTATATAGCATGTGCACCAGGGCAGTGATAGGTATGTATTTAGCATGCGTTCAGGGGCGGCGATCGGTACATATATAACACGCGCACCGGGGCAGCGATAGGTACGTATATAGCACGTGCACAAGGGCGGCGAAAGGTACGTATTTAGCATTCGCACCGGGGTGGCAATAGGTACGTATTTAGCATTCAGGGGTGGCGATAGCTACGTATATAGCATGTGCACATGGGTGGTAATAAGTACGTATTATAGCATGCGCACCGGGGTGGTGATAGGTATGTATTTAGCATGCGCACCGGGGCAGCGATAGGTACGTATATAATACACACACCGTGGCGGCGAAAGGTACATATTTAACATTCGCACTGGGGCAGGGATAGGTAAGTATTTAACATTTGCACCGGGGCGGCGATATGTATGTATTAAGCATCTGCACTGGGCCGGCGATAGGTACGTATTTAGCATTCGCACCAAGGGGGCAATATGTACATATTAAGTATTCGCACTGGTGCAGCGATTAGTACTTATATAGTATGTGCACTTGGGCGGCGATAGGTACTTATATAGTATGCGCACCGCGGTGGCAGTAGATATGTATATAGTATGAACACCGAGTCAGAGATAAGTACCTATATAAAAGGCGCAGATAGAGGTGTTACTTTTTATAGAAATATGTCATACTATTGCCCTGGGCAACGTAGGAGAAATAGTGGGGAAGAAACAGCTTTCGCAAAAGGCAAAATTAGAAAGTACTGGTGAAAGGGGGCAACCAGGGAAGAGAAAAGTAGAAAGATAAAGAGACGGCTATAGAGAGAGGGAGAGAAATAGAGATTTTAAGATAAAGATGTTACACACGCGATTTTTCTTCAATTATATGTTTTTATGACCCTGAGCACGCCGGGTAGCCCCGCTAGTCTATTATATAAATCTCACCTGTCTGTCTGTATGTATGTATGTATGTATGTATGTATGTTAATCTTCTCCTCCGAGATTACCCAACAAACACTCACACAGTTGACATCATTCCAACCAGCCAGCCTCCGGACGTGTATTGCCTCAGAATCGGAAAAAAAATTGACCATTTCGGGGTCAACTGAGCACTTTTCTCCAATGGGGGTGGCTATTCTCTCAATTTTTCAACGTTATTAAGTACTAATTTGAGAAGAAACCAATGCTATCATATATACATTGAGAATAAAAGCAAGTCACGATAAACCAAACATGGCGTCATAGGAAGGGAGTGCAGGGAAGAAATTCACTCACACTAAACCCTTTTTTTCCTTTCTTTCTTCTTTCCCTCTCACTCCCACACTTTCTACCTTTCTTTCTCAACTAACAGACGCTAATATTCCTTCCCCCTCCCTTCCTCCCTATGCCCGTTCTGTGATCATGATATAATCTATTCAAGCATTACCTCCTCCTTTTTTGAGAAGTGTAGAATTTCACTCACACTACAAACTTTTTTCCTTTCTTTCTTCTTTCCCTCTCACTCCCACACTTTATACCTTTCTTTCTTAATTAACAGACGCTAACATTCCTTCCCCCCTCCCTTCCTCCCTATGCCCGTTCTGTTATCATGATAAAATCCTTTCATGCATTACCTCCTCCTTTTTTGAGGAGTGTAGAATTTCACTCACACAACAACCTTTTTTTCCTTTCTTTCTTTTTTCCCTCTCATCCAACACTTTCTACCTTTCTTTCTTAATTAACAAACGCAAACATTCATTCCCCCCCCCTTCCTCCCTATGCCCGTTCTGTTATCATGATATAATCCTTTAAGGCATTACCTCCTCCTTTTTTGAGAAGTGTAGAATTTCACTCAACTACAACCCGGTCTTGCCCTCAATTCTGTCCAGTTGTATCAGATCATCCCATAAGTTCTGTCCGGACGCATCAATAACATCATAGGAAGGCTACGTTAAGAGTGTGTAGTGAAAAAGGGTTGCTCAATCACATCCGCACCTGACAACCGATAAGAGTGACTTCAGTAGTGCTCAGGAGGCCTCCTTGATTTTCAAAGGAATGTTGGTGTTTCTGAAGTATAATGGTCGGTAGAAATATTGGGGCTTCTAAAGTATAACGGTCCCACATGGAATAGAAAAAAGAAAAAAATGCTATCATGTGTAATTTGAGAAATAATGCAAAGTCACGATTGTAACAGGAAATGATGTCAGAGGAAATGAGTGTAGGGAAGAAAATCCCTCACACTACAACCCTTCTTTTCCTCTCACTCCCACCCTTTCTACCTTCTTTTCTTAATTAATATTCCTTCCTCCCTATGCCCGTTCTGTTGTCATGATACCACCGTCCTAGGCATTACCTCCTCCTTTTTGAAAGGTGTGGAGATAGTGTAGTATCTGTTGAGAGGAGAGAGTGTAAGAATTCAGCGGTGTGACCGCCTCAGACCAAATTGGGGGGGAGGTCAGCATTCGCCGGTGTGAGCGCCTCAAGCCAAATTTGGAGGGGGGAAATCTCAGGAAATTTGAGGAGGGGAGAGAGTCGGCATTCGCTGGTGGGGCGCCTCAGGCCAAAATTGCACCGTGTTTGGTACACTACAGCAGATGCACCAGGTTTGGTACATTTACAGTAGACGCACCAGGTTTGGGACTCTTACAGCAGACGCACCAAGTTTGGAACTCTTACAGCAGATGCACCGTGTTTGCTACTCTTACAGTACATGCACCAGGTTTGGGACTCTTACAGCAAACGCACCAGGTTTGGGACTCTTACAGCAGATGCACAGTGTTTGGGACTCTTACAGCAGACGCACCAGGTTTGAGACTCTTACAGCAGACGCACCAGGTTTTGTACTCTTACAGCTGATGCACCAGGTTTGGGACTCTTACAGTACATGCACCAGGTTTGGGACTCTTACAGCAAACGCACCAGGTTTGGGACTCTTACAGCAGACGCACCAGGTTTTGTACTCTTACAGCTGATGCACCAGGTTTGGTACTCTTACAGCAGACGCACCAGGTTTTGTACTCTTACAGCTGATGCACCAGGTTTGGTACTCTTACAGCAGACACACCAGGTTTTGTACTCTTACAGCAGACGCACCAGGTTTGGTACTCTTACAGCAGACGCACCAGGTTTTGTACTCTTACAGCTGATGCACCAGGTTTGGTACTCTTACAGCAGACGCACCAGGTTTGGTACTCTTACAGCGTGTCGCACTATGTTTGAGATTCTTACAGCAGACGCAGCGTGTTTGGTACTCTTACAGCAGACGCACCGTGTTTGAGACTCTTACAGCAAGCGCACCAGGTGTTGTACTCTTATAGCTGATGCACCAGGTTTCGGACTCTTACAGCAGATGCACCATGTTTGGTACTCTTACAGCAGACGCACCAGGTTTGGGACTCTTACAGCAGACACACCAGGTTTGGGACTCTTACAGCAGATGCACTGTGTTAGGGACTCTTACAGTACACGCACCAGGTTTGGTACTCTTACAGCAGACACACCAAGTTTGGGACACTTACAGCAGACGCACCAGGTTTAGGACTCTTACAGCAGATGCACCATGTTTGGTACTCTTACAGCAGACGCACCAGGTTTGGGACTCTTACAGTACATGCACCAGGTTTGGGACTCTTACAGCAAACGCACCAGGTTTGGGACTCTTACAGCAGATGCACAGTGTTTGGGACTCTTACAGCAGACGCACCATGGTTTGAGACTCTGACAGCAGACGCACCAGGTTTTGTACTCTTACAGCTGATGCACCAGGTTTTGTACTCTTACAGCAGACGCACCAGGTTTTGTACTCTTACAGCTGATGCACCAGGTTTTGTACTCTTACAGCAGACGCACCAGGTTTTGTACTCTTACAGCTGATGCACCAGGTTTGGTACTCTTACAGCAGACGCACCAGGTTTTGTACTCTTACAGCTGATGCACCAGGTTTGGTACTCTTACAGCAGACACACCAGGTTTTGTACTCTTACAGCAGACGCACCAGGTTTGGTACTCTTACAGCTGATGCACCAGGTTTGGTACTCTTACAGCAGACGCACCAGGTTTTGTACTCTTACAGCTGATGCACCAGGTTTGGTACTCTTACAGCAGACGCACCAGGTTTGGTACTCTTACAGCGGGACGCACCATGTTTGAGATTCTTACAGCAGACGCAGCGTGTTTGGTACTCTTACAGCAGACGCACCGTGTTTGAGACTCTTACAGCAAGCGCACCAGGTGTTGTACTCTTATAGCTGACGCACCAGGTTTGGGACTCTTACAGCAGATGCACCATGTTTGGTACTCTTACAGCAGACGCACCAGGTTTGGGACTCTTACAGCACACGCACCAGGTTGGGGACTCTTACAGCAGACACACCAGGTTTGGGACTCTTACAGCAGATGCACTGTGTTAGGGACTCTTACAGTACACGCACCAGATTTGGTACTCTTACAGCAGACACACCAAGTTTGGGACACTTACAGCAGACGCACCAGGTTTAAGACTCTTACAGACGACGCACCAGGTTTTGTACTCCTACAGCAGACACACCAGGTTTGGTACTCTTACAGCAGACCCACAAGGTTTTGTACTCTTACAGCTGATGCACCAGGTTTGGTACTCTTACAGCAGACACACCAGGTTTGGTACTCTTACAGCTGAAGCACAATGTTTGGTACTCTTACTGCAGACGCGCCAGGTTTGGGACTCTTACAGCAAACGCACAGTGTTTGGGACTCTTACAGCTGACACACCAGTTTTGAGACTCTCACAGCAGACGCACCATGTTTGGGACTCTTACAGCAGACGTACCAGGTTTCAGACACTTACAGTAGACGCACAATGTTTTGTACTCTTACAGCAGACACACCAGGTTTGGGACACTTAACAGCAGACGCACAATGTTTGGTACTCTTACTGCAGACGCACCAGGTTTGGGACTCTTACAGCAAACGCACAGTGTATAGGACTCTTACAGCTGACGCACCAGGTTTAAGACACTTACAGTAGACGCACCAGGTTTGGGACACTTACAGCAGACGCCCCAGATTTACAGTGACTTGTTGGGCTATAACCACTCTATATATGTATAAAAAAAAGAAATAAGAAGAACTTAACAAGTAGACGTTTACAGTGACCCGTTGGGTAATACCACTCTATATATGTATAAGAAAAGAAAAAAAGAAGAATTTTAAAAGTAGACGTTTACAGTGACCCGTTGGGTCATAACCACTCCATATATGTATAAAATAGAAAAAAAGAATTCAAAAAGTCGACGTTTACAGTGACCCGTTGGGTCATAACCACTCTATATATGTATAAAAAAAAAGAAAAAAAGAAGAATTTAACAATTAGACGTTTACAGTGACCCGTTAGGGCATAACCACTCTATATTTGTATAAAATAAGAAAAAAATAATAATTTAACAAGTAGACGTTTACAGTGACCCGATGGGTCATAACCACTCTATATATGTATAAAAAAAATAAAAAAAGAATTTAACAAGTAGACGTTTACAGTGACCCGTTGGGTCATAACCACTCTGTATATGTATTAAAAAGAAAAAAGGACAATTTAACAAGTAGACGTTTACAGTGACCCGTTGGTTCATAACAACTCTTAATATTAATTAAAAAAGAAGAATTTAAAAAGTAGACGTTTACAGTGACCCGTTGGGTCATAACCACTCTGTATATATATAAAAAAGAAAAAAAGGAAGAATTTAACAAGTAGACATTTACAGTTATCCGTTAGGTCATAACCACTCTCTATATATATATAAAAAAGAAAAAATGAAGAATTTTACAAGATGACGTTTACAGTGACACGTTGGGTTATAACGACTCTATATATGTATAAAAAAAAGAAAACAAGAAGAGTTTAACAATTAGACGTTTAAAGTGACCCGTTAGGTCATAACCACTCTATATTTGTATAAAACAAGAAAAAAATAATAATTTAACAAGTAGACGTTTACAGTGACACGTTGGGTCATAACCACTCTAAATATCTATAAAAAAAATAAAAAAAGAATTTAACAAGTAGACGTTTACAGTGACCCGTTGGTTCATAACCACTCTAAATATAAATTAAAAAAGAAGAATTTAAAAAGTAGACGTTTACAGTAATCCGTTGGGTCATAACCACTCTATATATATATAAAAAAGAAAAAATGAAGAATTTTACAAGTCTACGTTTACAGTGACCCGTTGGGTCATAACTACTCTATATTTGTATAAAAAAGAATAAAAAGGAGAATTTCAAAAGTAGACGTTTACAGTGACCCGTTTAGTCATAACCACTCTGAATATGTATAAAAAAGAAAAAAAAAGAATTTAAAAAGTAGACGTTTACAGTGACCCGTTGAGCAATAACCACTCTATATTTGTATAAAACAAGAAAAAAAGAAGAATTTAAAAAGTAGACGTTTACAGTGACCCGATGGGTCATAACCACTTTATATGTGTATAAAAAAAGTAAAAAACTTAACAAGTAGACGTTTACAGTGACCCTTTCGGTCTAACCACTCTATATATGTATAAAAATAAGAAAAAAAAAAGAATTTTACAAGTAGACGTTTACAGTGACCCGTTGGGTCATAACCACTCTATATATGTATAAAAAAGAAAAAAGAAGAACTTATCTAGTAGACGTTTACAGTGACCCGTTGGGTCATAACCACTCTATATATGTATAAAATAAAAAAGAATTTAAAAAGTAGACGTTTACAGTGACCCGTTGAGTCATAACCACTGTGTATATATATAAAAAAAGAAAAAAGAAGAGTTTAACAAGTAGACGTTTACAGTTACCCGTTGGGTCATAACCACTTTATATGTGTATAAAAAAAGTTAAAAAAACTTAACAAGTAGATGTTTACAGTGACCCGTTCGGTCATAACCACTCTATATATGTATAAAAAAGAAAAAAAGAAGAATTTAAAAAGTAGACGTTTGCAGTGACCCGTTGGGTCATAACCACTCTATATATGTATAAAAAAAAGAAATAAAAAAGAATTTAGCAAGTAGACGTTTACAGTGACCCGTTGAGTCATAACCACTCTATATATGTATAAAAAATAGAAAAAAAGAAGAATTTAACAAGTAGACGTTTACAGTGACCCGTTGACCCGTTGGGTCATAACCACTCTAAAAAAAGAAGAATTAAAAAAGTAGACGTTTCAGTGACACGTTAAGTCATAACCACTCTATATATGGATAAAAATAGAAGAATTTAAAAAGTAGACGTTTACAGTGACCCGTATGGTCATAACCACTCTGTATATGTATAAAAAAGAAAAAAAACGAATTTAAAAAGTAGACGTTTACAGTGACCCGTTGAGTCATAACCACTGTGTATATGTATAAAAAAAGAAAAGAAAAATTGAACAAGTAGACGTTTACAGTGACCCGATGGGTCATAACCACTCTATATATGTATAAAAAAAAGAAAAAAAGAATTAAACAAGTGGACGTTTACAGTTACCCGTTGGGTCATAACCACTCTATATTTGTATAAAACAAGAAAAAAAAGAAGAATTTAACAAGTAGACGTTTACAGTGACACGTTGAGTCATAACCACTCTATATATGTATAAAAAAGAAAAAAAAAGAATTTACCTAGTAGATGTTTACAGTGACCCATATGGTAATAACCACTCTATATTTGTATAAAAAAGAAAAAAGAAGAATTAAAAAAGTAAACGTTTACAGTGACCCGTTGGGTCATAACTACTTTATATATGTATAAAAAAAGAAAAAGAACTTAACAAGTACACGTTTACAGTGACCCGTTAGGTCATAACTACTCTATATATGTATAAAAAAAAAGAAAAACAATTTTTAAAGTAGACGTTTACAGTGACCCGTTGGGTCATAACCAAAATTATTTCTCAGGGTTGGGAGAGAGTAAAATTAATAATATTTCTTATTGTAGGGGGATAGTGAAAGTTTTAAGGGGTGGGTGGGGTTGGGTGGAGGGTAAAGATGTTTAATGGGTGTGGGCCAAATTTTTTAAAAAAGAAAAAAAAAGAATTTACCTAGTAGACGTTTACAGTGACCCATATGGTAATAACCACTCTATATATGTATAAGAAAAGTAAAAAAGAAGAATTTAAAAAGTAGACGTTTACAGTGACCCGTTGGGTCATAACCACTCCATATATGTATAAAATAGAAAAAAAAGGATTCAAAAAGTCGACGTTTACAGTGACCCGTTGGGTCATAACAACTCTATATATGTATAAAAAAAAGAAAAAAGAAGAATTTAACAAGTAAACATTTACAGTGACCCGCTAGGTCATAACCACTCTATATTTGTATAAAACAAGAAAAAAATAATAATTTAACAAGTAGACGTTTACAGTGACCCGTTGGGTCATAACCACTCCATATATGTATAAAATAGAAAAAAAAGGATTCAAAAAGTCGACGTTTACAGTGACCCGTTGGGTCATAACAACTCTATATATGTATAAAAAAAAGAAAAAAAGAAGAATTTAACAAGTAGACATTTACAGTGACCCATTAGGTCATAACCACTCTATATTTGTATAAAACAAGAAAAAAATAATAATTTAACAAGTAGACGTTTACAGTGATCCGTTGGGTCATAACAACTCTTAATATTAATTAAAAAAGAAGAATTTAAAAAGTAGACGTTTACAGTGACCCGTTGGGTCATAACCACTCTATATATGGATAAAAATAGAAGAATTTAAAAAGTAGACGTTTACAGTGACCCGTATGGTCATAACCACTCTGTATATGTATAAAAAAGAAAAAAAACGAATTTAAAAAGTAGACGTTTACAGTGACCCGTTGAGTCATAACCACTGTGTATATGTATAAAAAAAGAAAAGAAAAATTGAACAAGTAGACGTTTACAGTGACCCGATGGGTCATAACCACTCTATATATGTATAAAAAAAAGAAAAAAAGAATTAAACAAGTGGACGTTTACAGTTACCCGTTGGGTCATAACCACTCTATATTTGTATAAAACAAGAAAAAAAAGAAGAATTTAACAAGTAGACGTTTACAGTGACACGTTGAGTCATAACCACTCTATATATGTATAAAAAAGAAAAAAAAAGAATTTACCTAGTAGATGTTTACAGTGACCCATATGGTAATAACCACTCTATATTTGTATAAAAAAGAAAAAAGAAGAATTTAAAAAGTAGACGTTTACAGTGACCCGTTGGGTCATAACTACTTTATATATGTATAAAAAAAGAAAAAGAACTTAACAAGTACACGTTTACAGTGACCCGTTAGGTCATAACTACTCTATATATGTATAAAAAAAAAGAAAAACAATTTTTAAAGTAGACGTTTACAGTGACCTGTTGGGTCATAACCAAAATTATTTCTCAGGGTTGGGAGAGAGTAAAATTAATAGTATTTCTTATTGTAGGGGGATAGTGAAAGTTTTAAGGGGTGGGTGGGGTTGGGTGGAGGGTAAAGATGTTTAATGGGTGTGGGCCAAATTTTTTAAAAAAGAAAAAAAAAGAATTTACCTAGTAGACGTTTACAGTGACCCATATGGTAATAACCACTCTATATATGTATAAGAAAAGTAAAAAAGAAGAATTTAAAAAGTAGACGTTTACAGTGACCCGTTGGGTCATAACCACTCCATATATGTATAAAATAGAAAAAAAAGGATTCAAAAAGTCGACGTTTACAGTGACCCGTTGGGTCATAACAACTCTATATATGTATAAAAAAAAGAAAAAAGAAGAATTTAACAAGTAAACATTTACAGTGACCCGCTAGGTCATAACCACTCTATATTTGTATAAAACAAGAAAAAAATAATAATTTAACAAGTAGACGTTTACAGTGACCCGTTGGGTCATAACCACTCCATATATGTATAAAATAGAAAAAAAAGGATTCAAAAAGTCGACGTTTACAGTGACCCGTTGGGTCATAACAACTCTATATATGTATAAAAAAAAGAAAAAAAGAAGAATTTAACAAGTAGACATTTACAGTGACCCGTTAGGTCATAACCACTCTATATTTGTATAAAACAAGAAAAAAATAATAATTTAACAAGTAGACGTTTACAGTGATCCGTTGGGTCATAACAACTCTGTATATGTATAAAAAGGAAAATAGGACAATTTAAAAAGTAGACGTTTACAGGGACCCATTGGTTCATAACCACTCTAAATATAAATTAAAAAAGAAGAATTTAAAAAGTAGACGTTTACAGTGACACGTTGGGTCATAACCACTTTATATATGTATAAAAAAGAAAAAAAGAAGAATTTAAAAAGTAGACGTTTACAGTGACCCGTTTGCTCATAACCACTCTATATATGTATAAAAAAAAGAAAAAAGGAGAATTTCAAAAGTAGACGTTTACAGTGACCCGTTGGGTCATAATCACTCTATATATGTATAAAAAAAGAATTTAAAAAGTAGACGTTTACAGTGACCCGTTGAGTCATAACCACTCTGTATATGTCTAACAAAGAAAAAAAAAGAATTTAAAAAGTAGACGTTTACAGTGACCCGTTGAGTCATAACAACTCTATATATGTATAAAAAATAGAAAAAAAGAAGAATTTTACAAGTAGACGTTTACAGTGACCCGTTTGGTCATAACCACTCTATATATGTATAAAAAAAGAAAAAAAGAAGAACTTAAGTAGACGTTTACAGTGACCCGTTGGGTCATAACCACTCTATATATGTAGAAGAAAAGAAAAAAAGAAGAATTTAAAAAGTAGACGTTTACAGTGACCCGTTGGGTCATAACCACTTTATATATGTATAAAAAAAAGAAAAAGGAGTATTTAAAAAGTAGACGTTTACAGTGACCCGTTGGGTCATAACCACTCTATATATGTATAAAAAAAGAATTTAAAAAGTAGACGTTTACAGTGACCCGTTTGGTCAGAACCACTCTGTATATGTATAAAAAAGAAAAAAAAAGAATTTAAAAAGTAGACGTTTACAGTGACCTGTATGGTAATAACCACTCTATATGTGTATAAAAAAAGTTTTAAAAAACTTAACAAGTAGACGTTTACAGTGACCCGTTGGGTCATAACCACTCTATATATGTATAAAAAAAAGAAAAAAAGAAGAATTTAACAAGTAGACGTTTACAGTGACCCGTTTCGTTATAACAACTCTATATATGTATAAAAAAAAGAAAAAAGAAGAATTTAACAAGTAGACGTTTACAGTGACCCGTTGGGTCATAAACACTCTATATTTGTATAAAACAAGAAAAAAAGAATAATTTAACAAGTAGACGTTTACAGTGACCCGTTGGGTCATAACTACTCTATATATGTATAAAAAAAAAGAAAAACAATTTTTAAAGTAGACGTTTACAGTTACCCGTTGGGTCATAACCAAAATTATTTCTCAGGGTTGGGAGAGAGTAAAATTAATAATATTTCTTATTGTAGGGGGATAGTGAAAATTTTAAGGGGTGGGTGGGGTTGGGTGGAGGGTAAAGATGTTTAAGGGGTGTGGGCCAAATTTTTTAGGGGTGGGGCATTTTTTTTTATTAACTTAATATATATCCCAGGGTTAGTGGAGAGTAAAAATTTTGAGTCGTAGGTGGGGAGAGCTAAATCTATTTGGGGGCCTGAGTCTGAAGGGTAAAAGTTTTGGGTGAGTCATGGAATTATTTTTTCTTTTACTTATACAGGGCTCATTAATATGAGTTCTTTTTTTTGACACGACAGGGACGCATTAATATAAGTTCTTAGGTATGTTAACTGGGCTGGATATAGGTACATATATAGTATGTTCACCGTTGCAGAGATAGGTAATTATAAAGTATGCCTACCGGGGTGGTGATACATATAAATATAGTATGCGCACCGGGGCAGCGATAGGTATATATATAGTATGTGCACCAGGGTGGCAATAGGTACGTATATAGTAGTGCATAGGGGTGGCGATAGGTACGTATATAGCATGTGCACAGGGGTGGCAATAAGTATGTGTATAGCATACGCACCAGGGTGGTAATATGTATGTATCTAGCATGCACTCTGGGGCGGCGAGCAGTACGTATATAGCATGCGCACCAGAGCAGCGATAGGTACGTATATAGCATGCGCACCGGGGCAGCGATAGGTACGTATTTAGCATTCGCACCGGGGCGGCGATAAGTACGTATTTAGCATTCGCACCGGGGCAGTGATAGGTACGTATTTAGCATTTGCACCGTGGCGGCGATAGTTACTCATATAGTATCTGCACTGGGACGGCGATATGTACGTATATAGTATGTGCACTGGGGCGGCGATAGGTATGTATATAGTATGCACACCGGGGCAGAGATATATACCTATATAGAAGGCGCAGACAGAGGTTGTACTTTTTATAGAAATATGTCATACTATTACCCTGGGCAACATAAGAGGAATAGTGGGGAAGAAACAGCTTTCGCAAAAGGCAAAATGCGAAAGTAGCACTGAAATAGGGCGACCAGGGAAGAGAAAAGTAGAAAGATAAAGAGACGGCTATAGAGAGAGGGAGAGAAGTAGAAGTTTGAATATAAAGATGTTACATACGCGATTTTTCTTCAATTATATGTTTTTATGACCCCGAGCAACGCCGGGTAGCCCTGCTAGTCTATTATATAAATCTCACCTGTCTCTCTGTATGTATATATGTATGTACCCAACAAACACTCACACAGTTGACATCATTCTAACGAGCCAGCCTCCAGACGTGTTTTGTATCAGAATCGGAAAAAAAAAATTGACCCTTTCGGGGTAAACGGAGCACTTTTCTCACATGGGGGTGGCTTCTTTATCACTTTTCTAATGTTATTTAGTAGTAATTGAAGAAAAAACAATGCTATCATGTATAATTTGAGAAATAATGCAAAGTCACGATATTAACAGGAAATGACGTCAGAGGAAAGGAGTGTCGGGAAGAAAATCACTCACACTACCATCCTTCTTTCCCTCTCACTCCCACCCTTTCTACCTTCAATTCTTAATTAATATTCCTTCCTTCCTATGCACGTTCTGTTGTCATGATAACAACCTCCTAGGTATTACATCCTCCTTTTTGAGAGTTATGGAGATAGTGTAGTATCTGTTGAGAGGAGAGAGTGTCGGCATTCGGCGGTGTGAGTTTATAGTGAGTCAAGAGTTGCTAAATCCTAACGAAACATGAGTTCATAGTGAAGCAAGGGTTGCTAATCTCTATCGGCACTTTTTTGAACATGAGTCTATAGTGAAGCAAGGGCTGCTTAATCCATATCGGAACTTTTTTGAACATGAGTCCATAGTGAAGCAATGGTTGCTTCATCCCTAACAGCACAAATTTAAACATGAGTTTATAGTGAAGCAACGGTTTCTAATCTCTACCGGCACTTTTTTGAACATGAGTTTATAGTGAAGCAAGGGTTGCTTTATAATAACGGCACTTTTTTGACACATGAGTCAATAATGAAGCAAGGATAGCTTAATTCCGAACAGCACGTTTTTGAACATGAGTTTATAGTTAAGCAAGGGTTGCTTAATCCATGACGGCACTTTTTTGAACATGAGTCCATAGTGAAGCAAGGGTTGCTTAATTCCGAACGGCACTTTTTGAACATGAGTTTATAGTGAAGCAAGAGTTGCTTAATCCTAACGGCACCTTTATTGAACATGAGTCCAAAGTGAAGCAAGAGTTGCTTTATCCCTAACGACCTGACGACCCAGGTGTGGGTACCCTTTGACCTGACGAAGTATATGTAGGTACCCTTCGACCTGACGAAGTATGTGTGGGTACCCTTCGACTTGACGAAGTATGTGTAGGTACCCTTCGAGCTTACGAAGTATGTGTGGGTACCTTTCGACCTGACGAAGTATGTGTGGGTACCCTGCAACCTGAAAAAGTATGTGTGGATACCCTTCGACCTTACGAAGTATGTTTGGGTACCCTTCAACCTGATGCACTAGGTGCGGGTACCCTTCGACCTGACAAAGTATGTGTGGGTACTCTTCGACCTGACAATTTATGTGTGGGTACCCTTCGACCTGACTTACCATGTGCGAGTACACATTCGACCTGACGCACCATGTGTAGGTACACTTTTGACCTGGTGAAGTATGTGAAGGTACCCTTCGACCAGAAGAAGTATGTGTGGGTACCCCTTGACCTGCCGAAGTTTGTGTGGGTACCCTTCGACCTGACGAAGTATGTGTGGGTACCCTTCGATCTGCTGAAGTATGTATGGTTACCCTTCGACCTGACGGAGTATGTGTGGGTACCCTTCGACCTGACAAAGTATGTGTGGGTTCTCTTCGACCTGACGATATATGTGTAGGTACCCTTCGACCTGACGCACCATGTGCGAGTACACATTCGACCTGACGCACCATGTGTAGGTACACTTCGACCTGATGCACCACGTGTGGATAGCCTTCGACCTGACGCACCATGTGTGTGTACCCTTCGACCTGACGAAGAATGTTTTGGTACCCTTCGACCCGACGAAGAATGTGTGAGTACCCTTCTTTCCTGACGCTCCATGTGTGGGTACCCTTCGACTTGACTATCATGTGTGGGTACTCTTCGACCTGAACGAGTATGTGTGTGTACCCTTCGACATGACGCTCTATGTGTGGGTACTCTTCGACCTGACACAGTATGTGTGGGTACCCTTCGACCTGACGAAGTATGTGTTGGTACCCTTTGAGCTTACGAAGTATGTGCGGGTTCCCACTGAGCTTACGAAGTATGTTAGGGTACTCTTCTGACCTGAGAAAATATGTGGTGGTACCCTTCGACCTGATGACGTATTTGTGGGTTACCTTCGAGCTTACGAAGTATGTGTGGGTACCCACTGAGCTTACGATGTATGTGTGGGCGCTCTTCGATCTGACGAAGTATGTGTAGGTACCCTTCGAGCTTACGAAGCATGTGTGAGTACCCTTCGAGCTTACTAAGTATATGTGGGTACCCTTAGACCTGACGAAGTATGTGTGCGTACCCTTCGATCTTACGAAGCATGTGTGGGTACCCTTCGAGCTTACTAAGTATGTGTGGGTACCCACTGAGCTTACGATGTATGTGTGGGAGCCCTTCGATATGACGAAATATGTAAGGGTACCCTTCGACCTGACGATATATGTGTAGGTACCCTTCGACCTGACGCACCATGTGCTAGTACACATTCAACCTGACGCACCATGTGTAGGTACACTTCGACCTGACGCACCATGTGTCGGTACCCTTCTACACGACAAAGAATTTGTTGGTACCCTTCGACACGCTGAAGAATGTGTGAGTACCCTTCGACCTGACGACGTATGTGTGGTTACCCTTCATCCTGACGGAGTATGTGTGGGTACCCTCTGACCTGACGGAGTATGTGTAAGTACCTTTCGAGCTGACGATGTATGTGTAGGTACCCTTCAACCTGACGAAGTATGTGTGGGTACCCTTCGAGCTTACTAAGTATGTGTGGTACCCTTTGAGCTTACGAAGTATGTGTCGGTACCCACTGAGCTTACGAATATTTTAGGGTACTCTTCTGACCTGAGGAAATATGTGGTGGTACCCTCGACCTGACGACGTATTTCTGGGTACCCTTCGAGCTTATGAAGTATGTGTAGGTACCCACTGAGCTTTCGATGTATGTGTGGGCGCTCTTCGATCTGACGAAGTATGTGTAGGTACCCTTCGAGCTTACGAAGCATGTGTGTGTACCCTTCGAGCTTACGAAGTATGTGTGGATACACACTGAGCTTACAATGTATGTGTGGGAGCCCTTCGACATAACGAAGTATGTGTGGGTACCCTTCGACCTGACGATGTATGTGTGGGTACCCTTCGACCTGACAAAGTATGTGTGGATTCTCTTCGACCTGACGATATTTGTGTAGGTACCCTTCGACCTGACGCACCATGTGCGAGTACACATTTAACCTGACGTACCATGTGTAGGTACACTTCGACCTGACGCCCCATGTGTGGATACCCTTCGACCTGACGCACCATGTGTGGGTACTCTTCTGACCCGACGAAGAATGTATGGGTACCCTTCGACCTGACGAAGAATGTGTGAGTACCCTTCGACCTGACGACGTATGTGTGGTTACCCTTCATCCTAACGGAGTATGTGTGGGTACCCTTCGACCTGGCGGAGTATGTGTGGGTACCCTTCGTGCTTACGAAGTATTAGTGGTTCCCTTCGAGCTTACGAAGTATGCGTGGGTACCCTTCGACCTGACGTAGTATGTGTGGGTACCCCTCGACCTGACGATCATGTGTGGGTACTCTTAAACCTGAACGAGTATGTGTGTGTACCCTTCGACATGACGCCCTATGTGTTGGTACTCTTCGACCTGACGAAGTATATATGGGTACCCTTCGACGTGACGAAGTATGTGTGGGTATTCTTTTGAGCTTACGAAGTATGTGTGGGTACCCACTGAGCTTACGAAGTATGTTAGAGTATCTTTCTGACCTGACGAAATATGTGGTGGTATCCTTTGACCTGACGACGTATGTGTGGGTACCCTTCGATCTGACGAAGTATGTGTAGGTACTCTCCGAGCTTACGAAGCATGTGTGGGTACACTTCGAGCTTACTTAGTATATGTGGGTACCCTTCGACCTGACGAAGAATGTGTGAGTACCCTTCGATCTTACGAAGCATGTGTGTGTACTCTTCGAGCTTACGAAGTATGTGTGTGTACCCACTGAGCTTACGATGTATGTGTGGCGGCCTGCGACCTGACAAAGTATGTGTGGGTACCCGTCGAGCTTACGAAGTATGTGTGGGTACCTACTGAGCTTACGAAGTATGTGTGGGCGCGCTTCGTCCTGACGAAGTATGTGTGGGTACCCTTCGAGGTTACGAAGCATGTGTGAGCACCTTTCGAGCTTACGAAGTATGTGTGGGTACCCTTCTACCTGATGAAGTATCTGTGGGTACCCTTCGACCTGACAAAATATGTGTGGGTAACATTCGACCTGACGAAATATGTGTGAGTAGCCTTCCACCTGACGATGTATGTGTGAGTAACCTTTCGACCTGACGAATATGTGTGGGTACCCTTCGACCTGATGAAGCATGTGTGGGTACCCTTCGACCTGACGAAGTATGTGTGGGTACCCTTCGAGCTGACGATGTATGTATGGGTACCCTTCGACCTGACGAATTATGTGTGGATACCCTTCGAGCTCACGATATATGTGTGGGTACCCTTCCACCTGACGCACCATGTGTTGGTACCCTTCGACATGTCGCACCATGTGGTGTTACCCTTCAACCGGACGAAGGGTGTGTGGGTACCCTTCGACCTGACGAAGGATGTGTGGGTACCCTTCGACCTTACGAAGTAGGTGTGGGTACCCTTCGAGCTGACAATATATGTGTGAGTACCCTTCGACCTGAGGCACCATGTGTTCGTACCCTTCGACATGACGCACTATGTGGTGGTACCCTTCAACCGGACGAAGGATGTGTGGGTACCCTTCGACCTGACGAAGGATGTGTGGGTACGCTTCGACCTGACAAATTATGTGTGGGTACCATTTGACCTGACGCACCATGCGTGAGTACCCTTCGACCTGACGAAGTATGTGTGGATACCCTTCGACCTGACGAAGTATGTGTGGGTACCCTTCGACCTGACGAATATGTTTGGGTACCCGTCGACCTAACGAAATATGTGTGGGTACCCTTCGAATTGACGAAGTATGTGTGGGTACTCTTCGACCTGACGCACTATGTGTGTGTACCTTTAGACCTGTCGCATCATGTGTGGGTACCTTTAGCCTTGACGCACCATGTGTGGTAATCTTAGAGCTGACTTGAGCTGACGCACCATGTTTGAGTACCTTTAGACCTGACGAACCATGTGTGGGTACTCTTCGAGCTGACGCACCATGTGTTGGTACGTTCATAGCTGACGCACCATGTTCGGTACCCTTCAATGAAAATGAGGACGGTTAAAAAACATTTTTTTACTAAAACATCACTTTTTAACAATGCGTTTCTATTATTGATATCGTTAAGTGCTGCAGTTCCTTTTTTAAATTTGGATTTTTATCTTTTGACGCAATTACACATTCTCAAAAGCCACCTTAAAATAAAAATCACCTATTTAAATATAAAATTGTTTTTGTTTTGTTCATTATATTATTGCTTGAAAGTGGTGAACAAGCTTAGAATAAATGTGTTCCAATATATTGAGCAATAAAGTGATAATTTTTCACAGAAATATGTTAAGCACACTTTTTGACTATTGTTTTGTTATTCATGCCTAGGTTTATAATCTGAAACAAACTTAGGAGCAATAATGTATTACTGCACTAGGACACTTGCTAAATGTTATACATGTTGTAGAAAACACTGCTCAGTTCCCTAGATGCAACAGATGTGTGCAATAATGCAGTAGGACACTCAAAACCGAGTAAATGCTGAATGCGGATGTATTTAATACTCTAAATAGAACAAGTATGTGTTATGATATAGTGTGGCTCATACTATGTCTTATGGTGAATCTAACAGTGCACAATATCATAGAGATAGTATGTGTGAAATTTACTAATGGATATATACTAAATCAGCAAGTGTTAAATATGTTAGATAGAACAATGTAACACTTGATAAGTTGTACCTGCTTTATTTGTCGGTGTTTATTACCCTAAATACAGCAGATTTGTGTAAATTCTGTCTAGCCTACTTTTAACTAGAATGATCAGTCACCATAATACCACATTTACTCATAACCTTATATTTGCTTTTTGCTTTATTGAACAGGTTGTAAACTTTCATTATTTTTACTTTTTACAGACGTTAACCAAACACTTAATTGGTAACTAAAGTCAGTACCAGTCTAAGGGTTGTAGCATCCATCAGAACGAATACTAAACTTTGAATTATTTACTTGCAGAAAATATGAAAAAATTACATTCAAAACAAATTAGACACAACCCCTTCAAAAGTGTGAATACATGGGTGTCGTTGCCTTACAGTAATAAAAATGTCTATCCTACTATTTAGTAGAATGATTACAGTCACCACAATACCACATTTACTCATAACAATATATTTGTTTTTGCTTTATTCAATAGGTTGTAAACTTCCATCTTTTTCAGTTTTCATGCACGTTAACCAAACACTTAATTGGTAAATAAAGTCGGTACCAGTCTAAGGGTTTTAGCATCTATCAGAAAAAATACTAAACTTTGAATTATTTACTTGCAGAAAATATGAAAGGTTATATTACAAAAAAATTAGACACAAGGTTTTCAAAAGTTTTCTAAAGTAATACAAATGTCTATCCTACTTTTAACTAGAATGACAGTCACCACAATACCACATTTATCATAACACAAATTAGGCACAAGTCCATCAAAAGTGTGAGGAATGGGTGTCGTCTGTCATCATTGTTCTAAAGTATGAAAAAAAATTAATATATATGTTAACTAACCCAGCTTAGACATTTGTTGCTGAGCAAGGTTAGTGGAAGGTTAACATAAAAAAAGTAATTTCTTTACGGGTAAGGTAAAATTGGCATTTTCTTTTTAGTTTTATCAATAATTAAACACTGCTTTTAATGTTATCCAGTAAAAGAGACTAGCAAATCAGTCAGCATTTTTTTACATTGAAATTTAACAAGTTCTATGCGCTTGATTGTGATAGTGCTCTCTAGGCCTCCTTAATTTTAAAAGTGCTCATTATCCTACATAGAGCAGGTGTTTACTCAAATAGTGTTCTATATCCTAGATAGAGCAGGTGTGTTTATACGCACCATTGCATAGGATAAAAAACTGATGTTCAGGGTGCAGTTATAGTCAAACGTTTGGGAAACAGTCAAAGCTGGATGTTTGTTCAGAGCCTGAGGTTTGGGAAGAATCATCCTGAGGTTCTGAGAAGGAGTCAGAGTAGACAGTTTAGGTAGGAGTCAAGTCTTGAGGTTAAGGTATGGAGCAGAGCCTCAAGCTCAATATCCTAGACAGAGCAGGCGTTTTTAGCTGCAGCATTGCCCGGGATAAAAAAAACGATGTTGGGCAATGAGTCAGAGTTTGGGGGAAAAACAGTCAAAGCTGGATGTTCAGGAAAGAGTCAGAGCTTGCAGTACGTGAAAGAGTCAGTCTGAGGTTCAAGAAGGAGTCAGAGCCGACTCTTCAGGAAGTAGTCAGGTCCTAATGGTTCTGGTAGAAGTCAGAGCCGGGGGTTCTGGGAAGGATTCAGGGCCTGATGTTCAGGAAGGAGTCAGGGTCTGGAGTTCAACGCTAATGGTATATTACGGAGTCTGAGTAGAATGGTAGGGGAAGGATCCCCATTCTTAGCACTAATATTTATATTCATATAAAATAACATCTCGATCAGTGAATTTAAAGAAAAAATTATTCTTCCCCATTGATAGCATTAACATTTATTATATTCATATAAAATATTTAATCGGTGATCGGCCTATCATTTCATCTAATATACACAAACATGAAAGAAGTAAATAGACCCTATTATCATCATTAACAATGAAGTCTGCTGTCAAAAGGTCCTGATCGACCTAGGTTATTTTATCTAACATACACAGACATGAAGAAGTAAATAAACACCCTTATTAACATTAATAATGAAGACAAATATGGTACTTTAAATAGAAATGTTACATTTTTTCTCCAGGGAATGGAGAAGGTGTGCAGAGTTTAGGGGAGGCCGGATATAGTGTAGCCAGGGTGAATTGGCAACTAGGTACATGACATCTTTTGCTCCTGGCAAATGTAGAAGGAGGTGAACCTGACGAGGGCAACACAGACGTGACAGCTTTGGCTGAGGGCAACGGGTGTAGTGTCCAATGGGGTGAAGGAGGGCGACTGGAGAAGAGTGATTCCCATGCAACGCCAATAGGTACGTATATACAGGGTGACTCAAAAAAAAAACGGGCCCCGTGTACACTTTATGTGATATCTTCCTTTATTTATTCACCAATTGCCCTTATTTTACAGGACATGGCAGAATCAACGACCGTGAGTATACCAAGACCTCAGTTGAAGCTGGGACAAAGAATACACTGTGTTAAATTTTACTACAAGACAGGCTCGTTTAAGAAAACCCAGGACAGTTTCATGCATCAGTTCGGATGTGAAAAGGCTCCACACAACAGCAGAATTCAGAACTGGGTGGACCACTTCGAGAAGTATGGGACCGTGGAGAACTTCAACGCTGCCAGTGAGAACCGTCCAAGCCACTCGGCACGTCCCAAGAAGCGAACAGCTGGTCGAAAGTGTGAGAGATTCTCTCCAGGAGAGTCCGAAACGCTCTGTGCGTAAGCGAAGTCAGTCCCTCAGTATCTCCCGTGAGATTTGCAGGAGTGCTGGTGAACAATATCAGGGCTTACCCATACAGAATACAGACGCTGCAGCCCTTACAGCCTCAGACAAGAAGCAGAGGAGCGCTATGGCAGTCAAGATGTTCGATAAGATCGAGGAGACACCAGTTTTCCTTAACCTCCTTTGGACCTCAGATGAAGCCCACTTCCATCTTGACGGAAAGGCGAACTCCAAGACAAATGTCTTCTGGGGGTCCTCCAAACCCAATGAAGTAGCCACCAAGCCCCTGCACTCTCCTAATTGCACGGTGTGGGCTGCAATCTCGGTCAGAGGCATCATCGGACCAATCTTCATCGAAGAATCTGGCGCAGCAGTGACAGTCACTAAGGAGCGGTATGTGGAGGTCCTCAAAACCTTCAAGAGTGAGCTCCAGACCCTATACCCGTTGCTCATGAGCAAGTTCTGGTTCCAGCAAGACGGAGCAAGTTCTCACACCTCAAACCTGTCCTGAGATTGGCTGAAAGAGAACTTCGGAGGCCGAGTGATCAGTCTCAAGACTAATTTTGAGTGGCCACCCCATAGCCCGGACCTAAGCCCCCCCAGATTATTTCCTTTGGGGCTATCTTAAGGACAGAATGTACGCAAGGAAACCCAGAACCATCATGGAACTCAAGGAAGCCATCAGAAATGAGATGAGAGCCATTCCCAATTCAGTCTGTAAGAACGTCATGGACAACTTCGTTCTGTGCCTCAAGAAATGCACGGAGCTAAACGGAGTCCATCTAGAACACATGCTGTAGAACGGAGAAAAAAAGGCCAAATACCCTAGTGTTTTGATATGATGTTGTGAATATAATAAACTAGTTATGCCCCCAAATTCATTTCATTCGGACGAAACACTAAGAAACTGGCCTAATTAGATTTGGGGCCCGTTTTTTTATGGTCACCCTGTAGTATGCGCACCAGGGCGGCGATAGGTACATATATAGTATGCAGCGATAGGTACGAATATAGCATGCGAACCGGGTTGGCGATATGCACATATTTAGCATTCGCACCGGGGTGAAGCTAGGTATGTATTGAGGATTCGGACCAGAGTGGCGATAGATACATATATAGTATGCACAATGGGGCGGCGATAGGTACATATATATTTATATGCGCACCAGAGCGGCGATAGATACGTATATAGTATGCGCACTGAGGCGGCGATAGGAACATATATTGTATGCACACCGGGGCGGAATAAGTACATATATAGAAGGCGCATATAGAGGCAGTACTTTTTATAGAAATATGTCATACTTTTGCCCTGGTCTACGGAGGAGGAATGGTGGGGAAGTGACAGCTTTTGCAAAAGGCAAAGGGAGAAAGTAGCGGTGAAATGGGGCGACCAGGGAAGAGAAAGATAGAAAGATAAAGAGACGGCTATAGATAGAGGGAGAGAAATAGAAGTTTGAATATAAAGATGTTACACAAGCGATTTTTCTACAATTATGTGTTTTATGACCCCGAGCTACGCCGGGTAGCCCCGCTAGTATTAAATAAAACCCAAATGCTTAGTAATAGTAGTATTTATCTTCATGTCTAATCATGTGTGTGCAGTATGATGATGTATGTTAGTGGCCAGTAAGGGTTGAGGGCATGCGTTGCAGGGAGAGAAATGGTATGTGTAATTTGAGCCTTCAAGACAGGCTTAGATCTAATGATCTCAGAAGAAGGTTACATCTGAACAGAGTATGGAGATGTGTGCAGAGCAGGGGACTTCAATGGTATGCCCGCATTGAAAGAATGGATGAAAGTTGTTGAGTTAATAGATGCAGATGAGGTGAGGAAGGAGGCTCAGTTCACAGGGGAAGGTCAAGGAAAACATGGGAGGAAGTGATAAAGATGAACTTCAGATAAAGAGGGAAAATGCTTTTTCAAATAATTTTCAAATAATATTTTGAAACATTTTACTATGTAATCTTTAGTATTTCATAAGATGTTTTCCTTCTGACGAGAAATATTTTGTTTTAGAAATGTCCGGATGTAAGGGATTAAAACTTATTAAGTCTGCACCATTTACTGCCGTGTCAAGACTGAACCAAGTGCCGATCTGTTAAAGTCCTTCTTTTTATAATCAAAACAACAATTACAACAAAGGCGCCCTCTGGGCCAATCCAAAACTTCACCCAATGGCTGTAACTTGATACATTACATTCCTCCATTCTTAGATGGATCACTAAACATAGTCTCTTAACTTAAATGGAGCTCTCCTTACACGCTCAGATCTCCGAGGAATAGGCGATGCTTTCTGTTTGAAGTCTATAGGTTCCATCTCAGCCTCATCCTGTTTTAATAATTCAGGAACTCCTTCTTCCTCAGTAGACTCCCTTGTACTGGTTGTCACCGTGTCCTCTGCAGCATCATTCATATCAGTCACATTCTCCTCCGGGACCCGGATTGTCCTTTTAATGATCTGGTCTGAATGTTTCCGTGTAACTTCTCTCTCGGTCTCTACCTCAAAGTTGACATTACCCAACTGCCTCGTAATGATGCCCTCCAGCCACCGTTGACCAGTGCCAAAATTCCTCACAAGGACTGGATCATTCACCCCATGATTTCGGCACGGTGTCATGATTTTAGTACCCTTCTCCATTTTGTAGTTATACACCCTGCTCTTAAACTTGTTTGGCTGTAACAGATGAAAGGCTGTTCTTAATTGTCGCTTGAACAGCAATTCAGCTAGAGGAACCCCAGTTACTGTGTGTGGAGCTGTCCTGTAGTTAAAAAGGAATCTGTTGACTTTTGTTTCAAGAGATGTTTTTGTGTCTTTGTCCATCCTCTTCATTGTTTCCTTGAATGTACGCACACTGCGTTCAGCCTGGCCGTTGAAAGAGGGATGATAAGGAGCCGTGAATATGTGTTTAACCCCATTTGCCTCTAAAAACCTCCTGAATTCATCACTGGAGAAACAAGGGCCGTTGTCACTCACAACCAGCAGAGGCAAACCATGAGTCGCAAAGATTCCCCTCAACTTCTCAATGGTAGCTGCAGCAGTGGATGTCTTCATTATGCAAACCTCCATCCATTTGGAGTAGGCATCAACCACTATTAAGAACATGTGTCCAAAAACTGGACCAGCATAGTCTATGTGAATTCTTTCCCAGGGCTGACTTGGATATTCCTAACAATGAATCGGAGTTCTGTTGGGCTGTTTCTGATTTAGCACACAACTTTCACACCCCTTGGCGGTCCACTCAATATCTTCATCCAGTTTTGGCCACCATACATAGCTTCTAGCTAATGCTTTCATCCTCACAATGCCTACATGAGTCTGGTGTAATTGCTGCAGAACTTTTCCTCTCAACTTAGGAGGAATAATAATCCTGCTTCCCCACAGTAACACGCCATCTTCACAGGTCAGTTCCTCCCGTTTATTAAAATAGGGCTTTAACTGTTCACTCCAACTGACCCCATTCCAGCCATTCATGATGAATTTGTATACCTGACTCAAGATTGGATCTTTCCTAGTCTCTGCTCTCACAGCTTCAACCTTCACTGGAGCTTCCACAAGGTCCATCATAAATATTTCATTAGTGGATTTAGATATATCTTTTTCCTGAGCCTCCAGTGGAAGACGACTCAAACAGTCTGCATTACTATTGAGGGCTCCAGTTCGATATTCTAGTTTGTAATTATAGGCAGCCAAGAATAGAGCCCAACGCTGAACCCGGGCAGCTGCCATAGCAGGAATTGGCTTGTTCTCTGCAAATAGACCCAACAACGGTTTGTGATCGGTGAACATCGTGAAGGGGTTTCCAAACAGATATTGATGTAACCTCTTCACTGCAAAAACCAGGGCAAGCCCTTCCTTTTCAATGTGTGCATGATTCTGTTCAGCATCTGAGAGCGTTCGGGAGATCTAACATACTGGCTTTTCACTGCCATCTTCCATCCTATGAGCCAACACAACTCCCAAGCCGTAAGGAGAAGCATCCACTTGTACAAGTGTGGGCTTAGATGGGTCAAAATGAGTCAGAAGGGGTGCTGTACACAGCATTTTCTTTGTCTCTTCAAAAGCTTTTTGTTGGCAGGCTTCCCACTTCCAAACTGTGCCTTTCCTCATTAGACTGTGCAGTGGCTCAAGTCGTGTGGACAAATTTGGTAAATGGCTGCGATAATAATTTACTGCCCCAAGATAGGTTTTCAACTCTGTAACATTCTTGGGTGTGGGGGCTCTTGCCATCGCAACCACTTTCTCTGGTAGAGGAGCTGTACCATCCTTGCTAACCTTGAACCCTAAATAGGTTATTTCCTCAAGAAGGAATTCGCACTTGCTTCTTTTCAATTTGAGCCCAGCTATGCTCAGTGTATGTAATACTCTCTCTAGGTTCTTTAAGTGGCTGTCATCATCGGGACCTGAAATTAGTATATCGTCCACTCGTACCTTGCAGAAAGGAACATCTTTCAATCGTTTGTCCATCTCCTGTTGAAAAATGCCTGTAGCACTGTGCACCCCGAACTGTAACCTTGTGGGTTGGTACAAACCCCTATGTGTGTTTACAGTTAACAATTCCTGGGTACCTTCCTCCAATTTCAGCTGCTGATAGGCATTGCTTAAATCCAGTTTGCTGAATTTTTCACCCCCTCTCAGTGTGGCAAATATATCTTCGGTTCGAGGAATAGGGTAGCTGACACATGAAGCTGCTGCATTAATGGTTTGCTTATAGTCCCCACATATTCGGATCCCCCCATTGTTACTTTTAACAACGGGCACTATGGGTGCAGCCCATCTAGAATATTCTACTCTTTTGTAAATGCCTTGGTTTTCTAGGCGGTCTAACTCCTTCTCCACCCCTTCTCTCAAAGCATAAGGTACAGGCATCGCTCGACAAAATTTGGGCTTGGCTTCTTTATCAATGGGTATATTCACCTGAAAGTCTTTCAAGCATCCCATTTCTCCATTAAATAAGGCATCATATTTTGTAAGTATTTTTTTAAGCCTCGATGGGTTCTCCCTTGTTAAACAAAACAGCCTTTCCCAGTCCAGCTTTAACTTCTTCATCCAATCTCTACCCAGTAGAGTTGGTACCTCTCCTTTCACAACCAGTAGTGGTAAACAGTTCACTTGTCTTTCATGTAATACCTCTACAATTGTTGTCCCCTGAGGTTTTACTATTTCACCAGTATATGTCGTCAGTTTTACTGTGCTTTTTTTTAAATCCTGAATCCTGCCCAGTTCTTTAAATTTTTTTAGACTAATGACCGAACAAGATGCTCCTGTATCTACCTCCATGACCACTTTTTTGTTGTTTAACAACAGCTCCACCTTTACCGGTGGTGTTTGCAAGTTAGAAACATTGTATAAATTCAATTCTTCTTGCCGAACCTCCCTCTCATCCAGATTTAACCTTTCCATAGTGAATCCTTTTTCAACTGTCTGGTCTTCATCCACCACATTCATTGGATCGCTCTTTTTAGTTATTTTAAAGAATTTACCTTGTTGCTGCCTGCACTTTCTGCGGGTGTGTCCTGTCTTATGACATCTGTAACATTCACTATTTTTAAATGTACATTTATCTGCCGTGTGTCTGGTACTACCACATCTGTAACACTCCCGTCTCAAGGGTAATTTGTGTATTGGGTTTTCATAATCGGGAAATGTTTCCTGCATTGATATAGAATATTTCCGGGCTGATTCGATTGACACTGCTATTTTAATAGCTTGATTCAACGTTAGATCCCTTTCGGTTAGTAGGCGTTCCTGGATTTTCACATCTTTAATTCCAGAGACTAAGCGGTCCCGTATGTATTCACCAACCCTCTCTTCAAAATTGCAGTGTTCGGACATTTTCCTTAATGCGGCCACATAGTCACTTATAGACTCTTCCTCCCTTTTGTCCCTCGTGTTGAACAAGAATCTTTCATGAATCACATTAGGTGCTGGTTTAATATGTCTCTGCATCAGCCCAACTAGTTCATCAAACGTTTTCTTTTCCGGACGATTATCTGCTAAACCTCTTAACACAGCATAGTTTTTTGCACCAATAACGGATAATAAAATCGCCTTTTTCTTCCCTTCACTCTCAATATCATTGGCTATAAAAAAAAAACTCCACACGTTCAATGTAGTTAATCCAGGACTCCTCAACATCGTTCCATTCCCGTAAAATGCCCATCAATGCCATTTTATTTATTTATTTTTTTTCATGCTTCTGGGAACTCCGAACACATCCAATGAGTGTGTTTACTTTTTTTTTTCCTTAAAAACTTCCATCACATGTTGGTGTTAATCTTCCAAATCCCTTCCTCGCATATTCTTCTACTACCTCGTCGCCAATTATTAAGTCTGCACCATTTACTGCCGTGTCAAGACTGAACCAAGTGCCAATCTGTTAAAGTCCTTCTTTTTATATTCAACACAACAACAACAATTACAACAAAGGCGACCTCTGGGCCAATCCAAAACTTCACCCAATGGCTGTAACTTGATACATTACAAAACTCTTTTAATTGAACACATAAAATAAAATAAACAATCGCTATGTTCATCTTCGAATAATTTTTTGATATATACTCTTTGTATATATATATATATATATATATATATATATATATATAGGGCTTTACGCGCTCCACTACTTTTGGAGCTGCTCCCGCACCTGCTCCAACACCAAAAATTGGAGCTGGCTCCTCTCACGCTCGCCATTTTCAAAAAGGAGCCGCTCCAGCTCAAACTCCTTTAAAAAAAAGAGCGGCTCTTTTTCAGCGCTCCATAATGAAAATGTACCTTCTTTAATAAACGGTCTATTTCTGCCAATGAGTGGTCGAAGGATAGGGGTGGACGTCAAAAGATCTCGTCAATATGGGTGGGGATGTCACTTTAAGTGTAGACCGTAAGATAATATTTGACAAAATCTAGCTAATATTTTGAGATGTGCTAAGGGTTATAGGAGAACATGTTGGACGAAGCATAGGATTATACATAATTTTTCCTTTCCTGAGGTATAAAATAGAAATAGAAAAATCCCTGAAGTATTTTAAAACAATTTTAATTTTCATTACATTAACAACCTATTTTTTCCAAGGGAGGAAAATTTGACCCGATATTTTTTCTATTTATTTTGGAAGGGAATTTAGATTTGTAAATAAAGTTTTACTTTTAAACATTATTAGTAATTATTATCTTTTTAAAGAAAACATTTCTCTGGGAGAGGAGAGACAGCCAGGGTAACATCAATTGTCGTGTTGTTGTTTAATATTTGTTTGTTTTATGAACGTAACTATATTGTATAATGTATATTATTATTTACCACAGAGAAACGCGTAAGTACTTTCAAACACATCGATTCATCCATTTTTTTCAATAGTACAATTTGGGTCGAAAAACAAAACAATGAAGTTTATTTTTTAAAGATTGAATACAAACTATTTTTCATAAGTTGGCCAAAAAATATCAATAAATTGTCAATAAACAAATCAGAGATCCATTTAATGTCTTAAAATTTCATACAAAATATCTGGCCTAGACCTTGGGAGTTGAAAAGATATCAGGTCAAATTTTCCTCCCCCGAAAAAGTTTTCCTAGGTTGGACAAAAACATTTATTAAAATTTTTTAAGATAAAGAAATATATCTAATCTACTTTCGGTTCTAAAAAAACACCAAATTAGTCAGAAAGTCTAATTATTTGCTATTCTACAATTAAACCGATGTTAAACATCGGTTTAATTATAGAATAGGGACTGCTGCTTTTTTTCGCTCATTTCGCTTGGTATTCGCCCAAATTTTGGATGAAACTGATTGTTGGTCTTAATTGTATTTTTGGTCCTGAAATAAAATTCTCATTTGCTTTTTAAAGTGTTGAGAATCTAACTTTAGTTCCAGGTTTTAATCGCTGGCAGCGATGTTGGTTTTTATTGTTTTTTCCTTGGACTAAATATATTTTTCCTTGGACTAAAGATATCTTTCCTTGGATTAAAGATATTTTTACTGTTTTAACATTTTATTACGCACAAAAAACTTTGAACATTCTATTTACAAAAGCAAGTTTTAACGGAATGTAACGAATTTAAAACCAAACATGAAAAGGTTAAAACATATTAGTCGTAAGTTTAAGAATAAAAAATGTCGCCAAAAAAGACGACGGGTAAAAATCTGGCATAAAAGTTCAATTTGATATATGCTAAAAAATAAATTCGAATTTTTTGTCAGGACAAAATGCACCATTTCACCTCAAAAGTCGGTTTTATCGAACATTTGGGTGACTAACGAGAAAAATGGGAGAGAAAATTCAACGGCCCATATAGTATTATTGAACCTAAAATTCTTTATTTAAAAACACGAATTAAAAGAATAATTGGCTTATTTATTCAATCAGCAATAAACATCCTTGTCATAAATACAAAAAAGTTCAAACCTTTAAGAAAATAACTTCAAAGATATCTATAGACTCATAGGCTCATTTGAAGATATTTGTTGCCAAATTGTCTCCTGCCTTAAAAAAAAACTGTCCCATCAAATATGTAACATATAGATGTAAAAATCTACTGGCGGCTATAAAAAACCAGAGAAGTTCAAATGTTCTGTTTTCATGTGTAACTCTCTCGTTCTTCCTCCCTCTCTCTCCCTTCGGCTTCTCCTTCCTCTTTCCCCTCACTTTCTCTCTCCCTATCTCATATACATTTAGCAGATATCATTTTTTAAAAATAACCTAAAGAGTTTAGCTGAGACTTTCTTTTCTTTTCCTTTTTATTGCTGAATAAAAAAACTAATGTTTAAAAAGAAATCAAATAATTTTAGAGTGAGGAGCGCGGAGCGATAAAACCACGCTCTTTAGTCCAAATGGAGTTGCTCATGCTCCACTCCCGCTTAATAAAAAATGAGCCCTCTTCTCCTTCGCTCCAGCAAAAAGGTGCGTGCTCCTGGAGCGCGCTCATATTTGGAGGGATCCGTAAAGCCCTATATATATAAATATCTACATCTTTGGATGACTATATAATCTGCTTTATCGGGTTGAGCACTGTGGAAAGTGATATCGCCAACTATTATTAGCGAAAATGCAAGTTCTTTGTAAATAAACAAATGGAGCACTCTCTAGTAATTGACAATGTTTATGTAAAGCATTGAAATGTCACTTGCCAACATGTAGATAAGTAGTTAGAGTCACTGATTATCAACTAGATGGTCATAGGTTTGATCCTGGTGCTAGTCTAGCCGCATCGAAGAGCTGTGATACAGCGAAACATTCTGTCTGTAGGTGACATATATCTATATATATATATATTTATATATATATAAAATTAAGTTTCAAATAAAAAGCATACACCAAAGTATTATGGTTGTTATTGCGATTTCGAGGCAGTATTTATTTTAAGTCATACAATGAATATTACAAATGATAAATGTTATAAATTATATATTGTTTCGAAAATAAACACTGCCTCGAAACAGCTGAAAACAACCTTAATACTTTGGTGAATTCTCTTTATTCGGAACTTGATTTGAAAAATATTTTGAATGGACAAAATCTATCTATATATATTTAGCTCTATTCCACTATATATTCAGCTGCAGCTATTTCCAAGTTGTGATTTATCTTTATAGTTAGCTCATTAA
>OY744520.1:64130645-64135645 GCA_963556195.1 Sepiola atlantica | reverse complement strand
ATTGACAGAGAGGGAGATAGATGACCAGACAAAACGCTCCTTTATCTAATTTTGAGAGGTCATAAAATGCCAAAAAGTTCTGGATACGGGGAAGGGGAGATGGGTAACACCTCTTCTGTCTGTCCAGATTTGCTGTGCTGGAGGGGACGGAATTTTCTCTATGTTAGTGTTATTTGAGAACATATACATATATATATAAACATATATGCACATATACAAATATATATCTCTCTCTATATATACACATGTGTGTCCATGTATGCACACATAGAAAGTGCATAGAGAATGTTAAAATGCAATACATATTATATACGAAAGTTAGAATATGAAGAAGGTGAAAACTTGAAAAAATGAAAACATTGGAAAAGGAAGATTGCTAATGAGGAAATGTTAAGCTATTTTCCCACTGTACACACTCATCTCCCCATGTAGTAAAATGTTGTTGGTCCGTTTGTGTGTTTATAGAATGAATAATCATTGAGAGGTCACAATCTCTGTTCAGTCCTAAGATGGGGGTGTTGAGTTTCAAAATGAGTTTGACTTCATATTTTCGTTTCTGTTGCTGTATCTTTATATTCGGGGCTATGGGGGTGCATTTGATGTTGTCTATGGTGTGGTTTGGGAGATTGTAATGCATGGCTACTGCATACTGTGTGGATTTGTCTCTAATGGTTTGATAATGATTATTATAAGACATAGACCTGTTTCCCCAACGTAGTTGCCTATTGTGCATCTGGTGCTGTATATTTAGTAAACAATATTGGGATTATCGCAGGGGAGGGGGGAGAGTTTAAGTTTTATATTGATGCCTGGTGGTGTGAATATGTCGTTGGTGGTGATGTGTTAACATGTTTTGTTTCCTTGAGATGCGATGGTGTAGTGTATTTTCATGGATGTTAGTAGAGAATACATGTTCGTGGGCTGTCGTTTTGCACTGATAGGTGATTTGTTGTATATTGTATTGAGGGTGGATCATTTTGTAGCTTTTTGAATATCTGTTTGAGGCATTGTGTACTTTATAGGTGTTGTAGTTAAAGTCAAATACCATTGGTATTTATGAGGATGATTGTTTACTGTTTTTGTAAGTTAGTAGATTTTGTCTGTTTATAGTTGATGCTTTTCTAATAGAATGTATAATTATTTTGAGGGGGTAGTTTCTATAGAGGAAGTGGTTAGCTGGAATTCCGACCTGTGTATCATACTTGATTGAGTTTAAACAGATCCTTTTGATGCGTGGGCATTGCCTGTATATGATGGATCTTTTTTGTGATGATAGGATGGCAGCTCTCAAAATTAAGGTAATTATGTCCGTCGGTGGCTTTGGTGTAGAGTGATGTGGTGATGTAGTTGTTGGTAATGTTTACCAAAACGTCTAAAAATGTGATGTGTGTGGTGAATTGTTCTGTGGTTGAATTTTATGCTGTTGTGACACTTGTTGGTAGAAGTCCATCAGTGACTCTTCGCCATGTGGTCAAATGAGAAAGATGTCATCTATGTATCTGTAGTAATGTAGTGGTTTGAAATGATAGGTTTGTATGTATTTCGGTTAAAATATATGCATGTAGATGTTGGCATAGCTGAGAGTCATTTTTGTAACCATGGCTGTGCCTTTTACTTGTAAAAAGTGTTGGTTGTTAAATGTGAAGTCGTTGTGTGTCAGGAGGAATGGTATGATTTTGCATGTATCGTTAATGTGGGTTTCTTGTAGGGTTTGAGTGTGTAAAAAGTTCCTGCATGCGGATATTCTTTCCTCATGTGCAATGTTGAAATAAAGTGAGGATACATCCATTGTGACGAGAATATATATATATATATATATATATATATATATATATATATAACATTAAGAAAGAAATGAAAGTTAACCTACTCAAATGAAATAATTTTGCATTTTGTTTTTTTTGCCAGAAACTACCGAAAGGCCTGCTTTATGCACACAACGCAGCTACAGAAGAAAAGAATCAGATGAAAAACAGATACAAAACGATTCTTCCTTGTAAGTAAAATAAGCATTTCCAACATGACGAATAGATTTTCTAATAAAATGATTGGCGGTAGGATTGGAAATATTATCTGAAGAGAAGCAAATGTTACTGTAAGAATATCTAAGACCTCATATAGAACAGGCTTCTCAATCCTAAACAGTGGCATCAAGAGATTTGTTAATGCCTGGAACAAACTCCTTGATTTTATGCCTCAAAGGCTTAAATAAAAGTCCCTGTGCTATGATTAGATGCCCCTTCAATTTGAATTCCCAGGGCCACCGCCTCGTCGGCCACGCCCTCTTTATTTCCCTCGTCCTCGGCACCAGTAATGGGAAAGACTATTAAAATTAGAAAATGTACAAAAAAATGACAAAGTAAATCAAATGAATAACTACTAATCAAGAATTATTGCAAGATATATAACATTTTCTGTTGAATACGACTGACAAGGAACTTTTTAGTTTGTTTTCCAATAATTTTTATTAAGTCGTCCATCACTTATTATTTCTTGCCAAAGAAATAAAGAAAAGTAACATGGAAACATTGATGTGAAGTTATTTCCATCAATCCGAACACTTTCAACAATTTCGCTCACCAGTCTCACGGAATTATATGCTAATAATGTTTAATAACAGCAATAATACTATCAATAATAATGTTTAATAACAGCAATAATACTATCAATAATAATGTTTAATAACAGCAATAATACTATCAATAATAATGTTTAATAACAGCAATAATACTATCAATAATAATGTTTAATGACAGCAATAATACTATCAATAATAATGTTTAATAACAGCAATAATACTATATTTACTATCAATAATAATGTTTAATAACAGCAATAATACTATCAATAATAATGTTTAATAACAGCAATAATACTATCAATAATAATGTTTAATAACAGCAATAATACTATCAATAATAATTGTCCTTATTTACTTACCTCCCCACAAGGCAGTTGAACACAAGGTCGATCTTTAATGTGAGGAAAATCCAGCTCCTCAGAAAGAGGGATGTTACATCGGGACAAAAATAAAAGTTGCCTCAGCCGAGATGGATTTCTCTTTCACTGACCGAGGACAGAAAAGATGAAATGTAGTATCAGAACAAACATTACTTTTTAACTAAAAGGCCAAGTCGTCATTGTAAGAGTTTTAAATGATACAAAACCTAATAATCACTTATTATTATTGGAAACTATTCACATGTAATTCCGTAAAAATGGTGAACGAAATTTGCAAAACTGGTTGGATAAGTGGAAATAAAAACATTGAAACTTTAGTATTATTTGCTTTAATCAGACTACTATTCCTATCTTGGATGTTACTCTCACAACGTTTCGGCCGATGTAACCTCCGACCTTCTTCAAGTGCATCTTGTTGTGTTTTAAATATATCTCCTCAAATTGGGCATTTATTAGCAAAACAGATTTCAAATTTAAATCTACTGCATTTCTTTCTGTATTTTTGAGATGAGGAATCATAATTTGTATTATTTCGATTATATGAACTACTGTTCTCGTCTTGGATGTTATTTTCACAAGGTTTCAGCCGATGTAACCTTTAACTTTCTTCAGGTGTATGTTGTCAAACTGATGAATTTTTATGATGAACTCGGGAATCTTTACGGAATGTCGAACTAACCCCTTTAATTAATACACAGAGGGAGATTGTTCTCGTTCCATCAGCCATGACTGGCTAGAGGGTTTAAGTAATTTTCATTTTATTCATAATTAGTAACGCCTGGTTGAACATTCAACTTCTATTTACTTGCCTTCCCAGGAACGTTGAGTTAGACACAAGGTCGTTTTCTAATGTGGGAAAAATCAAGCTCCCCAAAAAGAGGCACTCTGGGTTGGGACAAAAATTAAAATTGCCTCAGTCTAGAAGAATTTCTCCTTCACTGACCGAAAACAGAAAAGATGAAGTGTAGTATCAGAACAGCTACTACACTTTGCTTCTAGCCAAAAGTCAAAGAACTAATGTCTAGAGGACAGTCACTTAAAACTATTTTACTTAACACCTTTATCCGTCGCACCATGTGTCCAATTCCAAAACATTGAATCATCAAAAAAGGCAGTGTTTGTGAGAGCACATGAAAAGTTATTGATGAAAACAGAGTAAAGTGTTCCGTGTGAGTCTTACAACAAAACTTGTGTATAAAAAGTTTTTGCTGTTTTCTTATACTTTGACGTATCTCTATATAATACTAAAACTTTGATAATCATGTTTGCTTAATTAATTGGTTGCTTGCAATAGTGAGAGGAAGAATGAAAATAGAGGAGGATGGTGAAAGGGGGAGTAGATAGATTGAGCAGTATTAATAGCAACAACGTAAGACAATGAAAGTAAGTGGATGATGTAAATGAAGAAAAAAAGCGAAAAGAAAAGAGAAAGAGAGAGAGAAAGCAGAAAGAATAAGCAAAAAGAGGTAAAAGAGAAGTCAAAACGTATTATGGATCGTTTTATATATATATATATATATATATATATATATATATATATATATATATATATATATATATATATATATATATAAACATTTAATGAATTAAAACATTACTATTGTTCCAAGAATTAGAACATCAAGTCCATTATGGCGTACGATCGTTTCCAAAACAGTTTGGAAATACTTTATTTTATTTTATAATTTGATAAAGCTAGTCTAAAATGTGTCTTCGTCAGCACCACTAGCAACACGTCTTACAGAAAATAAAAAAAAACAAAAAAACTCGTTCTAGAGAAACATCCACTGACAGAAAAAGTCACCGGTGGATACGTTGGTAGAATAGGAGGGGAAAACACAATGATACCTATAAACAAATAACCAGTACATATAAAAAAATAACACAAAACTTTCCAAAGATTTACTCTTTCAAATTTCCGCAAAAAATTAATTAAAATTAAGAATTCTTTTGTCAAAGGTGTAGTGAAAACAATAAAAATAAAAATAGAAATAAAAATAATAAAAAATGAATAAGAATGAAATAATAAAAAATAAAAT
>OY744520.1:63903145-64128145 GCA_963556195.1 Sepiola atlantica | reverse complement strand
AATTCCTCTGATGATAAGATTTTAATCTTTGAAAAACCTTGGCTTAAGGAAAAATTATAAACATAACTTTATTACCGAGTATACCTTGCATTGAACAATCGAAGTTGAAATAAATTTGTCATTCGTACATGTTTATCCCTCTTCTTTCATCTCTCTCTCTCTCTCTCTCTCTCTCTCTCTCTATATATATATATATATATATATATATATATATATATATATATATATATATATATATATATATATTATATCATATATATCATACATATCATATCATACATCATGTTTATCATACGTAGGAGATGTGGATAACGACATCAGCTGAAGACCTGGGTATGTAAAGTTAGATTCCCAGTGTGTTCCATAGTACCACTTTCACTTAAGGATGTTGGCAACCTTCACATGGTCCATCACAATGCCAACAGCAGAATCAAGCCGGTCAAAAATGTTTAATTAATACAAATTTACTTTTTTATCACATGCATCATAGCATACATGTTTATCATATCATATCATACATGCTTATCACATGTATCATATCATACATGTTTAGCATATATATCATATCATATAATACATGCTTATCATACGCATCATATCATATATGTTTATCAAACATATCCTTTCAATGTTTATTCCCATTAGATGACCATTCAAGAGTTCGACTTAATATTGATGAACTCTCCTCCTCTGATTACATCAACGCCAATTACTTAACGGTAAGTAACAACTCTTTCTTTTCACTGCTCACTTTGCATTTCCTTCGAATCATAAAGTTATTCAAATGTAATTGGCCGAGAAGTAAAGCATAATTAAAGGGCCATTTTTGAAAATAAATCCAATTTAGTATTTAATAGAATTTGATCTGTATATTAATAGAGTAAATGGCTGTGCAAAAATTATTGTTACGGGTTGAATTAACATGCTTAAAAAAAGAGATGCCCAACATCGTCTAATATACAAATAAATGGTAAGATTCAATTTGTTAGGAACCGGTTCTCTCTATAATTGCATCTTTAAATCCTGACGAGATTTATCAAAATGTAAGTTTGGTCTAAGGATCTACCTTGTATTAAAAAACTATTAAAATCAAAGAAACGACCGAAAGACTGGCTCTACTTGATATATACACTAGCAGAACCCGTGTTCCGACGATTTCCGGGGGATCACTGTGTGTGGATGAGGAAGGTTATTCTTTGTTGTTATTTTTAGTATATATTTTGTATTAAAGAACTATTAAAGTCAAAGAAACGTCCAAAAGACTGGCTGTCATTTATATATATATATATACTAGCAAGACCCGTGTTCCGGCGATTCCCGTCGTATCACTGTGTGTGGTTTAGAGAGGGAATCGTTTTGGGTGCTTTTTAAGATCTACCTTGTATTACAAATTATTAAAGTCAAAGAAACGGCCAAACATTTTTTTTAAATAAATAGAATGGAAGAATAAAAAAATTAAAAATTAAAATAAAGTATAGTATAAGCAACGGCTCTAATGATGAAGGTATATGGATTTATAGAAGTGGTTAGTAAAGGATATAAAGTCAAATAGTAGCATAAGATTCTAGATTGATATTAGAAAACATTAAGGGTTATTGTATGTAGATTAACTGTATTTAAACAGGGAAAGCACGACATATTATCAAGATACTTCGGTTGGTTAAATTGATAGTGTAATTACCGATGAAGGCTTTGTGAATTTAATTATACAGGAAATTCAAATCTCTATTGTGGGTATAGATCTAGTGTATAAGGTTGGTAAAATATAGGGGTGAGATTAAATTAAAGTGCACATTTCTAATGTCAAAGAAAGCAATTATCTACTTTTCATAAGTGGAACATTAAGCTAAATTGCTGGTTGCTATGGGATATAGTAATACCATAATAAATCATTATACTATTTCTAGTTATTTAGGTGTAGGGGATTAATAGATTGAAGGAGTTAAACCAAATTATTCAGTTAAAAGTGATGCCCATGAAAGACAAACAATCAATAGTGTACAAATGTTTAACATGTCTAAGAGCCTATAGCGTTTCGTCTTTCTAATTATATGCCAATTAAGGTTATACTGAATATTATTATCCTTCAAATACCAAATATGGTTAGCTAGTGAAGTGAATTTTGAGAGGTGTTTGTTTTTTAAGATATATCTATGTCTTGAGATACTATTTTTCAAAAGACCAGCCGTAGAGCCTATGTATACGGCCTTATTATTATCATCATTATAATAACGATTACTATTACTTCTACCGTCATGTTTTGTACCTTGTTTTATTGTACAATTGTAAATGAGCCTCTCCTGCTTGAATGAACCATTTAGTAGGCATGAATTTCTATCAAAACAATTACATTCGGATATTCGTTTAGAAATTTTATATATATTATCTGTAAAAAACAATCAATTCAAACACAAGCAAATAAGGTTTTATGTGATTATCAGGGATTCAAAACCAACGTTCAATAGGGAAATGCAAGTATCTTAACAGTTATACCAATTAGTTATAACAGAAGTTAAAAAGCTTCATGTGTTCTTATACGTTTCTTTATAAACATCGTTACTATGAAAAATGATATCATCTAATAATTATAATCAAAATATTTTTCAATTATATCTAAATAAACAACGTCGCATTTCCAGCTTATGCCTTTTCTATCTGTGCCAATGAGGATTTGGTTGAGAATATTCTACATGAAGCATCCGAATCTCCTCTCAACCACTTCATCTATGACTTGTCCGCCGACTGGAGGAGGGGTGGCCTCATCGTTCCGGGGTATATGGGGAGACAGAAGAGCTGGGACACGATCAGGATGAAGACTAGAGTCGAAGGGCTAAGAACTTCCTGCGACCAAGAAGAGTTCGTCACACACTGGTGCATGGATAACAGACTTACGGTCATCGGCCCTCGGGAACCAAGTCGATGACAATTGCCATAGATTCGCCATTACAATGCCACAGGTTCAAGTGTGGTCAACCGGTCAACTTATATGGACTCCACACCCGTTCACTAACAGATTTATTAGACACGCTCGTCTCAACAATAACATCTGACAGGTCCTTGTATATTCTCGAACTAGTTGGCCTTGCCAGAGGGGGATACAAATAACCCAATTGCCTTCCATTTGCAAACAGCAAGTCGCTAATATGGGATGTGACTTGGGCCCTTGTCAGTAACAGAATCGTCGACAAACCCTGAACATGTAGCGGCGTCAGTAGACGACTTCAAGTGATCAAAATGTGCCGTTCATCATCGCAGTGTGTTGCATTTCGCCGTCGTCATTGTCGTAGTGGGCCGCACATTGTAGCCGTCATCATTATGAGTCTGTAATCAAAACTGTTCATGCAGAGAGGAAAAAGGCGAGTCCGGCAAAGAATTTAACTGGTCTTTATTTGAGAGATATTTTCTCGTCATACGAATAAAAGTAACACGTTATTATCGTCTGTGTCTGCAATCAAATACCCTCCATGCACATAAAGGAAAAAGGTGTAAGACGCTGGAGAGTCCAAAATGGGTCCTTATTTGGGAGAATTTTCTCGTCATAATTATAAACCTCACACATTTATTAAATTGGAGAGTGAGTCCAAATTGTTCTTCCTAACTTAATTCTACTTCGTTACGGGGATAGGAAGGAAGGGCCATACCAGTCGCTATCAACTCTTTTAGGAATTAAATTCCCATTTTCCATTTTCTGAATTACATCTCGATTTTGCATCCGTTCACCACGCTCCCAAAAGACGGGCTGACTGAAAAGCTTCTTTCTTTTTTCGTTCCCACGATAATGACATAATTACTTCAAAGGGGGACACTGAGCCTGTCACCACGCACCTGTTAAATCAGAGATCAGAGAAAGGTATGAGTTCAGGTAAGCTAATATTTTTAGTCCGAGAGCGAATTGTTCCCTAGATTTTTGTGTCAAGATTTTTGCACTGGTCCACCTCGACACCCAATCCATACAAGCTGATGTAATCGTTCACATACATACATACATTTTGTAACACATCTAACTGTAAATAGAGCATCATCTTCATTTCAGCATATATTTCAGAAATACCTAACAACTGTTATCATCCTCTACCTATATAAGAATCAGTCATTCACCATTATGCTCAAATGGCTTTTGACTTTAATAAGTGGTGAGCCATTAGTTAAGAAAAGTAATATAATTATTTTAGCAGCAATATTCATGATTGGTTACTTCAACGTGTTTTAAAGTTTTCTTATCTTTTAAAAATTTGAGCCATGTGTTTAGAGCTTTATTTATTTCTTTTTACACTCACAGTGTTCACATCCTGCCGGCAGGGACTTTGAGAATCAGAATTTTAGAAAGAGATTTGATTCGGATTAGAATAACTTCTAAAATCAAACTTTTGTTTCTGGTTAATTAATATAAATTGTTTGTCTCCTTTCAGCAACATAAAACTTACATTGCAACCCAAGGTAAGCACCTTTACAATTGTTTCATTCTTTTTAAATAAAGACTAAACAGAGTACTCCAAGACAAAGTCAGTGCTACGTACTCCCGAATCCACACACATGAAAGCATGGTTTCAGCAGAGCTCTCATCATTCATCATCATCATATGTATTGACTGTTCTATATCTACTAACCAAAGAATTCTCATCCATTTTTTAAATATGACCATACCAACGAAGTCTCCTGTTTTGTACGCATCTTCATATGTTGTCCACATTTAATCTTTCTCTGGTGTCCTTAGATCTAAGTCTGTGAGTAACACTCACATTACGTATCCATCGTATCATTATCATATCATTGGTCTTAATGTAAGCATGTCCTCAACCCTCACTGGTCAGGTTTCACTTCCATACATCATCACACTTCGTAAATATGATTAATAAACTGTTATATTGGTTGATAGTGGTAACACTCTGCTGGTTAGTAATGGCAGGAGTGTCATAAACTTATGTACAAGCTCGACGACAGTGGTACGCTCTACCAATTAATGATGACAGAATTTCCCTTAACTTACTCCATCCACTCTTAATTCTTGCTACTACATAAACACCAGCCCCTCTCTATACGTCAATGTATCACCAAGGTAACAAAACCTCTGAACAACCTCAACAGCCTCGCCAAAAAGATATACTTTCTCCATATCTGAGTTCTCATCCGTCTCTATTCTCTTACACTTCTTGCAGAAAACAAATAACACTGAGAGGCAGGTGTTTCTAGTATTTATGGTGAGTGGAAGAGTTCAGGTAGTCCGTTTAGGTACCATAACATCCCCTCCAAAGCCTTACCACCTCAGCAGTAACAATATCGTTTCCTTTTTGGATTGACACTATTCTGAGGCTGCTTGGATTAGTTGTGTGTTGAAAGTGTCATTAACCATAGCTACTTCTTGGGGAGTGCTGTCGGTATCTTCCGACTGTCGTTCTGTAATTTGATTGAGAGAACTATGAGCTTCTATCAAAATATAATTTGATATCCTCCAGTTTTTTTATTCTAGACTTCTGATATTGGAGCACATCTTTTAACTTGGAAAAATGTCTTCTTTGCTTCGACATTCATCTTCAAGACGAGTAACCTTATCTTTTATAGTCTTTAGCTCTTTTAAAACATTTTCAGTTTCTACTTTAGCGAGTACAGCTCTGGAACCATGAATTCACTCTCTTTAACCTCAACAAATGTCACTTAATTTCTTTCAGTTTGGTGTTAACTATTTGCAGCATGAATTTTCTGTCCTTATGTACTTTAATTTCTGCCGACAATTTATTTTGAGTCCAATTCATACGATTTTTAGTGGTTGAAACAAATTCATTTTTACGTTTTTCTGACTCGGTCGTCAGATTTATTTTCTGGTAAAAAATGTTGGTTGGTAACCCCCATAGGTTGAACCTCTGCAGCAAGTCTATACCAGATAAATTGTTGGTATTTTTTAATACGAACAGTTTTCCTTTTTTGGTAGTTCTTTTTCAAGTTATGTCGGTAATAATTTAACCCTAGAATTTAATTTTTTTCACCAGTCATGGTTCTGGTGATTTTGTTTTTTTCTTAAAATGATCGGTTTATCCAACCTTCTCCATGTATGCATGTTGATCATCGACACGTCTGAACCAGAATCCAATTGTAATTTTACAATTTTATTCAGGATGTTTACCTGTACATATTTTATTATAATTCTGCCGCCATGTTCGTTCGTTTTTGTGGATTTAACCAGAGTTTTATTTCCTTTATTCCTTCTGCAATGTGAACTCTTGTACCGACTTTATTACAAATTAGACAGGTTTTAAAACGGTATGAGCAATCTATTACCCAATGAAGTGTTCCACAACGGAAACAGGGGCTAGGCGGTAATTTATTCTGTTTTTATTTGACTGACTTATTTTTGTAGGAGCGTGAAAACCCCTCTTTTTGTTTTAATTTTTTTTGAAAGAAAGTTTAATTGTGGTTTCTAACGTACCTTTATTATGTGCGCAATGCCCGACTCTTTAATGTCTTTAGAACCTTGTTTAACACTTACAAATCTCTGGCAGTCTTCGGTTAATTTCTGTAATGTTAAATTTGGTTCACTTTCCAAGTTGTTTAGAACCCTATGTCTGATTTGTGCGTCTTTTCCTGATACAAGTTTTTGTACGAAAATGAAACATTTAAGTTATCAACGCAAGTTCGGCTAATTTGAAATCGTCACAGTGTCTATTAACGATTGACGCGAAAGTTGCGTAGTCTTCGACATCTTATTTGACCAAATTCAAACACTTCCACCGTTTGTGGAACAAAGAAGTTTTTGGGATAAATAATTCTGTTAGAAGATTAACAGCATCAGAAAAAGTCAAGTCGCTCGTTTTTTCGGGTTAAAATAAAGTCCACGAATTTAGTATGTTCGATGGTCTTACACTTTCGAAGAAGTATGTGTACCTTTTTAGAGTCTGACAAATTTTCGCAGTCTATTTTGTATTAATCCTCATACCTAGCAAATATAAAGCGAAGTATTTATCCTCGTCTGAGGAATAATTGAAATTGTCAATTGCACTCCAAACGACATTCTGAGAAAAAGCATATTCGTTCTCAGTATTTTACCCCTGTGCGATATTGTTTGCATTAATACTTCAATCTTTTCATCAGTGTCTCTTTTTTGTTCCAGTAGTTTTTCGCCGACCCCTTTTTTGGTTCCAGACGCCTTTCTCCTGTTTTGTGTAGCCTTTCGTCGGTTTCTTTTTTTGTTCCAGAAGTCTTTGATTTTCTCTAGTAGTTTTCGTCGACTTCTTTTTTGTCTAGTAGAAGCTTTTGAAATTGTTCTTCAGTTTCTTGTTGCTGTTGCATTTGCTATTTTATGAGTTGTTTTAAAATCTCCCGTGTTTAAATATGGCTTTAAAATACAGCTTATTAGAAGTTATTTCTTTTATATTACGCTGCTAACGTAACTTTAGTTGTAAAAAGATAACGAAAATATTAAACTTTTTTTTATTGACAAAAAAATCTCTTTTTTAGTAACTTTTTCACATAACCGAAGAATGTACGATCAGCACTTTAGTCAACAGAAAATAATAAGGTTTAATTTGTTTTCCTTTCGGCGCGACGTTTTCTCTTTTGGATATAAAATGAAAATATAATGGATTCCCTTCTTGTTAAAAATTAACACAGTGTCGGAATCGTAATAAAGAAATCACTGACCTTCTTTCTTTGATAGAAAATAAATTAATTTCTTCACAATAAAAATACAAAGGAACCTCCATTGTGTTTAATAAAAATCCAACATACGATTTTTTGGGTCTGCCGATAAAGCCAGTTATTAGGACTAGAAGGTGAATTTGACGTTGATTTCCCACGTTTATCCTTTTTTTAAGGTTCTAAAAAATCCCTTAATATACTTCGAAGTATATTAAGGAATTTGAGGTTCTCAAGAATCCCGTAACGTACCTCATCGCCAGTTGTTGTAGGCCTGGAAAGGGTCCGGAAGGAAAACACGAACTCGGAGTTTAGAGAAACAAGTGTATTGAAAAAAGTATAATACAACAGAGAACTATAGTGGTCTGGTTCCAACAGTGAGAGGCGGGTGCTCCCACTATTTATGGTAAGTGGAAGAGTTCAAGTAGTCTGTATAGGTAAGGTACCATAACAATAATAAAATTATAGATATTTATTTTTTGTTGTTGATTTCATTTCAGATTTACTCGCGAAATTATTTTGAATATGTATTAGAATAAAAGCCAAACAGTTAGAAATCAGTAAAACTTGTAAATTATCAAAATCAGATTTTAAAACCCAATATGTAAATTAGGCATCGCATTCACTCTATTAAGCAGTATTTGTTGTATGAATTGAATTTGATATTAAAAGAATATAGAAGGAATGACATTTCTTGATTCAAAATGTAAAGTAAAATCTGAAATAAGAGTAAAACCATTTAGGGATTGTGACGTTGTTTTTGTTACAGGTTTACATTTATAAAATTAAGAAAATAAAACTAAAAATCATGTGAATGAAAGAATATTTGGTGGATGTTCACTTAATTTTTATTGCTCTCAAGAAGAACCGGATCTTCCATGGCGTTCCCTTTTGTGTGCATGTATCTACTAGTATAAATCAATACACAGTGTTATATTATTTATTTGATTTTATTTTGGAGACATTTCTAATGTTCTTTTTGTTTTACTACAGGACCTTTGACCAATACCATCTCGGACTTTTGGAGAATGGTCCATGAAACACGATGCCACATTATTGTGATGCTGACTAATCTATCCGAAAATGGCAAGGTCAGATTTTGGATTAATTTTTATTTATTTTAAACGAGCGTTGTCCGAGTGTGTTAATGTTTTTATCAGATAATTTACGTTTTTCGAGATTTTTTTTCAAAATCGTATTGCCACTGTCGACAAGAGAAGAGTCTATCAGGCATGTGTATGCAGTGTGATTATGTATGGAAGTGAAACCTGGCCAGTGAAGGTTGAGGATATGCGTTGCATGGAGAGAAATGATATTATAGTGATATGATGGATGTGTAATGTGAGTCTTAAAAACAGGCTTTGTTCTGATGAAGTCAGACGAAAATAAAATATGGATAGTATAGAAAGATGTGTGCAGAACAGGAGACTCCGATTGTATGGTCACATTGAAAGAATGGATGAGAGTTCTTGAGTTAGTATATTATAGTGACAAAGTGAAAAAAAAACAAGGGGAAATTGAATGTGCCAGGAAATTGACAATAAACTAATTACAAACGCTTAAAATAAAGTTAATTTAATATTCGTTTAAAAGCGATTAAAAGGCGCAGTGAGGGATCTGTATTCGCTAAAAGAAATCAAATGTGTTTAGAACAGTTAACAGAGCAGGTTCAGTTTACAGGGAAAGCCCAAGGAAAACATGAGAAAATGATAAGGATGGACTTGAGAAAAAAGAGGTATGAACCCTAACCCTAGCCAAATCGTTTGTAATTATTTTATTCTCAATTCTCTAACACATTCAATTCCTACTTTGTGATGTTTCATTTCGTCACTATAATATTTTTCACTCATTTAAAACTAACGATTTTCTACCTACGAGATATTAGTAGAAAGGGACTTAGAGAGTATTCCATCCATTTTATTTAAATGTATATATATATATATATATATATATATATATATTTGAGCAGCATTTTTCTCCTCGACATATTTGATTAAATAGGACCGACAACTTATGTCTGCATATTTTCTCTTTGATCCCTTCAAATTGCCTGATTAGTGTTCGGATTTCAGGATGGAACTGACTAATGGACTTGCCTTACTGGTTGGGTAGCCTATATATATATACTACTATATATATACTACTATATATATACTACTATATATATACTACTATATATATATACTACCTGAGGCTAACGAAATTAGCCATGAATGAACATGGTCTTCATATATTAGAAAACGAAAAAAAAAACGCGTATATAAATTTGTTGTTTTAAATAATTTAAATAATAATAAACAGTTTTCCTCCATTATTCTTAGAATAGATATTAATCAGAAATTTCAGATATTATTTACTCACTTGGAGTTCTCACACAGGTCATCACCAGTGATTGCTCACTGATAATAACCGGTGGTGTTTCCTGAAGTCTGAGTGATAACAAGTCTTCCCGGATTTCCAGTACTCCCCACCTCTTTTGATAACCATTGCAACTGACTTTGCGTTATCGCAACAGCCACTTACCATTGATTTTTCGCTGGCAATGGGCATTAGTATTCCCTGGGGTTTGGGTGGCAAGAAGCCTCCACAAGATCCCAATATTATCTGCACTCTTCCAGTAGAGGTCTGGTTCGTGCCCTCTGTCCCCGGTCTTTCCATCCTCCTTGACCCATTGCAACTATTCGGTATGACACCAGCCAAAGCCAGCGTTATTATTATTATTATTATTATTATTATTATTATTATTATTATTATTATTATTATTATTATTATTATCATCATTATTATTATTATTATTTTTATTATTATTATTATTATCATTATTATTATTATTATTATTATTATTATTATTATTATTATTATTATTATTATTATTATTATTATTATTACTCACTAGGAGTTATCACACTAGTCCCTATCAGTGATTGTTCACCGACAACAACCGGTGGTGTTCCCTGGAGTCTGAGTAGCAACAAGCCTCCAGTGTTCTCCATCTCTTTTCGATACTCACCACAAATGTTTTTGTGGAATTGCAACAGTCGTCTACAATTGATTTCTCGCTGGCAGCACCCATTTGTCTCCTCTGGGATTTGGGTGGCAATAATCCTCCCCAAAGTCCCAGTACTCTATGCACTCTTCCAGTGGAGGTCTAACTTGTGCTCTCCCTCCTCGGTCCTCCCATCCTCCATGACCCTTCACGACCATTTTGTGTTGTATTAGCCGAGGCTGGTGCTATCACTTTTTGGAGGAAGGGGGCATTTTATGAGATTTCTTGCAGTTCCTGTTCCTTGGTTCGTGCAATGGTTTTCTTCCAGTGATTTTGCTTTCTTCCTATTGTGACTTCCATATGGTTGGTTACCATTCGTAACATATGCGAGTTAGTTACCACATTCGAGAATTTCACTTAAGACTGCAGTTGTATGGTCTCAGTGATCCCTTTGATTCCAATTTCTCCCAGTCTTTTCTCCAGGTTTTGGGGGCTGTTCCTAGTGCTTCTACGATTATTCGTATTATTTTGACTTTCTTCATGTTTCATATTCCTTTCAGCTCTCTGGCAAGTTCCGTGTATTTGCTTCATTTTTCCGTCACCTTGATCTTCACTCTGTTGGCTGCTGGAACGGCGAAGTCTACAGTTTGGCAGGATTTTTCCTTCTTGTGGATTATTATGATATCCAATGTCCTAGCTTGTATGAGTTTATATGTGTGTACATCCATGTCCCAGAGGATTATGTGTTTTTGTTTTCTAGTACTGTTTCTGGTTTATGTTTGTACTATTTGTTTGCATGTTAAAAATGCAATCGTTTGCGCAGTTCCCAGTTATTATTACTTGTACTCACTAGGAGTTCTAACACAAATCATCGTCAGTAATTGCTCACCAACAGCAACCAGTGGTATTTCCTGGAGTCTGAGTGACAACAAACCTCTCCAGATTTCCAGTATTCTTCACCTCTTTTCGATAACCACCGCAAATAACCTTACGGTATTGCAACAGCCGCTTACCCATGATTTCTCGCTGGAAAGGACCATTGGTCTTCTCTGGGATTTGGGTAGCAATAAGCCTCCCCAAGGTCCCAGCATTTTCCGCACTCTTCCAGTGAAGGTCTTGTTTGTGCTGTCCCTCCTCGGTCTTCTCATCCTCCTTAGCCCTCTACAAATATTTTGTTTGGTGCCGGCCTAGGCCGACACCATTTTTTTTTTATTATATTATACTATATTATATTATGTTATACTATAACATATTATATTTTTTTAGGGGGATGGGTGGGAAGGGAAAGGGGAGAACTTATGGTGTTTCTTGTAAATTCTGTTCATTGATTCATTTTTTGTGGTGTTTGCCGGTGTAATTTATTGGGGGGGAGGGAGATCATGAAGTGATGTTTCTTGCAGTTTCTGTTCCTGTCTTTGTGATGTGGTGTTCTCGTGTGGTTTTGTTTTCTTCCTGTTGTAAATTCCATGTGACTGGTTACCTTTTGTAGCTTATGTGGATTGGTTTCCGCATTCAAGGATTTTCCTTAAGATTGCAGCTGTTTTGATCATTGTCATCTTTTGTATGGTTTCCATGGTCCCTTTGATTCTAATTTCTCCCAGTCTTTTCTCCTGGTTTTTTGGGATTATTCCTAGTGCTCCTGCGATTATTGGTATTATACTGACTTTTTTCATGCTCCATATTCCTTTTAGTTCTCTGGCTAGTTCTGCGTATTTGCTTCGTTTTCCGTGTGTTTGATCTTAACTCCGTGGTCTGCTGGAACGGCGAAGTCTACGATTTTGCAAGATTTTTTCTTCTTATCAAGTTTAATAACATCAGGTCTCCTTGCTTGTATGAGTTTATCTGTTTGTATATCCATGTCCCAGAGGATTTTATGTCTTTCGTTTTCCAGTACTGTTTCTGGTTTATGTTTGTACCATTTGTCTGCGTATTTGAAATTCAATTGTTTTCCCCACACAGTCATGTCTGTTCTTATATTCTTTTTGGGCGAGTTTGCTACATTCACTTATTATATGATTTATGGTTTCATGTCTTTGTCCACACAGTCTGCATTTACTGTTTTTCTGGGTTTTATCTATTTTAGCTTTAATGTAGTTTGTCCTAATCGCATGGTTCTGTGCAGCCATCAGTAAAGATTCCGTTTCTCTGTTCACGTTTCCTTTTCTTAGCCATGTCCAGCTATTTTTGTTGGTTTCTTCTCTTGTCAGTCTTAAGAAGCGTCCATGTAGTTGTTTTTCTTCTCGCTTTTCTTTCTTTGTCTTTTTGTTTCTGGTTTCGGTACTTCTCGAGTTGCTTCTGGGAATGGTGTCTCTTGCTGCGGTGATCAGCCTTTCCGTGTTCTGAGTTATGTATTTCTCCAGCTCTTTTATTGAGTTTTCCACACAATCTTCTATACTTACCAGTCCTCTTCCCCCTTCATTTCTTTTAATGTAGAGTCTGTCTGTATCGTCTTTTGGGTGTAGAGCATTGTGCATGGTCATTAATTTTCTAGTCCTCTGGTCCAGGTGCCTGAGTTCCTCTTTGGTCCAGCCTATGAATGGTCCAGAGTATCTTATTAGCGATACTGCCCAGGTGTTTATTCTTTTTACTAGATTCTTGCTTTATAATTTCGTTTCCAGAAGTTTTTTTGTTCTTCGTAAATATTCTTTTCCAATTTTCTTTTTCATTTCTGTAGATTTGATGGTGTCTGCTTCCAGAACCCCGAAATATTTGTATTTATCATTATTTTGATTTTATAAAATATTTCACTTTATCATTATTATTTTTATTATTTGTACTCACTAGGAGTTTTCACACAGATCATCGTCAGGGATTGCTCACCAACAACAACCAGTGGTATTTCCTGGAGTCTGAGTGAAAACAAACCTTCCCAGATTTCCAGTATTCTTCACCTCTTTTCGATAACGATGCGGTAACGCAACAGCCTCTTACCATTGATCTCTTGCTGGTAAGGACCATTGGTCTTCTCTGGGATTTGGGTGACAATAAGCCTCCCCAAGGTCCCAGCATTCTCTGCACTTTTCCAGTGGAGGTCTTGTTGTGCTGTCCCTCCTCGGTCTTCTCATCCTCCTCGACCCTCTACAAATATTTTGTCTGGTGTCAGCCTAGGCCGGTAACATTTAAAACAAAAAAATAATTTTTTAATCAATTCAAAAAAGGAAATTTTTAATTTTTAATTTTTTTTTAATTCTTAAATTCCTTCTTCTTTTTCTCTTTAATTTTTTAATCTCTTAAAATTTATTTTTCCATTTAAAAAATTTTTTTTTTAATTTTCTTTTTTAATTTTTTTTGGGGGGTGGAGGGGGAGATTATAGTGTTTTTTTGGTTCATTTTTGTCTAGTGATAGCTGAGGCCGGTGTAATTTATTGGGAGGGAGGGAATTATGAAGTGATGTTTCTTGCAGTTTCTGTTCCTTGGTTCGTGTTGTGGTGTTCTTCGTGTGGTTTTGTTTTCTCCCTGTTGTAAATTTCTTGTGACTGGTTACCCTTTGTAGGTTATGCATGTTGGTTTTTTTATTATTATTATTATTATTATTATTATTATTATTATTATTATTATTATTATTATGATTATGATTATTATTATGATTATTATGATTATGATTATGATTATGATTATGATTATGATTATTATTATTATTATGATTATGATTATGATTATGATTATTATTATTATTATTATTATTATGATTATGATTATGATTATGATGATTATGATTATGATTATGATTATTATTATTATTATTATTATTATTATTATTATTATTATTAGCAGCAGCAGCAGCAGCATTAGCAGCGTCATTGGTTTTCTTTGTTTATTCCCACCCCCATGGACTAAATTATTTTTATTTACAATTACCATCCCCACACACAGAATGTCAACGAAAAAGAACTAAGACACATATATCTTTTAAAGTAACAGCTAAATTATACACAATCACAAATATAAAAGCAGATAGATAATAGGAGCTAATATGACTTTTATGTTTAATATCAGCGGATGTGTAGGAGTGAGACGATGCAGAAAAACATGCAGAAAATACAATAACTAATAATACAAACGTAAACAAAAAAATTAAATACAAAAACAAATAAGAATTATTAGAACTACGAAAAAATAAATATGACGAAGCATTGGAAAGCAATTTGCTCTGCATTGTCTATCCGAGCATGAACTGAAGCAATTGTTCCACAACCACTTCCAATTGTCTGTTTGATGAAATACAAGTCAGGGGATGCCTTCACCGTACCAACTTGCTTATCAGTCGCATTTTTAGTCAGCGGACACGAAAGCCTAACAGCAAGACGGGCTTGGGTCCCATAGCCAATAAAGCTGTATCAGTGCCATAAACATCAGTAAACTCCCATTCTTCCGGTACTCTGATACTCCGATCACCAAGTGCTCCAGTTCTTCGCGTTTCTGAAACCACCGCCTTTCAAGTTTCGCTTACACTGCAGAACCTTCTCCTTTTTAACAGTTATACAATTAATTTCCTTTCTTTCTCGATGTCCCACCCACAATGGACTCGTCCACGATTCATTTTTGCCACTCTTCATTATCTTACATTAGTATTTAATATAACCAAGCACAAAAACAAAGGATTTCAATCTCACCTGAAGATTGCAAGAAAGCATTAGATGGTGAAGTATATCTAAAATACATTCATTATATATGGGTGCTTGTATGTGTATGTGTGTGTGTACGGAAGCAATAACATTCTTTTAAACATGTAATAAAAACGAATTTCTATTAAACTGCATGTCACTCATTGCTGCCACCATGAAATAATAATAACACAAACACACAACAAGATATTAATCTAGTTGGTTCAGCCATCTTGGATTAACTATATCATTAAACACTATGGTCCAGGGGAAGAAACTCTTAGTTGTTTACAAGAGTGCTTCTGTAGTTTCACAATGACATTAAAACATTTAAAGAAATGTATAAAATTTGTTATGTACTTACGTGTTAGCTGAAAATAAGATTATACAGAAAAAAATACGCAAATTCATCCAGTATTTATTAAATTATAAGAAAAAGAAAAAAAAAACGGTCTTACATATTACTAGACTTTTAAGTATGTAGGCAAGGGAGATAACTTTCGAAAAAGTCAAAATATAAGAAAAAATGGCGACATATAGATAAAATCATTTTTATTTTTAATTTAATAAATACTGGATGAATTTGCGTAATTTTGGGTGTACAATCTTCTTTTCAGCTACCACGTAAGTATATAATAAAGTTTATACATTTCTTTAGCTATTTTTTTAAGAGAGACTTAACATATCATTGTGAAATTGCAGAAGCATCTTAACGAGTTACTAAAAGCTTGTAAAAATAGGGTCATTATTTAAATATATTTCCTATTTTCCTTGTTTCCAATTCAATGTGGAGAAATTGCCAAAAATCTATATTAATGGATTCAATGCATGAGCATCTATAACTAAGTTAATTTGGGTGGGTTGCTTGGTTTTACGGCATGTTGTTAGGTGATTTTATGCTGAAACCACATGTTTTCTATTGATTGCTGGGTTTTACGGCGTGTCAACCCTTGTTAGGTGATTTTATGCTGAAACCACATGTTTTCTATTGATTGCTGGGTTTTACGGCATGTCAGCCCTTGTGAGGTGATTTTATGCTGAAACCACATGTTTTCTATTGGTTGCTGGGTTTTACGGCATGTCAGCCCTTGTGAGGTGATTTTATGCTGAAACCACATGTTTTCTATTGGTTGCTGGGTTTTACAGCATGTCAGCCCTTGTGATGTGATTTTATGCTGAAACCACATGTTTTCTATTGGTTGCTGGGTTTTACAGCAAGTCAGCCCTTGTGATGTGATTTTATGCTGAAACCACATGTTTTCTATTGGTTGCTGGGTTTTACAGCATGTCAGCCCTTGTGATGTGATTTTATGCTGAAACCACATGTTTTCTATTGATTGCTGGGTTTTACGGCATGTTACCCTTGTGAGGTGATTTTATGCTGAAACCACATGTTTTCTATTGGTTGCTGGGTTTTACGGCATGTCAGCCCTTGTGAGGTGATTTTATGCTGAAACCACATGTTTTCTATTGGTTGCTGGGTTTTACAGCATGTCAGCCCTTGTGATGTGATTTTATGCTGAAACCACATGTTTTCTATTGGTTGTTGGGTTTTACAGCATGTCAGCCCTTGTGATGTGATTTTATGCTGAAACCACATGTTTTCTATTGGTTGCTGGGTTTTACAGCATGTCAGCCCTTGTGATGTGATTTTATGCTGAAACCACATGTTTTCTATTGATTGCTGGGTTTTACGGCATGTTACCGTTGTGAGGTGATTTTATGCTGAAACCACATGTTTTCTATTGGTTGCTGGGTTTTACGGCATGTCAGCCCTTGTGATGTGATTTTATGCTGAAACTACATGTTTTCTATTGGTTGCTGGGTTTTACAGCATATCAACCGCTGTTATGTCATTTCTTTTTTTCTATGAATGGTTTGTTTAGAAATTTGTTTTGTAGATATATATTTTGGAAATAAATAGTTTGTAAATGCTATATTTATATTTAACCCACAGAGGGGACATTAGCAGGTACTTACCACTCAAAGTCAGAGGAGAACTGAGAGGAATTATAACTGAGGGGTGACTCCATATTCCTCAGAGCTCACAAATTTGGGCCACATCACCGAATGTAGTTTAAGGTTATAACCAGAACTGATTAATGTTGGATGTTAACCGTTTTATTCACTGTTCAAAATTACTCTTTGGCAGGGTGAAGACTTCAATTAATATGAATTTCAAACAATTTCTATCCGTGTTTGTTTTGAAAAGAAAAACAAAAATATTTTCCTATTTACTTGCCTCTCCATAATAGCAGAGTTAGACACAAGGTTGTTTTTTTAATGTGGGAAAAATTAGCTATCCAGAAAGGATACTTCTGGATTGGGACAAAAATAAAAAATATCCACAGTCTAGAAGGATTTCTCCTTCACTGACTGAAATCAGAACATATCCTACATTTTGACCAGCTCGAAAGCTGAAAAAGGACTATATGTCAATTTGCAAAAAAATGACTAAATGCTAACTGACCAAGATTTCTGATTTTTTTGTTTCATACAATGGGCTAGTTCTTTGTATATACCTTCTATAGATATAAAAGAGAAAGTTTGTTTTGCTGTTATAAAAGTTGATATCTTAAGAGAAAATTTAAATTAATCACAATAACGGTTAAGATTTTCGGTCCAATTATGAATTCAAGTTATTGCTTACTGTGGATGCAATTGAAAACACAAACCTATACTAAGATCAAACAACTTTTTCTCATGAAGGATACAAGGAATACAATAGTGATATTAATTTTGTATTAAGGGATTTTACCATAATATCGTGTGGTCTACATTCGCTCTGGACATCCATATTATATAAAGAGGATGTCTTACATTGTTTCAGGAAGAAAAAATAAGATAAAAATCGTAATATGGGGTCCAGGGCTGAGAGTAAATGAGTCAACACTGATCTTATTACATCCTGGGCAATGTTGGTAAGTACCAGCTAGTATACAGTAGTTGTGTAACAGCATAAAAGACATCATATTTAGTCCATGGGGCTGAGAATAAACAAAGAAAAGCATAAAGGACATCATATTGAACTTAACATTGTTTGTTTTGTTTTATGGCATATCAACACCTCAGTGATTCATTTAATGCTGACCAAAAGTAAAACAAAGAAGAATCGTTCTTTGTAATCATTTTGTTTGGTAGATCTGACTTTGTTAGCATTGTTTGTAGAGGAAGCGTTTGAAGAAAGCAGGTGGAGTATTTATATACTTTGTAGAATCTTACTTCCTTCAGGAATCCAAAAATTGTCATTTCGATTGACCTACTGCTTTTGTTTGAAATCAGCATATTTTGCTGATGTTTTATTTTGCTTTATTTATTATACAGCTGATCAAAACAAAACACCACATATAAAATTATTATTTAATCATTGTTTTCAGTTAAAAAGCGAGCAATACTGGCTGGGGATGACCAGGAGATACGGACTCATAATTGTCAATCATAGTACAGAAAATAAGCATTCTTATTATACTTATCGACTGTTTTCCATCACAAAGGTAAGGTATTTAAGGGCTTTATGAACTCCTATGTGAAATTATAAGAACTAATATTCGATCTGCAATTTTAGTGAAGTAAATGCTATTTTATATGGAAGCCTGGACAGACTGACCGATGCGCACACACTCATATGCTGTAATTTCTTCTAACTATGCTAATGTCAAATATTATTTACCCATAAACTCATTGAATTTTTCACATGTCGAATTTCTAATGGTTGACTTTGAGCCATAACAAATATTTTTTCCATCTAATGATTTGCCAATTTGGTAAATTTCAAATATGCCAACCATCTTTAAATGTCATGAAACTCAATTATAACTTTTTCTGTTGATTTTTATTTTTGTTAATTTTGGTACTTGTTTTGTATAAATTCGAACACATTTTTCAATATTTGTATTTCTTCTAATTTTAGAATTCAGAAACATTCTGGGTGGAACACTATCAATTTACCAGCTGGCCTGATCATGAAGTTCCCCAAAACCCAGAATTCATTATTTCGTTTAGAAATAAAGTACGTTCATCACAACTCTACGGGCCACCCATCCTTGTGCACTGCAGGTGAGATCATTGCTTATTACATTTTGCTTCTGGGAAAAAGAAATTGTGATATCAGTCAATGCATACTTTTTCAAATTCGTAACATTTACGTTTTCTCTAGGAAAAAAAACTGATAAAAGTATTAGATTTATTTAATTTTCCATTGCAACAAAAAACATCAATTTTCTTTTGAAAAAACAAACAAACTGAAATAGTTATATTTATTTCCTAAACATTATATAAGAGCAAAGCAAATAAAAAATGTTAAGCATTTTCTTTTCTTCAAACTTGTGCATTATGGTCATTTTGAAAAGGAGTTTTGTCAATTTTAATCAAATCTGTTGTGGTCACTTTTTCTCCTACTTCGGAGTAAATCTCTGTTAAAGCAAATATACAAACCAAATATACGTTTAGAAATTAAGTTGGAATTCATTTGACATATGTGGTACAGAAATCATTTGACGATTTTTATTTTATAATTGTGATTGTTAATCATTTTGGGATGAGGAAGATGTCATGTACCCTCAAAACTTTTCGAATTTATTGAAAATAAAAATAAAAATAAATAGTTATTTTTTTAATTAGTGTTTTATTATTATTATAGTTTTTATTACTGAGAGTAACGGTTCAGACCCTGACAGATTGTTCAATCTGACTTTTCATGGAGAATGAATAACTACTGTACGTTTTGAGCCAAAGGCATTCGAGTTCTTAAACAATGAACAAGTTCCTAACAATTGGTTCAATTCGGCTTTTAATGGACAACAAACAACTAGTGTAAGTTTTGAGCCAAAGACATTCCTGTTCTATAAAAATGGACCCGACCCAGACAAATGGTTCAATCTGGCTGTTCATGGGGAATGAAAAACTACTGTAAGTTTTGAGTCAAAGCCATTCCTGTTCTTGAACAATGGACAAGACCCTAACAAATAGTTCAGTCTGGCTTTTTATGGAGAATGAACAACTAGTGTTAGTTTTTAGCCAAAGCCATTCTCTGTTCTTTAACAATGGACCGGACATTAACAACTCTAGGCTTATTTTATCCTTGCAGGTGAGATAATTTCTCATTACATTTTGTAAAACAAATGCAAATTTTTGCCTGTTTGTCTAATATAAAAAGATTTGAAACGTTTTTGTGATCTTCAAACTTATGTATTATGGCCATTTTGAAAAAGAATTTTGTCAATTTTAATTAAATTTGTTTTGACAATTTCTTTTATAATTTTTGAGTAAATCGCAATTAAACAAAATATAGGTTTTTGCAAAAATGTAATTCGAAATTTCCTTCGAATATATGGTACTTTAATACAAAAATCATTTTGGTAACTTTTTTAATTCTTAAACGTTTCCGAAAGCTTTTGAATACCCTGAAAATTTTAAAAATATTTTTTTGATAACATTTACTATAATATCGATTTCATATCTTCTTCTATTCCATTTTCATAAACAAAACAACAAATCATTTTTGTTAAATAACAACATTTTACAATATTCTTCTATCAGTTAAATCTGATAACTCAGAATATTCATGCTTTCTCTGTCTCTCTCTCCAGTTACTGGTCAAATAGTATGCAGTCTAGTGGTGATATTTTCTTTTTGTTTATAATGTACTATTCCAATCCTGTGTTTTATATTTGCAGTAATTGACATCTTCGTCGCTATCTTATCTTCTTACTATCTCTCTTCGTCAACATAGAAAGAGCGGTTTTAGTATCTTTGACTTTTAATAAACAGAAAGACGGAAGCGAAATGAATAAACATTGTATATTATAAGAACGAGGTATGAGTAACAATATATATATAGAGAGAGTATGAAAATGATATAAAAAAAACTTTGAGAGCGGTAATTCTAAACATGACATAATCCATAAACTCATGAATATTTTAACATGTATTTTATGTGATCGGAATATATAGTAAAAAGCCTTAAAGGAAACAAACATTGATTAATTCGGCTTTAGTATAATAATAGTGACATACATACATACATACATACATACATACATACATACATACATACATACATACTGCTACAAATATGTGCCATGCAAAATACGAATCACTGAATTCAAGAAAATTAAATGTTAAAAAAGAAAAAAAAAGGATTATTTCAATGAACAACAACAGATTAATAATTTTATAAAAGAAATTGGCATATCTGTTAATGCATACTTTTTCAAATTCGTAACATTTACGCTTTCTCTACAAAAAAACTGCTAATTTTCATTTAATTTTCCATTGCAACAAAAAATATCAATTTTCTTTTGAAAAAAAGAAACAAACTGAAATGGTTATATTTATTTCCTAAGTTTATATGAGCAAAGCAAATAAAAAAATTAAGCATTTTCTTTTCTTCAAACTTGTGCATTATTGTCATTTTGAAAAGGATTTTTGTCAATTTTAATCAAATCTGTTGTGGCCACTTTTTCTTTTTTATGTGATCGGAATATATAGTAAAAAGCCTTAAATGAAACAAACATTGATTAATTCGGATTTAGTATAATAATAGTGACATACATACATACATACATACATACATACATACATACATACATACATACATACATACATACATACATACTGCTATGAATATGTGCCATGCAAACTATGAATCACTGAATTCAAGAAAATGAAATGTTAAAGAAGAAAACAAAGGATTATTTCAATGAACAACAACAGATTAATAATTTTATAATTATTTACAGAGTGGATAAATATATAAATGTACAAAAGCAAAGGTAAAAACTTCTTTAATATGGGAAGCGTAATTAATATGAATATATCGAACAGAAAACTTACAAATACATATGATCTGAATGAGATTAAGGTAGTATTTATATGTATGACGAAATGCACTTAGATGGAAAAACAATATTTTGATTTATATATTTCGAACTTTAAAAAAGGATTGAATAACCCAGAAAGTTACCAACTGCAATAAAATGCACTTGAAGAAGGCCGGAGAGTAGAATGGGCCTGTAAACAGGACAAGAACAAAATGAGGGCAACATTCATGAATATGCAAATAATGAAAATGACATTAAAATTATTCATATTTGTAATGAATGATAATCTAGAGTCAGTCCTGGAAATGGCCGAAGCATTTTACCATTAGAAAGCCATAAAAAGAAATGTAAAAATGCAGACGACACTAAGAATGTGAGGGGTATGGTTATAGTCAGGGTTACTTTAAACAAAAATTTAGTCCCTCAAAATATAATTAAAGTTTCAAAAGCTTTCTTCAAACAAAAGAGAAAAATGGCTTTCAAATCGTAAACTGCTTCAACCATTTCATGTACTGACTCGGGATTCTCTGTCAAAGTACTGAAATCCTCAGGATACCCATTCATTAGAAGTACCAAATGATTTAAAAGGAATTTTTTTTCTTGCAAAAATAAAGGTAACGAAAAGAGCCCTCTACCCCCGAAAAACAAGATCTTTTATGAATATTTTTTGTCTCCACTAAAAAAGACTTTAAGAATAAATTTTGTAAAAACAAAACAATTTTTCAATTTCTGAATGGATTTTTTTTGGGGGGGGGGGTAGAAGATACAGTAGTTTATACTCACAACAAAACATGCTCTACTTTCCTTTGTTCTTTCAAGCGCGGGTGTCGGAGCAACCGGATCATACATCATTTTGGATATTATTCTGGAAGAAATGAAAAATAACCCAAAGATTAATGTCATCAAATGGATCTTAGAACTTCGAAAGGATCGAACTCTGATGGTTCAGAATCGAGTATGTATAAAAATTCACATTTATTCATTAACTATGACAATATTCTTTGGTATTAAGTTATTTGTAAGTATCGATTAAGGAAAATCAGAGAGTGCATACATATCTCTATCTTTATAAATTTAGTTTTTTTGTTATTCCCTTTTTTATTTTTTTCTGAAGCTTTAGTGAGCGAATGAACGCTCATTCAATTAGAGTAGCGATATGTAATTGCATGAGCATTCATTCCCTCACTAGCGTTTAAGAAAAATAAATCAATAACCAAAAAATAGATTTAAGGCGCTAAAAATCACATATAAAATTTGAAAAGCGCCAGAGGTAACTTACTAGGCCACAGGGAGTGTGGACGTGGTTTCGAGCCCTTGTCAAAGTCGAGCCATGCCGACGATTAGTAAAATTCTGAAACGCGTATGCAGATTATTTCTGTGTGTGTATAAATAATAATAAATATAGTGGTGTTTATACATTTATATATTTATATCAACAGGATTTACTAATTAAACCGATTATTATGAATTTTGAAACGCCGCTGATAGACATAAGGGTAGGTAATGTGGTGTATATTTAGTTTAATTTAGTTTAATATATGATAGGTAAAAGAGGGTGTTAAAGCTCATTCATGAAAATTTAGATACCTCCGATTTTTATGAAATGTTAACAATAGGTATTAGACATCAATTAATAAATATTCCCCAAATTTCACTTTCATTGTAGTATTTTAAAAAGGTTTTTAGACGTCATGATATGGATACATCCACCCATTTGAAAATTCAAATATTTCAGACATGTATTAAATTTGATTCATAGTTACTAGACACCAATTAAGCAAGATTCCCTGCATTTTATTTTCTTCTTGAAACCTCTTCAGCTTAAACCTTATATTTGTTATATTATTTTAGAATCAAAATAATCTTAATGCATTTTGATCAAGGACATAGGAAACAGAACAATAGAATAGGAAATAGGAAGTAAAATCGACCGAACCTTTGTTTGTGAGAAGCCCAACGATTGGCTAAGAGAGAAACAGGGATGAGTTACCCTATAGAAACAGAACAATAGAATAAGAAATAAAAAGTAAAATCAAACGAACCTTTCTTTGTGGGGAGCCCAACGACAGACTATCTTGATACAGGTATTACATAACATTGTAACATTGTATAGATAAACAGATATATGTGTGTTTGTGAAAAAAATAAATAAATAAATAAATATATATATGTGTATGTATACATTGTATTAAGGGTGAATCTATTTCATTTGTTCCACCATTATAAGTCTTATTTGCTCCAACTTGTGTCTATTCGTCACACCTCTGCATTGTATTGCCTTCTAAGTATCACATTTCTATATACTAATAAACAATGCTCAAGCAAACTACATAAACCTCTTATATATATATATATATATATATATATATATATATATAAGTAGAAAGTGCCGTGGTTCCAATGAGAGTAAAGTGAATATTTTAAAAAGTGAGGCAACCAACATCAATTTTTTAAAAATTTGTTTATTTTTTTATATTTTCACATTTAAAAAAAATCTTTTTGTTATCATTTCTTATATTTGGTGTTTTAAATTTCTATATAACACGTGTTTCGAGCATGCATGCTTTCATCGGATATTTGTTGATTTCAAAACATTGGGTCCAGTTGGTTTTATTAATGTGTTACTGTATGTCTGCATGTGTATGCGTTTGTTCTTTCTCTTTCTTTTTCTGTGGGTTAGTACATTTTGGAGCATGTTATTTGAGTTTATTGGAGTGTGCAATTATTTGGCTAGTATTTCTCCATTGAATTAGGTGCATTGTGACCGGGATGGGTAAATATAAATCATTTTTTTCATGATTCCCTTCTTTAATGTATGTATATATATATATATATATATATATATATATATATATATATATATATATATATATATATATATATATATATATATATATATATATGTGTGTGTGTGTATATATATATAGATGTGAATTATGACAATACATGTATTAGCATATACTATCAGTACTTTTTAATTATCACTCTCTACAAAAAGATTAAGCTCGATGATTGTCAACCAGTAACAACAGAGCATATATAAATAAGTCAGGTTAATTTCATATTCCAGTAACTATGGGGTTTTATATTTTTATGGTGTCCTAACGATATTTTTTCCCACATGTGAGTTTGTTTTTTTCTTCTTTATTTTCGCCAACAATGAACCACTGTGTGCTGTAGGTTTTTTTCAAGACATTTCAATTTGAGAACTTTTGTTATTTATGAATTTTTCTGATGATCTTGAAATGTTTCAGAGACGATATTGGCATAATAATATTGTTCAAGAGAAACGGGCCGTAAATATACATCTCACAGGAATGTTATGTTTTTGGGAAAATGTGAAAAAATAAAAATTAAAAAACAAAACAAAAAAAACATTGTTACTGGAATATAAAATGAAATTGACTTATTTGGAGAGATGATGAAGATAAAATATTATCTGTAAAATAATTCTATCAAGAAGAGTCAATGCTCAATATATGAGATAGTTCTTTTTCCAAATATTGTTCTTTTTCCAATTTTTATTCTTAATTTTCAGTTCGTTTTACATACACACACATACATATATATATATATATATATATATATATATATATATATATATATATATATATATATATATATATATATACGTGCGTGTGTGTGTGTGTGTGTAATGTGTAAATGTGTTTCGGTTAGTGTTATGGTGCCGTACCTACCTACAGAGAACTAATGGACTCGTCCACCTTATAAATACGGGAAGCACGTGACACTTGTTCTCTTCTTCCCAGGCAAACCGGCAATGGCGGTTGAGAGCACATCTCCTTGTAATCTCTTTCTTTCTATTATATAATATATACCTTTGTTCATTTAAACCATGTGTTCCTGTGTCATTCATTCAGCCTTACCCAGGTCCACAACAAATGGCGACGAGGGAATTCGAACTCTTGGGTCAAAAAACTGAAAATACCACGTGAAAATGCACTCACACGGTTAATGCAGGAAGCCGCACGCAAAAAAACAAAAACAAAAAAACAAAACAAAGGTTTTTGCCGAACGGTCGAGAGAAGAAAAGAGAACTCAACTGAAAAAAACAACAAAAAAAAAACACGTTGAATTCTTAAGTGCGAGAAAATTGTTTTCTTTTAAGAAAAAGAAAACTGAAATGGACATGTTGTACTCTAATTTTGAAAACTGCTTATCGAAAAAAAAAAACAGCTTGAAATTGGGTGCGCGTTTCCTCTAGTTTGGGAAAACTAGTTAAAGAAAAAAACAAAACAAAAACAACTGAAATTGAATGCGCGTTTTTTTTTTCTCTGGGTTGGAAAACTAACAAAAAAAAAAAATACCGAACACCAAGGAAGCGAGCATTGTTTTTTTTTAGACGAACGTCACAGCGAGTTTTTTTTGACGAACACACACAAAAAAAAATGAAACCGACACCACGTGCTTCATTTTAAGAACAGATAAGAAACAAAAACATGAAATGAATCACAGTGCGTTACTCCATAAAAAAAGACGCACGATAAAAAAAAGGTCAGTTTTATTTTCTCTCTCTCTTTTCCGACTTGTACTGAAATATTTTAAAATGCAGAAAGAATTAATTGTGAAACAGATTTTTTTTTCTCTTCGTTAAAATTAAAAACGTGTATAAGAAAAGAACATTACATAATCTTTTCATAACTAAAACTCAGCGTCTTGCCAGCGCTAATTTAAAGAAAAGAACTTCTTGAAAATTCATTATATAACGAGAAAATATTAATTTTCTAAAAAAAAAAAAAAAAAGTGAATATACGCGTATATAGAGAAAAGGAAAAGTTTCATAATCTTTTCATAATTAAAACGGCGCCTAGCAAACGCTAATTTAAAGAAAAGAACTCTTATAAAATCATAAGATAATGAGAAAATATTAATTTTCTAAATAAAATCAGAAACTAAATGGTTGAATATGGAAGATATTAAGTCTATAATCGCCGAACTAACGAAATTCCAAATCTCCCAGCAACAACAAACTGAGGAAAGATTTCAAAAGCTTTTATTAGAACAGAACAAAAACATTTTATTACACAAAAAGGAGTATGATGAAAGATTGGAATTTCTGATACAAACAATATCGCGCAGTTACAAAAAAAATGTAAAACAGGACTCAAAAGACATTGAATTGTCCGGCATTGCGCATATAAAAAAGGTACATCAAAAAACAAAAGCTCAACCTTATAGAAAAATAAGAAATAATAATTTTGATGTAACAAAGACAAACCAAACCAGTAAAAAAATAAATAAATTGCCACCAAGCCCTTGTTCACGCTGTGGTAATCCACATTGGTACAATGAGTGCCCATTCCGTTTTAAAACCTGTATGAAATGCAAAAAAGTTGGGCATAAAAGTTCGCACTGCAGAACGGGCAGAGGAAATAAAATGCGGATTCAAGCCACTAGGACAAAGAAGGAAAAATGCATGAACATAAGAAAATATGTACAGGTGAAAATCCTGGATAAAAATATAAAATTGCAATTGGATTCTGGTTCAGACGTTTCCATTATAAATTTACATACATGGAGGAGATTAAATAAACCTACTCTATCAAGAACAAACAGGCTGGCAAGCACAGTTACTGGTGAAAGAATTACATTTGAAGGAGAATTAATCACAAATGTGTCCCTAATGGGAAATACTAAAAAACTCAAACTACTGGTACTGAAGGATTCGAATAATCTTTTTGGTTCAGATTTTATGCAGGCATTTGATTTATGGAAGTTGCCGATAAATACATTTTGTAAAAAAATAAATAGTCGCGCAACAGAATCGGAAAAACTACAACGAGAATTTTAAAAATCGTTTCCAGAGGTTTTTTCTGGCGGTCTTGGATGCTGCACTAAAATGACTGCAAAATTCCGTCTAAAAGAAAATGTACTGTCGGTATTTAGAAAAGAAAGGAAAGTACCCTTCGCCTCGATTGAAAAAATAAACGCTGAATTAGACCGACTGGTAAAGATGGGTATTTTATCAAAAGTACAACACAGCCAGTGGGTAGCACCCACGGTTTATGTAAAGAAAAAATCTAATGAGATTCGTGTATGTGCAGATTTTTCAACAGGACTGAATACTGCCCTCGCGGACTATCACTACCCACTCCATACCCCGGAAGAAGTGTTTACAAGCTTAAATGGAGGAAGATTTTTTTCAAAAATAGACCTAAGTGAGGCATACCTACAAATACCGGTGGATAAAGATTGTTCTAAGCTGTTATGTATAAACACACATCGTGGTTTATATAAATTCGAAAGATTAGCGTTTGGAGTTAAGGTCGCGCCAGCCATTTTCCAACAAGTAATGGACACAATGCTGGGCGGACTGGATTTAGCAATAGCGTATCTCGATGACATCTTGATTAACAGCAAAGATATCGAACAACACCAAAAACATGTAAATCAAGTGTTTGCGAGAATCCAAGATTATGGGTTCAAAGTAAAAGAAGAAAAATGTGATTTTTTCCTGGAGGAAATAAAATATCTGGGTCATGTGATCGACAAGGACGGCAGAAGACCAGACCCAGAAAGGGCTACTGCAATAAAAAACATGCCGGCGCCAGAAAACGTCATGACATTACAGAGTTTTCTGGGCCTAGCAAATTACTACCAGGCTTTTATCCCAGAAATGCATAATTTGCGTACTCCATTAAATGAGCTATTAAAAAAAGGTAAAGCCTGGGTATGGACACCTGAATGTCAGGATGCATTTAATAAAATCATAGAAAGACTTACGTCAGAGTTATTTCTAACACATTACAACCCAGAATTGGACATAATCGTAGCTAGCGACTCTAGTTCATATGGTTTAGGAGCATGTATCCTACACAAAATGCCTGATGGAACCCATAAACCCATTGCACATGCATCAAGGACCTTGCTCCCAGCGGAAAAACAGTATTCTCAAATCGAGAAAGAAGCCCTAGCAATAATATTTGCAGTAATAAAGTTTCACCGATACATACATGGTAGACAATTTACCTTACAGACAGACCATAAGCCGCTAATTACAATTTATGGATCTAAAAAAGGCCTACCTGTATATACAGCTAATAGACTACAAAGATGGGGAACTATCTTATTAAACTACAACTTTAAAATGCAACATTTGCATTCAAATAAAATCTATCATGCAGATGGATTGTCGAGATTAGTGCCAAAACAGAGAGAGACTCTAGAAGACACAGTGATTGCGTCTCTTCAAACAGAAGGAGATTTTAAAGAGATTTTGTGCAACGCAGTGAGAGAGCTCCCGGTGACACTATACGAGATAAAAAAAAGAAGCTCAAGAGGATGAATTTATCACCAGAACAAAAATGAAATTGGTAGATAAGGATTTACATGTGGCAAAGAGTTTCTTACTCTGTGATGACGTACTCATGCATAACGAAAGGGTGGTCATCCCAGAAAAACTACGAAAGCAAATTCTGAAAGATTTTCATGTTGGCCATCCAGGGATAACCAGGATGAAGGGGTTAATGAGGAGTTTTGTGTACTGGCCAGGTATGGACAACGACATTGAAAAAGCAGTAAAGCTGTGTAAAGGCTGTGCCTTAGCAGCAAACGCACCGCATATAAAGCATAGCCCATGGCCAAAGACCGACCGTCCGTGGGAAAGAATTTACGTGGATTTCGCGGGACCATTGGAAGGATTTTACTACTTAATCGTAGTCGACAGTTTTTCAAAGTGGCCCGAGGTACTACGTTGCAAGAGTCCCACGTCAGAGGTTACGATAAGATTCCTACATGAACTATTTGCCCGTTTTGGGGTAGTGGATTGTTTGGTGAGTGATAATGGGACGCAGTTCACGTCATCAGATTTTGAGGAGTTCTGCGCGACGTTTCAAATCAGACATATAACGACGCCCCCGAATCATCCAAGGTCAAACGGCCAGGCGGAACGCTTCGTAGACACATTAAAAAGAGCATTAAAAAAGGCCGGTGATACTCCTAAGGAGAAGGCTTTACAACAATTCTTACAAGTATATAGAATTACAAAAAACATGAACATAGCATCATCATTATCCCCCGCAGAGATGATGTTTGCGCGGAATGTGAAGTCCGTGTTTAATAAATTATTACCTAAACATAATAATTATGACCGAATCTCTACGGTACCGAAGAAAAAATACAACCCAGGAGATAGGGTATATTTTAAGATGTTCAAAAACAATGCATCGTTGTAGGAACCTGGTACAATTGAAAAGAGGATCGGATCGATGGTCTATATCATAAAAGGACCACGGTTCTCGCATAAGAGACATCAAAATCAGATCAGAAAAAGACTGTCAGATGACACTGACACCGCCCCACAAGGAGAAGACGTGATGGACGTGATATATGACACCTTCAACTTACCAGCACCCCAGGTAGTCACATGTAAACGACAACCAAAAAGAAAACGAATGGCTCCGGACTACCTAGAGATAGATCCGAAAAGGAAACGTTATTAAGACTCCTGAGGAGGTAAGGCTTGGAAGGGGGGTGTTATGGTGCCGTACCTACCTACAGAGAACTAATGGACTCGTCCACCTTATAAATACGGGAAGCACGTGACACTTGTTCTCTTCTTCCCAGGCAAACCGGCAATGGCGGTTGAGAGCACATCTCCTTGTAATCTCTTTCTTTCTATTATATAATATATACCTTTGTTCATTTAAACCATGTGTTCCTGTGTCATTCATTCAGCCTTACCCAGGTCCACAACAGTTAGTTAGTGTATTTGTTCTGGTTTATGAAAATATGTGTATGTATGTGTCCGTATATGTGGTTTTGTCTACACACATACATACGCACCCATATTCATTTTTCCTGTGAACTAAACCTGCTACCTCAACTGTTCTTCGTCTACTAACCCAAGAACTATTATCGATTCGTTCAACGTGGCCATACCATCAAAGTCTATTCTTATGCACTGCACACAACTCCCTATACTGTTCAGATTTAATCTTCCTCTGAGGTCATCAGAACTAAGCCTCTCTTTAAAGCTCACATTACACATCCATAATATGATTCTCATATCATTTCTCTCCATGCAGTGCATGTCCTCCACCCTCACTGACCAGGTTTCATTTTCATACATCACCACACAGCGTACACATGACTCATAGACTCTTCTCTTTGTCACAGTCGTAAGACTCTGCTAATTAATAATAGCAGCAGTTCCCTGTACTCTATCCACTCTTAATTATTGCAATCGCACTACCACCTGCTCGACTCTGTGCTCCATTGGTATCACCAAGGTAATAAAACTTCTCAACAACCTCTATAGCTTTGCCATCCAGATATACTTCTATATGACAGTTTAAATGGTTTAAAATTCCTTTCAAATCTCGAAGTGTCACGGAGTAATTCATTCTTTTTTCAACTCTGCCAGTTATCCGAGGAGGCTCTCTCCAATCATCCTTGCGATAGATTGAGGAAAACATTGATGCAAAGAGGGTATTCTGGGAAGAGGGATCGATAATAATCATGCAGTCTGCGTCCCTGACCGCAACCACTTGCTTATTATTTCATTGTATATAGGCATAAAACCTTTTTGGATTGACATGTACCTTTACTGCTAAACGACTTTCGTTAGTGGAATTTGCCCCATGGATATGCGCTCAAATCTATTACATTGTTTTTTATAAATTTCGAAGGCTTCAGCAGTTTGACACATCAAGTATGCAAACCATGCAACATCACAAAGTCTCCACTCCTGCTGGTTACTCATGGTCATTGCCGTTATACATGGGGAAGTGAAAAAGTCAGTTGCTAATGCTATCGAGTTTTTTATTGTTTGTCACTGTTCTTCTACTGTCTTAAGTATTTTGATATTCTCCCAGTCGGACGTTTGAGAAGCTGCGATAAGTATTTTATAGTTTAGGGCTTTGAAACGTCCTTTTGGTGTTACCGTTAAGCTTCGGACAACATCTGCACTTTGAATTTTAAAGTCACATCGCCACTCTTATCAATGGGCGATAAGACTTTCATTCTGACACTGTCTACGAGTACTTTGAGCATACCAGGTCAAGGATTGATAGTATCTGAGCCTGGCGCACTTTAGTTGCAGCTGAAACAAAGAATTGTCAAACCAATGCCAGAAATACTCTTCCCAACAAATTGGTAAAACATTTAGGTCACCAACTATGAGACATTCGGAGAGGAGCTCGGACACTGCGACTATTGCATTTAACAGCCGTTTATCATCATCCATCTCTGCCTATGCAAGGAGTGGAAACCATTCTTTTTCGAGTTGAACTCTGCATATAATACAGTTGTAGTAGGCAGTTGGCTGAGCTGTGCCGGCGTTAGACTGCTTTTAATGTAGATGACGATGCCACCACCTCTAACATTTTCAAACAACTACCTACACAGATATGAAAGAAGTAAATAGGCACACTACACAAATAATTCATAGATGTTTAAAGTTTCTGCTTCCTTCATCGACTGCCAGCACTTGCAGCCGTATAAAGTAAGAGTATGTAGCAGACGTAATAAATCTGAACTTGGATTGAACAGTGGCTCCGACTTGCCTTATCCCTGCCATAAAAGATTGTGTAAGTCCGTCAGCCACAATTGTTTTAAACATGATAAATAACTTGCGGAATTTGTCTCATATATGAAATATCAGAGTTCTTAACTACTTTTAGAAATGGAAAATATGGCATTAATAAATTCTCAATAAATGAAACAGATGCCATAACTGGAAATTGAAACCGAAACCTTGAGATTTTCAGTCTTAGGTTCTCCCAACCGAGCTATTTGGACTTGCTAATAAATATGGCCTAAAATATTACCTTAACAAAATAATTATAGCTTTGGTGGCCGTCATAGATTCATGATTTACGTCATGTTTTAAAACATGAATTCAAACATAAGCAATAATAAAAAATAAATAAATGAATGGTTAGCATTATCAATAGCGTAAGAAATTATTTTAATAGACCAAAACATTTTATGTTGCTTTAACTATGTATTGCCTGTAAAAACAATTTAATATTTAATACATTATAAAATTTGAGCTCGTAGGGCCTATAATTTTAGTTGGTTAAATATAATTAATTGAGATAAGGATTAACAAGATCATAAGTTGGACGACGATCGCCTCCACAAGAGGGCCAGTAATAATGGGTGAAATGAGCAGACGATTACTTAAGAAGAATTTTTTTTCCAAGACGACGGCTCAAAAAGTATTTGTTAACATTAGACTTGAAGACGATCATGTTGTAGTCGGTTGAGAAGTAGACTCGCAGTATCTTATTTCACAGATGGGATGTTCTAGGAAATAAACTTTGTTCATGGAATTTTTGTTTGCTTTTTGGAAAAGAGAGAAGAAAGTTATTTTCTGTGGCTGTAACTAAACGAGTTCTTGCTGTGAATGTTTTACAGGAGGCTACCAGGGACTGAATGTCAGCCGAGAACTTACCATGAACCTAACGATACACTAGAGAGAAGCTAGCAACATGTCTTCTGTGTAAAAGAGGCTGTAAGGACAAGAAGAAGAGTTCATCCCCCACTAGATTGTGAAGTCGATTTTGTACTTTGTCAATACAGTAACGGGTGCTCTGAGCTGAATCTCCCAGAATATGACAGCAGTTACTCGATCTTAGGACGTATCTGGCTCTTATACAGGTAGGGGATTGTTTCAGGAGTCAGGTACTTTCTGGAGTGGTAGAATGATCCATCCATTTTTGCAGCAACATATTTGGTGTATTCCATTTCATGTCTGGAGTAAAAGTCAGGCCTAGAAGCTTATCAAAGAAGTGGACTTCCTTGAGGAGAGAACCGCTTGTCGAGGTCGATCAAGACCCTCTGACAGCAGTCTTACTTATAAATGATAATAAAAGTGTCTATTTACTTCTTGTATGTCTGTGTACATAATAGCAATAATACTTACCGATGTTACTTATTAGGGTATCATTATCATCATCATCAGCAGCAGCAGCAGCGGTTTAACGTCCGTTTTACATGCTGGCATGTGTTGGACAGCTTTTAGGAATTAATTTCCAAATTAACCTATCTCTGACCAGGTCTTTATTTATCCCTATGTCTCTTAAGTCCATTTTATCAATTCTTGCCATGTTTTCCTTGCTTTTTCCTATAAACCGGCCCCGCTACCTCAATTGTTCTACATCTACTAACCTTAGAGCTCTCATCCATTTTTCCAACGTAGCCATTCTGCACACATCTTCCAATGCTGTCTAGATTTCATCTTTCTCTGAGGTCATCAGATCTAAACTTATCTCTAATACTCCCATTTCACATCTATCATATTATTTCTTTATGCAACGCATGTCCTCATCCCTCACTGGCTAGGTTTCACTTCCATACATAACACTGCATACATATACCTAATAGAATCTTCTCTTTATCAACAGTGGTAACGCTCTGCTGATTAGTAATGGCAGTAGTTCCCTGAACTTACTTCATCCAGACCCCTAATTCTTGCAATCACACTAGCACTGACTCCTTTCTGTGTTCCAATGGTATTACCAAGGTAACAAAACTTTTGAACAACCTTAATAGTTTCAGCATCCAAACACATTTTCTCCACATCTGAGTTTTCATTCGTCTCCATTGTTATACATTTCTTGCACATAAACTGGTTATCATCTCTTAACTTACCCGTATTTTTACTGTACTTTTTGTATTCCCTAATTTTTACACATAGCAAAACAAATTGAGTTACACTCGGCTCTCTTTCCACACACTGAGCAGGAAAACTTTCCGCCTTCTGGGGGATTTCCAACACTACAATCACTGATCATCACTTTAGTTTGTAACATTCGCTCTCACACTTTTACTTTTCATAGCATCTAAAATCCATGGAATTTCCACAGGTAAAGAAGATAAATATTTGAATTTGAGTGACCATTCTTGAAATTCAGTGCCGGGTTTAGAAGCGATATCCATCCCAATAACCTGACCTCACAACCTGTAAAAATGCAGTAGGCCGCATGTTTGGAAAAAATGGGGGTGGGGCACAGAGAAATGTGAACATATCTCTGATTTTGTATTTTGGACGACACAGAATCTTACTTCTCTGTGAAATGAAATAAGTGTCCCTTAAAAACAGAGAATCATGCTGAGACCAAAAAGTAATGTTCTTAGATTGTCTCCATGATAATCCCTCTTGGGTAGACTGTTTGGTAGTTATCTCTCTGGGTGGTCAAAAGTGAAAAAGACTTGAATCCAAGATTTCCGGTCAGGAGGCAAAGATTCCAGGAGATGGGAAGAGGGGACTTGGCCATCTGGGTATGACAGTCAGTTTGATTTTCAGAGGGTTGGCAGATTAGTTGGAGCTGTCTGCCTGTCCACCTAAGATGGATTCACTAGGGCTCTTAGCTAAAGGGTTGTGCTGATTGGACTTATCTTTTTTTTTGGGGGGGGGGGGAATCTCATTTTGCAAGTTTGCCTTTCAACCTGAGAACACGAGTTTCATTTGTAACCTCCAACAAATAAACCTGTTACTTGTTTATAACCAGGAGTTGTGATTCTACTTGGGACGAAAATTCTTTGTTGCAGCACTGACTGAGTCGGATGATAACTTTGGACCGGCACAACATGTAGGACGATTGCTGCCAGTGCAGTGAACGCACTCGGGCAGCTTTACAGACCCTAAAATGATAAAACACAATTGAGTGAAACTTCTTGAAAAAACTGTATAAAAGCATTTATTTATTAAAATGGGATTTTTATAATTACTGAAACCTCTACCTACCATTACTCAATTTTGAGCCTACCAAACTGGTAAATCCGGTGAAATGATTAACAACCATCAACCTTCATTTAAATTGTCATTGTATTTTTCATTTCTTGGTAGCAGTGTGCGACATGCCACAAGTCTACAACCAACTATTGAAGCTTTCAGACAAAAGCAGTGGATCTTATCTGAAACAACAGTTTGAGGTTTACCTTTATTTATTTTTTATTTTATTTTTATCAAATGTAATTTTTAACCAGAGGAGATTCTGGAATAGATAACATCCTATTTTTTTATATGGAGGAACATTTGCATATTAACTGATGGTGATGAGAGTATGAAGTAGAAATATTTGATATGCAATTTTGTTTATTATTTTAGTATAGTATTCACTCCTAAACTAATTAATTGATCATTATAACTTTTGAAATGCAGCTGCTCGGCGTAAGGTGTGTAACATCGGCTATATTTAGTTTAATTTAGTTCTATTCAAAGGGAGCAAAGACGGGATAGAAGCCCTTCGTTTGTCAGTCAGAGTTCGATGTATATCAAAGTACCATCGCCTACAAGCAATACCTTCACGTTACACCGGCTTGAAAATATCGGCTCTAAATCCATTTTTGTGATCTATCGAAACACTGATCAACCAGGCAGCTAGAGGTTTTCGTAATGCACACTTAGATATACATCGAACTCTGACTGACAAACTTCATGCTGAACCCTGTGAAACGAATAATTCCACTCTTGGACTACTGCACACACAGGATGAATTGGACTTTACCTACAACCGTCTAAAAATTCAGCTTCTAAACAACAACATTTGGACTCCTAAACACTTTGAGTATTCTTTTTCAAACATTCATTTCCAATATAACAGCTGTTTTATTTTTGACTACCCTTACTCTATATTTTCATTTCAACAAAAATCTCTTTATCATTTTTTTTTATTTTGTGTATAAATTTTTCAAAGTTAAATGTTACTGATAATATTTACAATTACATTGTCGGTTTTTTCGATCCTCTGATGAAAAGAGTTTATCTTTGAAAATCCATGGATTAAGGATATGAAGCTCCTTGCTTTGAACTTCTGATGTTTTAATAAATATTGTATCTTTACAATTTTTTATTCTCATCTTTCATCTCTAGAAATATATATATATTACAGAAGATCAGAACAACATCGGTACTATTGATTTCACATCCAAACAAAGGGGACCTATAATTGGTCTCCTTTACCGGACTCTCTTCAGTCTCGGTTTATGTCTGCCTCCCTGGAAAGTGGCGGCTCGCGCGTTTTGTTATTTTTGACGATATTTCAATACTCTGCTTTATTTTTCATGATCTGTAATACATATATAAATAATAATTACGATCTTATTTTTGATTTTCCTTAATAATTGAACACTCTGCTAAGGTTCTCTCTCTCTAATCACACACAAACACACACACACACACACACATATATATATATATATATATATATATATATATATATATATATATATATATATATATATATATATATATATATATATCTAGACAGCATCTTCTCTTGCAGGAAAGTATTGTTGAATATAAGGGACAACTTATGTCTGGATATCCTTTGGTAGATCCTTTCAATAGTCCGAATCAGGATCTTAGTTCAGAGGGGAATTGGTGGATGAGGTTGCCATAGTTTTGATGGCAAATTTATCAGCCAATTCCCCCCCCCCCCCCCGCAAAAAAAAAAAACTAAGATCCTGATTCGGACTATTGAAAGGATCTACCAAAGGATACCCAGACATAAGTTGTCTCTTATATTCAACAATATATATATATATATATATATATATATATATATATATATATATATATATATATATATATATATATGATTATTTTTATTCATACAGACATGTACAAAATCTGCACAGTCACAGAAGACACTGCATTCGGCAATGGACTAATCTGAGACGCATAACTTCATTGTCTCCTGAGACAGACGGATGCCAACAATATATAATTAATATATCAGAATTCCACCAACCTATTTCACTTATGTATTAGCATTAATATACTCTTTAATCTGAACTATTACTTCCCTAAGATACAAATTATAGCTAATAAAAAATCAGGCTAGTTAGTTATAGCCTTATTTATTTGTCTAAAATTCGTATAGATTCACCCTCCTTGGTTTATCATCCCTGTTACAAGAGCGGACAACTTAAGTAAAACTTCCCAAATCTAAGTGTAGTCTTCATGATTTTATAAGACCTATCAGAAAATATTGCACCATAGAATATATAGGAAGATATATATATATATATATATATATAACTTTTCATGTTGTTGTTTCTAAATATACTTTGGTGACTAATACAATATTCTTATTTTTACAGAAATTTCTATTGCCTCTTAACACAGCGAAAGAACCCGCCTCAGGAATTTATGAACAATTTATAGCAGGTACGTGTTACTGATTTTATATCTTTATTGGGTTATTTATTTTCTATTTTCTGAAGAAGTGTCAAAGAATGAAACGCTTGAAACAGTTTTTCACTTGATGTGTGTATACAAATCTAATATATATTTGGTCCACTGTTTGTCTTAAATTAGATCAGAAATTGTTATTTATAGTATTTTCTCAATGATCGATATAATAATACGCTAAAGCAATTTCATGTTCCTGCATTATCATCCACCACCCTTTTTTTAAAAGATAGGTCACACAATCACCCAAGATGCAATACAAAGAAAGTATGTTTTAATTTCAGCTGCGCCTTTGTCTCGAACATGAAAATCGAAATAAAATACATTTTCTTGGCCTTGGGCTAGGATCAAACTATAGTATCTGTTCTGTCCAAAGTGATACAGAATTATTGTGGAGTATGCGTTCGTACCAGATGTTCCTAGAATGGAAATATGTCAAAAAACTTCTACATTGGTTTTGAAGATAGACCTCATTATGAGATATATTCTGAAATTACATTAAACAGAGTACTTAGATAAGTATGTTTCAGTTTGGATAAAGGTGGGAATTTTTTGAGGGGGGCATTGGTTTTAATTTTTACAGATAACCCCATAATTACAATCGTAGGAAGGGGGCAGTCACCTAAAACACACTGAAATCTATTTTGTTTTATTCAAAACATGAATAAATCCTATTTTAATCACCTAAATTACTTACAGGATTATTTTTTATTTCTTTTTACGAATTACTATTAGAATACTTATATTTTTAAAAATCTTCGGCCCTTGATTCTGCCGGTCTGAGGTATTGTCCTGTACAGTTCTAGACTTTACCTTCTCTTTGATAAGGGGTTAGTTTATTGAGGCGCTCCTACTGGAGAATGCCGACGGGGCTGCTCGAGCATTTTTGTAGGCCAGAGCACGCTAATCCTTGTGCCCTGGCTAACACAACCTGACCTTGTGTCTAGCCTCCTGGAGAGGAGGTAAATAAAAATACTTTGACCTTGTGTCTAACCTCTTAGAGGTAAATAACTTGGCCTTTTGGCTAAGATCAAAGTGTAGTATCTGTTCTCTTAACATCAGCGCCGGAAGTTTTTATGTAAACGGAAAGTTTTAAAATGTTTTTAAATTACCATCGTTTTTTTTATAAAATCTCTTTAATTAATCTTTTAATTAATTGCATTAATAATTATAATAATATTTCCATCAAGGAAAACATCAAGGAAAACATTATAAATAAATTTGACAATACCAATTATAAATGTATATTACAGAATATTAATTTATTCGAAACTTAAAAAGAAAATAAGTATACAAATGTGCAAAAGCAGATTTTATTTGACAGAATTTAGAAATTATTATATATACTGTATCTCAGTAAGTTTTGATGCTAATATACTTAGGAAAGATTCACATTTATTCATATTTAGATTAGATTAGATTGGAATATTAGATTAGCTAAATGCAGTATTCTCCATTATTTCGCAATATATTCATTACATTTAAAAAGTTGTGACTGACGGACAGACACACGGACAAAATTCATATTTATATAAGATTCTTGATTTTTCTTTGTATATTTTATCTTTTTATTTTTTCAATAACATTTCCGGATGCCAATCTCGATATTCCAAGATGTTTGCTTTCACATTACGGGACAATGATGTCTTTGCGTTTAATGGATTATTTAGTTAATATTGAATAAACTTCAGTTTCAGTATGAATCGGATCGTGTTCTTTTCTTAAATGCAATTTTTAAAGTTTTCTACCAAATTATTGAATTCTCTAATATTGTCATTGGATCTATTTACTGTTGTCTCGTGTCCAACAGTGTTTTCTACCAAATTGCATTGTCACCGCCTTCAAAATTCAACTTCTTACACACTATGCACAATGCTTTAAGCAAACTACAACACACTGCTAAAATAGTGTTTTTGTGTGTTTTTTGTTTTTACAAAAAATAATTAACAATCTAATTAGTTTAAATTGACAAAAAAGTAGAATTTCACTTTTTTCAGAGTATAAATTTACCTTATTTTCTGATTGGATTTTAAAGATGCTGATTTGGGTTAGGGTTAGGGTTAGGATATGTTGGTTGGCTATAAAAGTGTCAAGTTAGTCTATTTTTGTAACCCACTTAACTCTGAGCTAAAGCAACGAACTCATGATAGTGAGCACTTTTTGATAGCTGCCTTTCAGACTAATTTGTTTGAATCTGTCCCTTAATTTAGATTGATTCAGGAAATTTTTCTGACATTCCTTTCTAGTATTACAAAACGAGCAGTGACAATGGGGGTATCGAAGTAGAATATAAAATATAGATTTAAACAAGTGACACTAAAACAGGCGTCTCTAAATCTAATGGATAACAAAAAGAAATAGAATAAAACAATGAGTATTGAGAAAATAGTACAAAAATAAGAGTGTATACATATGACATGGTCACTGCTGATGTAGTAGAATTAGATTGAGCTAGTGATTAGGAGAGATGGATACAGGGACAAGATTATAGGTTATTAAATCAAACTTATTGGCAAAAAATAGAAAAGCACAACAAACCATGTAAAAAGACAGTTGGACGATGTGCGTGTCTATATAGCGTCTGCATCTGAATGTTTGTTCCAAGGCGATTTTTAACCTGGATATAGTAGGTATTGTTACTACCTCCACTGAAACACTGTTCCATGAAGCAGAAACACGGACTTAAAATGCTGCTTTTTCTAGTGAGACGAAAGCGCCTATGATACATTTTTTGCTGGGTACCGTGGAGATCACGACATCCCCTACTGCTCATGTGACGGGTAAATATCTAAAGATGAGCGGCCATGATGCATCCAGCATCGCCTTGAACGGTTTTGATGTCTGCAGGCTGACCACAGCTTCTGGCACGTGCAGCAACCCAAACCGAAACAGAATCCTTCCCACAATGCAGCTGAAATCATCTCAAGTAAAGCTTCTAAGTTTCCACAAACCTTTTACTGCAGAGCTGGTGTGAAAAAAAAGGTCACTGAGCGCATTTTAGTTGACGTGCATTATGTTAAAGGACAAGATGAGTTGTCTCCATGTTGGCAGGGTCCCTAACTCTGTGGCATTCTAATGTAACAAAGATGGGATCTATGCCAACTAAAATGTTACGGACTTTGGTAAATCTGATGAAAACAATTCTGCTTTAATTAAATAGTAAGCCATTTCTATATTCTATTTTGGAACACAATATAATCATTGAAGTTACAACTCGTCCCATGTGTCCCACAATTCGCCCCCCCCCAAATAAAAAAAAGAATATTCCATCATCTACTGATATATAGATATGTTGTTTCAAGTAAAAGCAACTAGATAATTTATTCCAACACAATTTTCAGGACACACAAAATAAAACTAAGGAATCCTCTATAGCACTTTTGAAACAACACTTCCGGAAGCCCCCAGAAAGCTTGGGTTCCCCCTTGTTAGGGTATTCGAGGTAGCTAATCTCAACTCTGCACTCACATCATATACATAAACGCATTTGTATTATTTGAATGATTCGGACTACTATTCTCATCTTGGATGTTATTCTCACAACCTTTCGACCGATGTAAACAATTTTCAAAAAGAAGTGTCCTATATCACATACGATATATTTGATTGTATAATCGTTGGTATTGAGAGATTTATACCATCTAAAACATTCAAACAGAGACCAAACAGCCAGCTATAGTACACCGCTGAATGTCCTATGCTCAATCTGTTTAATCTAGAGTGGTCGATCAAATGCTTGTCTGCTATGAGTTTTGGAGAATAAAAACAGGGTTCTGAACAGATATAAGACTTCTATGCCAACTATCGTTAACGGACCAGAGATTATCTCCTCAGTATCTCACAAAGCCAATATTGTCGCCAAGAACTTTGCAGCAAATGCCACCCTTTCTGATCAGGGGAACCTTCTCCCAAAATTCGCCTCCTATGGACGAAAAAACTCTAAGCGACATCCTAATAAGTGTCCAGGATGATGCAAACAAGGCAACTGATCCCGATAACATTCTAATAAACTGCAGTTAGAAATAGCTCTTATACTTACAAAGCTGTTTAATCGTTGCTTAAAGGGGAAATGCTTTCCGTCACCTTGGAAGACTTCGCTGGTCTGCCCAGTATTTAAAAATACTGGAGAAGTGTCTACTGCATTTCAGTACAGACTGATCAGTCTCCTCTGCATCCTTAGTAAGTTGTTTGAATCTGTAATAAATCTAGAATCTACATCTGATTGTGATATCGCATAGGATCAATGAATCTATCGATGGAGGCTTTGTTTCTTGGGTGGTAGCTCTTGATATATCAAAGGCCTTCGATAGGGTTTGACACTTCATAAACTTGCTAGCTATCGAATATCTTAGAAATATCCTCACAACCAGCAAATCTTTTCTCTCTGATAGATCCATTAAAGTAATTGTTGCCGGATAAAAATCCGAAGCTCATTAAGTTCTTACCTCCAATGTTACAGACTAGCATCAATCACTCAATTTTATCGGCAAAAGAATAGCAAAGTGCAACAAGTTAAAAGTTATTGCATCTATATACCATCTGAATGTTTGTCCAAAGGGACCTTACACCTGACTATGGTAGACGAGTCTCTCTTAATATTTCTTATTTAATTTTAGATGATGAAAATGATGTACTTCCTATTGATGCCACTATACTAAGTGTAAGTAAACTTTAATTAATTTATTCAATTATTAAGTTGCCACATACCGTTTGGATTCTTTGACACTTGATATGAAAATGATGGTTTTGTTAGTCGAACAGATTAAATGATATGACTTACTTCCGACCGATCCATTGGATTTTCTCTCAGTGGTACTGATGGTGATTCTTTAGGGTTTTAATCTTTCTTAATTATCAATAATTAATGCAAGAACACTTGTACATATTTATTTTATTATCTCAGGTCCATTATTCTGGCAGATATAAAGATATATATAGAGAGATAAAGATACAAAAAGATATATACATATATATACTCTGTTGTTGAGTTCTATCTGAATGCCTTGATTTTTATGCTCGCCGCTCTCAGGATAAATATAACTTAATTTCTCCGTTATCACGTGACGAGCGCCCATGGCCAAGGGGATTAGGTGATCGCTTACAGATTTAAGATGTCTATAGGATTGTTACTTCCTGCACTGAGAAGAGCCGAAAGCTCAAAACGATGTCGTATCTAGGTAAAAATATTAAAATATAATTTAATATTATATATATATATATATATATATATATATATATATTATATTTTATGTACCTAAAAATTAATGAATATATATATATAAAATAAAAATAAAAACACGTCCTATTAAGGGGGACAATGCAATATTCTGCATGATTCTTTACCGCTTAGGAAGTTGAAAAATACAAACGCTGTTACTATCGCCAGTAAATCAATAACAAATATATACACTTATTTATATATATATATATATATATATATATATATATATATATATATATATATATATATATATATATAGTACTCCATGTAAAGTAAAAATCCACAGGATAGGAATCCAAAGAATGTCAACCAGGCTTGTACATGTCTGTTTGACTAAAAACAATCATATATATATATATATATATATATATATATATATATATATATATATATATATATATACAGAGAAAGAGAGGGAGAGGGAGAGAGATAGAGCGAGAGAGAGAGAGATAGAGAGAGAGAGATACAGAGATAGAGAGGGAGAAAGAGAGAGATCGGGGGAAAGAGATGTATAGATATAGAGCGAGAAAACCGACCCAAACTATTTCACTTTTAGGATAACACTCTTAAGAAAGGTATGAACCCATAATTCCTCTTGAGTGAAACAGTACTACTAATGTAGTTTTATTAACATACCTGGGGAGGGATGGACTCGCTACAAGGTAAACGTGCCCAAAACACAGCATACAAACAGTCCGCTGATGAGAGGAAGTTGGCCAGAGCTATGGGATTAGAAATAAGAATATTTCAATGTGATCTCACCCTAGTATTATGTTTCCGAAGTTTTGAGATGAAAATTGATCATTTGGATTATTTGGATTATTCGGATACCAGTTCTAATCTTGGATCTTATTCTCACAACGTTTCGGCCGATGTAACCTCCGACCTTCTTCAGGTGCATCTTGTCGAGCTCTAGAAACTGTACAGAATTTAGAACAAAAACCCTTTATTTAATCCACGGAAGTAGATAGCTCTCGTTCCAAAAGCCATTGTATTCTTAGCATCGCCCAGACTAAGGATTGAACCCTCAGAAGATTGTCATTTAGAACTGATTATTACTTAGCACTTTTATCCATTACACCACGGGTCTTTGCAGAACTAGAGTAGTGTTCTAAATAAAAACACTGCCACCTGCCATTAATTTCAATTTTTTTGCCATACTAGTTTGTAAACGACCGTTTCAGGTGGGGGCTTGTTGGGCCTTGGTGTTCTCCAAGAGTTCCTGTTTCTACAGATATTTCAATCTTTTTTTTGCAGGGAAACAATTTAGAGGAAGAATTCATTCTAGTTAGTACACCATCCGAAGAAACATTTGCAGACTTTTGGAACACGGTTCTTTTGAAAAGATGCACCATTTTGGTAATGTTTGATGATTTGCTAAACGTAAGTATATATGAATCAATAAAATTGATGAGATAATTTATTTCATTTTTAATTGTTCTATGATAATTATTTTGAAGGGAGAAAACATTTTTCTTTTGTGAAATGGATGGGTTGCTGGTGGAGCTGGTCTGGTGATTTAAAACCTGAAACCTGCAGTGAATCCAGTTCAGTATTGATGACCGACCTCGAGGAATCTATAAGCTGAATTTTGCGATTCATTTTCATTCCTCAAAATACATTTTCCTTTTAAAAAAAAAAAACTGTTTGAAGAATTATATTATTTTCTGAAATAGCATCAAGTTCTATTTTAAATTAATATTCGAACGATCATCATCATCATCATCATCATCATCATCATCATCATCATCATCATCATCATCATCATCATCATCATCATCGGTTTAACGTTCATTTCACATGCTGCCATGTGTTAAATGGCTTTTAAAAATTGACTTCGAAACTAACCTATCTCTAGCCAGATCTTTATTTATTCATCTTTCTCTCAAATCCATCCTTATCACGTCTTCCTATGTTTTCCTTGGCTTTACTCTGCCAACTGACCCTCAACTGTTCTACCTCAAATGTTCTACACCTACCAACCCAAACACTCGCATTCTTTCAACGTGACTATACCAATAAAGTCTCCTGTTCTGCACACATATCCCTATACTGTCCAGATTTAATTTTCCTCTGACGTCATTAGATCTAAGCCTCTCTTTAACACTCACATTACCATATCCATCGTATCTTTCTCATATCATTTATCTCTGTGCAACACATGTGCTCAACCCACACTGGCCAGGTTTCACTTCTATGCATCATCAAACTGATAGTATCTTCCCTTGGTCGATACTGGTACCGGTCTATTGGTTACTAATAGCAGAAGTTCCATGACCTTATTTCATCCACTCCTAACTCTTGCAATCACACTAGCTCCAGCTCCTTCCTGTGCTCCAATGATATCAGTAAGGTAACAAAACTTATCGACAACTTCTGAACACCCACCCTTTCCCAAAATATGAATTAATGCATAATCTTCATTACATGCTTATAACCAAATCGAGACGATCTCAATAAACAACTAATGCCATTTAGCGAATATATAAAAGTTAAGATTATTTTTTTAAAAATACAGTGGACTCCATATTATGAGGTGAGGTAAAACAGGAAAGCAACCAAAGTAACCCCCCCCCCCAACATCTCATTCTTATAACTTATGGAACATTGAACATTTTTCCATTAAATTCAGTGATTTTTCCAAAGATTTACCTGATTAAATATAATTATAATTTAATTTGAAAAATAAAATTATGTAGCTATAAAAAAGGCAGAGGTCAAAACAAATTTTTGTTAGCTACACGAATTGATGACGTCTTCATTAAAATTCTGACGTCACTCGATACTTTTTATTTTTTTACTATTGGCCCACCACTTATTAAGGCCAAGAGCCACTCGAGGATAAGAGTCGATGAGATGGAATGATTTCCAGACGAAGTATGAGGAACACTATGGGAGTACTAACATTGATCAATGGTATGAACTGCGTTTGATTACTTATGGAGTGGTTTATAACAAGAATTTGTTGGCATTGGATTTGAAGACGACCAAGTTGTAATCAACAGGGAAGCAGTTCTGCAGTAATGTGTTCCACAGGTGGGTAGCACTTGGAAAGAAGCTCTATCCATGGAAATTCCACTGTATGCTAGGCACATGGAAGGAGAAAGGAAAGTCTATTTTGTTGTGGTAGAAGACAAGTTCTTGCTGTGAGTGTCTTACAAAGAGCAACCAAAGATTGGAGCTCAGTCGAGCAGAGAGGGGGACGGAGAAAGGTAAAGAGAGAGAGATATATATAGAGAGAGATAGAGAAGGGAATATAGAAAAAGAGAGAGAGAAGTTTGAACAGAAAGATGCTACACACTCTTTTTGACTCTTCTATTTTGTTATCCATGCCCCCACCGAGCAACACCGGGTTACCCTGCTAGTTCTAAATAAATTTCTCACTTTTAGTAATAGAACCCAAATCTTTCTCATAATACGAGCAAATATATGCATCCTCTAGATGCAAATGGTTTAAGAACCTTCCCCTTTTGCCGTCATTCTGGTTCTATTTTTTTACAGGAAGCATCAGCATACTGGCCTGAAAAACACTCAGTCGCCGAATACCAACATATTGTTGTAGAACTTGTCGAAGAAAACCATAATGACTATTATATTAAACGGAGAATGAAAGTGTCATCAACCAAATTGGTAAGGAATAAACAGATTTTCTGGCAATTCTGAAAATTAATCATTATTAGTTTTTGTATGAAGTTTGGGTGCCATACACTTAATCTTGGGTAGATGTGTGGGTCTAAGACTACCAAAATTCATACTAGAATTGTCCACATGAATAATTAATGTATGCTACCAACTTTCTTTTCACACAGAACGTAATTCTTTCAACTAGAAGATAAATTCTTCACTTAGCAAAATAATAAAAACATAAGTAAACGTTCTTCAAACTTATTCCAATGTTCCAGATTAAACTAAAAAAAATAACGAAGAAAAACCGACAGACCTCTTGTTTTTTTCATTGTCGAACGATTTTGATTTCAACATCTCGTGTTGGGAATGACTTGAAATCTTTTTCATCCACCTCAAGAACGAAAACGTTGTTTTCAATCCTATTTTCTGACGTTGGAGACTTTCCTTCCGCAGATTTGGTACACCTTTTGTGTTAAAAATCCAGTATGACTTTTAACTTCTCGCTGTTACTGTTGTAATAAACATCGCCAGTTGTAGTAATCGTTATGTTGTATCCGACACAGGTTCGAGTTCTCGTTACCAGTGTTGTGTGCAAAATAAGTCCGTATTATGTTGTGTCCAAATAAGTCCGAATTCTCGTCGCCAGTATTGTGACCTTGAAGGGTCGATAATAAACAAGACACCACGGTGTTGTATTTACGTGGTTGTGTATTTACAGAAGTACAGAATAGTATGTGACAGAAAGACTGCTCCGAGATTGCTCTGAAACTGCTACGTCATAGTCTCCTTTACACATAGTTTCTAGAAGAATCCATATAGTGATGAAATAGGGTAGATTACCATCACCCCATAACACATATCTTGATTTTAATTATGCTAAGCAAACATAAAAATGGTGCAATACTGTTTTGTTCAATGAATTAGTTTAAACTGTCCTGGGACGGATATTCTTCTACTTCATATAAAATACTTATATTTTAACCCATCTATTTTTATTAACTTATTGATTCTGTTTTAATTATTACATATTTTTATACTTTTGAGTAAAAATCGATTGAAATTTGTGAATTACATAATTGATTTGTTTCACTGATTTTCTCTATTTTTGTGCTTTTGTTTTCATGTAAAAACTCTATTCTATTTATTGTCCCTATATTTTGCAAGTAATTAATTTGTAACTTTTACAAAGAATGAATATTAGAGGAATTTCTTGTAACTTTAATCTATGATCTTTTGTCTTCTGCAGAATATTCCGGAATTGTTAGTCCATCAAATCCAGTTCAAAATGTGGCGCGATTCGGAATTTCCTTCTCCCTCTATGATGGTGGATATTATAAAAAGGGTACAAACTTTGCAATTCAGCCAAAGCAAAAAACAAATTACTCTTCATTGTCAGTAAGTTAATGTGTCGACATTTTTTTAAACATTTGTTCATTCAAAACAAGGCATATTGCCACTGAAACGTAAGAGGCTACTGTGGTAGAGGCCAGATTTATAGAAGGCAACCAAAGTAGGGAGTTGGGCAGCAAGATGTTTGTTCATATTACATTGAAATTTCTGCATGCATGTTGGAACGGTCGGGGAAACAGGGAGCAGAAAGAGAATTGCAAAGGCAAGCAGTCTGAGGGAAGAAACTATTTGAGTAGAAAATAATTCGTCATCATTAGAATAAATGGTTCACTTGAAATACAAAACATTTCATCCAATAAAAATGAAGTGTTTGTCAACTATACACTGAAACTAGGGGTTGTATTTCAACCCAACTTGGTATGCAGATCTGTAATCAAGCTGGAGGTTTCTTCGATCCCCACGGTGTGTCTTCTCTGTCAGCAGAGTCAGCTGGTCGGATTTATGTAGTCTCAGTGGCGATGTGGCAACCAAAATTTCTATCTTCCCTTCTCTCCGTCATTGAAGACGTTTTTGTCTTTTTCTCAATAGCAGCTTTCATAAAAAACATCACAAATGCAAATGGGTTTTCAAAATCTATTTAGGAGTTATTCTTTCGTTATAGCATACATGTATACACCTCAAACAACCTTCGTGAGAGGGGGCAGCTTCCTAAATCCAACTGCTCTTTCTGGTGATTTAATGGAAAAATAAAGTTTTCTCTGCACATTCGCCATGTAAAACTCGCAGCTCCTGTATTCGTGACGTCCCTGCCTGGACACGTAGCTTGGAAAAGTCCACTCTAATCAATTTTTAATGGAAATTTACCAAACTAACCTTATCTTCACACACCCGCTTCTAAATATTATTGCCGATTTAGAATTTACACTTTAAACATCGTTTTTCTCGATTAGCGCACCGACTTTGAAAGAAAAACGTATGTGGATGTTGTTATCGCTAGGCCAACTTTGTGGGAAATCATGTTAGGTTGGTGTTTAAATAAGGGCCTTGGTCCCCATCACCACAATGGGTTGGCATCAGAAAAAGCATCCGGCCTATAAAAATTATTTGCCTCAAATAAGAAAATAACTTCCAAAGAAAAGCAGTCGCATTTCAGGCTATATAGTCTAAATGTTGGAAGCTGGCTTGAAAGGTTTGGTGAGATTATTGAGTTTCTTGAGAGAAGATTTTAGACCTGTGCTGTGTCCAAGAACTCGTTGGAAAGGTAAATCTGCTAGAATGATTGTGTGAAAGAATGCAAGTTATGAGCTGTCTTGAATTGGAAATGAAAAACCAACAGGTTGTGTTGGTATCTATATTGCAGAGAGATGGGTAGAAAAAGTTATTGAAGTTAAGCATGTAAATGAGCGAATGATTCAGATGAAGTTGATGGTTGGTGAAAGAATTTTATAGCTATATCTGTTCATGCAGCACAATGTGGCTTGAGTGAAGACGTAACAGATGAGTTCTATGACAGACTTATTGCAGTAACTGGTAAGGTTCATGAGAATGGAGTACTTGCTGTGGCAGGATATTTGAATGGTCATGTTGAAAAGACTCATGGTAATTTTTATGGTGTGCATGGAGGAAATGGATAGGGTGATAAGAATGCTGAGGGATATAGGATTTTGGAATTTTATCTTGCAATGGACATGTTTGTTGTAAACACTCTCTTTAGGAAAAAAGAAAGCCATTTCGTTACATATGTATCAGGTACAACAAAGACTTGGGTAGACTATCAGCTGGTTAGGAAACGCTCATGAGTGATGTGGAATTGGTACCATGAGGAATTGAGAGGTGTATCAAAGAAAAGCGGAAATGATGGAGCCAGTGGCAAAGATAGAAGCAAGGAGAGCAGTAGACAAAGCCAAGAAGGTGGCTGAGCAAGTAAGATTGCATGATATACTACACAGTGATGGCCAAGAGAACGAAGTATTCAGGAGACTAAACTGATGGAAAAGTCAAATATGGATATTTTTTACTAATGTATCACGGCTTATCAAGGCCCAAAGGCTACTTGGTTTAAAGAATTTGTCAGGTGGATTGTGAGACAATACCATGATGATTAGTAAGATGGTTGAAACTAGGCAGAATTTGATTATTTATGAGGACGGCTCAACAAGAATGTGTTTACATTGGACTTAAAACCGACTATGTTGTATTCAGCTGGGAAGCAGCCCCGCAGTATTCTGTTCCACAGACAGGCAGTTCTAGGAAAGAAACTTTGCCCATAGAAGTTCCATTTGTACACAGAGAGAGGGAAGTTCCGGTTGTAAACAGAGGAAGAAAGGGAAATTATTGGCAGTGGATATAGCTAGACGAGTTTTTGTTATGAATGTTTTGCAGAGTGAACCATAGATTGAAGCTCAGTTGAACCTACCATGAAAATAATGATAGAGAAAGACTAGCAACATCTCTTCTATGAGAAAGCGAATGTAGGGAAGAGAAGAGGACATCCCCCACTAGATTTCGAAGTAAATTTTGTACTTTGTCAAGGCAAGAAAGGTGTTTAAGTGGCACCTCCCCAAATGTAACAATAGTACTCCATCTTAGGACATATTTGTTACTGTTCCTCTTCCCCAGCAGGTTGTACATCTGACGTTGGGCGGTTTCACCCACACCTCCTCAACCACAGTGATTTTCGCTTGCCCCTGTTCCACTCTCTCCATTATTGCCAGTGGATGTTGCCATTCATACGTGAAGACAGATCGATGTGGCACTGACGTTTCGTCTTGCCCAACCTTCGGTGTCATGTTATACCAAAAGACCACTTCTTGGGGCGAAATTTGGCTTCTTGCTACCACAGCTTTTATAGTTCGATGATGTCTCTCTATGATTCCATTGCCGCTTGAGCGGTACGCTGATCTAAAATATTGCCTAACACCCCACTTATCACATAGCTCTCTAAAGACCTCTGAGCGGAAGAACATCTCGTTGTCCATTAGGACCTCTTCTACTGGCCCCCTCTTCATAAACCCCTCCTCAACAACTCTCTTTATATCTTCTGCTGTTAAGTCAAGCAATAAATCTGACCTTTATATTCGACCAATTGATATCGCCATAGCTTCTTGTCCACAATACTGACCTGACTTTTTTCTTGGTAGGCTGAACCAATGCCATGAGTGGCAGAATTCCTTCAACCTTCCCTGATCATGGTATTAAAATTCCTTCGTCGATCCACCTCTGAACTTCCTTCTCAATCTGCGGTCTTATCTCTCCTCTTAGCGTACTTTCGTAGCAGCTAACCCTATTTTTCAACACAGGCAGTCCCGCGGTCCATTGCCACTCTACTCTCCACTTGTCACCATCAAAATAGGCTCGGAAGTCCTCATCCTCAATCTGACATGGCCTGGGTTTTGTTGGCTGGATGCCATTATTACTGTTTGCACTTCTTGATATTCTAGTTTCATACTGCTTGCCGAACTTCACCTCACCCTTAGCAATTGTAGCTCCTCCCAGTCGGTCGATAACATCCAGACCCAGTATCACATCAATTCCCCCAACGAGCGTATCCAGCACAATTACTCGGAGTCATAGCAGTATATTTCTTACTATAATCTCGGCATCAGTCTCTCCATAACACTTCACCTCTCTGCCATCTACTGCTCTAATATCGCTGGCTTCATTCCAAAAGTTGACGACACCTGTCGTAACAAGTGTAGTTGTACAGCCGGTATCAACAAGGGCTCTTGCCCTTTTTCCATTGATAGTAACCACTATCTGTGGCAGTAAACTCTCACATGCCTTTTCAGAAGTAAAGGGGCTACTACTAGCGCAATAACACCCCTTTACTCGTTTCTCTGAAGTGAAGGGAAATTCCTACTAATGTGCCCAACCTGGCCACACCGGAAACAGATAACACCCGGCCTTGGTTCACTACAGTCTCTCATCAGGTGGGACCCCTGACATCTAAAGCATTTTCCAACAAATTTACGTCACCTCACTATCTGCTCTTCTTCACCAAGCTTGTTTGCGATAGAGGTTGCAATTACCCCCAGTTCACTAGGATGTTTCGCCAGCACCCTGGCATGCCTCAAGATCTCCTCTACCTCCATGGTTTCAATGTCAGTCATTCGTTGTAGTTCCATTGAGATGCGGTCAGGAAAACCACACACTAGAGCCATTTTAACTGTCTTTTCAAGACTTCGTCCTGTGTATCCGGCCAATCCTGCTAGTTGCCTTATATCTGCCGCATACACGTCCACCGATTCTCCGGTCCAGGTTACTCTTCTGAGCTTCTGAGCATCAAAACCACTCTCCGAAAATGCTGTCTTCAATCTTGTTTTAATCCTATCGGCATCTGCCTTGTTCGCCTCTCCCATTTCCAAATAGACTGCTAGCGCATTCTCCTCCACATACATTGGGGTCAATATCGCTACGTCATCAATCTTTTGCAGCTTCGCAACCAGCTTCAGCTTATTACACCACGCGACCACATCGCCTTCTCCTTTAAACGGCCTCAAAATGTCATTGCTTTATTTCACTCGTTCGCCCATTTTTGCCGAAATAGCTTCTGGTCTATCTGTAAAAGGAAAGTTCTTGAAAAATAAAATTTATGTATTCTCCACCAACTGCCAACTGCACCTCTTTCTCTCTCTACTTCACTTTGCTCACTGAGCAACAACGGCTCTTCAATCAAAAGAGTACAGATTTTATACTGTTCAATCCACCCCTATACAAATTGACTCCCAACCAGAGCCATCTAGCGGTTAGAGACTCCAAACAGCCAATTTTCAAAGGGGGGATAACTCAATTGGCGACTAAACCACAGCATGTAAACTAGTAATATTTAGCGACCAGGTGGACATCCAGAGAGAAAATTTTAATAAACATCAAATGGAGAGAAATGCATTCGGAATGGCAATGGACTGTTGGCAACAAATGAACACAAATGGAAATGACATTATGAAAAATTACTAAATATTGAGTTTCCATGGAGCCATGAAAAACTAGAAGTTGCAGAAGCAGTATCGGGTCCAGCTATAAAAATTGATAAAGAAATAATACAGGAAGCAGTGAGAAAAGTGGAGAAGGGTAAGGCTAGTGATCCCTCAGGCATTGTTGCTGAAATATTAAAGGTTGCAGATGTTACAGGCATTGAGATGATTATAGACTTTACAAGAGGTAATTCCGAAAGACTGGAACTTACTACAGTTGTCAACTGTTCCAAAGGTAAAGGATAGAGGTAATTACAGAAGCTTAAAGTTGATGGATCAGGTCTTGAAAGTGATTGAGAGAATAATTGAGTGGCAAATAAGAAGTTAGATAAGCATAGATGAAATGTAGTTTGGTTTATGCCTGAGCAAAGCACCACTGGTGCTATATTTAACCCGAGACAAATGCAAGTTCGTTGGTAAGAAGAAGAACCGGTATTTTGCTTTTGTGGATCTGGAAAAAGCTTTTAACAGAGTGCCAATAAATGTTGTCTGCTGGGTATTACATAAACTAGGGGTAAACGAGTGGGTAGTAAAGTTTGTTCAAGCAATGTAAAGAAATGCTCAAAGTCGTATTAGATTAAACAGCACATTTAGTGACAGTGTAATGTTAAAGTAAGAGTACATCAGGGCTTTGTACTGAGTCTGTTGCTTTTTATTTGTACCTTGGAAGGGTTTCTGTGTATTGATTATTTAGTATGTTCCTGTGAAATAATGGAAGGTTTACTTTTAGGTTAAAAAATTTGAGGAATGCTATGGAAAGTAAAGGCCTCATAGTGAATGTCACCAAGGCAAAGGTGTTGATCAGTGGTTGTAGCGTTGGAAATCCTCCGGAAAGAGGACATTTCCCATGCTCAGTTTGTGGTAAGTGAGTCGGATACAACTCAGTTTTGTGTAGTACATGCAGGCATTGGGTACACAAGAGGTTCAGTGGAATCACTGGTAAGTTGAAAGAGGACAACCAGTTTGTGTGCAATAAGTGTAAGACAACAAAAACGAATTTAGTTTTAGGATGACGTGGGGTCTTTGTTTCAATCAAACACTGTTACATAACCGTGTTGTTTCTTTGAAGTAGAGTAAAGATCTGAAGACTTCTTTGGTATAACTTCTTTTGGGCTGGTTCTTCTGCTGCTTGTTGAGACCTTCTTGTTTTGTGGAGAGTATTGTGACCCAGGTGAACTCTAACCAAATCTAGTTTGAATTCTGTCTAAAATCTCAGCTATTTAATATAGCATACGTTTAAAAAATATATTAGAATAATAAATATTTTAAATAAATAAATATTATTGTATTTGTTGTTATGCCTTTTGGGGCATCTCCCTATCTTACTCTCTTATCTATTCCCACGATTAATATAATATACAGATCAAATTCTGTTCAATATTTCATCTGATAGGTCCCAAACATGTTCTCTTAATGTTTTTATAGCATTATTTCTAAATTCACCTAATTCCGTCTTAAAATGTTCTAAGCTATTACTGTTCTTAATCTGATCTGGCAACTTGTTAAAAAAATATATTACTCTATTAGCAAAAACAATCAATTAATTAATAGTTCTAGTTTATGAAATCTCCAGTGACAATAATCTTTCATTAAAAGAGGTTTATTTTCATTAGCCAGTCGATCTCTCCCAGATGAAGAATTGGATGATTAAATAAATTAATATATTTTAATAACATATATATATATATATATATATATATATATATATATATATATATATATATATATATATATAGGGGTTTATGGAATCACATCTGAATTAATAAAAGCTGGTGGAGATATGATGATTAAAACATTGATAACTTTGTTCAATAAAATGATCACAACTGAGACAACACCAGATGACTGGTTTAAGATGATTATAACACCAATACACAAAAAGGTGACAAACTAAAAGCTGAAAACTACAGAGCTATTTCACTGTTGTCAATATCTGGAAAAGTTGTTTGTAAAATCTTGATGAGCAGATGCCAACACATCATCGAAGGGACAATGATCCAGTCTCAATTCGGCTTCAGGCCAGACAAAGGAAAAACTGACGCCGTATTTATTACAAGACAGATTATAGAGAAAGCAAGGGATCACCAAGTTCCATTGCATTTTAACTTTGTTGACTTCAAGGCTGCCTTCGACACTATATGGAGGGAGGCGCTCTGGAAAATGTTGTATCAAATTGGAATTCCCTCAAAATACGTTGCTATTATACAAACGTATACGAGGACACAAAATGCGCAGTTAATGCTGGAGGGCAACTCACTTACTGGTTTCTAGTGAGGGTTGGTCACCAAGTCTATTCAATGTAATTCTGGAAGACGTAATGAAGGATATTACAGATCTGAACAAAGAGTTCTAATTGAGTGACGACATGTCAATTAGTGTAAGATATGCAGATGATACCACACTCATATCTGCTATTTTTGAAAAACTTAAAATTCTAACCTCGGAGCTTGAAAAACCTGCAAAAAATGGGGTTTAAAGATTAATCCGCTTAAATGTGCAATTATGTCACCAGAAACCGATGAAGAAATCAAAATAGACAATCAATTAATTCCAAAAGTTGCAGAGTTCAAGTTTCTTGGCAGTCTAGTTCCCAACTGTGCTTCAGATGTCTTGCACAGGATATTCATGGCATCACAGGCATTTGGCCATTTACGAAACGCAATATGGATCTCTAGAGACATGTCCAGAACTCTTAAGGTTAGATTGTATAAGGCACTCATTCTGCCAATAGCCATATACGGTTCAGAGACATGGACTACTGGAGAACAAGAAGTCAGAGCCCTGTTGGTGTTTGAGATGAAATGTCTTATGACAATCCTCAAGGTTACTAGGAATCACAGGTTTAGTAATGCTTGCATATATGAAGCGCTGGGCATGACAGAAACCATTGAAGATGTGGTGTCGGCGAGGAGGCTTCGATGGTTTGGTCATGGTGCTAGAAGTAGTGGGATGATAAATGGCAGCTACAGAAAAAGACTTCTCAAACGTAAGAACAAGGGTATGCCCACTAAATTATGGTCGGACAGCATTAGGGAACAGTGCAGCGTTCCTCTTCTAACAGCTGAGAAATATGCAATTCAGAGACAGAATGCTGTGTTCAATATAGCAAGAGGACGCTAAGTCCTGTACGATTAAAGTAAGTAAAATAAGTAAGAGTAAGTTAAGATAAAAAAATTAGAACATTATTTATATCAGTTCCAAAAACTTAAACACAATAAATATTTGGTGTACAATCGTTTCTAGAACAATTTGGAAAATTTCATTTTGTATCATAGTTTAGATGATTCAAAAAGGTCTCTTCGTTAGCGCCCCTAATAACATTACATATAGAAGTCAAGCAAGAAACAACAACAATTTTAGTATTATTTAAAAAAAACAAAAAACATGTATATCCAGTCAATATAGGAAACAGAACATCTCATCATGCAATTTCACACTACTCGATTTGTAAGATCAATAATGATAATAGTAATGAAAATATATAAGATACAGTAAATTAAAATGTTTAAATACAGAATGAACAAAGTCGAAAAATAAAAATACTAAAATAAAATAACAACAGGAAATAAATGATAATGATAAATCACAAATCAAATAATGTAGAGATTAAAAAAAAACAATTAAAATAATTTGAAGATATAAGAAATCTATAATAGTGAACATAAACATTTAATATATATATATATATATATATATATATATATATATATATATATATATATGGTACACATATTGTATTAGTTTCTGTAGATGTAAATCCGTTGAAACTCCAGTGTTTATAAAAAGTGCTCAGAAACAAATCGAGCTGCTCTTTAGTATAAATTTTTATTTATACAAACATTATTGGTTACATATGTGCATACATTTTTCGGTTGTACTCTTCACAAAGAGTCAACCTATTCAGACCAAAGAAAACAAGGAAGTGATATGAATTTGGAAAACTTTCCTCTTAAGTAAATCGTTTTTGGGGATGAGATATTTGTATAATTTTTCCACGGTCAAGCTCAGTATCGGGTTACAATCTTTACTTGTTAACTCCTTCAATTAGTTTCTATCTTTTTCTTTTAATCATTCTTATTACCTACCGTTCCTTCTATTTGTTTCCTTTTTCTATTTTTTTATTACCCACTTAGCTTGGATTCCTTTCTTCTCCATTTAACACTTCAAAGTTTTAATCTACTTACATATATTTTCAAGCATAAATATCTGATCTTTATATAAAATACACACATGTGTACAAATTAATAGATACACAAGTACACACATAAACATACATATATATACATATATGAAATAACAAACACAAATATATACACATATATCCATACACGGATATACACATATATACACATATATACATTTTCAAGCATAAATATCTGATCTTTATATAAAATCGACATGTGCGCACAAATTAATACATACACAAGTACACACATAAACATACATATATATACATATATAAAATAACAAACACAAATATATATGCTTATATCCATACATGAATATACACATATATACACATGTATACATTTTCAAGCATAAATATCTGATCTTTATATAAAATACACACGTGCGCACAAATTAATAGATACACAAGTACACCATAAACATACATATATATACATATATGAAATAACAAACACAAATATATACGCATATGTCCATACACGGATATACACATAACGCACGTATATACATATATATCCACGCATACATATATATATATATATATATATATATATATATATATATATATAAACATACATACACACATGCACACACATACAAAGATAGAAGCATGCATACATATAAATTCAAAAATCCACACCCACTCATATCAGGTTGGAAAGTAATGTCGTATTTTTTACTTCATCACTTTTCAGCCTCCTAAGTTGTAAACAGTTCTAGATTTTTGATGAATTGGTGTTTTGTTTTGCCTTTCACGTATAGTAATAAATTGGAAAATATTAAGTTTAACTGTTTCAGCCGTCAAAAAATGGATATTAGTGAGGAGCATGCTCTATGAATTAAAAAAAGGAAACTCAGCTGCAGAAGCTACAAGGAATATTGGAACTGTGTATGGGATAAATGTTCTGAATGATCGAAATGTCAACGGTGGTTTGCAAAATTTTCTTTTGGAAACTTTAATCTGTCAAATCGGTGACGTTCGCAAAGGCCAACATCAATTGATGAAGACGCCATTAAAGACACTGTGGAGGCCAATCCAAAGTTTACCAGCAGAGAATTAGCTCAACAATTCAATACAACCCATACCACAATTATTTCATGCCTTCACTAGTTAAGAAAAGTTTCAAACTTAGACTCTGGGTTCCCCATGATTTGACCGACGCTCAACGAAATCAAAGATTGACTGTTTGCACATCTTTGTTTTCCAGGAATCATCGAGAACCATTTTTGCAAAGAATTGTTACTGGAAATGAAAAATGGGTTCTTTACAAGGATACCCAACACAAAAGACAATGGTTAAACCGAAACCAAAGTCCACGGCCTGTTCCAAAACGAGGACTACACCCAAAGAAGGTTATGCTCTCTTTATGGTGGAACATGAGAGAACTGATTCATTATGAGTTACTAGAGCCTAATCAAACACTCACAGCAGTAAAATATTGTTCGCAGCTAGATGATCTAAGAATTGCTCTATCAAAATCGACCAGCATTACTCAATAGGAAGGGTGTAGTGCTTCAGCATGATAATGCAAAACCTCACACAGCGAAACTCACTCAGGAAAGGTCATGAGTTTCAATTGGGAAGTTTTGCCTCATCTGCCTTATTCAACTGACATTGCTCCATCCGACTATCATCTTTTCCGGTCATTGCAGCATCACTTAAACAATAAAATTTGTGAAAATGACAACCAACTAAAAAATGACCTAAATTTGTTTTTCTCTCCAAAATCAGATAATTTTTTTTTAAAGGCATCAAGAAGCTAGTTGATCGTTGGACAGAAGTCATAGAAAATGAGGGAAATTATTGTAAAGATTAAAAATGCCCTAGTGTGAATGTTTCGTTTATACCTGATGTAGTATTAATACAAGGAACTTACAAGATAAATACCATAAAGGCAAGCAAACTAATTAAATACAGCGTATGTAATTGCAATAGTTAATTCTATATATAAACAAGTGATAACTATGAGGAAGTGCCAAAATTATATCAGGTGTAGTGATTTTGGATAACATAGATTACTTAAGTTCAAAAACATGAAAACATCAAAATTTTAAATTTTACAAAAACAAAAAAAACATCAGAATTTAAAAAAATAAATAAGTTAATTGATAAATAGGGGTTGTAACATGAGACAGAGGGGAGCTGGATTTATGGTAATCGGGTTTGTAATCACCATTTATTTTGGAGAGTTTATGGCTATCATTTTTGTTGGCTGTAATAAGTTTATTAACCTGACTCTTGAGTTAATTGATACGTTATTTTTAACGTTTCTAAATTTCGTATGGCCATGTAACATAGTTTTTAATTTTGTAAAATAATCCGATTTATTGAGTACAATATATATGTTGGCTTTATCACATTTTTTGATAACGATATTTGGGTGGTTTCGAAGTTCGTTGGCAGGTGTTTTAGATTGTGTGTTAAGACTGTGGTAGATAGTTGCTTTTTATCGAATTTATTTTTATGGCTTCATCTTTGAGTAGATCATTTTTGTGTGTATATATGTATGTGTTGTATGAATGTGTATTGGGTATACGTATGTATGCGTATGGGCTGAAATTGAATGCCTTCTTGTATTCCTTCTCCCTTTACAAATTAGTCCCCTCTACCAAAACCTTGCACCAGTATGGAACTCATTCGTCTTTTCAGTATATTCGCCGAGCCTGAGGAAGCTAGATTTTAAATAAAGTCGCAGTTGAAACATGTATGCACATATGTCGTAAAGAATGTTTGTATAAATAAACATTTATACTAAAATACAGCTTTACTTGTTATTGAGCACTGTCGTATAAACACCCTAGCTTCACAGAATTAACAAGTATAAATATTAATAAGTATTAATACAACACATCCAGAACAATATTAGGTTTTAAGCTCCTAAAATGTAAAATAAATAAGTAAAATCAGTTGTGATATATGCATTTTTCTAAATTCCTGTTTTTCAGAGATGGTATCAGTAAGAATGGCCTATTCTGTGTTTTGTACATGTTAATTGAACTTTTACAGACAGACACTGTGATCAGCATTGTTCAGCTGATCAAACAAGTCAAAAAGACGAAGAAAGAAATTATACCCGACTACATAAGTAGATTTTTATCTAAGCATGAGTAACTTTCATTTGTTTTAGTTGCACTATTGATGCCACTCTTATTTTCGACTATGTTGCAGGTCGATGTGCTCTCCTGCCTGCTTCAGGTGTATTGTACACCCATAATCATGTTGATACATCCGTTCTCATTAGATCACTGAAGTTAAGTGTTGTTGAACATAGTTAATACCAGATGAGTAACCATTTGGGAATACCAGGCACTGCATGCATGAGGACGGCACAACCTCCCTGCAAAAAAATGCAAAAAAACTAACGCCTTTGAAATCATCTCGCCTAAGCAGGATACACATGCAACTGATGAGCACTTGTGAAGTTGACGTTCCCTCAAGGAAGTCGGCTGAATCCACCCAGGGTACGTGCCGAACCAGGAGGACAGGATTCTGACGTTTATCCTTGTATTCAGTGTTATTGATTACTAGACAACCAAGTGAGCCGTTGAGTCACAACCACATCTACTATTTATTCTACGTTGATTTCATTCATAAATTTATAAAATCTGACATATCTTTTAAAACATTCTTCTTGCATATCTTTACTACTATATTAACCTTATTATTACTATTATTATTTGTACTCACTAGAAGTTCCCACACAAGTTATCATAAGTAGTTGCTCACTGACAACAACCAGTGGTGTTCCCTGGAGTCTGAGTGACAACAAGCCTCCCCAGAGTTGCAGTATTCTTCACCTCTTTTCGATCACCATCACAAATGACTTTGCGATATTGCAACAGCCGCCTATTATTGATTTCTTGCTGGCAACGACCATTGGTCTCCCCTGGTGGGATTTGGGTGGAAATAAGCCTCCCCAACGTCTCAGCACTCTCCACACTCTTCCAGTAGAAGGCTGGTTAGTGCTGTCCCTCCTCGGTCTTCTCATCCTCTTTGATCTTGTACGACTATTTTGTGTGGTGTCAGCCAAGGCCATTTTTGGGGGGGGGGCAGCTTATGATGTTTCTTGCAGTTTCTGTTCCTTGGTTTGTGACGTGGTGTTCTTCCTGTAGTTTTGTTTTATTCCTGTTGTAACTTCCATGTGACTGGTTATCATTCGTAGCTTATGCGGGTTGGTTTCCACATTTAAGTATTTTCCTTAAGATTTTTTTGATTTTTTTAACATAATTAACCCTAACCCCTAACCCGACATAAGGGGCTACTGAGAAAAAAAAGTGAAAGTTTGGGGCTTCAAACTAAATTGCGAGCTGTGCAGCGAGATGTCTGTTTACATTAGTTTTAAATTTCTGCATGTCAGTACCGTCAGGAAAACAGAGAGCAGGGATGGAGTTCCAGAGTCCAGCAGTACGAGGAAATAAGCTTTTGGAGTAGAAAGCTCTTCGACATCTGGGGTCCTTCACAGTGAATGGATGGGATTTGGCAGATTGTCGAGTTGGTCTAGTGAATTTACGTCGTGGGGGTACCAGAGCAGCAAGCTCATCAGAGCACAATCCATTGAAGTACTTGTAAAACAGGCACAAGGAAGCAATATTGCGACGATGGGACAGGGGCTGGAGCTTGGTGAATAGTGAAGGACCTATCAAGTTGGCAACTCTTTTTTTGACCTTGTCTAAGAGGGAGAGACTAGCGGATGATGCACCAGCCCAGATGTGGCAATAATACTCCATGCATGGGCGGATGGTGGCTTTGTAGAGATATAGGATAATGTCAGGTGTGAGAAGTTTACTGGAACGGTAGAGGAGGCCCACATTCTTTGCAGCAGCCCTGGAAATGTTTTCAATGTATTTATTCCAATTCATGTTATCTGTGAAAGTTAGACTAAGGAGTTTGAATGATGAACTCTCAGGTAGGGTGTTATTTGCCATGACAATCGGTGGTTGAAGAGGTTCCTTGTAGTTATTGAAGGAAAGTAGCTTTGTTTTTGCGGCATTAAAAGTTACCATCCCTTTTGACACCATTCCACTACAGACTGGAGGTCATTTTCTAAGGATTCAGCCATTGCCTCGGATATGTGCACGTCGGTTTTGCCCACATGACGAGAGTAAAGCATGGTGTCGTCAGCAAATATTCCTATCTCAGTCTCAATGACATCAGGAAGGTCATTTATGAAAATCAGGAACAGTAGAGGTCCAAGGATGGATCTCTGGGGTACATCAGCATTTATGTCATGTTGCTTAGAGGAACGGCTATAGAGGACAACCTGGATCTTTCTTTTTGTTAGGAAGGATTTAATTATATTAAATATTTGTCCAGTAATACCATATGAGGGCACTTTTAAGAGAAGCCTTGGATATATCGAGCGCTACCATCCTAGCTTCACCTTCCTTGTCCAGTGTAGTGTATATGCATTCAGAGATGATCGTTAGGATATCTGCAAACGATCGTGCTTGTCTAAATCCGTATTGATGTTCAGAAAGAAGTTTAGCATTAACTAAGTGCCGGACTATTGCTAGATTGATTAATGATTCAAAGATTTTAGCAAAGATCGGGAGTAGACTGATTGGGTGGTAGTTTAGAGGATCAGTTCTATCTCCAGAATTCTTGACGACTGGTACCACAGAGGCAATTTTCCACTATCAGAGAAACAAGATTTAGCTAGGCATTTGTTGTATAGTTTTGAGAGGACAGGGGCCAGCTCAGCAGAGCATTTCTTTATTGCTATTACTGGTATAAGATCAGACCCACAGGCTTTAGAGGTGTCAAGGTTTTTTATGATGTCTCTGACTTAAGATAGGGGTGATGACCAGGTTCTCAAGTGTAGCTTCAGTCCGCAATGGGAATTTAGGGAGGGGATGGTTTGCTGAGTCCAGTGGAGTTTAAGGTGAAACGCTGGGCAAGTAGTTCAGCCTTATCAGTTGCCGTGCAAATAACATTGTTGTGATTTGATAGCGGAGCAATTGTCGATTGTCCATTGTTCATCACACTATTGTAGATTTTCCAGAAATCGCGAGTACCTAGTTTCTGTGACTGAATGCGTTTTTTAGGTATCTCTGTATACCTTCCCTTTGCTTCATCTATCACTACTTTGCAATCATGATGTCTTGCCTCTATAAATTTTTGTATGTTCGCAATTTACTTATAGTGGCCGAATTTTCGGAATGCCTTCTGCCTCTCAGCAATAGCAGCTGCACATTCTGAGGTGAACCATTGAGGAGAGTGAGATTTGCTGAAGAATTTTCGCATGGGGACATAAGCATCAATGCCTGCTTTGACCCATTCGATTAGCTCATTTGCACACTGATCAGCAGGGAGTGAGAAGGTTTTACCCCATGCGGCGTCGCTGATGTGATCCTTGAGGGATTCAAAATCAGCCTGCTCATAGTTTCTCGTCGTTTTGAGCAACGGCACTTCAGCTTTTGGAAGAGTTTTTAAGGTGATAAGTATCATTACCACAACGTGATAAGAGTTTCTGAGCGGGCTATGGGCATTCGCCACACAAGCCTTGGGTAGTGAAGTTTAAGGACAGGTCGAGAAGTGAGGCTTGCTGGTCCGCACGATCAGGAAGGTGGGTCGGAAAAGTGACAGCCTGTGAGAGGTCGTGAGCTGAGAAGAAATAAAAAATCGCCAAATACATGTATTTGGGCATTCGAGTCGAGTGAGAGTGCTCTATCTAAGCTTTCAAAGAAAAGTCAAGCAGCTGTTTTGATCGTTGTCGTCCTTTGCATGGTCTCAGTGATTCCTTTGATTTCAATTTCTCCCAGTCTTTTTTCAGTTTTTTTGGGGACTGTTCCTAGTGCTCCTACGATTATTGGTATTATATTTCCTTTCTTCATGCCCCATATTCCTTTCAGTTTACTGGCAAGTTCCGTGTATTTGTTTCATTTTTCCGTCACTTTGATCGTCACTCTGTGGTCTGCTAGAACGGCTTAGTCTACGATTTGGCAGGATTTTTCCTTCTTGTCGATTATTATAACATCTGGTCTCCTTGCTTGTATGAGTTTATCTGTTAGTACATCCATATCTCAGAGGATTTTGTGTTTTTCGTTTTCCAGTACTGTCTCTGGTTTATGTTTGTACAATTTGTTCGAAATTCAATCATTTGCACAGTTCCCAGTGTACTGCTTTCCCCACACAGTCATGTCTGTTCTTGTATATTTTGGGGGCTAGTTTGCTGCATTCACTTATTATATGATTTACTAGTTTGTCTCTTTGTTCACACAGTCTGCATTTACTGTTTTCCTGGGTTTTATCTATTTTAGCTTTTATGTAGTTTTTCCTAACTGCATTGTTCTGTGCAGCTGTCAGTAAAGATTCTGTTTCTCTATTCAAGTGTCCTTTTCTTAGCCATGCCGAGCAATTTTCGTTGGTTTCTTCTTTTGTCAGTCTTATGAAGCGTCCATGTAGTTGTTTTTCTTTCTCTTTTCTTTTCTTGTCTTTTTGTTTCTGGTTTCGGTGCTTCCCGAGTTGTTCATTGGAACAGTGTCTCTTGCTGCAGTGATTAGCCTTTCCGTGTTCTTAGTCATGTATTTCTCTAGCTCTTTTTTGTGTCTTCCACACAGTCTTCTATACTTATCAGTCCTCTTCCTCGTTCGTTTCTTTTCATGTACAGTCTATCTGTATCGTTTTTTGGGTGTAGTGCATTGTGCATAGTCATTAATTTTCTAGTCTTCTGGTCAAGGTGCCTGACTTCTTCTTTAGTCCAGCCTATGAATGGTCCAGAGTAGCTTATTAGTGATACTGTCGAGGTGTTTATTCTTTTTACTAGATTTTTGCCATATAATTTTGTTTTTAAGAGTTTTCTTGTTCTTCACAAATATTCTTTTCCAGTCTTCTTTTTTATTTCTGTAGATTTGATGGTGTCTACTTTCAGAACTCCCAAATATTTTTAGTTTCCCTGTTTGTCTAGCATCCTCATCTCTTGTTGGTTGCGCAGTTCCATGCCCTCTGTCGTCTCCAGTTTTTCTGTTTTAATCTTTTCCATTCCGAATTCCCTTTGAATGTCCTGGCTGAAGATTCTGGTCAAATTTATCAGCTATTCCAGTTCCTTTTTGCTTTTTGCTGTTTCAGGTCGTCCATGTACATCAGGTGGTTTATTCTTTGTTCTGTGTCTGTAAACTTGTATACGGCATCATATTTTCTGAGTATATAGTTGAGTAGCATCATGGCGATTATAAACAGTAGTGGTAATAGAGAGTCTCCTTGGATAATACCTCTCTGCATTTTTATCTCAATAAGGTGTTGCCTTCCAGCTGTCAGTTCTAGTATTCATGTTTCCATTGCTTTCTTAATAAGATTAATAATCCTGGAGGATATCTTGTATATTTTTAAGCATTCAATTATCCGTGCTTGCTGGATTCTATCGTAAGCTTTTTTGTAGTCAATCCATGCCATGGATATATTCTTTTTTCTGTTTTTTACCTTCTTCAGAATCTTTTGATCTATGTATAGCAGATCATGTGAACCTCTTTTCCCTTTCCAGAATATTTTTTCTTCCTCGGTAAGCAGTCCACGATTGTTCAGGGATTGGTAGATTTGTTCTCTCAGTTGTGCTGTTAGGGTTTTCTACATTGTTTGTAAACATGTTATTGGTCTGTAGTTGCTTGGGATCGTTCCCTTTTGGGCATCTTTTTGTATTACCGTTGCCTTTCCTTTAGTCATCTACTCTGTTACGTCTGTTTATAGATACATCCTCTCAGTTTATGTGCTAGACTTTAATGTAGGGTCGTAAACTTTTAAAACCAGTATGCATGTATTCCATCGTGGCCTGGTGCTTTTAAGCTTACAATTTTCGTTAGGGTTGTCTTAATCGTTTCTTCATTAATTTCTGTTTCTGTTCTTTTTTTAATTTCCTGTAGTTCCTCTTTAATGGTTTTCAGCCACTTGGCATTGTTGTGCTTTTGAGGCTCTTCCCATATCTTGCTCCAGAAGTGTTTTGTTTCTGTTGGGTCCAGTTGTTCTCTTGTTGTTCGTTCTCTTTTTACGTTTTTGTAAAATTAGCTTTTATTGTTTTCAAAGGTCCTGTTCTGTTTGTGCTGTTCCGATTTGTATCTATATCGTTTCAGTCTTCTATTGTTGCTATATTTTGTTTTAGTTCCTCATATTTCTTATTTACTCTTTCCTTGTGATTCAGATTTCTGCTCTACTATCGTTTCCTGTTCTCTTTCATCCTGTTCATGGTTTTATCTTCTTTTCGAAGTTTGGTAATCTGGGTTTCCAGTCTGATTTCTCATCCAGGTTTTGTCGGTCTATTCTTTGGGCCAGTCTTTTTTTCTCTTTTTAGTTTCATACTTATTGATTTTGCCACTGCATATATCAAGTTGTTCAGGCCTGTGATAGTGTTTGTTGAGATGTACGTGAGGAGTCTGTTTACTTTCTCTGTTTCTAGTATTAACCTTCACGTAATCTTCGTTGCTTAGGGATGGAAGTTTTGTTTTGTTCTCGGACATGAACTGTTTGATTTTATTACTTCTCTAGCTTCTTCCTCAGTAAGTTCTGGTTTCGTAGTCTTTGTCCTCTTCAGTTTCAGTGTTTATGTTTTGCCCGTTTTCTTTGTAGGAGTTTTCGTCAAGAAGTATTTTTTGATCTGTCATGCAATTTATCTTTTGTTTGATTTCCGTTAATTCCATCTCCGAGAACTACCTTCTCTTGAGGATATGTCTTGCTTGATCTGCTATCCTTTGTTCCGTTGTATGCTAGTCAGTAGAAATGTCCCATACATCTTTCATTCATTTCCGGTAGCCTCTTTCTGCAGGGTGGCGACTTTTGTAATAGCATTCCTTTACGAGTCTGTTCTCTTTTGTGGTGCATTTCTTTCTATGGCTTTTTGGTTTGTTCTTTTAATTCCTGCTTTCTTGTGATTTATCCGTGTCTTTGTAATACCTGGAATTGGAGAGTTTACTTACCTGTTTTTGTCCATGATCTTGTTCATGAAAGTAAAGGAGCCAACATACGTAGGATGCAGACCAGGTAGCCCATGTTGGCCATCCAGGGAGCACCTGCCAATCATGACACTCAGATCTTTCTTCTGAGTCCCACGGCTTGTATTGTTATTATGTTGCATTATTCATATTTTGGTGTATGTGGCAACACCAGGCTCAGGTTTAATTTTCCTTGATCCTGTTACAGGGACAGTGTTTATCTCATTTTCATAGAAAGACAAGATGCACTATCACACATACATAAAGGGGTATTCACGATAGACAAAAAAATTATATATATATATATATATATATATATATATATATATAAGTTACCTTACTACTTAGTATAAGTTTTCTAGGCTACTCTTAAATAAATAAAAAATAACGATGGAATCCCCTCTCATGTTTGTCTGATAAATTGATGCCTTGTTATTGAACACATAATGCACCGGCACGTTCTTGATTTTAACTATCCATCGGCTCCTTATAAAACAACAGAAACTTATTTCTCTCACATGACTAATTATTTTTTTTTATTTCAATTCCTTTCAACTCAAAGCAAAGCTAAAATAATATACCCTCCCCCCCTGAAAAGAAATCTCCTAAACTTGAGTTATTAGTTAAAAATGAAAACCAGAATGAATAAAATTTGTATAGCTACCAAGTCTTGCACCGGCACGGTCGTGATTTTAAATGTCCATCGGCTCCTTATAAAATAACCGAAATTTTTTTCTCTTACATGACTAATTTTTTTTTTGGGGGGGGGGGGAGAATTTCAATTCCTTTCAACTCAAGGCAAAGCTAAAATAATATATCTCCCTCCTCCCTGAAAAGAAATCTTCTCAGCTAAAGTTATTAGTTAAAAATTAAAAAGGCCAAGGAAAACATGGAAGAAAATGATAAGGATGGATTTGGGAGAAAGATGGATAAATAAAAATCTGGTCAGAGATAGGTCATTTTGGAAGTAAATTTCTAAAAGCTGTCCAACACATGCCACCATGTTGTAATGATAATGCTGACTATCATGTAAAAATAAAGACATCCCCTCTCTGTAAATTGTTATTACTGAATTTTGATCTTTCTGATTCTTTGTATTACTATCAAATATTCACATTGTTTGATTTTTTTATAATATATGTTTTTGCAAAAGTTGTGGCTGGCCACATTAATTTGACATAAGACCCTTTGACCACTTTCCAAAGCAGGACTACTTCCTTAACTTACAAACCATCGGACTTAAACCATTCCACAAAATTATTTTTAAATGATCCTATTCCTTCTACAATTTACAAATATCAATCAAATGTAAAATTAATTTGAACTTCATTTACTTTAAATTATGTATTAGATCAAATCTATTTACTTGAACTCATGTTTTATTTGAACAAAATATATTTAAATCACTAATCTTATGTTATTCTTCTACCAGAGAAATGCCGAGTAGCCATGCTTGTATTTAATATAATATACTTTATTTTTCTTTCCTTACAGATGTCATACGATTATTGTTGGCTTGTGGCAATCGCTTACCGTCCAGAACTAGCACTCTACTCCGATGTGGCTTTAGAACTCCAAACAACTTCGCCGTGATGGCTACAAGTATCTCTCAATGATGTTATTTGATCAACAAAAACTAGTTACGCCTCCAGAATGAGATTTTTTTATACTAATGGGTCACCATTTATCTAGGCCCTGAGGCCACTTGAGGATAAAAGGAAATGGGTTTAAATATTCTAAAATCATTTTTAATTTAATCTGACGAATTGTATGAGTAGAAGAAAGCTTTAATGATTTCTAAGTAACAAAAATTAGTCACAAATCCATTTATTCTACTTTTTTTTTAACTGGGGTCATTTCTTTTAAAACCTGCCAGAGGCATCCATCCTAAAAAACAGTGTTACAAAACTTGAACTAAAGTAAGTCTCACACCTGGAATGTAGTCTGAATGCTTTGGATCAGAATGTAATAAATTGTAGGCCTGCAAAGTCACTGTTCCAGGTGTCATGTTAAAAAAAACTTGAGTATTTCTTCTCTTTTCTACAACTGACATTTATTGATACATTTAAGATATGAAAGTCTCTGCTAATAATCACAATAATTCTGCCTTGTCATCAGCTGACAATATTATAATAGTATTAGAAGCTCTGAGTAGATGCAATTGCAAAGACTTAAAGTTGATGGATCAGGGCCTGAAAGTGATTGAGAGAATATTGGGCAGCAAATAAAAAGTCAGATAAGCATAGGTGAAATACAGTTTGGCTTTAGACCTGGCAGAGTAACACTGGTGCTATATTTATCCTGAGACAAATGCAAGAGAAGTACCTTAATAATAAGAAGAACCTGTATTTTTCATTTGTGGATCTAGAGAAAGCTTTTGGCTTAGTGCCAAACCGATGATGATGATGATGATGATGATGATGATGATGATGATGATGATGATGATGATGATGATCTCTAGCAGATTTATCTGGATTCACGTGTGATAACATACATGCTTCAAGGGATTGAAGAACACGGACATGCTTAAGATTCACAATGTCAATTTATTCATCTGTTCACTAAAAGAGGCACTTAGTATATAGAGGAAAAGACAATATTAGAAAGTATATTGTACGTTAATTTGAATTATTGGGGTGTTACAGACTGCAGACTACAGAATTGTTTATCTTCTTTTTAATTATTTCGATATTACAGACAATGGACTACATGATTTTTTCCCACAATATTATGTGATTGAATTACAGAGTTTTCTCCCTGTGTTTAAATAGTTACACTATATCATAGATATATAAAGATATGCATGATGTATATCATTAAAATAGATGTCAACTTAAAATGGTGTGGATATGCATGTCGAAAAGTTTGTGATAATTGCAACATTATTTTATATTACAACTAGGACCCTATACTTAAATCATGAAAAACTTTTTTTTTTAATCTGACAAATTGTATAAGTAGAGGAAAACTTTAATGATTTCTAAGCAACAAACATTAGTCACAAATCCATTGACTCGTGTTCTTTCCTTAAAAATTGCCAGAGACATTCATCCTAAAAACATTGTTACAACATGTGAACTAAAGTAAGTCTCACACCTGGAGTGTAGTCTGATGATGATGATAACATTAAGTATTATCACATTCCCCTAAAATATTTTTCTGTTCTTTTTTCACTTTGCTTTATGGATGCTGACCTATTTTACTTATCTTCATGTAAATAAATATTTGTTTTAAATTTAACTTGGTGTTCAAGTTGTCTCTTGCCTGTTTGTTGTCATTCCTTATTTCTATGTAATGTTTTGAACTAGAGAATCTCATCCCCCGTGTTATGTTATTAATATTGCGCCCTAGGGACTTACCAACTAATTTCGAACTTATTTACCTTTTATTTCATTTATCATTGTCATATGGTCGCTGCCGTGGTCCTGACGAAGTCTAAATTTAGAGATAATATAGATATAAATTATATCTTTAAATTATTCCTATATTGAACAGTCAATGCTCAATATACGAGATAGAGTAATAATAAAATTAAATGAGTGATGAGAATAAATATTTGAAAAAGAACAATATTTAGTGAATCATAAAGTAGATTGAACAAGGAATATATAAATATAAATAAACTTTCTTTTTTCATTCCTTAACCCATGGATTTTCAAAGATTCAAGCTTTTATCTTCAGAGGAGATTATAGGGATAAATCAGTAAAAATATTACGGTTAACACAGATTTGAAAATATAAGAAAATATACAAAAATACAAAAACAATAACATACAAAATTCTTGAGCAAAGTTAATCAACTTCCACAAAAAATTTTTGAGCAAAAGAATAAACCTCGACAGAAAATTGTAACGTATCCAAAAAGGGTACATCCACATATTATGAATGTTCAAGAAATTCGAATATAATGAATGTTCAGCAAATATATCAGAAAATGTTTTAGAAATTCGAATAATAAAAAAGTTCAGTTCAAAAAATATAAAGATCCATATTTGATGTTAAAGTTTAATTAGCAAAAAAAATGCGTGACTCACCAGAAGAAATTTAAGTAGATAAATCTCCAAGAAAAACTCAACAAATCAATAATTCCATTGTCTAAAGATATCTTCCTAAGACAAGTAAAAAAATGTGTTGTAAATGTCTCAACGACCAAAATCTAAATGGGGAAAATTTACAAAAAATATAAGATGATAAAATGATAAAAACGTATCAGAGAGAGAAAACAAAAGAGAAAGAAAAAAGAAAAGAAAAAAGCTAATACAAATAGGAAAAAGAAGTGAAAAAAAGAAAGGTGAAAAGTAGAGAAGAATATTGAAATACAATGAACTGAACAGCCGAGAAACAGGAAATAAGACAGACAAGACATACAAAGTAAGGGGTGGGGATATTAATATGGAAAAGGGGCAATAAAAAAGTGGAGCTAAGAGTAGTGTTACACGGAAAGGAAAAAGTGTAATGTTAAGAGAGGGTATAATTAGAAATAAATAGAGAGAGAAAAATATATATATATATTATTAGAATAGGTAAAAGAAGGGGTAGGAATGGGACAAGTTCAACAGAAGTATATATAAAAAAAAGTTTTAACAATAAAACAAAATTTAATTTAAAATTGGGGAAGTTAAAACTTATAAAAATTATAAAAATAGTTCAAAATATTGTTAAAGAAACTTTAAGTGAATCTAAATAAGTCAATATACATAAAAACTAGTAATGTAGTTTATATAAATATAAATAAAATATTAAATGACTTAAAAAATGATATATATATATAAATATATAAAAAAATATATATATCAAAATATATTTAAAAATATATATAATAATAAATAAAATATTAAAGATTGAAAATATTAACGGAAATATTAAAGCATTAAAAAATAAAAAAAATAAAAGGTTAAAAGTTATTGGATTATCAGACTAAATACCCCTATTAAACTAACACAGCCTTATTAAATAAATAACTTAAATTAACGTAACTAAATTAAGGGATGTGAAAATTAGAAAATGTATAATATAAGGGTCAATTAAAATAAAGTGACTTATAAAAATTCATACGATAATATTATACCAATAAATATAAAATTAAGATTTAATTAGATTAAGGTTAGAATTACAAAAGGAAAATAAAATTAAGATGATGTCATAATACAGATTACAAATATAAATATATTCGGATAAATGGACTAAAATGTTTAAAAGTGCAAAATTAAATATAAAGTGTGTATGTAAGTAAAATAAAAGACAATATGGAGGATAATTTTAAAATAATATGGATGATAAAATTTAAGGGAGATTGCAAAAATATAAGGGAAGTTTTAAAATTTCAAAAAGGAAGATTTTAACATTAAAATTAAGATTAAAATAAAAATTAGAAGTAAAATAAAATAAAAGTGAAAAAATGGAATTAAACTAAAGACAAGGGTATAATTAATTTGCGATTCATACCTAAACGTCTTACAAAATAAGAGAAATAAAAAGGATTGTTTTAGAAAAAATTAGGAGTTCATTTAAGAATTAATCTTAAAGAGAGATGATGGAAATCTATAAGGCAAAAGATTAATCAAGTCATCTTAACTATTGGATGGATGTGGGGTAGCCGTTGGGGTTAATAGTTGGTTAAATTTACATTTTCTACTATGTCTGCATGCCAAAATAATTGCGTTTTTTTAGTTCATGACATTTTTTTTTAGCGGATGTTATTATTATTATAGCTTCGGAGGTACACAAATGACAAAATCTAAATCCAGGAGTGTAAGATTTTGATTTCTTTAATATCGACCAATCAAATGAATATGGGATATTATTCGATTTTAAAACTTTTAATGAAGTTAGTTCGAGTAGTTCTTCCTTTTTATCATTATTTCTTTTGAAAGAAGATGTAGAATTTGAAATGCAGTATTTCAAAGGGTGCGCTGTAGCCCTGATATAAGTGTGTATTTTAGATAGGATGATTATATTGTTAGGCATACCATTTATAGTATCAGCTCCATACATAGAATGGGAGTTAATGCGTTGGTTAGAGGGAGAGTTTGAATTATTTGAAGGGGTTCTTATATGGCATTGGGTTCTTTGGGTTGGGATGCTATTAATTGGAGCGGTAGAGTGGATGATGTTAGGGGTCAAATCATGTGCATTAAGTTGAGGTACAGGTAGAGAATGTGTAAGTGCACTAGACAGAGAAGGTGTAGAAGTATTAATATTACTTAGTAAGTTAGCTTGGGAGGGGGTTCCTTAACTGGGCAGGCATATATTACATCTTCATGTATACAATCATTATTGAGTGGGCATTGCTGAGATATTTGGCAGTTGCAGTTATTAATAGGGACTAAAAGGGGATTAGGTGTCGGTGCAAATTTGATTTTCTTATTGTTAGAAGTTATTATTGTTTGGGCTATGTTAGTCATTGTAGAGTACGAGCTTTTATAGAGTTTTCATTTAAGATAGTATGATTCACTAAATATTGTTCGTTTTCCAATTTTTATTCTCATCACTCATTTCATTTTATATATATATATATATATATATATATATATATATATATATATTATTTCATGTATCCACATAAAATGTTATAAGGAGATATAATTTTTTATGTATCAATTTTCAGTATTTACTTTAACAGTGCTCGATACATGAGTAGAGCTAGGTGGTAAGTTATGAAATATATTTATGGCAATTAAGCTACACAGAGGCTTCCGCGTTTCATCCCCGGGGGAATCGTCAGGATAAAATGCATGGAGTTAGTTTTGCCGGGTGTTTTTATATTCACGTCTAGCTACTTAACCAATCAGATTCTTTGTTGTTCTCTTAGCCAATCGTTGGGATTCTTATAAACAACGGTTCGGTTGATTTTACTTCCTATTTCCTATTTTATTGTCTTGCTTTCTATAGAATGACTCACCCCTGTTTCTTTGTTGTGTCAGTATATTGGGTGACCTTATGTTAACACGTGTTTGCTTGTATTTCTATTTTAGGTTTTAGTTTTTAAGTTTTTAGTTTAGTTTTTTATTTATTTGTTTATTTATTTATTTATTAAAATTTAAAAACAAAGAACGCCGAATTAAAACAGCACTAGCGAACTATTATTGGGAGCTCAAAGAAAATCGACACTTACCAATAATTAAATGGAAAATAATACGACAGACCAGTACATGTAGAAATTTAGACGACCCGTGTAGATTATGTCTGAATGAGAAATTTGAAATCCTAAACTTTAAAGACCCCCACAATTTATTAAACTGTAGAAGTGAAATAGCAAACAACTGCCCGCACAAAATAAAATTTACCTTAGGTTAACAATACATAATAAATAAATAAACAAATAAATAAAAAACTAAACTAAACTAAAACCTTAAAAGTAAATAACTAAAACTAAAAATAGAAATACAAGCAAATCTCGAACTTCTCACGTAAAGGAGCATTTAGAAAAAGACACAGCTCACTCACAGACGGTGAATGTTAGTGCTCACCGGTTTTTCATTCATTCTCAGTTTGTCTTCGATTTCTGAGGGGCAAAAAGGACCCTTGTCTAACTCAGAAAATTGCTGCCCTTAATGAAACCCTGGTTCGCCTAACTGTAATGTATAGTTTTTAAATAAAATAATTTATGTTAGCCCTCACAACTCTTACGAGCGAACATTTTATTGGTTTATATATATAGTGAGTGGAATTTCTGTAGGAAATCTTGAGTCGGAGAGTTCAATGTAAAAACAGAGTAATAATAGAAGTTAGAAAGAAATAACGCAAGCAAAAATCCAGTCATTTTACGTTATAATTTATTTCTCTCGCCAGGATGAGAATCATCAGACGTGCTGGAAGGACTGGTGGTTTCTGAATGAAAAATAGGAGCAATCATGCCGGTTTGGTATTCTTCAAAGAGGAAGAAAGGAGGGAACCATAAGAAGGAGAGGGAACATGGACTGAGGTGTTTCTCATTCTCTCCCCTTCCCTCTTCTGTTTCTCCCTCTTCCTTCTCCTTGAAGAATACCAAGACGACATGATTGCTCCTTTTTTATTCAGAAATCATCTTACCAGCACGTCTGATTAGTCTCGTCTTGGCTAGAAGAAATAAATTATAACGTGAAATGACTGGATTGTTGGCTTGATTTTTTTTTTTAATATATATATATATATATATATATATATATATATATATTTAAATAAATAAATATTTATTATTATTACCTACACTGGTGCCTCATGCTTATGCAATCTTCAATGTAGGAGATATTAATTCTTGCCGGTCAAAAGGTTCGAACCCAGTTTCAAAGTCACCTCTTACTCGCAGCCTTATATTCTACCCCTAAGCCAACATCAATTAACATGGAAATGAAGAGAATGTAACGTCTATAAATGTCAAATCAGCAGATATATATAGTAAGCTAAGTCAGACAGTGTTCAACAACAACAGAGGTTAGGAAAATGTATGTGTGTGTATATTTGTTTGACCGACCATGATGTAACAGATAACAATGAATTGGATGAGAAGTAGTGGGGAGTGGGAATGTGTGAAACATAAACGTCTCATAATCGAATGACTGAGTTCAATCCCTGTCCAGGCCGGTAAATTTTGATTTTCTCTTCAATCACACTCAAAAATTATTTGCATTAAAAAAATAGACAAAGATAAACATAATAAAGAAAAAAAGTTTTGTTAGAAATTATAAGCATAGTTGAAATGCAGTTTGATTTTATGCCTGAGCAAAGTACCACTGGTGCTATATTTATCCTGAGACAAATACAAGAGAAGTACCTTGGCTTAGATGAAGAACCTATATTTTGCTTTTGTGCATCTGGAGAAAGCTTTTGTACTGGGAGAGGTTGTCTGATGAGCTTTGCATAAATTAGGGGTAAACGATTGATTAGTGATGGTTGTTCAAGAATTGTACAGACATGCTCAAAGTCGTGTTAGAATTAACAGCACATTTAGTGACAGATTTCATGTTAAAGTAGGAGTACATCAGAGTTCTGTACTGAGTCGATTGCTTTTCATTTGCATCTTAAAAGCATTGTTCAGAGAATTTCGTATGGGTTGTCCAGAAGAGATGTTGTATGCTGATGATTTAGTACTTTCCTGTGAAACAATGGAAGACTTACTTGTTAAGTTACTGGGAGGAATGCAATGGAAAGTAAAGGTTTGAGAGTGAATGTCACTAAGATCAAAGTAATAATCAGTAGTTGTGGTGTTGGAAAGACCCCATCAGAAGGAGAGTCCCCCTGTTCAGTTTGTGGAAAGGGAGTCAGGTGCAACTCAATTTTTGTGATACTTGTAAGCATTGGGTACATAAGCAATGCAGTGGAGAGAGGATAACCAGTTTGTGTGCATGAAGTGTAAAACAATGGAGATGGATGAGAGCTCAAATGTGGAGAAAATATATTTGGATGGCGAAGTTATTGAAATTATTCAGAAGTTTTGTTACCTTTCTGATACTATTGGAGCACACGGTGAGCAGGTGCTAGTTTTGTTGCAAAAGTTAGGAGTGGATGGAGTAAGTTCAGAGAATTTCTACACTTACTAACCAGCTATGTATTACCACTGTCGACTAAGGGAAGAGTCTATCAGGCATGTGTACACAGTGTGATGATATATGAAAGTGAAACCTGGCCAATGAAAATGGAGGACACACGTTGCATGGAGAGAAATGATATGAGAATTATAAGATGGATGTCTAATGTGAGTTTTAAAGACGAGCTCAGATCTGATGACCTCAGAGGGAGATTAAATCTGGACAATATAGGGAGGTGTGTGCAAAACGGGTGACTTTTAAAATGCTACTTTTAAAAAATCCATGGAAGCTCTTGGATCAGTAAATGTAGAACAGTTGATTTAGCAGGTCCAGTTCACAGGAGAAGACAAGAAAAGCATAAAAGCATGTGATAAGAAAAAGCTTGAGAGAAGGAAGGATAACTAAAGACCTGGTCAGAGATAGGTCAGTTTGGGGCTCAATTCATAAAAGCCGTCCAGCTCATGCCAGCATGTAAAACGAACGTTAAACTGATGATGCTGATGGTGCAACTGCTGCTGCGGCTGATGATGATGATGATGATGATGATGATGATGATGATGATGATGATGATGACTTCTGAAAAATAAACCATGAATAAATTATGATTATTAAAATATATAGCTACGGTCGGTGGGAAAATAGTTGGATCATTCTACTGCTCCAGAAAGGGGCTCACTCCTGACGCAATTCACTACCTGTATAAGAACCATATACGTCCTAAGATGAAGTACTGCTGTCATATATATGGAGGTGCCGCTTGGAGCCCTCTTTCTTGCCTCGACAGAACCGACTTAGCAATTCCGAGAAGAAATGTTGCTACTCTCTTTACTGTATCGTTATGTTCATGGTGGCATTCATCGCCGAACTGAGAATGTCTTTAACCCTTATCCTCGAGTGACCCCCGGGCCTTGAAAGGTGGTGACCGATGAGTAATATGCATATGTGTATATATATATATATATATATATATATATATATATGTATATGTAAATAAATTTCGTGTACAACAGAATCGTAGGATCAATTTTATATATATATATATATATATATATATAGGGTGGGCAAAAATAAGGGTCCTATTTTTAAAAATTCATAACTTTTTTATTTATTGATTTAAAAAAATTTTTTTTTTTAGAATAAGTAAAGGACCCCTTCCGAAGCAAGCATGAGCCGTATTAGCCCTAAGGAACGTACCCTCATTTAGAAAACATTATTTTTGCTTAAAAAACTCAAAACAGTGTAAAAAACAATACTTTAGTTTTTGTAAGTTTTAAGAAGTGTTTTTCGGCTAAAATTTGTTTTGTTTATTTCAAAACATCTAGGAAGGGTCAGTCTACACACACATAAAGTTTGGTGAGTGTAACTTTTATTTTGTGGAAGTTATTCAAATTCAAGTTATTCAAATTTAAAGATAGGACCCTTATTTTGGCCCACCCTGTATATATATATATATATGAGGATGGGGGCAGAAGTCAGACAAAATTCCTTAAACTCGTCAATGATGATTCCAGAAGTGTTCCACTATCTGCTGAAAAATAATATTTTAATAGATTTTATTTAATAATTTGAGCTATGTTCTAGAAAGCCAGAAAGTCTGACACTTAAATAAAATAGATTTTTTTCTCAGATTTTGGCTTAGTTTATTTTTAATGGGTAAAAACAAAGTAAATTAAAGTGATGAGTCCATATTTTTTTGCAAGTAAATTATATTTTGTTGGAAAACGACACGACTCAGGGGAGATAAATCATGCAAGGATAGTTTTATTACCTCCCTTGAATGCTGATCCGATATTTATTTTACGTTTATGGCGATAAAAACCATCTAAAATAGTTCTTTTAGAAATCTTTTTTGTTACCAAGAAATTCAATTTTTTAATATTTGTTTTTGATGTTTCTACTCTCCTTATGCGATTCTTTTAAATGCCTCCAATCGAAATTTGTATGTTACTTTAACAAAGAAGAGGAAAAAAGTGTAAAAGATCGATGATCTATGATGGCATATTAAATAAAATATTGATTATTGAGACCTTATTTACTAGCCTCCGCACGAGGGAAGAGTTAGCCACAAGGTCGGTCTTTAATGTGGAGAAAATTCAGCTCCCCCCAAAAGGGGCACTCTGGATTACGATAAAAATAAAAATTGCCTCAGTCAAGAAGAACAGATACTACACTTTGTTTCTAGCCAAAACGTCAAAAGCTGAATTACTTTAAGTAGTATTGTATCCTTACATCGTATGCTAGTTCACCTAAAAAGAAAAATGAGATTCTACTTTTTTAAACGATTACATTTAAACAACCTGAAAACCTTGGCGGTAAAAATATTTTTTTTTAAAAACACATACACACAATTATTTTAGATTTTAGAGTGGGGATCAGTTTCGCATATACATTTAACATAAAATGATCACCCATTTCCCGACCAGATAGCGTATTTAAAGACATATAACTACTTCTTAACCATTTTCTTCATTTAAAAAAAATCAAATTGTGTGTGTTTGGGTGAGGGATTAGTTGTAGGGTTAATGGACGTCATGTAATAATTTTTATTTATTTATTTTACCGCCACATTTTTCAGGTTGTTTACTGGATAATCAACTTTTTAATCAGCCATTTCTTAGAAATCATCCTTCGCCACATATAAAATTTATCTTCCTTTACAAAATAAAATTTGGAGTATTCCCTTAAAACGCTATCCAATTATGAAGTGGATTATCATTACCGATGGGTGGCCCAGAAATGGGTGATCATTTTACACTAGATTTATAGGTGAAACTGCTACCCCATTTTAATTTATGGTACTTCTCCAAATTAGGACCCAAGCCGAAATAGACTTGGCGTCGGTACTTTCTGTATGTTTACGTAAACCACCAGAAATTACTGAAGCGGTTAGCCAATCAGAATGCGAGAAAGTAAGCAGACGACATGTCAACATCACAACTGATTGAAACGCGAAACTCACAAAATTCACGAAATAAAGATTGATCACAGCTACAATGGATTTTGACATGCTAGGTCAGGCTGTTGCATCTCCCAAAGGAGTGATTAATCTTTGTCAGGGAAAGAAATTGATCGCTAAAGGAAAAAATTGCACAGAATGTGGAGATAGATGTAAGATCTCAAAACGAGTAAAACTTAGCGATAAATACTCTTAGTGATGCAATAACGGAAAATACAGATGTTGGATATCGATAAGAAGTGGTACTTTTTCGAAAAGGCTCGATTGGACATCGGTCAGATACTAAAGTTGATCTATCTGTGGTCCCAAGACATAGTAACCATAGAAACTGCATGCCATGAATGCGGAATTGGATCTATGACTTAAATCATTGATTTGAAAAATTTTCTGCTGGAGGTGTGTAATCATAATTTTCGAAGGAATCCTTGAAAAATCGGAGGCTCAGGGCATACGGTGGAGATCGACGAATCTCTTTTCAACCATTTGACTTGCTCTAGGTCTTCGGAGGATACGATCTCACAGAGAAGGAGGGATTCCTTTTAACAATCCCGAACAGAAACGCTGAAACACTCCTTCTAATTATCAAGGGTTAAATGTTGCCAAGGACAACAATAGTATCTGACTGATGGAAAGCATGTGCAAAAGAAAGAGAAGAAATGTTCAGATATTTGACTGTGAACCACAGTGTAAACTTTGTTTATCCTAAAACAAAGGCTACAAAGAACCACATAGAGTGAATGTGGAAGGAAACGAAACAGCGAAACAAGAAAGAATTCAGGACAAGCAGGGACCTTGGAAATAGCTATCTGGTCGAATTTATGTGGTGACAGAAATTTAGCAAACACCCCTTCGTCTCCATATTGTCGCAGATAGCTGAAGAGTATCCTGTTGAAATACTTCCTTCCAGTTCCTCTACTCCTTCTTCTTCTTCTTCTTCTTCTTCTTTGACATCTGCTTTCACGGCAGCAAAAAGCCTATACAAACACTTCATGACACTTCTTCTTCGACGTCTGCGTTGCCGTTAACGGCGACAGAAAATCTGCCAGATCTGCTCTCTTTAAAAAAATAAACTGTTTCATGAGAAAAAAAGCTTTTTACTACTTGTTCAGTTGAATTTTTTAAAAATGTTCGGGCAAAAAAAAAATTTTTTACCACTTATTTATTGATTCTTTTCTTACAAAAAAAGCACACTTTAATACCTGATTATAATTTAAAAAATATTTTGTGTAAAAACAACCAACCTTTTTCTTGAAAAAAAGCAACAGTTTTACTACTTGTACAGAACAAAAAAAAACTTGTTTATGCAAAAAAATAAACATTTTTACATGATTACAAACCAAAAAAACACTTTTTTGTGAAAAACAAACATTATTATCACTTGTTCACTAAAAATACACTTTTCAAGTGAAAAATAAAACAACGTTTTATGGCCTGTTTATTTATATTTTGCTGAATAAAAGAAAAGATTTTTAGGTGTAAAACACATTTTATCACTTGTTTATTTAAATTTCTTTATTAAAACAATAAATATTTCTTTCATACAATTTGACTTAATGTATTATTTGATTTTTTGTGCTTTAAATGTTGGTTAATGTTTTTTTTTTTTTTTTCACTTGTAAATCCAGTCTCGTTTTGGATTTTTGGGACGCAGGTAAGTCAACCGACTTTTCATTTGGCATTTTCCGACGGTTTACGTAAACATCCAGAAAGTACCGATGCCAAGTCGATTTTAGCTTGGGACCTCATCTTGAGAAGTACCTAATTTCTTAAATATTTGGTACTACTCCAGATGAAGCACCTAATTTCCGTGACTGCTCGGCGACTCGGGAGGCCCAGGGCATATGGTGGAAATAGAAGAGTCTCTATTCAACCGCCGGAAAAAAAAACAATGTTGGCCGTGGTCTCCAGTGGAAGGAGGATGGTCGATGGGGTAGATTTCTGCTATCTGCGTTTAATATGGCGTTGAAGGGGTCGTTTCGAAATCTCTGACGCCACATTAATTCGCGCAGATAGTCGTCTACGAGTAATCTGCTCGTCCCGCACTCCTTCTTATTTCTTTGTTTAGCTTGCTTCCACATCCTCTCGATGTGATTGGTGCAAGCCCTCGTTGTCAGGTCGACAAAGTTCTCGCTATGATTCACCGTAAGGTGCTGATACCCCTCCTCTCCTAACCTGTTGTATGCCCTCCAACAATCGGATATTACCGTGGTCCTAGGTACAACGAACTACTTGATTATTGGAAGGAGGGTTTTGGCATTCCTGTTAGGCACTGTCACCAGGAAACCCCCCTTCTCTGCGGGGTCGTATCCCCCCCCCCCCCGAACACCAAGAGCGGCTGGAGAACACGGCCAACATTTTTTTTTTTTCGGCGGTCAAATAGAGACTCGTCTATTTCCACCGTATGCCCTGGGCCTCTGAGTCACCGAGGGTTACGCGACAGATGTTCTGTGCATACCTCCTGCAGAAAATGTTTTCGGCCTGGCACAACTGCTGAAAATTCATTATTGTTTTGATTAGCGGCTTCTTCCAATTATTGTCGGCTGCTCCGCTTCAGCCTCGTTTTCGTCTCGGTAGCTCTTCGGCGCTTCCGTGGCCTGCCCGATTGTTGCCGTCGAGCAGTCACAGAAATTAGGCGCTTCATCTGGAGTAGTACCAAAAAAACAAAAAAAAAACATTAACCAACATTTAAAGCACAACAAATCAAACAATACATTAAGTCAAATTGTATGAAAGAAATATTTATTGTTTTAATGAAGAAATTGGGTGGCACTTTTTCTGGCTCGCAGCGGCCTCCAGCACCAAATGGCTCAAGTGACTCAATCGCAGTCATTTAAAAATAAAGAATAGTCTTCAATATTAAAGATAAGCATATAATTGTCTCCCCCTCCCCTCGAATACATTTTTTTTCGGTTTATTTTTATTTTCCTACTTTTCCAGCGGCTGCCAGCGCCAAATGACTCAAGTGACTAAATCGCAGTCATTTAAAAATAAAGAATAGTCTTCAATATTAAACATATGCATATAACTGTCTCCCCCCCCCCCCGCGAATACATTTTCTTTCGGTTTATTTTTTTTTGTATTCGAGGGCGGGGGGGGGGGGGGGGGGACAATTATATGCTTATCTTTAATATTGAAGACTATTCTTTATTTTTAAATGACTGCGATTGAGTCACTTGAGCCATTTGGTGCTGGTGGCCGCTGCAGACCAGAAAAAGTGCTGCCGGGAAGAAATTAAAATAAACAAGTGATAAAATGTTTTTTTTACACCTAAAAGCCTTTTCTTTTATGAAGCAAAATATAAATAAACAGGCTATAAAACGTTTTGTTTTTTTTTCACTTAAAAAGTGTATTTTTGATGAAAAATATAACGGAACAAGTGATAATAATGTTTTTATTTTACAAACATTTTTTTTTTTACTTAAAATTATTTTTGGTTTGTAATCATGTAAAAATATTTTATTTTGCCTAAACAAGTTTTTTTTTGTTCTGTACAAGTAGTAAAAATTGCTTTTACACAAAATATTTTTCTATTATAATTCGGTTTTAAAGTGTGTTTTTTTGTTGACATGAAAAAGCTTGCTTTTGTAAGAAAAGAATCAATAAATAAGTGGTATTTTTTTTTTGCCTGAACATTTTTTATTGTAAGTAAAATTTCACGGAACAAGTAGTAAAAAGCTTTATTTCGCACGAAACAGTTTGTTTTTTTTTAAGCCGAGAGACGATCTAAGGGACATAAATCATACCGAGAAAGTTATATTTATTATCTCCCTTTAATATTCTTCTCTGATCTGTTCAGTTTTAAGAACCGCATTTTCTGATCAATTAGTTTGAAAGTATTTAAAATAATTGAGCAGCATTTTCTTTTCTTTTTAGAATTTCGGGTTACAAAACCCTGCAACAGTACCAGAACTTTATAACAAAGTAACGTAAAGCTAATTAGGGTAATTCACCAAAAAATAAAAATGCGATTCTATTTTGAGGGGGCTATTACATGTAAACACACTGAAAGAATTGACCCTAAAAATATTATTTAAGAAATTAGGTACTTCTCAAGATGAGGACCCAAGCTAAAATCGACTTGGCGTCGGTACTTTCCGGATGTTTACGTAAACAGTCGGAAAATCCGAATGAAAAGTCGGTTGACTTACCTGTGTCCGAAAAATCTAAGACGAGACTGGATTTACAAGTGAAAAAAAAAACCCCCAAAAAACATTAACCAACATCTAAAGCACAAAAAATCAAATAATACATTAAGTCAAATTGTATGAAAGAAATATTTATTGTTTGGTGCTCTTATCGATCTTGAACCAGCTGTCGTGACGTTCGACTCGGAAGCGTTCGGCTGTTCTACGCAAACGGCCGAGAGTTGCCGAGCTGAAGCAGCGAGCAGCCGACATTTTTGCTACGGTGCTGCGTCCTATGATAATGTTTTGCTTGTTTTTTTTTTATATAGGGTTACGGTTGGTGTTTAGGGTTAGGGTTTAGGGTTAGGGTTTAGGGTTTAGGGTTATGGTTTAGGGTTAAGGGTTAGGGTAAGGGTTAGGGTAAGGATTTTTTAAAAGAAACAAACAAAGAAATTTAAACATATTTACATTAATTTTTTTGAATAAACAACAGGAAAAAAACATAGCGAGGTTACTGTTAGAAAATGAATACTGTATTTTTTATTTACAAGGAATTTTTTGAAGAAACAAAAAAAAAAACTTACCTAAATTACTGTTAATACGACATATTTTTTTGTAACAAAGTTATCGGCTGCTCGCTGCTCGCTGATTGACTAATCGCAATCGGCTCGTCAACACTCGGCCGTTTGCGTAGGACAGCCGAACGATTCCGAGTCGAACGTCACGACAGCTGGTTCAAGATAGATAACAGTACCTATTGTTTTAATAAAGAAATTAAAATAAGCAAGTGATAAAATGTTTTTTTTTACACCTAAAAGTATTTTCTTTTATGAAGCTAAATATAAATAAACAGGCCATAAAACGTTGTTTTATTTTCACTTAAAAAGTGTATTTTTGATGAAAAATATAACGGAACAAGTGATAATAATGTTTTTATCTTACAAAAAAGTTTTGTTTTTTTTAATTTGAAATTATTTTTGGTTGGTAATCATGTAAAATTTTTTTTTTTTTTGCATAAACAAGTTTTTATTTGTTCTGTACAAGTAGTAAAACTGTTGCTTTTTTTGACGAAAAAGGTTGGTTGTTTTTACACAAATATTTTCTTTATCATAATTCGGTTTTAAAGTGTGTTTTTTGTTGGCACGGAAAAGGTTGCTTTATTAAGAAAAGAATCAATAAATAAGTGGTAAAATTTTTTTTTTTTTCCTGAACATTTTTTATTGTAAGTAAAATTTCACGGAACAAGTAGTAAAAAGCTTTATTTCGCACGAAACAATTTTTTTTAAAGCCGACAGACGATCTAAGGGACATAAATCATACCGAGAAAGATATATTTATTATCTCCCTTTAATATTCTTCTCTGATCTGAAAATTGATCAGAAAATGCGGTTCTTAAAAGGAGACTGGATTTACAAGTAAAAAAAAAAACGGTACTACTCCAGATGAAGCGCCTAATTTCCGTGACTGCTCGGCGGCAACGATCGGGCAGGTCACGGAAGCGCCCGAGAGCTGCCGAGTCGAAAACGAGGCTGAAGCAGAACTGAAAGTCATAACATGGAAATGTTAACATAAAACAAAGACGTAAATGTTATTTTTTTAGGATATTTAGGCATTTTTTTTTTACATAAATCAAAGAAGTATATTCTATTTCGGTACTACTCCAGATGAAGCGCCTAATTTCCGTGACTGCTCGGCGGAACGATCGGGTAAGTCGCGGAAGCGTCCGAGAGCTGCCGAGACGAAAACGAGGCTGAAGCAGAGCAGCCGACAATAATTGGAAGAAATCGCTAATCAAAACAATAATGAATTTTCAGCAGTTGTGCCAGACCGAAAAACTTTTTGCGAGAGGTCTGCACAGAACATCTGTCGCATAACTCTCGGCGACTCGGGAGGCCCAGGACATACGGTGGAAATAGACGAGTCTCTATTCAACCGCCGGAAAAAAACAACAATGTTGGCCGTGTTCTCCAGCCGCTCTGGGTGTTCAGGGGGAGGGGGGATACGACCCCGCAGAAAAGGAGGGTTTCCTGGTGACAGTGCCTAACAGGAATGCCGAAACCCTCCTTCCAATAATCAAACAGTTCGTTGTCTTGAATTCTTTCTTCTTTCGCTGTTTCGTTTCCTTCCACATTCACTCTACGCGGTTCGTTGTAGCCTTAGTTTTAGGATCAACAAAGTTTACACTGTAGTTCACAGTCAAATATCTGAAAATTTCTTCTCTTGGTTTTGCACATGCTTTCCATCAGTCAGATACTATTGTGGTTCCTGGCAACATGTAACCCTTGATAATTGGAAGAAGGGTGTCGTCGTCTCTGTTCGGGACTGTTCGAAAGACCCCCTTCTTCTCTACGGAATCGTATCCTCCGAAAACCTAGAGCAGGTCGAACTATTGAAAAGAGATTCTTCGATCTCCACCATATGCCCTGGGCCTCCGATTTTTCAATGATTCCTTCGAAAATTATGATGACACACCTCCAGCAGAAAATTCTTCAAATCGATAACCTAAGTCATAGATCCAATTCCGCATTCATGGCGTGCAGTTTCTATGGGACCACAGATAGATCAACTTTAGTATCTGACCGATGTCCAATCGAGCCTTTTCGAAAAAGTACCACTTCTTATCGATATCCAACATCTGCATTTTCTGTCAAGAGTATTCATCGCTAAGTTTTGCTCGTTTTTAGATCTTACATCTATCTTACATCTATTTTTTCCTTTGGCAATTAATTTCTTTCTCTGACAAAAATTAATCACTCCTTCGGGAGACGCAACAGCCTGACCTAGTTCGTTGAAATCCATTGTAGCTGTGATCAATCTTTATTTCTTGAATTTGGTGAATTTCGTGTTTCAATCAGTTGTAATGTTGACATGTCGTCTGCTTATTTTCTCGCATTCTGTTTCGCTAACTGCTTCGGTAATTTCCGGAGGTTTACTTAAAGTACCAACACCAAGCCGATTTTAACTTGGGTCCGGAAATTAAAATGGGGTAACAGTTTCACCCGTCGATAATGATAATCCACTTCTTAATCGGATAGCGTTTTAAGAGCATAGCTGTAGCAGTCACCAATGAAGTTTACTTTGTAATGCGTATCAGTGTCTCCGTGAGGTGGTTTAGCCAAATGTTGGCAAATCAACTCGCAGAGTGCATTGATATCATTAGTTCTCTAAGGGACTATTTCAGCCTCCTTAGGAGATTGCAGACGATCGCCAGACGGTTCCTTGGCACCAGCCAAAACGGATCGCCTCAGAGCACCTACTATCTTTGCCTGAAGATATTTGCTGACAGACCTCCGACGGCCAAAAGGACTTCCTACTTTCCTCTTCCTCTTTCGGACACTGTCCAACTTGCTTCCACCTATACCAAACGGTACAGGTAACTTTTTGGAACAAACCATTTTCGTTGTTGTTGTTGTAAACAGAAGTTTTTTTTACAATGGTGACCCCGACGTGGCCTTCCTTTTACATAACCACAATTCGGCAATCCTTGAGATGAACTTCACATATGAATACGAGAAAAAATTCAGTATAGGCATTAAAATAGGTTAATGTGGTTTTTGGAAAATATTATTAAATGACGAATCATTTCGAGTTAAAATCTATTTAGTATTACGCATGTAAACTTGAGAAAAACACGCTTGAAATGTGTGAACAAGCGAATGAAACAAACGAAACACGCGATTTCAACAGACATTGCCGTGATCTCGTGTTTATCTAAAAATTAAACAGTGAAAGTGAAACGAAAGACGAACACTTACCCTATTCCTGGCTTCGTTTCGTTACTCATTGTTAACAATTTTGTTTTTCGATCGCACCGGCAGCCATTGCTTTTTGTTGCTGTTTCTAATGACGATATATCTGTTAACACGTCTTCTTTTCTATTTTTGCTATTTTACTAATTAATACTACACTGATGTTATTCCAAAACGTTCCTATTGTCATGATCTGATATATATATATATATATATATATATATATATATATATATATATATATATATATGTTCATAAATTTTGTCACTTTATTAATTTCATTCAAATCCCTCAAATTCTTTATTTTCCTTTTCAAATTATCTTCACAAGGAATCTCAAAACTAGCTTCAATTAGTTCATTTATTAAATATTAAATTGTACTCCCTCGCATATTTTTTAATACTCTGTATATTGTTTGTATCCCACATACCTTCGTAGTTTCTGTAAATATGCAGAAATCTACTGATTTCATTAGCTGACCACTTCAAACTTTGCTTTCTGTCATGGCAACAAACTGCATGACTGTATGGTTATATGAACCGAATATTGATTCGTAGCAGCCGTTATTATGTGTTCAAAACTCATAAAATCGCTCGATACCAGGTCACGTGATCATAAAATCACGCGCTACTTGCGATTAAAGTAGAACTCTTGTCACAGCGAGTAAATTAGTCGCAAGTTGGATGTGCTACTTGCGACTAACCGGTCACATGATTCGACTAGGCTGTAACTACTCGCCGCTACTGCAGTTGCGGCGAGCAAAGTCGCCTCGTGTGACCGGGGCTTTAGTGTTTGTTTTCTCTAATGATCGGACGAACACGCACGCGCATCTTGTCATTATGATTATGGATTGAGCTCTCTTATTTATAAGTTTAATCGCTTGTATCCACCCCCTTCAGATTTTAATATTAGATTCCAATTTCCATGTCGCGTTTCACATGACGAATATATTGTTCTGTTAAAGAGCACAGCCCAACACGAAAGAGTTTTATTCGGACACAAAAATACTCTTCTTGAAAAAGTAATTAAAACAATCACAAACGTCTCGTCGGTTCACTGCCTTAATACATGTTTAAAGAGACCTTGCAGATTAAACATGTTCACACACACACCTACACAAACACCTCCCTATATATATATATATATATATATATATATATATATATATATATATATATATATATTTATTTATTTATTTTGGAACAGAAAAATTAGTACAACATTCGTACCGTCGGTTTCAAGCACAGAAGAACTTGGCCATCCGGCTCTCTTCAGCTTCTGTTGTCATCTGTTTCGGAAATGTGAAGTCACGTGTCACTCTCGTTTGGACGCGTTATTTGCTTAGAGTATCATGTATGTTTGTTTAAATTTAGTGGAAGGATGGTTTAATAAGGTTTGAAAAAAAGGGGAAGGGTGAAAAGTAACTGTTCAGATTTTGTGCATGTCTGTGTAAATAAAAATAATCATATATATATATATATATATATATATATATATATATATATATATATATATATATATATTAGACCTCTTCAAAATTGACCTTTTTCTTCAAACATATAGAAACTGATATTATTCCCATTCTCCAAGGTCTAAATTAGCTAAATATACCAGTTATTGTGATCTTGGATCTTGGCTATGCCTGCCTCAAGAGCCATGTAATTTTATTGTTGACGTTTTTCAAAAACGCTGCAAAATATGGGATATTATGTCCTTATTTTCATTGTAGCTTTCCAGAGGTTGATGCTATAGCATTGAAAGTGGTACCAAATGAAAGCTAATAAAATTTTCTTGCATATGGTAGTAAGCACAATAAAACACATGAACACCTGTGTAAATTTTAACTAATTTTAATGCACAAACAGCTGGGACACTACAAAAAATCAGTTTGGTAGTATGATAGCACTGCACTGACACATATATTGCATAAGAAACTGTCAGATAGGATGTTACTAATACATGTATTATCACTTGTTCAATGTGGCTTTTTTGAAACTGTCAAATTTTTTCCTGTGGTACTCCACAACTTGTAGTAAGCAGCTTCTTTGCTCTGGGTCACTTGTGATCTGAGTTGCAAAGTCACTCATTAGTTTCACACCTCTCTCAGCCACATCATTGGTCACTTTCACTGACCTCACAACTTTCTGTGCATTCATGTAGCTGTCATTGTCTTCCCAGGTGTCAGAAGGAGTAGTGAGCCAATCACATTTCACTCAAAGAGCATCAAACAGAGAGTGAGACTCTGGCCCTACCAGGTCTGTGAGAACTGTAGCTGCATTGATGACAGGAAACACTGGCTTGCCTTTCCTGTAACTCTCAGGTTTCTCTGTTTCTGACAGCTTGACTGCGAGCTTCTCTTTTGCAGACTTGGTCATGCTGGCATGTGAACTGAACAAGGTGAATGGCACTAGTTCCTGGGTCAGATACCAGCGGTGGTTGTTCATTTTCTTGAGAACAGAGGTTGCCAGTTCATAGTCATACTGCTTGTATTGCAGCATGTTCCTCATAAGCTGGAGGTCATGGATAGGTGCATCAGCTGCAGATGTGGTGGTCACCCAGTGGCTGGTGTAGAATAAGGTGTGGAACTTGTTCATCCTCTCCAGCTTGAAGATAGTGTCCGTGTTGTATTTTAGTTCCTTGGAAAACATGAGCATCTTCATACAGTAAATGTTCCTGGCCATCCAGCAGGCTTGGTGAATGGCACCTGGCTTGGCCCAGTGGATACCTCGAGGAGGTTCCTCACCAAGCAGGATCAGGCACAGCTCTGCCACCTCTCTGTAATCTGCCCTCGGACTTGCTTCCTCAAGGAAATTGCTTAAGACTGCAATTGTGCTTGTCTTCTTCTGTTTCAAGTCTTGTTCAACTAGGCCCAGAACTCTTGGGCAGTCCTTAACCAACTTGTCCCACTTCTCTTTCACATTGCTGAACATTGGGTTGTCAGGACTCTTGACCTTGCTGAACACAGCCTCCCATACACTTCCAATTATTACCTCTGATATGTGATGGCGACAAGCGAAGTAGAATACCTTTTTGCCTAGTTTTTCTTCAATAAGCTTCGCTGCACCCTTATTGATGTCACTGTTGCTTGCTGTGGTATCAAATACCAAGCCTACAATGTTGTCTGTGAGACCCCATGCTTCTATCAGTTCCAATGTAGCATTACACTGTTGGATTCCTGTGGAACTTTCTATGAAGGGCACACCAAGCAGCTTCCCTTCTTCATACTGTGGAGTACCAGAGACGAGCACTGCAAGACTTTCCACTGGGTATCTTTCACCAAGAACATCCCGTAGAAGTTTTCCATCCCAGTGTAGTGTGCAGTAATCTGGCGGACTTTCCTTGAAGTTATTCATGTAACTTTGGCACAAGTTATGATGAGTGTTTATCCTATTTCGTCTTGTAGTAGAGGCTGATATAACAAAGTCATCAAGATCTGCGCCTCCTGCCTTCAACACTGCAGACACCATGGCTGTAGTCTGGTTGTCAGAGAGTGACAACCGATCTGCAGTGCTACAAATCTCTTCACTGGTCATAACTGAGTGTGGAAAGTGTAAGGTTATCGTACTTGGTTTTGATGAACAGCTTGGTGTTGTCTCAGTGTATTCTGAACCCTCACTAGTACCAGAGCCTTGACTGTTCTCTGGGTCTTCATCACTTGAAATTTTCCCAACTTCTGCTGCTGCAGCAGTCACTGATGATAACATTCTCTCTTCTCTTTCTTCTCGGAAGCTTTTCTCTCTAGACTTCTTCTCAAACACCTTATCATGACCTAACATGTGTGCCAGGCGAGTTGTCTGTTGGTCCAAGTAGAAATTGACGTCTTCTTTCTTGGTCTCCTTTGTGAGCAGCCTGTTGCTTCTTATCTCCTCCACAACATCCTTTGCTCCAATATCAAATAACTTGTCTAAGTCCTTCAGAAAGTTAGCTAGTTTCTCTTCCTCGGGTTTGTTATTTCTTTCCTTGTTTTTAACAATTTTCCTGTACTTTTCATGGAGGATCATGAAACGGTTGACTGCATTTGGTCTAGTTAGTGTTTTAATCCTTGCCATATTCCAGAATGGCAAAACGACATCCACTGTATCATGGGCTAAAGACCTATTGTCACTGTTGGGATTATCATTCCTCAAATGCAGGAAATACTGGAACACCTGGCGATTAGTAGGAAGTTGAGAGCCCCTGATGCTGGAGCTGGGTTGCCCAATGAGATACACATCACTGAATGACCTTGTGGCAGGAGTTGCCACCTTTCTTCTCTTTCCAGTTGGTTCATCCCGTTCACTTGTATCGCTGACCACTTTCCCACAGCATAGTTGTCTTCCAGATGCCATGTTGTCAGTAGTTCACAAATCTTAACAAATCAGCTTTAACTTACAATCTGAAATGAAGAGATAAAACATACTTAGTGATAATAAATTATATACATGCATTAAGAGTAACATTTTTGAGATAAAGTTATGTATTATATGATGGCATCCTTTCCAAGCATAAAAATATATATGTTTGTGCATTAAAATTAATTAAAATTAACATAGGTGTTCATGTGTTTACTACCATATGCAAGAGCATTTTATTAGCTTTCATTTGGTACCACTTTCAATGCTATAACATCAACCTCTGGAAAGCTACAATGAAAATAAGGACATAATATCCCAAATTTTGCAGCGTTTTTGAAAAACGTCAACAATAAAATTACATGGCTCTTGAGGCAGGCATAGCCAAGGTCCAAGATCACACTAACTGGTATATTTAGCTAATTTAGACCTTGGAGAATGGGAATAATATCAGTTTCCATATGTTTGAAGAAAAAGGTCAATTTTGAAGAGGTCTAATATATATATATGTGTGTGTGTGTATATAACATTATGATGTTTTTTCTTTAAATTTGTCATTGTATTTTTTATATATAAATATAAATTAATTGTATATGAAAAATAATTATATCTATATATAAATATTTATATACATATAAATTATTTGTATATCAAAAATAATTATGTTTATATATAAATATTTATATATAAATATGAATTATTTGTATAAGAAAATATATGAAAATAATTGTTTTGTCTTCTATGTAAAAGCGCTTTTAGTTTTCTTGTATATTATATATGTCTGTATATCTGTTCACGTGTATGTAGATATTGTGTTTTATTCCTTTTTATTTTAATTTGTATTTTTTATTTTATTTTTTATTTTAATTTTGTTTTTATTTTTATTTTTTTTCTGATAATAATGATTATAAGTTTTCTAATTATTATTTCTTCTAATTACTATTTCTTCTATTAATTATTTTTATTCAAATTATTGTTTTCTCTTATTATTTGATTTTTATTTTTTCTATTTTTTCAATTTTTTTAATTCTCTTAATTTTATTTAAATAATTTCTTCTACTTAGTATTTTTTTCTAATTTAAATTTTGTTTTATATTCTTCTCTGCATTTTTAAATTCTTTACTTCGTAGTTTATTCTTCTTTTATTTTATATACATACGTTTATTACTCTATTCCTCTTTATTATTTCACATTTTTATCCAATTATGCCATTTTTCTCATTAGAATTATAGTCTTAAGTTATATATCTTTTCTCAATATATTTCTATATACTCTAATATCGACTTTTTGTCGTTAAATTATTTTAATGTCTCATTATTTTAAAATCTACTCTTATTTGTTTTCTTTTTAAATTTTTTAAATTTTAAAATAAAATAAAATAAATTTTCATTTTAATTAATTAATTTATTTTTTAATTCAGTCTTAATTTTACTTTCATACGTTTATTCTTTTTTAGTTTTCGTTTCATTATTTTACTCTATAATTTTATTTTATTATCATATTGGATTCTCTATAGTATTCTCTATACGTATTAGGTATAACCGCCATTTTTCATCTTTCTGGTTTTCTTCCTGATTCATCCTGCTTTGTGAGTATTGTTAATATATAATTTGCATATTTGATTTATTTAATTTGTCTATTTAATTTGATTTGATTTGCTGTATGTGCTGTGTCTAAGATGCCTTGACTGTCATTGTTCTTATTGAGCTGGCTGTTTGCAATTATTTGTGGTTAAATGAATGGACTTTGTGTCTCCAATATTGTCTAACGATCCGTTTCTTTCAGATAATACGGAAATCAAATGTTCTCTTGAAGGACTTCGCTATGTGATGTTGTGAAGGGCGCTGAAGAAGACACAGTTTTGAGTCATATTAACCATAATGTAAAATAAAGTAAAATATTTCCAAATTGTCTTGGAAATGATCGAACGTCATATAATCGTTGGATTTGAATTCTTAAAACAACAGGTAAGGAGGATTTTTTAAAAAATAACTAATATAAGTTAGCAACACATTTATACGGAACAAAACTTAGATTTAGTATACGGAACGTTTATGTTTTTGCCTTTTAAGGGAAGTGGGGTGTGATCAACTCTGCTGAGAAGCCATGAAATTAAATACTGTCTTGTTTTTAAATTCCCGAAACAGTTTTCTATCATATTTTAATGTAATTATGTAAGAATTTGAAAATGCTGAGTCATTACTTCCGAAAATAACTTTTTATTTGATTTAACGTTTCGGAACGTAATTTCTCTTTCAGTTGAGTAAGAATCTCGCCACTGCCCGTCACTACGCCAAGTAAAATAAAAAGGATTTCTGCTGTTGTTGTTACACTTACTACGAGTGGACGCGTGTTTATTTGCTTATAATATAAGCAGGACATCATGTCAGGATGTCTGTCTGTCCGTAGAAGATAATTTTTGTAAACGCAAGAAATACATTAAGGCACATCTTAACCACTAAAAAAATAAATAAATAAACAATAGATAAATTTGACTCATAGACCGCGATTCGAACACGCAAGCGTTAATGTTATTTGAAGTCTATCGCTCTACAAACTGAGCTAAACCGCCATAAAATCGGCTCTGATTCAGATAGCGCTACAGAAAGGCTTTTTAAAAATCTTATTTTTTGAATTATGTAATATGAGATATACATTTTTGTCTTTTTACTTTTTGGTTTTTAACGTTGCTATTAATAAAGAATTTGAAAACAAATTCCAATTAGAAGAAAATGCTATTTAAAAAATAAATTAGACATTTTTTTTGTTGAAAATTCTGTTATTGTGAACTTTCGTCGTTCTGAATATTTACTACGAAACAACAACAACAACAACAACAAAAATCCTCATAGGAACACGTGTTTTACTGTTTCCGTCTCTTAATTTGCTCTTTTAAAAAAGTATAACCTAGACGCACACGTAATAAGTAGTGTTGTTTTTAATTAGTATTCTATTGTTTCTTTTATTATTATTTAAAATATTTATGTATATGTTATGTATTGTATTACTCATCTTTCGCGGAAAGAAAACACAACAATTATTTTTAGAATGCAAATTGAAGGAATAGTTTTGCATATAATTTGAAAATACGTGTCTGCTAAACTTTCTCTCAAATCGCTATTTTCACTGAATTTAGTTAAAATGACACCGGTAAAAATCAAGTTGATAAATAGCAAATAATCGTTTTAAAAAGTAGAAAAAAAAACAATGCATAGAATTTATCTCTCATCACAAAAGAAAATTGGTTAATGCACTAAAATGTTAGAATATCCCAGAAATGGTGGATCATTTTATGTTAAAATTATTTGCAAAACTGATCCCCCAATCTGCATTCTAAAATAATTGCTGTTTTTTCTTTCCGCGAAAGATGAGTAATACAATACATAAATTTATTTTCATGTATTTTTATGATGTAATCTTTAAAAGAATGCAGCATTTTCAAAGTACCGGAAAAATGATTCAAAATTTTGCAAAGAAAAAAAACACTTATTACACGGCGCAGTTTACCCCTAAATAAGTTCAAATTCTACTTTTTTGTGTGATTACATTTGAACAGCCTAAAAATATCCGCAAAGAAAGAATTTAAAAAAAAAAAAATATTTAAGATTTTTAGGTGGGGGATCACTTTCCTTTATAGATTTAACGTAAAATGAGCACCCCTATCCTGACCAGTTAGCGTCAAGCGAGACATGTAACCGACTTGAGTTTCCAATATTTTTTGTGGGGGCGATTTTTTTTTTTACTTATCCAATAAAAACACGTAAAAGTTTAGCCAATTTAAACATGTAATCGACTTGAGTTTCGAATTTGGGGGGGGGGGGATGTATTTTAAAATGTATTTTACCCTAACACTAATTCCCTAACACTAACCCTAATTCCCTAAGCCTGGAATTTGGAACCCCCAACCCTAACCTTAATTTCCTAACCCTAATTCCAAAAATTAGGAACCCCTAACCCTTATTCCCTAACCTTACACTAACCCTAATTCCATAACCCTAAAATTCGAACGCCCCCATGTCTGCTAATTTCCGAATTAACAAATGAATGAGTAAACCCAAATAAATTGGTTTTGGACTAATTTAAAATTTACCGTAAATTATTTTAAAGGGGGAGGTTTAAATGTAACAGTTGAGATTTAAAGTTGGAAACAATTTAAAAATATTAAAAACATTTAAAAATATTTTTATACAGGGTGGGCCAAAATAAGGGTCCTATCTTTAAATTTGAATAACTTGAATTTGAATAACTTCCACAAAATAAAAGTTAAACTCACCAAACTTTATGTGTGTGTAGACTGACCCTTCTGAGATTTTTTGAAATAAACAAAACAAATTTTAGCCGAAAAACACCTCTTAAAACTTACAAAAACTAAAGTATTGTTTTTTACACTGTTTTGAGTTTTTTAAGCAAAAATAATGTTTTCTAAATGAGGGTACGTTCCTTAGGGCTAATACGGCTTATGCTTGCTTCGGAAGGGGTCCTTTACTTATTCTAAATAAAAAAAAATAAAAAAATCAATAAATAAAAAAGTTATGAATTTTTAAAAATAGGACCCTTATTTTTGCCCACCCTGTACAATTCCCGTGGGTCAATGTTTATTAGGAGCGTATACTTAGCCGTTACTGGTTTGAGGGTTACTTATGTGTCTTCTAGAGAATGATAAGGAGAGAAAATGGGTTTAAGGATTATACTTACGAAAAAATAAAACGGTTAAAAAACACACATAAAATTCAAATTTAAGGCCTGGATTAAAGGACTTTAAATCAATCCAAAAGGAATTTAAACTAAGATTTAACACGGGTCCGGGGTTGGCAGCTTGTCAATCGGTCTAAGGGTAGTAACTCTACAGGGTTCTTGAATGATTCTGTATTCGGGATTTAACGTTATTAACTACGGTATAATGAAGGCTTATGGGAGTAATAATATTGGTATACTGATTAAGTCTGGTTTAGAGATAAGAGCAAGAATTAGGTCGGCAAGATTGAATCTGTTGAGGAAATATAGGTGTACTTAAAAAGATTAATTTTTTTAATATGACATAAGCACGGTTTCAAGTACTTTTACGAATGCACGAATTTGAGGTAAAATTCAAACTTATAGTTCTATGAATAGAAGAGTAGACAGTAGGGCCGTTGTGCAGTATAGGTAACAATCAAAAAGTGGTGAAAAAACAAAACAAATAACATAACTTTTACCAAGCGTAAGAAAATTGGGCAAAACAAAAAAGGAGCGTAAAAACAACAAATACGCAACACATTAGGAAAGGCATGATAAGTCACTCTTTTACCTACCTGAATAAGTTTCTTTATGTTTTAACTTATTTTAAAACGTTTTTCTTTTCAAAACAAAACTAAATAAACAAATTTGAGCCGAGACTTGGAATCAAAACCTGAAACTTTAGGTATTCAGTCTCTCCTTCCTACCAACTGAGATATGGATCTGGGTTGTAAGGAGGTTTACAAATTACTGTACTCATTTTTTTTGCTTAGTGAAAAATTGGGAACGAGGCTTCCTCCTCCTTCTCCCTCTCTCTATATCTCTCTGTTAAACACAAACACGCAGACGGCATTTTTTTTTCAAACTCATTTTTAAAAATATTTAACTTGAACTACAGATTGGCGTTAAAACAATTTATTATGAGATAAAAACAAACAAAACTTTTAAAGAAAAATAACCATGTTTTTTCGTTAGAAAATAATCGGTAAGGCTATTTTTATTTAAGTCGGGCAAAATATTGTCAGCTCAGCGTTCGGACCTGGATTTCGCCGGTCTTAGGGATTGTTCTGTACAGTTCTAGGAAGTCCACCCTCCCAGGCTTTATCTTCTTACTCTTTGAGAAGGGGTTAGTATATTGCTAATCGCCTGAGGTACCCCACCGTGAAATGCCGACGGGGCTGCCCAGGCATTTTTTGTAAGCCAGAGTACTCTTCTTCTAAGGCGCTGGTTTTCAATCCCACTTCCGACCTTGTGTCACATCTCACCGCTGTGGAAGGGAGATAAAAAATATTTTGAATTTACAATTATTTTTAATATAAGATCTGTGTTTACAAAGTTTGGTACGAGAGTATTTTTATTTTAAAGTCGGGAAAAATATTGTCGGCTCAGTTCGCATGTTTTTTTATAATGCTAAATTTCATAGTACACGTGAAACGCCAAACTAGAACATAGGTCAGGAAAAAAACAGTTCGAATTTATTATTTGTTATGTTGGATAATGACCCTGTGGGGCCGGACGCATGTTGAAGTGGGCGTATGTGTGAGGGATCGTTTGGTTTAGCTTGCGCGATTTAGTGCGGGCGAACCCGTACAACCGAGTCCAAGATAGGGCTGTTCTCACAGTCGGAGCTCACAGACGTTGACAGGGCCACCACGTTGACGAGGCCTCAGATCAAGGGTTAAGGTGTTCCTGCGCATAGGGGTTCTGTGACGTCACGGGCTTTTGTGTGGGAAACTGTGTTTTGAGTCTGGGGTTTGGAAGCAAGCCGAACAGACGATTTATCTGTGTAGTCTTCAAATGATTAGGGGAATTAAATTCCCTAAGATAATACAGGCATGAGATTCCTTCTTTCCCCCCTCCTCGAATGGCTAAGGACTTAAGCTAGGAATTAACTACGATACTGTAGTAAGTATGTCACTCCCTCAACGTTAGTGAATCATATCCAGCGGCGACGGTAACTGACGTCTGAAATAAACAAATCAAAGTAATTTTTTTATTAAGGTTTTGTTGTAGACGGCGATGTTTACGGCAGTACAGAACCAAAGAAAGAACTCAACCACTAGACGACATCAGACGACATCGAGACGGCGTCCCCCACGCGACGAGGAAGAAAAGGTACGAGAAATTAAAGGTATGCAACAGTTAGATTGTTTGTTACTTTATAATATAACTAGCAGAGGTACCCTTCCTTGGTCGCCCCATCACCCCGTTCCTCGGAGCAAAATGAGGGGACCAGACGAGGGGAAAACGATGACATTTAGTAACATCTCCGTCCCGAGAAGTTCCGTGTCGGTTCGGCATCAAGAAATCGATATTTTTTATTATTGTTAATTGTTAATAATTACAAAACTTGAACTTTTTTGTATTACTTGCAAAAAAACGGGGGGGAGGGGGGTAACACCGGTCGAAATTTCCGATTTCAGATGTTGTGGCCATGACGGAGTGAGAATTTTCTATTTAACCCTATTCAAAATGAGCACCAACACAAGAGGCGTGGTGTTAACATTACGTCAAAGAAAAGATGAAAAAGTTGTCACATGTAATGTCGGTACTAATTTTAAGCTAATTGACTGTTCGGCGGCAGCTCGACCATTTCCGTAAATAGCAAACATTCGGGCCGATATGGATCAACTATTTCTTTCGAGATGAGTTTAAATTCTTCAAATTCACTTAAAAATTTGTCTTATTCGGACTAATATTCTCATCTTACTATATAGCACTCCAGAAAAACATTCGACTCTGAGACAGTTTGGTTAGGTTCAAATTCTGTAGAAGCACCTAATTTTTGTCCACTTCGAGAATTTCCTCGGCAATATTATGTACTATATACGTCATTACTATGTTTAATTTGTTAATAATGTGAATTTGTAATATATTTAAATTAACCAATTTTGTTTTGTTATGAATTGAGATACTTGTGTTTATTATAAATTCGCAGCAAACCGTCATACCAGTTTAAAGTTATTTTTATTCGACAGGTAAAATGCTTCTAAATGTATTTAACATTTCTAAGGGTCACGAAGTAATTCATCCAATGTTTTTGTAAGCAGCTAAAACATTTTATTGAAATATATTTGTAAGATAAAATCAACAAACATTTTATTTATTTCTTCGTTAAAAAATAAATATCCCTTTCATTCAATTTGACAGAATGTATTTGATTTTATTTCCTTTAATTTATTTAATATATAAGTTTACATATTTTTTTAAATACGTATTGGCGTTTGAAGTACGTTGAAAAGAGATTTAACATTTTTCACTTTCCTTTAAATTCACGTGTTACTTATCCTTAGTTTCGTTTCGATTGTTTATAAAGATGACGACTATATTTTTCTGCCTACAAAACTTCCAAAACTTTCAATCTTTTACTACATGAGGATTTGCTTAGAATCAAAATTCTTAGCAAACCACCATTAGAAACTACCATACCCTTTTATCACTTTGTCTTAGTCAGTTCGCATGTGTCGAAAAGATATTCCAACTCCAGGATCAGCTGCCAAATCCACTTTCTGAGGCGATGACGTGCACATAATATTACACCATAAGAAATATTCATCTACAAGCTTGTTTCTGTCTCTCTAGACGTAATTAAGCACGTGGATTTATACGCACATTTTATATAAAAACGTATCCAATAACTTCATCGTCAGCTAGATCAATATATTAATAAAATCACAAATATAAAATCCTCACCTCCACACCCTCAAAACAATTACTAAACTAAATAATAACAGCTATTAAGCAGGTCTTCCACCACTGTGTATACTTTAAAAAACGACCGAAACAAAAGTTCGCTTGACTTCTTCAAAAATCCTTACAGACACACACCGTTAGAAGCAATGATAGAATCAACATCTACAATACCAACAAGCAACCCACAACATAGCATTTCGTCACTCGCCTTACTGGCTCGATTTGTAAGAGACCAAACTCCTCAGTTTCGATCCTAAGTTTATCACCACCTAAAAAACTCAATGACTATGTTAAGAGACAAAATTCTACAGAACAGCCTACCACCTGAAATTACCATGGGCGTTCAACCATACTGCTAAAGAAAACTCCAGTATCACTACGGACTCTAACAACACCTTTCCCGTATATCAGTTCGATGATCCATTAGATCATCCACCAAGCAACCGCCTACTAGACCAGAAAGTATCTAGACTCAAACAGAGGATCTTTCTTATACTTCAACATGAACAACCTCACATCTTCCATAACACCACAGGATGCCAACGCCTTACCCTGAAGAATTTGAAGTAGAAAAGTCTAGTCTACACACCCTTCAACAAAGGCAAATAATTGTGTGTCATTTCCCAAGAAGCATATAACACCCTTTCTCTTGAACATATTAACCACATCTTATATACATTCACCAAGAATATATCGTCTACACAAATACAAGATCGAATGAATAATTCTTGAACTTAAATTTGTATTATAAGAAATTGCATCCTCCTTGGCCTTTTGGCTAAGATCAGAGTGTAGTATCTGTTCCGATGGATGCTCACTCTGTAGACCGGTATTGTCTTGGCCTTCGGGCCTTGATTCCGCCGGTCTGAGGTACTGTCATGTGCTGTTCTAGGAGGTACACCCTCCCAGGCTTTGCCTCTCCTCTTTGGGGAGGTGTAAGTTTATTACTTACTGCCTGAGGCGTCCCTATCGGGGAATGCCGACGGGGCTGCCCAGGCAATTTTTAATGGTCAGAGTGCTCACCTTCTCGGGCGTTGGCTTTTCAAGTCCCACTTTCCCGACCCGAGCTTGGGTCACATCTTACCTTGTGGGAGTAAGATAAACCTGGCCTTGTGCCTCACCTCCTGGGGAGGTAAATAATTATAAGAAATTGCATTAAAAAAACTTAACTAAACCACGAGAAACAGCATACTCCCCACATGTTACCATCCCATGAAAGCACACAAAAACAGCATTCATACACAGATTTGATCCATAGTCTCTAGTATATACTGACCTCTATGTCAGAACTCTTACTTAAACAACCACTCCCCACCTTCCCTGCGCATGTTAGCAGATCTGACGATGTCATACACATATTAAACTAATTACAACTCGAACAATTGAGTCTTAATACATTTTCAGCCTTGACGTTGTTTCTCTTACACCTCCATACCCGCACACTCAGCAATTGATCTCATCATCGACTACATATACTGTCCAATAATTTCGATTGTTTTGTGATAACACTTACAGACATACACTAGCTCTTATGAATTATTATAGACTACATATACTTCACAATCCAACAGCACACATACAAACAAATCATCGGTTTACCAATAGGCTCCAGCTTTTCTCGTCTTCTAGCTATAACATACATTGGCATACTACAGCGACAAGCACTAGCACATGCAACACCCTCATATTTTTCACGAGATACATAGACGATATCCTTATTCATACAGATGCTACCAGAATTTACAGTACATTCAACAACACAGACCCTCATATACACTTTACGATTACACACCCCAACACTTCTGGTTCCCTCTCACTTCTGGACTTAAACCTCAACATTACTGAAAATGGAGTCATACAAACTAAATTCTAAAGAAAACCAGCCTATAGAAAACTATTTATAAACTATAAATCTGCCTTAACCCTTGAAGATAAATTAGGATACGCACACACCGAGATCATTCGCATACAAAATAAACGATCACAAATTTTAACAAATTACACAAACCAAAGATTTCCACCAGACCTTGTTAGCTAATGGTTACCCACATCCACCATAGATCACATCAATAATACCAGAAGACGCAGAGAATGCACCATTTCTGACACCTGCTTCCTGAAGCTCTTTTTCCTGCGTGACAAAATCACATCTGCCATTCGTAAAGCAATACACAACGAAAATTAAGATATTCAACTCACCCACACTAACCCATAGATAACATCTACCTAAAACTACAACCACAGCTTAGAACCATGCACGCTGACTAATTGCTCAATTTCCAACATCGATCTCTGATTTCGTGCATATATAACTTACAATCTGCAATTTGCTAAGTGCAATAGCTTCTACATAGTGACACTGTAAGACTATTGCACCAGCACATTAAAGATCATTTAAATACTCGCATATTATCCTTCCATAAACATATAACCTCATGTGGTAACACACAACAAAATATTCGAGTTAATATTGTCATTTTAAATGTTCCGTGAGGAAAGTAATTAAATGTTTATGCTATTAATTTATGAGTGTGTGCGAAAGTGTAGCCATGTGTAAAGATTTGCGTTAGCACGCAGAAGTGTATGAATGTGCCTGTAGCCTTTTGTTCGTGGTTGTACGAATGTGTGCGTGTGCGTGCGAGAGTGCGTGAGTGAGAATTGATAGGAGTGTAGGCCTTTGTGTGTGTGTGCCTTTGTCAACAGCGTGTGTATGCGTGTGTGAGTATGTGGTTGCGTGCGTGACTTGAAGAATGATAGGGAGTGTATACTTTAATGTGTGTGTGAGTTGAATAGTAGCCACCAGCCTCCCAAGGCGCCCCTCACCATAAGGGCGAAGAGAATCTTAACGTGTCATTCTGTTAAGCGTCGAAGGAAAGAAAAAGCGAGATTTTGTTGCGGCGATCTGCTTTTATATTTTATGATCAGTGGTCGTGCGGACGTATTTGAGAGCAACTCACGTGACAGCCATTTTTGTTTTTTTAGTAATTTTGCCGAGTTGATGCTGGCAGCTGCTTTTTGGAAACAGAATTTTGATTTTGTTTTTAGCTGTAATTTGGGGGCGTGGCCTTTTTGTCGTTCACGCCGTCGATCAGTCAACTTTATAGGATTGGTACAAATGTCAATCCTATATATGTAAGTTGGGTTATGCCAATAGGATAAAAGGGGGTAGAAGTCTTTTGTGAAAATTCAAATACAACCGACTTTTTTCTTTTGAAATTTTAATAATAGAAACAACAATTATAAATATTCCCCCAATTTCAAAGAATCTTTAGAGAGTATATTTGCGCACAAACGTCTATTTGAAAATTCATTTTCTTTTAGATTTGCATTTAATTTGATTCATATTTATTAGATTCCAATTAAGCAAAATTCATTGAATTTCATTTTGTTATTAACATCCTTTAAGCTTAATCATTCAGTTGTAGACATTTTCTAGAATCCAAATTATGTAATGGATTTTGATCTAAATTGGAATAAGGATTCCAGCCATAAGGTTTAGTATCGTATCTTTATTTGAATCTTTGTAAGTGGTACATAACTAGTCTGTTCTGGGAATTAATTTTACCCGTTCTGGGACGGTATTCTTGCTTTTATATATATATATATATATATATATATATATATATATATATATATATATATATATATATATATGCTGCTTTCCATAAATCATGTTTCCACGTTCACCCTTTCCTCTCACAAAACACTCATTTTAATTGTTTTTGTTAGCGTAAGTCCATCAAAGACGAAAGGCCATCGTATATTGCGTTCATACCACGACCAACGCTACAATCTTTAATTCAAGCTAGAAATAACTTTTGCATTGGCAGTTTAAACTCTTACAAAATTACTTTCAAGTTTCACATAGTCACGGAGAAATCACTATACCAGACATTTTCTTTTTAATAAAAAAATCTGGGAAAACATTGTTTACTTTGTAACCGTCAACAATCGAAAGTGGTTTTGAAGCCTTTTAATTGGTGAATAGAAAGTCATTTATTACTTAATTTGAAGTTTACAGGCAAAGGTTAAGTATTACGGCATATTTTGCTCCTAAACTAAGATTTAATAAGTAAATAATATTGTAGTAATTAAAATTAATTTTGTAAACTCTTTAAAATCACTTTCGAATTTCACATGGTCACAGAGAAATCACCATACCAGCCATTTTCTTTTTAATATAAAATGTGTGAAAACACCGTTTACTTTGTAACCGCCAACATTCTAGTTAAATTTGCGAATAAAAAGCCAGTTATACTGATTTTAACGTTTAATGAAAAAGGTCAAGTATTATTGTAAAATGATACGAACTTCCTAGATTATGCTTAAGTCACGAAACCGAAGCACGAAAGGAAAACCAAAACCCTTTTATAACAACAAATAATGTGTTTATTAAATAAAGTTACCTACGCCGTATAGTATAGGTAGAAGAAGTTGGAGAGTGTCCAAGTGAAGAAAATAAATTGGAAAGTCCTCTGGGCTGCTGAAGGCCTGTCAGCAGTTATCTTCAGGCAAAGATAGTAGGTGCTGGAACGTCCAGTGGACAGGGGCAGGAGAGAGAATGTAGTCGTGTTTCCTTGTTTCTGGCAAGTGTCTCTCAGCTTACCGATCGTAATTCCCAAAGAGGCTGAAGTAGTTCTTCAGGGAACAGAAGGAATCAATGCGCCCTGCAAGCTGATTGGTCAATGTATAACGATATCACTCAGCAGGAACAGTTTTCAGAGGGAGAAAATATGGCTTTGTTTATGACTGCTACATTTTCTATATTTATAATAACTTTATTGGTCTTCGTTCACAGAGAATAAAAGTCCCGCTAGTCGGGAAGAGAACATAGGTCATATATGATGGAGGAATGTGTTGTATAAGAAAGTCCATACACAGGTGTGGAAATCCGGCCATGTGTAAGTATGTAATTATGTAACGTTAAGCCCACGTCTGTTGCAGTAGCCATTCTTTGAGTCTTTTTGTCGAAGCAGAACCCAGGGCCCAAGGGCCCGGGAAGTTTCTGTTGTGTCTCGAGAGAAAAGTTTGGGGGCTAGTCAGATCAACGTGAATGTTGGTGGCAGTCCCTGCACGTGGAAAGAAAAGAGAAAAAGAGAAAGTTCCTTCTTTGTTAACCCTTTTTATACTCTCTCATCACGTGGTCAGTTCGCATGAGAGATGGACCCTGATTGGGCAAGCCGGAAAGGAAGTTAAATGCTTGCACCAATCAGTGTCGAGCTTATGAATCAAGTAGATTCGAAATCGTAAACTGCGAGCTGTTGTTGCCGCCGCTGCTTGTAAGCATTGCTGCTACAGTAGTATAGTTTATTTGTGGTCTTTAACACACATTGTATAATCAAACAATGCTGTAATAATTAAATAAAATTTTGTTAACCCTCTTAAGAAAAAAATAATACTAATAATAATTCTTTTTTTTAAAGATATTTTATCCCAAACAAGGCAGGTCGATACTGTAGACGTAAGGGACTACTGAGACTTAGGGTGTAGATTTTGGGTGTCATCCTAAGTTGGGAGCTGTGCAACGAGATGTCTGTTTACACTAGTTTTTAAACCTCTGCATGTCGGTACAGTCGGGGAAACATAGAGCAGGGAGGGAGTTCCAGAGGCCGACAGAACGATGAAAGAAGCTACTGGAGTAGAATGATCTCCGGCATCTGGGGGCCTCCACGGTGAATAGATGGGACCTTGTTGATTGTCGGGTTGTTCTAGTGTATTTGCGTCGAGGGGGTACTAGAGCAGCTAGTTCATCGGAGCACAATCTACTGAAGTATATGTAAAACAAGCACAAGGATGCAACATTGCGGCGATGGGACAGGGGCTGGAGCTTAAGGGATAGTGAGTGACCTATTAAGTTGGCGCTCTTTTTTGGACCTTGTCTGAGAGAGAGAGAGAGAGAGATAGAGAGAGATAGAAAGAGAGAGAAAGAGAGAGACTAGTAGAAGATTCACCACCCCAGATGTGACAACAATACTCCATACATGGCGGATAGTGGCTTTGTAGAGATACAGGATAATGTCAGGTGTGAGGAGTTTACTAGCACGGTAGATGGAGCCCACCCTTTTGCAATGTCTTCAATGTATTTGTTCTAATTCCTGTTACCTGTGAATGTTAGGCCGAGTAGTTTGAATGTTGAACTCTCAGATAGGATGTTATTTGCCATGACAATCGGTGGTTGAAGAGGTTTCTTGTAGTTATTGAAGGAAAGTAGCTTTGTCTTGGAAGCATTAAAAGTTACCAACCATTTCTACCCCAATCCACTACAGTCTGGAGGGCACTTTCTAAGGATTCAGCCATTGCATCGGATATGTACGCGTCAGTTTTGCCCACATGACGAGAGTAGAGCGTGGTGTCGTCAACAAATACACCTATCTCAGACTCGATGTCATCAGAAAGGTCGTTTATGAAAATCAGGAACAATAAATGTCCAAGGATTGATCCCTGGGGTGCACCAGCATTTATGTCATGTTGTTTAGATGAACGGCCATCGAGGACAACGTGGATCTTTCTTTTGGTTAGGAAGGATCTAATGATATTAAATATTCGTCCAGTAATACCATATGAGTGAATTTTAAGGAGGATCCTCTTATGCCATAACTTGTCAAAGGCCTTTGATATATCAATCGCTACTGCCCTAGCTTCACCTGCCTTGTCTGTTGTATGATATATGCGTTCATAGATGACCGTTAAGATATCCGCAGTAGATCGAAACCCATACTGGTGGTCAGAAAAAAGTTAAACATTAACTAGGTGCTGGACTATTGCTTGATTGATTCAAAGATTTTAGCAAAGATCGGGAGTAGACTGATTGGGCGGTAGTTCTGAGGATCTGTTCTATCCCCAGAATTCTTGAAGACTGGTACCACAGAGGCAATTTTCCAGCTATCAGGGAAGCAAGATTCAGCAAGGCATTTGTTGTAGAGTTTGGAGAGAACTGAGGCCAGTTCTGCAGAGCATTTTTTATTACTATTACAGGTATAAGATCAGGCCCACAAGCTTTGGAGGTTTCGAGATTTTTATGATGACCTTGACCTGAGATGGGGTGATGATCAGGTTTTCAAGTGTGGTTTCAGTCCGCAATGGGAATTTAGGTAGGGGTGGTTTGTTGAGTACAAAGTAAAGTTTAGGGCGAAACGCTGGGCAAAGAGTTCAGCCTCATCAGCTGCCGTGAAAACGCCATCATTGTTGTTTGATAGCGGGGGAATCACTGATTGTCTATTGTTCACCACACTATTATTAATTTTCCAGAAATCCCGAGTACATAGTTTCTGTGACTGAATGCGTTTGTTGGTTATCTCTGTATACCTTCTCTTTGCTTCACCTATAACAGTCTTAGAATTTATTCTTGACTGTATCAATTTCTGTTTATTCGCAATTGACTTATGGCGGCCGAACTTTTGGAATATTTGCTGCCTCTCAGCAATGGCAGCTGCACATTTCCAGGTGAACCATTGAGGAGAGTGTGGTTTGCTGAACATTTTTCGTATGGCGACATAGGCTTCAATGCCTGGTTTGACCCATTCGATAACTTATTTGCACACTGATCAGCAGGGAGTGAGAAGGTTTCACTCCATGGGGCGTCGCTGATGTGATCAAAATGGACTCAAAATAAGCCCGCTTGTAGTATCTTGTTGTTTTGAGCAACGACTCATCAGCTTTTAAACGAGTTTTTAGGGTGATAGCAATCATAACCACAACGTGATCAGCGATACCGAGCGGGCTATGGGATTCAGTCATACAAGCCACGGGCAGTGAGATCAAGAATAGGTCGAGAAGTGAGGCTTGTTGGTCTACTCGACCAGGGAGGCGTGTCGGGAAAGCGAAAATCTGTGAGAGGGAGTGAGCTAACGAGAAATTATACCAAGAGTTACCGGCTGCGTCAGTAAAGCTGGATAATCCCAGCCAGTCACGGTGGTATGCATTAAAATCCTCAAATACATGTAATTGGGCATTCGAGTCGAGTGAGAGTGCTCTGTCTATGCTTTCAGAGACAGAGTTTAGCAGGGTACAGTCCTGGGTCGAAGGTAAACGGTATAAGAAATATAAGTAACTAACTCTGTGATGTAAGGTCAATCTAAAGCACGTGTAGGCTTGGTCATTTGATTCTACCATATGTTATCTAGTCAGGGGGAGGGTGTTCCTAACATAAACTCCTAGCCCGTGCATATGTTTGTCAGAGTCTTTACGGTAGAGAAGGGGTAGTCAGTCATGTCAAAGTGGTTGAGGATTGAAGGTTCGTTTCACTTAGTGCTAGGATATCCGGGATGTTTAATAATGATAATAATTTTGTAAAAAAAACAAACGGTCTAGTTTATAAACAAAAAAAAAGCGAAACAAAAATGAAAGTAAAAAGATTCCTGGGTAACGCTGAGTAGAGACAATTAGTTTAAATATTAAATTTGTTCTTTATATGAGGTAATATAACCGGTCATTCAAGTCCGTTATTGTATTGAACTTTTATATCTGTCCACTCTTTGGATTGTAGACTTTTTTCTTTAGTTTTTTTCGTGTGTTGACGTTTCAATTCTGAGAAATAATTTATTATGAACGACTATAAAAGGAAAACGAAAACATGCTCCGTTATCAGCGAATAAAACTTTTCTTTTTTGTTTGTTTAAAGTTAAAACCACGCCTAAAAGTGACTAATTTGAGAATTTTTGTTTAGATAAATTTAAGGTGTAGAATATGTCTGCGTTGTTTAAGGGTGGATACCTATTTGAGACGTTTCTTTTTTATTCTTTTTATTTCAAAGTTTTTTATATCATTGTTCAGCGAAGATGGATGAGCAATTTATTATAATAGAATTTACGTTAAAAAACAGCAGACAAACATTTATTGCATGCAATGAAGAGGTTAAAGATTCTTTCCAAAATAAATAAATAAATAAATGATTGTTTCCGGGTTCACCGACATATGTGATTCAACGTCAGTTAATTATCCCCATTTTTTCTATGTTATCTGTTAGATGCCATCTTAATAGCGCTCGAGCAATGCAATGTGCTCGGCTTCTACCTACAAAATCACTCACAGTGATCTATTATTATACTAAAGATGAGTTAATCAACATTTGTTTGCCTTAGACTTATAGTTCTATATATCTTAATCACACAATATATGGTAAAATATTCCTTGATTTTGGGATTGAGTTATGTTTGAAAAAGCATCCATTTTCATTATCCTAATTAGCCGTAATTTGCAATTTACTCACAAAGTCATCCATTTCTTTCTACGTTTCTGTCTATACCTTTCATCCTCTCTTAATTTATGTTGTTTGACCCCAGCGATTATATTATACCGTTTCTATTACTCTCGACTCCACGCCTCTCTCTCTTTCTTTCTGTTTATTAACACTCAAATATAATAAACTAAATATAAAAAAGAAGATTAGAATAGTCTATTATAAACAAAAGAGAATATCGCCACAGTGTTAATACCAATTAATCCATAATTTAGGGTTTTGTCTTTACATTTTTATTTAAATAACTTACGTTGAAAACTCATTTTAAAATTTCAAAAACAAGTGTTCAATTATAGGGGACCAGACCTCCCACATAGACCTGTTCAATTTCTAATAATTATCCTTACCCATTAATAGAACTGATGGTTTTAAGAAATATTATTGCAGTTCTTTGTTGTTAATTTTAAATTATCTATTTTTGGTCTTATAATTTGTTTAAATCTCAAATTTAATTCATCCAATTCTTATTCGAAATATTCTTAAACTACTTTTGTATGCGATTCGTCATTTTATTTCTTTATTTTTAAATATAGTAAATACTTAAAAAATAATTTTCAAATTTTTGTTCAAATTATTTTTATATCGATAATTAGTTTTACTTTGAGAATATGTGGCGGAGACTTACCTTGCCGGAGCAAGAGGAGGCGAATTGTTTGTATATGTGTTTACGGACATCTAAATTATGAGGCGAACGTCAGTGAAGCTATGATGAGATGATACAGCGCAAGCGTCATCGACTGAACTGAGGCTAACACAAGCGCGAAATTCGCTGTTTCCCACCCGAAGCCGAGGAGGGATAAAAAGAGGTAATTTTGGTTGAGGGGTAATTACGTCTCTAAGACTGATGCAGACTAGATCCGTGATTCGGAGAAAGAAAGAGATAAAGAAAATGAAAAGAAAAGAGAAAGATACAAAATAAGAGATAGATAGATAGATAGATAAAGAGAGAATGTATAGGGAGAGAGAGAGAGAAAGAGAGAGAGAGAGAGAGAGAGAGAGAGAGAGAGAGAGAGAGGGGGCTCTTGTGTGCAGTGTACGTGTTGCTCACAAGCGGGAGTAGATTTCAGCTACACAAGTTATTTTGTTTTGTAGACAAATCTTTTTTTTAATGGAAATCACTTCAGACAAGGCATGAAGCCATTTGATGTAAGGAGCTAACAATAACGAAAGATGATTATCGCCTATTGGCCTTAGTATTGAAAAGACCAAGGCTATAAGCAGGAGGAAAACAGTCAGCAAGATGAGATTCCACAAACCTGCAGTTCTTGGAAAGATACTACTAGAATAAGAAGCTAATCACAATGATGTATCAAAAGAGCGAATTGATGGAGATCACTAGACCAACGACTCAAACGAGCTGGAACAAAGGAAGCAGATAATAGATCAGACAATTTGAAGAACACATGCCATAACTGTAGTCATAGAAAAGACTGAGACAAGCAAAATTACGTCTGAGAGAGAGAGAGAGAGAATAAAGGGTGGGAATAATAAAATTACAGATACGTTTCTGATCTTCAAGAACCCTCAAATGGGACAGAAACTCACCAATCGAAATATGACAACATACATGGTCTGATAGTAGATTTGTAGAGATAGACAATAGCCTCAGGTGTAAGAAAGTGTTTGGAACGATAGAGAGAACCGACTTCATGAGAAGCAGAACGAGCATGGTATCTAATATATGTACTCCAAGAAAGATTTGATGAGAAAGAAAGACCAATTACACAATAAAATCGCGAATAGTTTTCTTCTTTTATTAATTTGCGCAATATTTATGTCATTCTTTTTTTTCAAGTGTGTAAAATTCTATTCTGTTACGGTATGAAAAGTCAATTTAACCTTTTATTATTTCCACGTGTCTGAAACAAAAAAAGTATTATTTAATAATTTAAATTGAACTAAAAATAATAATTTTAACTTTTCTTTCTAGATTTTCATTTTTATGTATTTTGTTAATGACAACAACAGCCATTTCATTCTTCAAAATATTATATTTTTGACTTTCGAAAACATGTGGCAATGACAAACAATGAAGACGCTAGATAAAACGTATTGCATATAATATAAAATGACTAATGGAATATTGTTGTGATCAGTAATGTAAGAATTTCCTGGGCGCTTGGGCACCATATCTCTATTACGTGTTCGCACCACATCGGAATCACCACTGTTGGATGTTTGTTGACGCTTGGTCTCTCTATCATATGTTCTATTAGAGGGGTCAATGCACCAACTGACACAAAAAATTGCAACATTTTGTTTGTTTATGGTTTTATGTCAAGTTGGCTCTACTCTACATTATACTAAAAGTTGGACAAGATTTGAGTAATGGAAAGTTTCAAATTCCGAAGTTGAGCATTTTCGACTTACAAGTCATTTTCCATTACGTTGTAAAACATTAAATCGGTCAGTTTTCATGATAAACCAACAAATCTTGCATTTTTACCCATGTTTTCAGGGTCAATCTTTCACATAAAATGGTTGCCAGTCATGTTGAATCACCCCTTATACCATATCTATGGTTACACCTACCCCCGATGCACATAAGTAGTAATCTTTTTCCAAAGTTGTACACACTTCCTCCTCCTTCTCATCATCATCATCATCATCATCATCATCATCATCATCATCATCATCATCATCATCATCATCATCATCATCGTCGTCGTCGTCGTCGTCGTCGTCGTCGTCGTCGTCGTCGTCATCATCATCATCATCTATGACTGAAGCTTTTTTCATATTTTCACAGCTGTCACTTTGCAATGTCCACACGCACTGGTACATTCCAGTCCATGCCTTCTGCAGGTACACCTTAGGGTATTGCATCCTTCCAAACAGTTGCAGTGAATCATCTGAATCAGTTCATCTGGAGCAGGACTTTTGCCCCCTTCTACCTTCCATCCCACCCATCCCATCCATTCCATAACCTGCTAGCAAGTCCGCAGAGAATGAAATTTACAGGCAGAGACGGTTGGAGGGAGGTGTTCTGTCGTGGCGAGCATCTTTGCTCTTGCAACTTTATTGTAGAGCATATTGTATCTAATCCACGCCAGTGAGTCCTTCTAATCTCCATTGAACGGTGCTATCATTGCCTTAGCACCATTGGTTTCCACAACATCCTGCGTCTGCTTTGGTCGAGAGAATGCTTTTGAACAGTCTTTCATTGTCTTTTCTCTTTTTATAATTCGCTGGAACGCCGACTTCTTTCCAATCCCGAACACTGTGGACACCAAATCACACCCTGTAAAAGCATGCAGAAACAATAGGTCATTGCAAACCGCTTCACCAAGCACCTGTTTGAGAACCTTGATATTATAGACGTAGGATTTCACCTTGTCAGAGCGGAAATAGAGTGCAGTACATTTGGAAACATCTGTGTGAAACAACAGGAGAACAAGAAGCTCTCTGTCTTCTTCAATAAGGCTTGTTGGTCTGAAAGCAGACATACTGATGGCTGCCTTTGCAATCTCAACGTCAGCATCACCTTCTGCTTGAATAATATTACATCCTTTCAGCTTCATTCTTTCCATGATCAGCTAGATGAGTGCCTGCTTGTTTGCCCCATTCGACAAGAAGTCGTCCTTTTCCCCAGAAAATATTGTTGCCTCGGTAGTATTCACCTTGTTTACATTCAACTTTCGATTTCGCCTCTGATGCGCACAGTCCTTTATACTTGGCCCAACCTCATAACCATCAAACACCACAGTCGCTCTTCCATAGTTTTTGACAGTGAATGAGGCATAATCGTCTGCAATCGAACTGTAAGTGCTCCCATCTTTCCATTTCAGACGGTAAAGAAGAGATCCTTCATCTAGTACGTTGTGCTCTGTGACTGGAACAGTTTGCTGCACACCACTGTCTGATTTTCTTTTAACATAATTTCTGATTGCTTCGGCAAGTTGTGGTTTGCCCACCTGACGCAAGAGTTCTTTTTCCTCAAACTAAGACATCGGGTATAGACACAGTTCATAGGATATAAATTCAAGACTAACATCTCGATTCCTTCTCTCCTGTTGTTATGTAGCAGCGAAGAATAACTTGCCTTTAATATTTGAGCATCATGTAAGAAGACGCTTATACAGAACCATTGTCTTTTGCCGCCAATCAGAAGAGTTTATTCATTTGCCAATTTGAAGTGTCTGGGTCAATCGAAAGATATGATTTAAATCCTGTGTAGCTGTTAATTAAGCCAGAGCTAATTTATTTGTTATAATGTTAAATATATTTTTTATAATATAATATTTAACGATAATACACAAAAAAGGTGCTTCATATACACAGCGGTGTGTATATAAACTTTTACTGTAATGAAAAAATAGGGTTCAATAAACAAGAATTTAAAACGAATCTATTATATAAAGGGAAAGTTTCTGTTTGTGTGCGTGAGGCGGTAACTTAAAAGTCAGAAGCTACACAACACATCAGGAAATCTAAATATTATTTTTACAGCATGGTTTTGGACAGAATATAGACACATTTTTAGTAATTCATTCTTTTGCGAGACACCAGGAGCAAAATTAGTGGGTGAAGGGGTCAACAATTAAAACGATGTTTTTTCCTCGACCGTTGCTGTGAAAATTGATCTCAAATGCACTTTTTTGTCCTTTGGTAATGATTAAAGTATAGCACCTGTTCTGCTCTTAGGCGGAGGGGGGGAATATTGAAAGGGGAGGGTAGAGAAGAGCAGGAGAGAGAGAGAGGAGAGGTGAGAAGAGTAAGAGGGAGAGAAAGGGAGAGAAAGAGAAAATAGAGATAGATAGATAGACAAAGAAGAGTGTGTGTAAGAGAGAAGTCTTAATAGAAAGATGTTACACACTTTTTAACTTTTCTATTTAGTTATCCATGTTCCCGGGCAACGCCGGATAGCCATGCTAATTATTAAATAAAATAAATAAAACATGCACTATTTAACCATGAAGTATCAGTGGATTTTCTGTGCGTTAACACGGAACATTAATGTATTCGTACGCGTTATCTTACGAATAGTTCGAAGGAGCCACACAATAATGTTTGTTTACAAGTGTGTGTTTGTAAATAGTGTGAGAATGTTAAATAAATTTATTTATAAAATAGGTCGGTGTTTTTTACCGGACATGTTTTTGTTACATTATGAGGGGCCCTATTTCTGAAAAGGTGTACGTTAGCTAGTATGGATTGTGACCTGGATGAAGTTTGGGGTTTGAGGGCGAGTTAAACTGACATATATTTTGGAGAATGAATAACATGAAATAACAGAATAGACATGTGGGGCTGAGATTAATAATTTGCGGTCAGCAGGGGTTAAAAACAAAGCGAGAGTGAATGCGGTCTCGTAATTTGATGACAAGACAAAAGGACTATGACGTCACACCCGAGACTGTGGGAAAAACGATAGTTTTTCATCAGTTCCGCCATGGAGTTCGAAGCAAGTAGATGTAGAAAATGATCTGAAAACTTTAAGTTGTGAGTTTGCTGTGAACCTTTGAAGCGGGCAGATGTCTAACAAATGGTCTGAAACTTTGACTTAAGTCCGATGGGACGAAAATGAGTCCACCTCATCTCTCCCCAAGCCCAGTCATTAGTTATGAATTACCTAAGTCAGAACTTAGAAGAACAGATAAATTGATCTAGGAAACATCACTTTCAAATAAATATTTGTGAATTCTGGAAATAGACACCATCAAGTCAAAAGAAATAAAAGAGAAGACTGGAAAATAATACCTGAGAAGAACAAGAAAACACATAGAAACTAAATTATATGGTAGAAATCTAGTAAAGGAATAAATACCTTGGCAGTGTCACTAATCAGAGATTCTGCATTATTATTAGGCTGGATCAAAGAAAAACTGAGGCATATTGGACAGAGGACTAGGATATTAATGACCATTTACAATTCATTACACCTGAAGGGTGATACTGATCAACTCTACGTGAAAGGAAAAGGTGGTTGGAGAGGGCCGGTCAGTATAGAAGACTGTGTGGAAGACACAAAACAAAAGAATTAGGAAAATGCATAACCCAGAACACCGAAAGGCTAAACCCACCGGAAGCGACACCGTCAAAATGAACTATACAGGGAGCAGAATATCAAGAAACAAGACGAGAAAAAAAGTTGGAAGAGAAACAGCTACACAAACGATTCATAAGAATGACAAGAGAATTTATATGGTTACGAAAAGGACATATAAACAGAGAAACAGAATCACTACTACAAACCACACAAAACGATACGATTAGAACTATACAAAAGCTAAGATAGACAAAATCCAGAAAAACAGCAAATCTAGACTCTTTGGACTAAGAGACGGAATAGTAAATCACATAATAAGCGAATGCATCAAACTAACCCCAAAAAGAATAAAATAACAGACATGAGTGTGAGGAAAGCAATACACTGGGAACTATGCAAACGACTACATTTCGAACATGCGGAATAATAGTACAAACATAAACCAGAGACATTACCGGAAAACGAAAATCACAAAACCATCTGGGACATGGAGGTGCAAACAGATAAACTTAAACAAGCAATAAGATCGGATGTCATAATAGTCAACAATAAGATAAAAATCTTGCCAAATTGTAGATTTTGTCGTCCCACCATTCCGCAAAGTGAAGATTAAATAGACTGAAAAACGAAGCAAATACAGGGAACTTGTAAGAGAATTGAAAGGGATAAGTAGCATGAAGAAAGTCCATATAATACCAATAATCGTAGGAGCACTAGAAACAGCCCATCCTATAACTGGAAAAAGACCATACAGAAGACTGTAATGATGAAACACGCTGACATCTTAAAGAAAATCCTTAAATGCGGAAACCAACCCGCATAAGCTACAAACGGTAACCAGTGACATGGAAGTTACAATAGGAAGAAAACAAAATAACAGGAAGAACACCACCACATGAAACCAAGGAACAGAAACTACAAGAAATTTAATAATTTTGTCCCCCCCCCCCCCAAAGAAAGTAATAGTACTAGTCTCGGCTGATATCACACAAAATAGTCGTGAAGTGTCAAATAGGATAGGAAGAACGAGGAGGGGGGGGGGCACTAACAAGACCTTTACTGGAAGAGTGTGGAGAGTACTGGGATCTTGGGGGGCTTATTGTCACCCAAATCCGAGACGAGACCAATGGTCGTTACCAGGCGGCTGTTTCGATGTCACAAAGTAATTGCAATAGTTATCGAAAAGAGGTGGAGAATACTAGAAATCTAGAGAGACTTGTTGTTACTCAGACTCCAGGGAACACCACGGGTTATTATCAGTGAGAAATCTTTGACGATGACTTGTGTGAGAACTCATAATGAGTACAAATAATAATAATAATAATAATAATAATAATAATAATAATAATAATAATAATAATAATAATAGGGAGTCTCGCACTTTCCAAGGAGACTCCCTATCACCACTACTATTTATTATAGTCAGGATGCCACTCAACTACATATTAAGAAAATGTGATGCTGGATACAAGTTTACAGACACAGAACTAAGAATAAACCATCTCATGTACATGGACAACCTGAAACTATTTGTAAAAAGCAAAAAGGAACTGGAAAGCTGACATATACGACCAGAATCTGCAGCCAGGAAATTCAAATAGAATTCGGAATAGAAAAGTGTGCACTGCTAGAGATAAAAAGCAGAAAATTGAAGACTACAGATGGTATGGAACTGTCCAACCAAGAGGAGGGGAGGGCGCTAGGCGAACAGGAGAGCTATGAGTATTTTGGAGTTCAGAAATCAGACACCATCAAATCTACAGAAATGCAAGAGAAGACAGGAACAAATATTTGCGAAGAACAAGAAAACTCTTAAAAACGAAAATATATAGCAAAAATCTAGTAAAATAAATGAACACATGGGAAGTTTCACTAATAAGATACTCTGGACCGTTCATAGGTTGGACTAAAGAAGAACGTAGGCGTCTTGACCAGAGGACAAGAAAATTAATGTCCATGTACAACGCACTACATCCAAAAAACAATACGGACAGACTCTACATGAAAAGAAACGAAGGGGGGATGGCTGGTAAGTATAGCAGACTGTGTGGAAAATACAAAAATAGAGCTGGAGAAATACATAATTCAGAACATGGAAAGACTAATCACCGCAGCAACGAACAACTTGAGAAGCACTGAAACCAAAAACAATAAGACAAGAAAAAAGTGTGAAGAAAAACAACTACATGGACTATTCATAAGACTCACAAGAGAAGAATCCAACGAAAATAGCTGTGCGTGGCTTAAAAATGGGCACTTGAACAGTGTTTGATAATGGTTCTGTGAGGCTGGACGCATTTTCAAGTGGGCGTATGTGCGAGATCGTTTGGTTTGGCTTGCGCGATTTAGTGCGGGTGGACCCGTACGGTCGAGTGCAAAATAAACTGGTTCTCACAGTCGGAGCTCACAAGCGTTGACAGGGCCACCACGTTGACGAGACCTCAGGTCAAGGGTCAAGGTGCACCTGCGCATAGGGGTTCTGTGACGTCACGGGCTTTTGGGTGGGAAACGGAGTTTTGTCAGTCTGGGTTTTGGAAACGAGCCGAACAGACGATTTCTCTATGTAGCCTTCAAATGAAAAATGGGAATTTATTTCCCTAAGAGAATACAGGCATGAGATTCCTTCTCCCCCTTCCTCGAATGACTAAGGACTTAAGCTAAGAATTAACGGTGATAGAGTAGTAATTTGGTTTCTCCCTTAACGTTGGTGAAACATCTCCATGATCGACGGTAGACTGACGCCTGAAATAAACAAAAATACAAAAAGTTAAAGATTGTTGCCTCGTGGAAATAAACAAAAATCAAAAAGTTAAAGATTGTTGCCTCATGAATTTTGTTATGAAGGTTTTGTTGTAGACGACAATGTTCAAAAACGAAGAAAGATCTCAACCACTAGACGACACCGAGACGGCGCCCCTCCACGCGACGAGGAAAGAAGAGAAGGTACGAGAAATTAAAAGGTATGCAACATATGCCTTTTTGGTGTTAAAAATTACTCGTTGTTTAAGTGAGAACTGCCACGGCCCATTCCGAAACGGGTATACAAAGCGAGAACTGCCACAACCCATTCCGGAACGGCTATGCAACAACAGGAAAACGGAATATTTACTGACAGCTACACAGAACAATGCGACTAAGGCAAACTACATTAAAGCTAAATAGATTACACCTAAGAGAACAGTAAATGCAGAATGTGTGGGCAAAGAGACGAAACAGTGAATCATATAATAAGTGAATGCAGCAAACTATCCCAAAAAGAATACAAGAACAGACATGACTGTGTGGGGAAAACAGTACACTGGGAACTGTGCAAACGATTGCATTTCGAACATGCGGACAAATGGTACAAACATAAACTAGAGACAGTACTGGAAAATGAAAAACGCAAAATCCTCTGGGATATGGATGTGCAAACAGAACAACTTATACAAGCAAGGAGACCATATATCATAATAATTAACAAGAAGGAAAAATCGTGTCAAATCGTAGATATTGCCGTTCCAGCAGACCACAGAGTGAAGCTCAAATAGACGGAAAAACGAAGCAAATACATAGAACTTGGGCCATGAAGAAAGTCAATATAATACCAATAATCGTATGATCACAAAGAACAGTCCCAAAAATCTGGAGAAAAGACTGAAAAAAATTGGAATCAAAGGGATCACTGAGACCATACAAAGGACGGCAATAATCAAAACAGCTGCAATCTTAAGGAAAATTCTTGAATGCATAAACCAATCCGCATAAGCTACGAATGGTAACCAGTCACATGGAAGTTACAATATGAAGAAAGAAAAACCATAGTAAGAAAACCACCGCACGAACCAAGGAACAGAAACTTCAAGAAATATTTTAAGCTGCACCACCCCTCCAAAAAAAAATGATGACACCGGCCTCGGCTGCTACCACACAAAATATTCATGAAGGATGAGAAGACCGAAGAGGGAGAGCACTAACCAGACCTTCCCTGGAAGAGTGCAGAGAGTACTGGGACCTTGGGGCAATAATGCCATCCAAATCTCAGAGGAGACCAATGGTCGTTGCCAGCAAGAAATCAATGGGAGGCGCCTGTTGCGATACCGCTAAGTCATTCGCGCTGGTGATCGAAAACAAGTGGAGAGGCTTGTTGTCACTCAGACTCCAGAGACCACCACCAGTGACCAATCACTGACGATGAATTGTGTGAAAATTCCTAGTGAGCAGACAATATAATAATAATAATAATAATAATAATAATAATAATAATAATAATTATTATTATTATTATTATTATTATTATTATTATTATTATTATTATTATTATTATTATTATTATTATAAAGTAGATGTTCATAGATGTTCACGGTTATTATTATTGTTATAAAGGGCTCAAGATCTTTTCAGATAAAGCTTTATGTGTAAAATGTTTACCAACGTGATTCGTCTTGATTCCAGAATTAATCTTAAGGGCCGCTTTTTTGTGGGGTTCATTTAATGTTAGCGTTTTTATCCTAGGACTGCTTTCATGTTTTCCATACGACCATTTTTTATTCATCAAATGTAAAGAATTTCATCATTTAGCCGAGAAACATATTTTCTATGTATATATAAAAAAAACTTAACTTTTATATGACTTACTTCCTTTACCGGACAATTGCCACGCACAATTTTACAGAACAATTTCCTCTTGACAAATTACATAAGTGACTTTAAACGTTCATTAAAAGTTTGCGATGTGATCTCGGCGGAGATGAGTCAGTTCCTTAGTTGAACATGAAACAACCAATACACGGATGACGCCTTTAATAACATTTAATTATTGAATTAAAATTCTTCCCTTCCCGTGATTTGTGGGGGTCTTGTGTTTTTCAGCATTTATCAGAGTTTTTATTTATTTTGACTTCTGTTACTATTTCGGTTGGGATTCTTCACGTTGAACTTTACTTAAAAAAAATATAATTTTATTAGGCGAACACAAGACTTGCTAAAAATATTGATGCGTGGATGCATCTAAAAGCAAGTTGTGCTCGTCAGTCGAGCTAGCTTGAAGGAGACCCCTCACCCAAGCTGTAAATGGAGTAAATTCAGAGCGATGGCCTCTTGCAAATTGATATGCACGCGATAAACAAGGTGAGGCTTGAATCAATGCAAGAAATTGAACTCATTTTAGGAGCCAATTAATTGGTCAATTTGAAGTGTCTGAGCCAATCAAAAGAGATGCTTTAAATCGTCTGCAACCGTTCATAGGGGGCAATCCACTTGTAACGTTTTAACGGAGATGTAACCAATTTCTTTAAAAATCTTTACCATTTTCTTGATATCTTAGAGATCAAATATGTGCGTGTTTTTTTTGGGGGGGATTTGTTTTGTTTTTCTGCTAACACTATACATTAGAACATGTTATAAATAAAATATTTACTTTCTTTATTTGCGTACTTGCGTAATATTGGCCTAAGCACATCCATCACACCTACAAAATGGCCGTCCATACAACCCCAAATAGCATCCGTTGGCCAATTTATTACTTTAATGTTAATATTAAGTTTATATATTATAATATTAATTGTTCTCTATTACTAGAAAAAGTATATATATATATATATATATATATATATATATATATAGAGAGAGAGAGAGAGAGAGAGAGAGAAAGAGAGAGAGAGACACTAGCGTTTCATCTTATTGCTCGGGCTATTTCTGTGGTAGGATTGTTGTCTGTTTCTGCCTCATTTGAAAGACAGTCCTGTCCAAAATGTTTGGCCAATTTTGTGATAGAGGTTGTTCTGCTTGCTCTGGTTTCTTGATGTTGGCATACCATTATAAAGTTTTGGTTCTGGGACCTCATCAGATATTGGCAGGTGCCTACAATAGAGGCTCGGTGTTGATGGTCAATTTCTGAGAGACCCATACCTCCTGCTCTCTTGGCAGATACGGCCTTGGTAAACACTGGTTCCTGTACACTACTCTGCACATTGTCAACATTCTTCTCGTTTTAGTGTCTAATCTATTAATGCCGTTTTGTGGCCAGTCAATAATTCCAAAGCTGTATGTTATCATTGGCACAGCTAATTGGTTAATGGCAATTACTTTGTTTTTGTTTGTAAGCTGTGTTTTGCAAATTTTTCTAACACGGCGTATATATTCTCTGTCAATTTGTTTTCTAATCTTGGCATACTGAATTAAATCGTTTTCTTCTATGCCAAGGTATTCGTATTTTTCCTGTTCTTCAAGGTTTTTGATGTCAGTATCTTCATCAAGCTGTATGTTTTCCGTTTGGATCTTCTTCCCAGCGCCGATGGAGCACTTGACACATTTGTCCAGGCCGAACTTCATTCCAATAAATAAATGATGAATGAATTTTGTTAGTATGATAATAGTGAAAAACAATTTGGAAATAAGTATATAAATATATAAACATTTCGCTTTGTTTAAAATGTATTTCTATCCTGGAATAAAATTATTTTTAAAGTGTTCAAAATGTAACTTTAATTTAATTTATATATGTGTGTGTGTGCTTTATTAAAGGATATTATAAAAGTATTTTATAAATATATTTTCAAAAAGTATCAGGAAAAATGTCCTAATACGATAAATTTATGCTCAATATTGGGAATAGAGCATTCTTATGGATAAATGAGAGTGAAGATATTCACACACACACACATACACATATATCTATATCTATATATATATATATATATATATCTCTCTCTCTCTCTCTATATATATATATATATATATATATATATATAGAGAGAGAGAGAGAGAGAGAGCTACATAAAAAGCAGAATTGAGTCCCTGAACGAACTTCTACTTTTTTGTTGAATGTTCAGAAAATATTTAAATAAATATGTAACTATATATATATATATATATATATATATATATATATATATATATATATTGTTACCTTTTGCGTAAAAAACAGTGTTTAAAGTTTATTTTGTATGTCAACAATTTCTTAGTGTTTAATAAAATTCTAAAACATTTCAAATATGTGTGGTGCAAGAAAAAGACAACGATTAAAACATTAAATTAAAATTACATTTCGAACACTTTAAAAAGAATTTTATTCCAGGATAAAAATAGATTTTAAACAAAGCGAAATGTTTATATATTTATATACTCATTTCCAAATGGTTTTTCACTTTTATCATACTAACAAAATTTATTCATTATTTATTTATTGTTTTCATTTTTAAAAAAATATTTATCGTTAATTCTTAATTTATTTGTTTATTTAATTACTGTATTTTTGTTCGTTAAATTCATAATAACAGTAAATATTTATCGTTAATTCTTAATTTATTTGTTTATTTAATTACTGTATTTTTGTTCGTTAAATTCATAATAACAGTAAATATTTATCGTTAATTCTTAATTTATTTGTTTATTTAATTACTGTATTTTTGTTCGTTAAATTCATAATAACAGTAAATATTTATCGTTAATTCTTAATTTATTTGTTTATTTAATTACTGTATTTTTGTTCGTTAAATTCATAATAACAGTAAATATTTATCGTTAATTCTTAATTTATTTGTTTATTTAATTACTGTATTTTTGTTCGTTAAATTCATAATAACAGTAAATATTTATCGTTAATTCTTAATTTATTTGTTTATTTAATTACTGTATTTTTGTTCGTTAAATTCATAATAACAGTAAATATTTATCGTTAATTCTTAATTTATTTGTTTATTTAATTACTGTATTTTTGTTCGTTAAATTCATAATAACAGTAAATATTTATCTTAATTCTTAATTTATTTGTTTATTTAATTACTGTATTTTTGTTCGTTAAATTCATAATAACAGTAAATATTTATCGTTAATTCTTAATTTATTTGTTTATTTAATTACTGTATTTTTGTTCGTTAAATTCATAATAACAGTAAATATTTATCGTTAATTCTTAATTTATTTGTTTATTTAATTACTGTATTTTTGTTCGTTAAATTCATAATAACAGTAAATATTTATCGTTAATTCTTAATTTATTTGTTTATTTAATTACTGTATTTTTGTTCGTTAAATTCATAATAACAGTAAATATTTATCGTTAATTCTTAATTTATTTGTTTATTTAATTACTGTATTTTTGTTCGTTAAATTCATAATAACAGTAAATATTTATCTTAATTCTTAATTTATTTGTTTATTTAATTACTGTATTTTTGTTCGTTAAATTCATAATAACAGTAAATATTTATCGTTAATTCTTAATTTATTTGTTTATTTAATTACTGTATTTTTGTTCGTTAAATTCATAATAACAGTAAATATTTATCGTTAATTCTTAATTTATTTGTTTATTTAATTACTGTATTTTTGTTCGTTAAATTCATAATAACAGTAAATATTTATCTTAATTCTTAATTTATTTGTTTATTTAATTACTGTATTTTTGTTCGTTAAATTCATAATAACAGTAAATATTTATCGTTAATTCTTAATTTATTTGTTTATTTAATTACTGTATTTTTGTTCGTTAAATTCATAATAACAGTAAATATTTATCGTTAATTCTTAATTTATTTGTTTATTTAATTACTGTATTTTTGTTCGTTAAATTCATAATAACAGTAAATATTTATCGTTAATTCTTAATTTATTTGTTTATTTAATTACTGTATTTTTGTTCGTTAAATTCATAATAACAGTAAATATTTATCGTTAATTCTTAATTTATTTGTTTATTTAATTACTGTATTTTTGTTCGTTAAATTCATAATAACAGTAAATATTTATCGTTAATTCTTAATTTATTTGTTTATTTAATTACTGTATTTTTGTTCGTTAAATTCATAATAACAGTAAATATTTATCGTTAATTCTTAATTTATTTGTTTATTTAATTACTGTATTTTTGTTCGTTAAATTCATAATAACAGTAAATATTTATCTTAATTCTTAATTTATTTGTTTATTTAATTACTGTATTTTTGTTCGTTAAATTCATAATAACAGTAAATATTTATCGTTAATTCTTAATTTATTTGTTTATTTAATTACTGTATTTTTGTTCGTTAAATTCATAATAACAGTAAATATTTATCGTTAATTCTTAATTTATTTGTTTATTTAATTACTGTATTTTTGTTCGTTAAATTCATAATAACAGTAAATATTTATCGTTAATTCTTAATTTATTTGTTTATTTAATTACTGTATTTTTGTTCGTTAAATTCATAATAACAGTAAATATTTATCGTTAATTCTTAATTTATTTGTTTATTTAATTACTGTATTTTTGTTCGTTAAATTCATAATAACAGTAAATATTTATCGTTAATTCTTAATTTATTTGTTTATTTAATTACTGTATTTTTGTTCGTTAAATTCATAATAACAGTAAATATTTATCGTTAATTCTTAATTTATTTGTTTATTTAATTACTTTATTTTTGTTCGTTAAATTCATAATAACAGTAAATATTTATCTTAATTCTTAATTTATTTGTTTATTTAATTACTGTATTTTTGTTCGTTAAATTCATAATAACAGTAAATATTTATCGTTAATTCTTAATTTATTTGTTTATTTAATTACTTTATTTTTGTTCGTTTAATTCATAATAACAGTAAATATTTATCGTTAATTCTTAATTTATTTGTTTATTTAATTACTGTATTTTTGTTCGTTAAATTCATAATAACAGTAAATATTTATCGTTAATTCTTAATTTATTTGTTTATTTAATTACTGTATTTTTGTTCGTTAAATTCATAATAACAGTAAATATTTATCTTAATTCTTAATTTATTTGTTTATTTAATTACTGTATTTTTGTTCGTTAAATTCATAATAACAGTAAATATTTATCGTTAATTCTTAATTTATTTGTTTATTTAATTACTTTATTTTTGTTCGTTTAATTCATAATAACAGTAAATATTTATCGTTAATTCTTAATTTATTTGTTTATTTAATTACTGTATTTTTGTTCGTTAAATTCATAATAACAGTAAATATTTATCGTTAATTCTTAATTTATTTGTTTATTTAATTACTTTATTTTTGTTCGTTAAATTCATAATAACAGTAAATATTTATCTTAATTCTTAATTTATTTGTTTATTTAATTACTGTATTTTTGTTCGTTAAATTCATAATAACAGTAAATATTTATCGTTAATTCTTAATTTATTTGTTTATTTAATTACTTTATTTTTGTTCGTTTAATTCATAATAACAGTAAATATTTATCGTTAATTCTTAATTTATTTGTTTATTTAATTACTGTATTTTTGTTCGTTAAATTCATAATAACAGTAAATATTTATCGTTAATTCTTAATTTATTTGTTTATTTAATTACTGTATTTTTGTTCGTTAAATTCATAATAACAGTTCCTTGGCCTCATAACTTTAAATAGAATTTTTATATTTTTCACAGATAAATAATTTGAAGTGAAGTATCTGTTCTGATACTACATTTTATCTTTTCTCTTCTCGATCAGTGAAGGAAAAATCCTTCGAGATTGAGACACTTTTAATGTTAGCCCAATTCAGTGGTCCCCTTTTTGGAAGATAGATTTCCCACATTAAAAATCGACCTTGTGTGAAACTTTTCCCTCGTGAAGAGGCAAGTAAATAGGAACACACGTCATTTCACACCTCGTAACCAACAATATTTTCTACAAAACAAATAGGTTGATATTGTAACTTTGCATGTTTTCATTTTGAATAGCTTCTGTAAAGTAAATTGTTTTCAGATTGTTCACAATCAAAATAATAAAACGAATTTTAGTCTCTAAAATCCATGAAGCAACATAATTTTGATTACTTTAATGCAGCAAAAACACACAACTTAACCTTTCTTTTCTAAATTAATTCTTGTTTTTAAAAAAAAAATAATATTGAATAAGTTCCGTTTTTAGTATACATCAGATCGTACCCCTTTCTTTTCTTTCTTCTTGCAATTTTTACAGTTTCTAATACGTTTTCTAATACTTTTTACAAAAGCTAACATTCATTATCGAAAGCCTGACCTTTCGACATGTTTTGCTCGCACCAAAATGTATGACGTGATTTTCGACCGAACAGGCCTTCTTAACGAAGGTCGTGGTAGTGTGTATGATGAAGGTAAATCAAAGAAATATATTTTTCACAAAATAATGGATGACTTGACTCTGAAAAGTCCCTTTATTGTAATGCTTGTCATCCTCAGGCGATGTCAGCTAATGATGGCCCTTCTTTGTAGACAAAAGTTCAGATCCTGTACGGTTATCATTTCTATATATATATATATATAGTCTCGGAAGTTTCTCAACCATTAAAACTATATAAAAAAAAAACCCTTTTAGTCCCAAGTTGTTTTGTGGAAAATCACTCATGTAAGTCAATTTATTTTTTACAGCTATTATATTAGTTTGCTTCTAACATTATTTAAGGGATCATCAGTTGTTTACCATGAAAAACTGTTTCGGGAATTTAAACACAAGACAGTATTAAATTTCATGGCTTCGCAGCAGAGTTGATCAGACCCCACTTCCCTTAAAAGACAAAAAGATAAATGTTCTGTATACTAAATCTAAGTTTTGTTCCATATAAATGTTTTGCTAACTTATATTAGTTATTAAAAAAAAGTCTTCCTTACCTGTGTTGTTCGTCTGTCTAATAAAATTTATCCGTTACTTACAAAAATGTTGCTGCATTTTAAAGTGTTTGGATGAATCCATTACACTACTTTTTAGGTGATTAATGTATTCTTATTTTTAGTTTTATATTAAAAATATAAAAAATATCAACATATCAAAATATTAAAAAAATTAAAAAATATATATATACATATATATACTTTTAGTCCCTCCTCCTCCATATATATATATATATATATATATATATATATATATATATATATATATATATATATATATATATATATATATATATATCCGTTTATTTAATGATTTTATTAACTAGGAAAACACAAGTCTCAACCAAAAAGCAGTGAAGTGTAATATAGAACACAATTATTTTATAATCGATTTGGCAATCAAATTCTAGAGCAAAGAGAAGATCAATATTCAAATAATTATTTTAAGATTTGTAATAGAGCCATAAATAAATTAACAATTCAAAGTAGTATCATACTGTGATTGAATGTCAGTTTTGCGGCAAAAATACTAACACGTGATTCCAGGATAATTCAAAACATATTTGCACAAATGCAGACAGTAAAAGAAAAATTCCTTTCATTGGAGATTATTGTAAAATGAAAACGTGTACAATCAAAGCGATATTTCATGCAAAAAGTATTCAAATGCCCATGAAAACAACACCACAAAACAATGATATTGACACACTTCAAAAAATCACAGGAAGATTCAAATGTTCAGAAAAAATCGTTTACATATCGAAACGGCTACTCAGTAAACTCTTAAAATCAATACATGTCTCACTTAGGATTACTGAAATAAAGTATAAAAAATAAATTCTTACATCTGGCATCCAGGTACCTATACCTACTTCCATTCGATAGAGCTTTGAAATTAGAAGAATTCAAATATTATGGGCAGATAATTTAATAATTGAATGAATGAAGACAGAAGACAGACAATCAAGGTCAACTTATTGAACAGGTCTAATAATTGGAAAACTAGAGAAATTTAGATGTCCTTTTACAGAGAATGAAATAGTAAAATAAAATAACTAAACATAAAATAAATAAACAAACAAATGAATAAATAAATAAAATATATTATTAAAAATAGAAATAATAAAAAAATGTATTCATATGTATATATAAATTTATATATATATGTGTGTGTGTGTATGTGTGTATACTAACGTACATCTTCTGTCACAAATGCTGAAAAATATGCTTCGCCAGTGTTCGCATTAATATTCATATACAATCATAGAATTATGTCAGTAATATAATTTTCCAAATATAAATTATTATTTTTATTTCTGATGACTGAAAGAAAGAAAAAAAAACACCAACCGTTGATATTTTTATTATAGAATGGACGGTTTAGTTCTGAATTAATTCGGAAAGAAATTGGGTGTTGCTCGATTCGCTATTTGTATTCTTGCTTTCCCTCAAAACTTGAAATGGTTTCGTCCGGCATGTTTTTTACTCGCTAACTGTTACGTAACGGGATGGAAGTACACCTTTATTATAGAGAGGATAAAAATACCAATTAAATTCGGATACGTTACAATTTATTTTGTAAAGAGTTAAAATTATTTGACAAAAGTTTCGTTTGTGAAAAAGAAATGAAAACAATGGAATTGAGCCTCCTTCCTTTTATATATGCGTGATTCATATGGATCCAGTTGAATAGAAACTTTTAAAAGTTGGTGGGCGGATATTTATAAAAGTTGTGTCAGCCTATTTTTAGCAGATTATCGCTTTATTGACGTTTTTAAAGGCAACCTGACAAAGTGCCTTGGAAGAGCTCTGCTCGCATTTCCGACATTCAGAAAAGATCCTGTCTGGGGAAAGTTTATTCAATTTCCAGCAAACGAAACAGAAGACAAAAAATGGATAATTAAATCCTGTAAATTTTTTATTTTCTTCATTTCTCACACTAAAGAGAATAGGTTCTTCAAAAAAGCCTTGCCCACGAAATAAGTTGAAGGGGTTGCTTCCCTCCCATGTCTGAAATTCTATGGTTGCCGAACATATTTTTAAGCATTTAGTTCTGATTTTACGTTTTACGAATATTTATTTAAATATTGATAAAATAATAGGAAAAAGTGACTTTCGTTTGTTTATCAAAATGTAGATAGTGAGTAAAAAATCCATAATATATACACGTTACATTCTTTACAAATCAATCGGAAGTAGTAAAAAAGGTAACTTAATTCATCACCATCTTTTAAATCTCATTCTGGGATGCCTGTTGTATACAAGGTCAATTTTTCTTGTATTGATACTGAGCTGCCAACATTGAAAAAAAAAGAGTCGTGTGAGTAAAATCGTTTCTCCCATTAGTTTTAATCAATGAAAAATACATTTTTCATGAAGTTACAAGGACATAACACAAGTAAATAAATAACTTCAATACATAATAATAAGTATTTTATTACGAAATGCATATAAGATATATTTGTATACAAACAACAAATAAAAAATCAGTTATAATAATTATTGCTTACTTATCAGTTAATTTGCATAACGTTACTAGAAAGTACTAATTGTACTTAATCGTTCTGTTACTTTAATATCCATGTTAACACAACAGTCAAACCTGTAATTATTACAGTATAGATTAGATGAGATAATGTTGGATATCTTTGCTGGTTTTACACTTTCCCCCTACAAACCATTCCAGTCAGATCACTGATGTCAAGTGACCTTGAGTCTGATCAGTAGTTAAATGGATAACCATTTGGGAATAGGAGGCGCTGTTTGTAAACACTACATACAGGTCTATGAATAAATACCATACATGCCGGTTAGTATAAGTGGCAGCAGACTACTGTCCTGTCACGGAGATAGTTTATGTGATTCGTTCCATTTAACGATATGAGACCGGGGATAAGCATCGGAACTTAAGAGCCTTTCACGATGGAAAAGAGACTACTACTACTACTACTACTACTACTACTACTACTACTACTACTACTACTACTAGTTTGGGATAACTAATAAAATAATAAATAAACAAAATTATAATTCTACATTTAATCTAAGATGGCGATTGTTAACAGGTAAAATATGACAAATAAATGTTCTTAGATTTTCCCGCGACAAAGTGAGGTCACCTTTTGTTCATTTGACTCACTTAAAAGTAAGAGCGCCCAAATTACTTTCAAAAAAATAAAGTGACACTCGTTGGCTGATTAAAATAAAGAGATAATAGGGAGGGGTGATAAAACAAAAGTCTGGTTAGCTATTAACTCGAGTAAGCACCAGTTTGCTATAAAAACATCCGTAAAATGTAAATCCATGCAATTACCCTGATGATTTTCCCCGGAAATGAAACATAACGGTTTCTGTGTAGCTTAGTTGCCATAAGTATACGGTGATATATATATATATATATATATATATATATATATATATATATATATATATATATATATATATATATATATGCCACAAAAACATATCGCAAAACAGCGCATTTAATTTACATAGCAAACCTGGCTGTTTATAACATGGTCTCCTATTTATAATCATTTACATTTCTCCCCACGAGGATCATATTTATTCGCAAGGTCGGCTTAAAGCACCCGACTGATATCCGATAACTAAGTATGTAAAGAAAAAGCGTGTTTTGCATATTAATGTCTGTCGAATGCAATCTTCATTTTGCTCAGCTTGCTAGATCAGATTTCTGTTTGGCGCAACACAACATATCTTATCTTAAATAGGAGTTGAGAAACAAGTGTAAACCCAGAAGTTGAATGGATACCTTTTTTCAGCAGCATAAGTGGGACGTAAAGTAAATATAACGACAAGTTGTGAAAATGGATTCGTTTCGTGCAGTTGCAAATCAGTAGAATCAAGTGAATACCTCAAGTCTCATGAGATCCTCAAATAGATAAGGGCTTTATTGAAAAGAAAAGATTGTTTTATTTGCAATCAATCCTTTCTACACCAAACATTAAGATCGTTTTATACGACCGAAATATCGGTTGACCTTAGAGATGTGTTTATGTTAATATGTTTACTAGTCTGTTGCCATGCTTATCCATTATTCCATGTACTAAACATAACATTTTGCCTGAAAGAAAAGAAAATAAGATACTGATGGTCAACACAGACGAAATGCTTAATTCATAGATCACGTACTACGATTACTTACACGATATTTTGATTTTGTGCGTATTTTTTTTATTTTTAAGGCGTTAATTCAGCATGCCCTTCAGAAAGTTGTGGAAGCCATAGATTGAAATAAATTTCTTCATCAAATAACAATAAATCAGAGTTGAGATGATATAATAACAACAACAACAACAACAACAACAACAACAATAATAATAATAATAATAATAATAATAATAATAATAATAATAATAATAATAATAATAATAATAATAATAATAATAATAATAATAAAAAAAATAATAATAATAAGGGTCGAGGAGGACGAGAAGACCGAGGAGGGATAACACAAACCAGACCTTTACTTGAAAAGTGCGGAAGATGCTGGAACCTTGGGGAGGCTTATTGCCACCCAAATCTCAGAGAAGACCAATTGTCCTTACCAGCGATAAATCAATGGTAAGCGGCTGTTGCGATACCGCAAGGTTATTTGCGGTGGTTATCGAAAAGAGGTGAAGAATACTGGAAATCTGGGGAGGCTTGTTGTCACTCAGACTCCAGGAAATACCACTGGTTATTGTCGGTGAGCAATCACTAACGATGATCTGTGTGAGAACTCCTAGTGAGTACAAATAATAATACACAAACAAGTCACATTAAAGGGAGAGCACTAACCAGACCTCCACTGGATGTGTGCGAACAGTACTGGGACGTGGGGAGGCTTATTGCCATCCAAATCCCAGTGGAGACTAATATTCGTTGCCAGTGAAAATCAATGGTAAGCGGCTGTTGCGATAACGCAAAGTCATTTGCAAAGGTTATCGAAAAAGTTGAAGAGTACTAGAAATCTGGGGAGACTTGTTGTCACTCAGACTCCAGGGAACACCGCTGGTTATTATCAGTGAGTAATCTTTGATTATGACCTGGCAATTTTGACAATAAGAATTAATGACAAAATACTACCAATAAAATAACCTAATTGTTAATAGTAAAAAATAATAATAAATAAAGACAATAAAAAAAACTTACAATAAGATGTCAGTGAAATTACTCTGCCGCCTTAACTCTTTACATTTTCATCTGTCGGATTCGTTCTAATTAAATTTAAAGACGAATCATGATCAAGAGAAGACAACTCGTATTTCTCTTTCAATCGAACTGTCTAATTCAGATTTTTCCATCATTTCATAGGATGGACAAGTTCTGTCTGAATCTGAAGGACTGATTTAATGCTGAAATATCGTTTATTATATTGTCTAAGTGAGTGTGTGTTGAACTGTATGTGTGTATAATTATCGTTGGTGATATATCCATTTATATCCCATGACGTGCCGTATCAATATCTTGGACGAGTATTCCAAATATGTGGCGTCCCGTACAAGCCTTCGATTTATGTGACGGATACTATTATTAACCGATACGACACACATTAGCATTTATATTTTGCCGGGGTTTGGCTCGGAGGACGGCTGTTCCCTGCATTCTTTAACGATGTCTACAGTAAAATACACGAGATAAGACAATTGGAAAAATAAAGACAAACGCAAGGAAATGGTTAGAATGAACAAGCAATTTAATGCTAGAATAAATAGGAATATTATTCAATGAAAATGATAATAAAAAATGTTGCTTTTCTTGGAGTTCGACATTATCTGTAGCCTTTAAACATATTTATGCCTGTCAACAGTTCAAAATTCACTTATCTTGTTTGTATAATATTTTTCTCCTGGCGGGGCCTCATATCTTCCTCAATCATGTTTTCTTTTTAATTGTCTTTTGTTTCTCATTAAATCACCTTTTTTTCTCCGATCACTGTCAACGTCATAGCGGTCCCAAACTCAAAACTCCACTCTTAAAATCTCCCCCAAAAGTCGGCTGCTTCATGCAGTTTCATTTTCTTCTTTTTTCCTTCTCTTTCCCCTCAGAACATGACACGCTCGCCCTCCCCCTCTTACTCTTGTTAAGCCTCAGCGAGCGAGAACGAAGAAGCAGAGCAAGTCTGCAACCGATACAATCAGCTATGCCCACCCCTCTTCGCCAAACTTTTCTCACCCCTCTCGCTTTGCCAGGTGACGTTAAGAAAGAGAGAAAGAAGCAGACAGCCAAACACGCCGTCATTCGTGTTGTCTTCTACTTATTTCATGCTCATGCAAGTCATATAACGCAAAAGCGCGAATTTCTATTCATATTTTCCACTGATAGTTTTTGTTTTGCCTTTTTATCCTCACTCTGTTCTACACCCGATCAATTAATATTCTTTTTTTTCTTTTTTTAAAAATATTATTTAAGTGTTTATTTTTTTCAGCACGTTACAATCTCTATACGGGTGTTAGTATGTCTCGATAGGTTGAACTTGTAGGTTAGCCATGCCATGTGCTCGACGTGTGTATGTAAATAAAAATTTGAGTGGTGATATATGAGTGTGCTTGTTTGCGTGTGTTTCATGGTTTGTATGTATAAATATATATTCTGTTATGCATGTGTGTTGCTGGTGCCCATGGTGTGTAATTTCTAAGCATAGTATAAAGGGAGGTGGATGGCTTGACTTTGGCTAGTTGTAGTTAAAAGTACAAAAAAGTGACATGCTTTCTGATATTTCATATCCTTCCACTGTTATGACTTTAAGCCAAGTAACTGTGAATGTCAGGTAGCGCTTTCTGCTTATTATAAAATGTGACTGTCTAGAGCCTTGAATTCTCATTCTATTTGGACAATTTTTCTTTAACTTATGTGGTACACTCTAGTACCGAATCATGAATTGCTTTGTGTAGACCATTTTAAATCTTGATATATATATATATATATATATATATATATATATATATATATACTAGAACGATTTCCCACCTCTTCTTGCTGACACCATCGGGTAACTTAACCTTTTTAAGTATAAAGAATATGTTAAAAATATAAGTTAATACAGCCAACCTAGCACGAATGTCCGTTGCAAGTAGCATAAAATTAATTCTGAGTTTTGAATAACTTTTATGTTTCGTTATTTTGTAAGAGAGCATAAATTTGTGCTTATACTATTTTATAAGGAGATATACACGTGGTGCAAAACTGTTCTGCTTTGGGAATTAATTTTACTCATTCTGGGACAAGTATTCTTCTAATATATATATATATATATATATATATATATATATATATATATATATTAAAATTAAGATATAATGCTTATTCTAATTTTAATTCTACAAATTCTAATTCTACGATTTATAATCTACAAAATCTATAAAATTAAAATTTTAAGCTTAAGTCTTAAAAAAAAATTGAATGTCTTGCTTAATTGATGTCAAATACCTATGTGTCAAATCTAATGGGAATCTTAGATATGTGAGTTTATATTATGCCCCTTAAAACCATTTGAAATCCGCTCAAGAAGCTGAAATTTGGGGAATATTTATTAATTGATGTCTAATACCTATTGCTAACATTTTAATAAAAATATGAGGTATCTGAATTTTCACGAATGGCAACACTCCCATTTTGCCGCCTCTTTAGAAAACTAAATTAAACTAAATATAGCCTACATCAATACCCTTACGCTTTGTATCTGTGTTTTAAAATGAATAATTATCGGTTAATTAGTTTAGGAGTGGATACTGTACATACAAATATATAAACATACTTAACTTAAAATACATCTATATTAAAAAAAATTTCGTCGATGAAAATTTAAACAATTTTCGATTTAAGTTTTTTTTTCATTTTTCAGACTCACACACTCATATATATATATATATATATATATATATATATATATATATATATATATATATATATATATATATATATATAATTTTGTAAATATTCCGAATTTGTTTAAAAAAATCATTTTAATTCAAATAATCGTTTCTTCCCACATTAAAACATATACGATTGATAATAAAATTCAACATATTTTTAAAAGGGTTTCATTAGGGACTTTTTACCATCACAAATAAACCCCCATCCCCAAAATTAAAATACAACCGCTTACATTTAAAATTTGGAATATTTACTTAAGCTTTATAATATATTTTGAGCTCCAATAATCCATACGAACGTCTTCAGAAAAAGTGAAGATTTGGAAACAATTTCATTTTGAAGACACACACATGGGAGAAAGAAAAGGTGATCCGATTGGACCATATGAGAAATATTTTAGCGACATTGAAATAGGATTTGACAAGTATGTGACATATTTTTCTTTATTTCTTTTTTCTTATTCTTTTTTTAATTAATTTATTTATTTTCCTTTTCGCACCTACCGAGCTAGTATAGGGGAGGCGGTAGGCGGAGGGGGTAAAGGCGATAAGAGAGAAGAAGACAGAGAAACTAGCCAGCATAAGCACACATAAAATGGAAGATATATATATATATATGCATGCATACAATTAAGTATGTAAATATATATAATTATAAATAAACACAACCCAACCTATCACACATAGGTATGAAATTGATACACCGAACGCAAGCCCCCAGAAATAAACCGGAAAATATTAAAGATAAGTTTGTTTATTCGTTTCATTGTAAGTTTTATAAAGCAATAAAAATCTTAAATTGACAGTCTAGAAAAATCTACTTTACAATCGAACCAATATAAATAATATCTTATTATAAGGAAGCTGGGTAAGCCAGCCTATATTTCTCTATGGCTTTTTAAAAGTATTATGATGGTATGAAATACATGTAAGAAAAATCCTTAGTTTTGGGGCAGGGTTAAGTTATAAAGAAATGCATTTAAAATGATCTAATTAGCTATAAAACTTTCTATTATCTCAACAAATGACACATCTCAATCTAAGTGTTTTCACGTTCTATTCTAATTATATCTTGTTAGATCTCCCTTCTGTATTTTATTTATTTTTTATTTATTTTTTTATTTTTTATTTATTTATTTAAAGAAAAATTTAATCAGGGTCGCAGTGGTGTAATATACTGCATTGTTTTAGTGCGATTTTTGCCAGGTGCCTGCTTAGGGTATAAGATCCGAGCCTGAGGTTAATGTTCGATGGTGATGAAAGAAGTATAGTCGCGCTTTCAATGCATTTGCGGCGTCAGAGAGAGTATTGGCTTTTGAGGAGAGTGCAGTCTGTCTTCTTCCCTCTTATCGCCTTCACCCCTCCGCCTACCGCCCCCTTATACTAGCTCGGTAGGTGCGAAAAGGAAAAAGAAAAAGAAAATAAATTAAAAATTTAAAAATTTTTAAAAATAAGAAAAAAGAAATAAAGAAGATTATGTCACCTACTTATCAAATCATATTTCAATGTTGCTAAAAAAAGTCAGTGATGAGAATAAAAATTGTATAAAATACAATATATATTATATCATCAATTGTTCAAACAAAAAGCTATGAGAAGCCATGGTTTAAGGAAGGAATATAATTTATTTTATATAAATCCCTTGTTTAGAACAATTGATGATTTAATAGATATTGTATTCTACACAATTTTTATTCTCGTCACCAACCTATTTATATTATTGCTCTATCTCGTATATCGAGCATTAACTCTTCATGATAGGTTATATTTTAAAGATATATTCTATATCTTTATTTTCCTTTTTCACTATATATATTTATATATTAGCAGGGTTACTCGACGTTTCCTAGTTTTGTGAGGTGATAACACCACATGCAACAATATAGTAATTTCTAAGGAGGAACCTTTATGGTTCTATGTATTTCAAATAGTGGCTTCTCCCCTTCTTGCTCCTGTCAAGAACGAATGTAACCTATCTCATTACACTCCCTGTTATATCTAGCATCTATGTTCCAAAGTTCATAAGAAATTGCCCAATAGATTTTGAATCCACGTGCACATATTTTTTCACGGGAGGATGACGTTTTGGCCATTTTGCTTAATTCTGGTGAAAATTAATCATTAACGATTTCCCACTTTTTCTTGCTGACACCATCGGTTAACTTAACCTTTTAAGTATAAATAATATGTTAAACGTATAAGTTAATACAGCCCACCTAGCACAGTCGGGTTGTATCTACCGCTGTAATCACATTAGAATACATGACAGATCTGCAATGATGTTGTCGCATAATTTATCCTTGTACTTTAAATAGAGCAATTTTTTCTAAGCAGCCCCGCCTAATAAAAAAAGAAAGAAGTCAGGTTTTGTTTTCATTTGTTCGTGTCCTTTCGACCGATGAGCTGCACAATCTATTGCAGATAAGAATAATGTGGGGATTATCTGGTAATTGGCCTTTTTCGGTACCGAAAAAAGATGGATACCCTGTAAAAAAAAAAGTGCGATGAGAAGCGCGAAGCAAGGGTTGCGAAATTTCGTACGGCCCTTATTTATGTCCAGCGGCTAGGAAGTATGTGATATGACCCGCAACAACGGTGCAGAGAAGAATTGGTGTTATTTCAGAGTTTTATTTAATTAGTAGCGCTAACAAGGCTTGAAAGTATAGTCTACCCTAATATTTAAGGGAGGAATGATAAATTCACGACTTTTAAAGGCTGTTGGAGAAAAGTGAATGTAAAGTCACTTTTAAACTTTCGACAGCTGATATTCCCCAACGGTCACCCAAGAATTGACAATTGCTTAACTTCGGTGATCCGACAAGAACCAATTTCCACGACATGTAGCTACAACCTATCATATATATATATATATATATATATATATATATATATATATATATATATATATATATATATATATATATATATATGGCCATTACATACCTTCACGCACAATTTAAAAAAACGAGATCGTCTGATCAGCAAAGATGGTGATTAGTGATTAATATGATGTCGCTAAGGTAAACAATTTCGACTTTACCCATTTTAAAATGAAATGTTCCTAAATAAAATTATGCCATCCAGTCGTCGAAAACAATACAATTTTAAATATATACATTTCAAAAAATGTCATTCGTTTTATTGATTCGAAGAATATTTAGATGACAATTATTTTCACTGTAAGTAGACAGTAGATATTTACTGTTTTAAAAAGAATTCAATTGCTACAAATTTTACTAAAGGAATAAAGAAGAGAAATATTTGTGTTATTTCTTTAAAGAATATTTCGCTGACTATGACCATACTTTTACGGAAGAAAAAAAGAGCCATTTTCCGTAATAGTATTGATTTAGATAGGCATTTTTTTTTTAATTCAAAAGGAATATTATTATTAACAGAGAATTAGAAAGATTGATGTAGAAAGTAGCGTGGAATTTCCACGGTGTCCTATTATATACAACCGACTATCCCCGCGATGTCTGTTTTACGGCAAGTCAACCCTTTTGAGGTTATATAATGTCGAGACAATACATATAAGAAACGATTCAATGCATACAATTAATTGAACATACGTTGCGATTTTTATCAATCGCTGGGGGTATGTGTTAATATTTTTTCAAGCGGTATTATTAGTGCATTTAAAGACCACAGGAGATCCAATGGAATTTGAACAAATTCCATAGGCCGAAACTGTATCCATTAGGTAAACTTTGTATACCCACTTGGACTTCTACATGTCAGTCTTATGTGACGGCTATGCCAGCGAGTATATCAATTATAGTAAAGTTGTCTGCCCAGATTCTTCATATGATTTGCTCATCGATTCCAAGTCCATATCTATGGGAGGTGACGGTGTTGAAATAGATACTGGCGCGGATTAACAACGCATGTCAATGACACGTCTTTCGCAAGGCCTGTTGGCCTTCTTCTGTATCGAAAGACGATGAATACACTGTAAAATAAAATTGTATCCCCGCAATGAGGAGTTTAAAGTGGAGCAAGTGTTATGAAATCTGGAATAGCACTTCTTTCTGGTTTGATATTACTTACGTCCGACGGCAAAAGAATATCTAAGTATGTAATGTTGTAATAAGCAGAGAAGAACTGGTGTTATTTCAGAGTTTTCTTTGACTAGTAGCCATAACAAGATTACCATCTTGAGTACCGAATTCTATCTGTTAAACTTATGACAGCAAAAAGAAATCAAGTCAGTCAAAAATATTTGAATATCTTGATTCATACGATTCTAGATGAGCGGTTAACATATGGTCTGTCATATGGTCTGTCATATTCCGGGTGGGGGTGTTTCTAACAGGTTTTGGAAGGATGAGACAGATAACAGTCCTCTTTGTCAGTCAAGAATTCTCAACGGACCTCTATCTGTATAAGTTGTTATCTAAAGATTAATCCTGCTGTCACTGACTATTTACCCACCGAACTATTATCAAATTATAATTATGTTTATAGCTTTGATAATTATCAAAGCTATAAATATAGCTACCACATTATATGTACACACGCCCACATATATTGGAAAAATAAAAAATAAAAACTTCCAAATTAACAGTAATTGGCAAATCTTAAAACTTAGAATCTTCTTGCAATACAAATAGTAAAACTGTAAATTATGTTTCAAGGAAAAATATAAAATTAGCAATTTCAAAAGAATAGAATTTCTTTGAATTAAATTTCTTAGATCCCTACAGCCACTATACTTACAAATACGGTCTACGAGACAGACACAAAAAATAAATTCATGTTTCTGTATCTTGTTTTAGTCATTGTTTATTTAAATTGTTGTTGGTTTTTGGATTATAATTTTCGCGATATTACATGTGATACGATAGACTGCCATGCGTTGTTTGATAACGTGCTTAGATTGGAATATGGCCAAACGCCTCTCTTATTTCGTTATGAATATGTTTGGCTAATGCTGCCTTCGAGAAGTTGACATTCTAATAGAACTTCGCCATATAGGTGAAAAGCTAAGATAAAATACCTTTTAGACTAATAATAATTTATTTCAATGGGAAGCAGGGAGACGAAGCTTCATGAAGACCATCACTCGACAAAACATTTCAATATGTGCCGCTTGAGGAACCTAGCGTTAACGGGTACTTCAGCTAGTTTTATATATACTCGAGTAAGGCAAATGTTTAGCAATATATTGATATATATATATATATATATATATATATATATATATATATATATATATATATATATATATGAAATTATAAAGATAAATATTCCATCTTTATCATAGATCATATCGTGATAAGAGAATGGTCGATATAATAGCGTATTAATATAAGATAAAAGAAATGATGAAAATAAAAATTAGCTAAATTACAATATTTATTAATGCATCAGATATTCAAGCAACGAACATAAAACAATTTTTACTTAATCCATGGATTTTCAAAGATAGGCACTTTTCATCAAAGTATATATCTTATTTTAAGCATACAAGTTAAATATTACCTCATAATATTTTTAAAATATAATATTTTTTAATCTTACAATTATATATGTTGATACACATTTTCAATGTAAATCCTTGAATTAACTATTTATCTATGAATATCCATAGTATAATTTCTTTATATATATTAATGCACTTTTTATGATGTATTTATTTATACTCTATCTCTAAAAGTAAATGAATATTGAGTTGTCTGCCTTAATCTGTTTATTGGATTTGTTGAAATATTTTGGGATTAATCTGAACGTTACCACGAGATTATTTATCTAGAAATAACGCCTGTATTTTATTTTTACTTTCTGATCACAATTTTTTATATATTTTAAAGCAAAGTGCATTCTAACATTTTCTCATAATTTTTATATTCCAAAAGTAAATCTAAATATATCAATGCTAAATTGTAATGATTCATTACTTCGTCTTTATCATCTAATATTTGCCGGTTATGAATATCACTATTATATTTTTATTATCTTAATTGATATAAATTTTGTAGAATTTATAATATATTTATAATTTTTTATAACGTTAATGTTTTTATTTTGATTCCTCAATCTCCTTTTTATTTCTATTTATTTTATATTCCCCCATTTACGATCTTCGCCTATCTATATTTATATACATTTATAAACTGCATATAGCGATTCAATGCTTCAATTCTTATATATATATATATATATATATATATATATATATATATATATATATATATATATATATATATATATATATATATTATAATTCTAAAATCGCTTTAATAAATTTTAACCCTGATTGTCTTTTTAATTTATTTTATTTAATATATTTATTTATTCTTTGATATTTAGTAAAAATATCATGATATTTTTATTATAAATACTTTATATGAATTACTATGTAACACACTTTAAAGGTTTGTAAAAAGTTTCTTAATTTAGCCTATTAACTGTGGGGCGTCTAGTTTTAATGTAGATGGTTTTCAAGAATGTTTTATTTAAACATGAAATAAAATTAACACAACAAAAATTACTCTGAGGACAGACACATACGATTTATTGATCAATATATATATATATATATATATATATATATATATATATATATATATATATATATATATATATATATATATATATAAGGTTAAGAACACTCACAGTAATGTGCTCGATTATAATAGAAAATTCAAAAGTAAGAGCGTAATATTTATTTGTATATGCACTACAAAAGTTTGAAACAACATTGGTACCGTCGGTTTCAAATATATATATATATACCTGGGCAGTATATTTTCTTTGAAAACACATTACGTTAAATATTACAGATGACTTGTATCTACATATTTTTGTGCCCTGATCCTTTAAAAAATTGTTTTTTAACATAGTTCACCCCAAACAAGGCAGACCGCCACTGTAGACGTAAGGGGCTACTGAGAAAAAGGGTGAAAGTTTGAGGGGGTCAACCTAAATTGGGAGCTGCGCAGCGAGATGTCTGTTTACATTAGTTTTAAATTTCTGCATGTCAGTACCGTCAGGAAAACAGGGAGCAGGGAGGGAGTTCCAGAGTAAAGCAGCGCGATGAAATAAGCTTTTCGAGTAGAAAGCCTTTCGGCATCTGGGGTCCTCCACAGTGAATGGATAGAATTTGGCAGATTGTCGGGTTGGTCTAGTGAATTTACGTCGTGAGGCACCAGAGCAATAAGTTCATCAGAGCACAATCCATTGAAGTACTTGTAAAACAGACACAAGGAAGCAACACTGGGGCAGTGGCTGGAGCAGGATAGTGAGGGACCTATCAAGTTGACGACTCTTTTTTGGACCGTGTCTAAGAGGGAGAGACTAGTGAATGATGCCCCAGAACAGATGTGGCAACAAAACTCCATGCATGGGCGGATGGTGGCTTTGTAGAGATATAGGATATGTCAGGTATGAGAAGTTTACTGGCACGGTAGAGGGAGCCCACCTTCTCTGCAGCGGCCCTGGCAAAGTTTTCAATGTATTTATTCCAATTCATGTTATCTGTGAAAGTTAAGCCGAGGAGTTTGAATGATGAACTCTCAGGTAGGGTGTTATTTGCCACGACAATCGGTGGTTGAAGAGGTTTCTTGTAGTTCTTAAAGAAAAATAGTTTTGTCTTTGCGGCATTAAAAGTTACCATCCATTTTTGACCCCATTCAACTACAGACTTACGGTAATTTTCTAAGTATTCAGCCATTGCCTCAGATATGTGCGCATCGGTTTTGCCCAAATGACGAGAGTAGAGCGTGTTGTCGTCAGCAAATATTCCTATCTCAGTATCAAGGACATCAGGTAGGTCATTTATGAAAATCAGGAACAGTAGAGGTTCAAGGATGGACCCCTTGGGTACACCAGCATTTATGTCATGTTACTTAGAAGAACGGCCATCGAGGACAACCTGAATCTTTCTTTTCGTTAGGAAGGATTTAATTATATTAGATATTCGTCCAGTAATACAATATGAGTGCAGTTTGAGGAGAAGCCCTTCATGCCATACCTTGTCAAAGGCCTTGGGTATATCGAGCGCTACCGCCCTAGCTTCACCTGCCTTGTCCAATGTATGGTATATGCGTTCAAAGATGACCGTTAGGATATCGACAGTAAATTGTGCTTGTCTAAATACGTATTGATGATCAAAAAGAAGTTTCTAAATGCTTGATGGATTTTCGAGTTTCAGGCTGAAACTGGCAGATGAATTTGTCATATTCGTTGTGCACCCTAGTACTTTCGGTTCCTTCAGCGGTGGGTATCGAGTAAAGAAGATGCATTTTTTTAATGGTTAGTCATGGTTTTGGCGGGACCAGTGTGATTGGTTGTACTATTAATAAAGTATTAGTAAGTATTAAAAACACTTTAGGATCTTTTAATTATCAAAATTAATATCATTAATTTCTGGCATTTTAGTTTGTATGTGTAAAGCTTCTAATATTTGTAATTTTTGTTTGTTATTTTCGTATTCTAACATATTTGTATAGTCTACGAGAATGTTTGAAATTGAGAGCGGGGTCAGGAATAATTAGCTAATAGATGCCTGGCACCTAGAAAGGACCAAGTAAAAAATATGCAGACACAATTAATCTGTAATATTTAATTATATATATATATATATATATATATATATATATATATATATATATATATATATACTGCCCCTTTACGATTTAATAGTCTTAATAGTAGAGCCCTGTTTGAGATTACAAGATTGTTTCCATTCTACAATTAAGTAAGGTTACGCTCGAGCGTTAAACGCTATGGGCAACATGACGCTCACCCCCGCCACTCGGGTAAGTGTACGTTAATTTTAATTACTGTTTGTGGTGATTTCTCGCGGCCGTGCGGGCACGGGCGTAAGGCTCGTATTTCTAGGCTGAATCTACGAACTACATTCGGGCCTATGCGACCGCTTGCAACCGTCACTCCTGTACTGCTGAGGGTAGAAAACTCGAAACGACGTCATCTGTAGGTATCGAAAACAAAATTTATATTTAAAAAATATTTATATATATATATAGTCTCGGAAGTTTCTCAACCATTAAAACTATATAAGAAAAAAACAAAAACAAAACAAAAAACATTTTAGTCCCAAGTCGTTCAGTAGAAAATCACTCATATAAGTCAATTTATTCATTTATTTATTTATTTATTTTTTTGTAGTTACTATATTAGTTTGCTTCCAAGAATTTACACTAGTCTTAGCATTATTTAAGGGATCATCAGTTGTTTACCATGAAAAACTGTTTCGGAAATTTAAAAACAAAACAGTATTTTATTTCATGGTTTCCCAGGAGAGTTGATCAAACCCCACTTCCCTTAAGAGACAAAAACATAAACGTTCCGTATATTAGGTCTAAGTTTTGTTCCAGATAAATGTTTAGCTAACTTAGATTAGTTATTAAAAATGTCCTCCTTACCTGTGTTGTTCGTTTGTGTCTAATAGAATGTATCCGTTAATTACACAAATGTTGCTGTATTTTAAAGTGTTCGGACGAATCTATTACACTACTTTTTAGGTGATTTATAGTTTAATGTATTTTTATTTTTAATTTTATATTAAAAATATTTAAAAATTAAATATATATATATATATACACATGTATTTAAAAACATTTTTAAAAAAATATATATAATTAGTATATGTGTTATATATATACGTTTATACATATTCTACATTATTTTTATTTAGATAGCTTTGGATTTGTTCTACCAATATATATATGTATATATATATATATATATATATATATATATATATATATATATATATATATATATATATATATATATATATATATATATAATATTAAATTGTAGTTTAATATTTTACTTACGTACAACGTCGTTTCGTGCTTAGGGCTCTCATCAGCGAATAAATTAAGTGATATTTACACTGAAAGCGGCGAATATAAATATCTAAATATTCGATAGAACTCAACGACAGAATCGGAGCATTGCATTAAGGCTTTTAGGTGAATGTCTATTTTTAAGTGCTCTACTTTCAATTGTACTTGAGAAGGGCTTCTAAAAATCTTAAATTATATATATATATATATATATATATATATATATATATATATATATATATATATATATATAATCATCACCATCACCATCAGGGTTTTTGATTACTCCTTGAGGAGGAACCCCTCCTTGATTTCCGACATCTTATCGGTGACTGTCATTCAGGGTTATTTTTTGACATAGTCGTCACGCTAGGCACTGCGGGTTGGCGATTCTATTTGCCCATAGCTAGGTGTTCACGTACAACGCCTGGTATTCCCAAATGGTCACCAGGCTCAACGTTGCTTAACTTCGGTGATCTAACGTATATATATATATATATATATATATATATATATATATATATATATATATATATATATGTGTGTGTGTGTGTGTGTGTGTGTGTGTAATAAGGCGTGTATTTTTCGAGTAGACGTGCACACAAATTACATTTACTGAATGAATGAGCTTCTCATTAACACATTTTACATGGTCGCTCAATTATTTATCTATTTTGCTTAGAAAAAAATATTGAAACAAAATCTCCCGGTAAATAAAAAGGCTTAATGTTCAGTTACTGCTCTTTCTTTCAAATTAGAAAACAAATATGACTGGCTACTTAGATAAGATGGTTTCAGTCCAACTTGCATGTGGCATATAATGTATAATACTAATGACGAAACAACATTATATATATATATATATATATATATATATATATATATATATATATATATATATATATATATATACATATATATATATATAAGAAAAAAACGAATGATGAAAAAAATGATTAAATACGATATTTATTAATTAATAAAGTATTCAAAGAAGAAACATAAAAATACTTTTTTCTTTAATCTATGGATTTTCAAAAGAAAACTCTTTTTTCAGAGGAAAACACCAGCAAAATTGTCTTAATTGTTAGTATACATTTGAAAATATAAAAGGTTGAGAGCAAACAACTTCTTCAATGTGTCAATATAAATATCAAAGGAGTCGGATAGAGAAAGCAGATATATAGTGAACACTGAGTTGTAACCCATACAGTCCAAATAGTAAAAAGTCAAAATCCAAAATATAAAAGGATTCAGAAAATCCAAAATAAAAGTCAGTTTATGATAAGATGACTCACCCCCCCACACACACACATACATATATATATATATATATATATATATATATATATATATATATATATATATATATGTAAAGTTCATAGGAAATAAAAAAATATAATTACATCCATTGCCAATTAAAGGTTTTTATATATATATATATATATATATATATATATATATATATATATATATATATATATATATATATATATATATATATATATATATATATATGGCAAAGAAGCAAACAATATTACATTTTACATCGTACGCATAGAAAATAATGTACTTCGATTCGTAATAAAAGGTTAAAAGAATTTAAACACCCATATAAACGAATCCCATCTTAGAAATCCACAAATAATTATGGGCCTTAAGATGCTTCAAAATAGGTTTGTAGTAGTTCTTATTGATACGGCGACGAATAATATAGCTTTTATCTGTAAAAGATATTATATACAACGCTTATTGTTTGAAGTAGGAATAATAGGTGAGTTTTCAGATACTTATAAATTAATTAATAGTGAAATCGATAATATTATTCTAAACAACAGTTATTTGTGAAAAATTAGGACTAAAATTAGAGGAAAAGTACAAACAAATTTCAGGTATGTATTGGATACCAAAAGTGCATAAAAAGCGTTGACGCTCGTTTTATTGTTGCTCAAGAGATGTGCATCATAAAACCCTTAAGTATAGCTGTATCTAAAGTTTTAAAATTTATTATGAATAAAATAAACAATTTCCTTAAAACACCTAAATTCTATAGTAATATAAACCTATTTTGGGGTGTAAATAATTTAGATCTAGTAAAAGAAAAATTAGATCGTATAAATTCTCGTCAAAAGGCTGAATCAATCTCAACATATGATTTTAGTACTTTATATACACAAATACCACATAAGGAACTTATTAAAAAAATTAGATGATTCTATAGATTTAGCTTTTGTAGAAGGGAACGGTAAATACTTAGACTTTTCAAAATCTAAAGCTTTTTGGCTTAAAAGTAAAAATGGTAAGACTAGTATTTCCAAAACTGGCCTGATAGTACATATAAGTCACCTTATTAAAGAGAGTTACTTTCAAATAGAAAATAAAGTACTACTCCAAATTATAGGCATTCCAATGGGGTTGGATTCTTCACATTAAGGGGCTAATCTCTATCTACATAGACTTGCATACTTATATATGTCATTGATAATACAAAATGATATATCTAGAGTTTAGAGTTTATTGAAGATCTTGTATGCATTAATAATAACGAAGAGTTTGAAAATACATAACATTTGATAAATTCAAAGGAGTTAGAATTAAACTGTGAATACACGGGAATACAAGCTACATTTCTTGATTTGGATATAAAAAATGAGGATAACATATTTATCTATAAAATGTTTGATAAAATAAATTCTTTCCATTTTCATATCGTTCTTATGTAGTATAGAAATAGTAGCTTCCTTGTGTATATTATTTACGGGAGCATTATGTCTGAATATCTGAGAATAGCTCGTGTTACCTTAAAATTAATAGAATTTATAACCCGAATGTCTGCCTTAATAATAAGAATGATTAAACAAGGTGGTGATCAAAATAAAATATTTAGACAATTGGCGCTTTTAAGTCAAATCAGTAGATTTATTGAGCAAATCTAACAAATTCAGTAGAAAATGTATAAACGTATATATAACACATATAGTATAAGAAAAAATACATGTATATATATATATATATATATATATATATATATAAATTTTAAAATATTTTAAAATGAAACTAAATATAAATATAAGTAATAATATAAATACATAAAACTATAAATAACCAAATAAGTAGTGTTGCGTGAATTCGTCCGAACGCTATAAAATACAGAAACTTTTAGTAAATAACGAATACATTTTCTTAGACACAGACGAACATAGGTAATGAGGACATTTTTTATAACAAAATAGGTTAGCAAAAACTAAGCTGGGATAAAAAACTCGTTCTAATATCTGAGCCGTTTTTTTAAGGGAAGTGGTGTCTGATCAACTCTGCTGGGAAGCCCTGAGATAAAATACTGTTTTGTTTTTAAATTCTCGAAACAGTTTTTCATGGTAAACAACTGAGGATCTCTTAAATAATGTTAAGGCTGGCGTAAATTATTGGAAGCAAAGTAATATAGTGACTGTAAAGCAAAGTAGTTTTTCAACGAAGGACTTCGGACTAAAAGCGTTTTTCCCATATAGTTCTAATGGTGGAAAAACTTCCAAGACCATATATATATACTCTCCTAAAAAAGATTTAAAGCTTTTTGTTTGAAAATTGATTCGCTGTTGGTTAATTGAAATAATAATCCGAAAGGTAGTAATATACCCAACGAATCCGATTGGTTAGTTAGCTAAATTAAACCCTACTTAGATATAAAGCAATCGCAAGCCATACAGCTAGCAATTAAGTCTGATGATCTTCGCCGGAAGTTAATCATAAGCATTTCTAAGTAGCTTACTTGCCATTAGTATATTTTCATATTACTGCTATTTCTCCACTCATGTATTGAGCACTATTGAAGTAAATACTGAAAATCTATTTACGCAATATATTTCTAGGCTTATAATAATAGTATATAATAATATATATATATATATATATATATATATATATATATATATATATATATATATATATATATATATATATATATATATATATATATATATATATATAATACTTCCGATGGTTTCTTTAGATTATGTATATTTATTTTTAGAAAAAAAATAGCAATTTCAAATTAATAAAAAACACAAAGATTAACCAAAATGAAGAATAGTGAAATATAATTGCGGAAAATCCTAACGGCACAACTGAGATAAAAAAATCTACCACTCCCTGAACAATATTGGACTGCTCCCTGAGGAATAAAAAGGATGCCGGAAAAGGAAAAGAGAGACGCATGATCTGCTATGCATAGATCAAAAGATCCCGCAGACAAAAATAACATATCTATGGTATGGATTGACTACAAGAAAGCATACGACAGAATCCCTCCAGCATGGATAACTGAATGCTTAAAAATGTACAAGATACCCAACAGGATTATTAATCTCATTAAGAATTCCATGGGAAGTGTACACTGCTAGAAATCAAAGGAGCTACCTAACCAAGAGACGAGGGCGCTATACGAACAGAATAGCTATAAATATTTGGGAGTTCTGGAAGCAGACACCATCAAATCTACATAAATAAAAGAGAAGATTTGAAAAAATAGCTGAGAAGAACAAGGAAACTCTCAGAAACGAAATTATATAGCAGAAATCTAGTAAAAGGAATAAACACCTGGGCAGTATAACTAATAAGATACTCTGGACCATTCATAGGCTAGACTAAAGAAGACTAGAAAATGAATGACCATGCACAACACACTACACCGAAAAATGATACAGACAAATTCTACGTTAAAAGAAACGAAGGGGGAGAAAACGGGTAAGCATAGAAGACAGAAAAAGGAGCTGGATAAATACATAATCCAGAACACTGAAAGGCTGATCAGCGCATCAAGAGAAACCGTCCCAATAAACAAGTAGGGAAGCACTAGAACCGGAAACAAAAAGACGAGAGTAGAAAAGTGAGAAGAAAAGCTACTGCATTGACGTTTCATAAGAATGACACGAGAAGAGACCCACCAACAATCTTGGGCATGGCTAAGAAAAAGACACTTGAACAAAGAAACGGAATTCGTACTAAGAGCAGCACAGAACAATGCGATTAGGACAAACTACATTAAATCTAAAATAAATAAAACCCAGAAAAACAGTTAATGTAGATGATGTTGACAAAGAGACGAAACAGTAGATCACATAATTTGTGAATGCAACAAACGAGCCCCAAAAAAATACAAGAACAGACATGACTGCATTGGGAATACGATACACTGGAAACTATGCAACCGACTGCATTTTGAACACGCAGACAAATGGTACAAACATAAACCATAGACAGTACTGGAAAACGAAAATCATAAAATCCTCTAGGACATGGAGTTGCAAACAGAGAAACTCATACAATCAAGTCGATCGGATATCATAATAGTCAACAAGAAGGAAGAATCCTGCCAAGTCGTAGGTTTTGCCGTTCCAGCAGGCCACAGAGTGAAGATCAAGGAGACAGAAAAATGAAACAAATACACGGAACTTGCAAGCGAATTGAAAAAGATATGGAGCATAAGAAAAGTAAATATGATACCAATAATCGTAGGAGCACTGAGAACAGTCCCAAAAATAAAAGACTGGGAGAAATTGATATCGAAGGAATCACTGAGACCATACAAAGGACGGCAACGATAAAAACAGCTGCAATCTTAAGGAACATCCTCGAATGCGGAAACCAACCCGCCTAAGCTATGAATAGTAACCAGTCATATGAATGTTACAACAGGAATAAAAAATCACAGAAAGAACACTACTACATGGACTAAAGCAACAGAAACTGCAATAAACGCAATAAACTGACTGCTCACCCAAAGTGATGGTACAAGCCTCGGCTGATACATCACAAAATAGTCATTAAAGGTCAAGGATAATGAACAGGCCGAAGAGGGAGAGCACTAACCAAACCTCCACTGGAAGAGTGCGGAGAGTGCTTTGACCATGAGGAGGCTTATTGCCAGTCAAATCCCAGAGGAGACCCATGATTGTTGCCAGCGAGAAATCAATGGTAAGCGGCTGCTGCGATACTGCAAAGTTATTTGCAATGGATATCGAAAAGAGGTGGAGAGTACTAGACATCTGGGGAGGCTTGTTGTCACTCAGACTCCAGGGAACACCACAGGTTATTATCAATGAGTAATCACTGACGAGGACTTGTGTGAGAGTACCTAGCGAATAATAATAATAATAATAATAATAATAATAATAATAATAATAATAATAATAATAATAATAATAATAATAATAATAATAATAAAAAGAAGACGAAGAAGAAATGTTTGGGATGGAGAATCAAATTCGAATACACAGCAAAATACAGAGTAAATAATCACAGAATAATAAGAATAAGAATTTCAGTAAATAAACTAATCATGTGTTTGTATTCTTTAAGTTTACACATACGACTAAAAGTATTTTAAATGTTAAACTAAAACGTTAAATATGAATAACTTAATAAGTAATAATAACAAGCCGCGCATGCGTGGTCCCCCTATGTATGTGACTCGATGTGGCGAGTGTAAAATGCAATAAATTTGGGCAATTTGGGGCATTTTTAACCCCCCCCCCCCATTGTACTCCCTGGGGGCGCGAACCAGAATTTTTCTGAGGTCAAGGATGCTCATTTTATATCCAGAACAATTGTCTCTACATTTTGGTCAAGTTTCAGAAAAATTGAATGGATGGATCAAACGTTATGGGAGAAAAGGGTCATGTTTTGCCATTTTGGGGGCTTTTGATCCCCTGGGGGCGCGAACCAGATTTTTTTCTAAGGTCAGCGATACTTATTTTCTATTAGGAACAATTGCCTCCATATTTTGGCCAAGTTTCAGAGAAATTGAATGGATGGATAAAAAGTTATGGAGCAAAAAATGTCATTTTTTGCCATTTTGGGGCCTTTTGACCCTCTGGGGGGCTAACCAGATTTTTTTTTTAAATCGGAGAATGTCACTTTCTAACCTGACAAAAGTTACAACTTCATGCACAATTTCAGAGAAATTCAATGGATGGTTGCGGAGAAAAATCCGGACGGACGGACGGACGGAAATGCCTCAAAACATAGGTCTCCCGATTTTATAAATCGGGGGAGCAATAATAATAAATAAGTAGAAGAAAAAGAAAGAGAGAAGGAGAGGAGGAGGACGACAACTTCGCGTGTGTATGCATGTGCTTGTTTTCCTCGCGACTACTTGTCTTCGATAATTATACATTGAATTATTTTGTAATTTTCTAAATGCTTTTCTGTCTGATGACAAAATATTATTTGAATAGTAAAGGGAAATGTAAGTGTAAATCCGCCTATCTAAGTCATTGTATAAATAACTAGCTGTCCCTATTCGCCATTGTCCGGGTTGAAAAATTTGTTGCAAAAATTTGTAAATATAAAAATACAAACTCAGTCATTATCTCCTATGTATATTGTTATTTAAATTAAGCTTTTTTTATTTTCCCAGATATTATTTCAATTGTTTTCTCATATAAACTTGAAAATTAAATTGAATTCTTAGGTAAAGCTGTTCTAATCGCAGCTGAATTTTGAATCAAAATATCTGATTCTGTTTTGTATAACAATTAGCAAATCTCCGCAAACCTCCGGATGTCAGGCTACGTGCAGAGATCAAAGTGTAGTATTCGTTTTTCTGTGACTGAGACAAGTTATTTATTAGTCCTAATAACAACAATTAGCAACTTTTCGCTAACCTGAATATGTCAAACCTATAGGTTGCGATCAAAGATTATTATCTTTTTTGTCTTTAATCCTAGTTTCGTTTTGTTTTGTTTTGTTCTACGGCATATCAACCCTTTTGGGTTATTTAATGCCGACTCCATTTATATTGATAAAAGGATTTTATGCTTAAAGTCCATAATATTTTAAAATATTTAACATATTCGAATGAAGTTCTTTTATATGTGTACACTTCTTGAATAAACGATCTGCAATTGATTTTTTTTTCTAGGGAAGTTTGGTTTATTGAGCTGATAGATATTAGATTTTGGGGTATAACCCCACTATTATTAAAAAGGACATAATGATTTTCACTCTTATGTCTTTAAATCGTTCCTTCATAGTGCCAACAGTGTAGTGTTTTCGTCGCATGGGAGCAAAATCAACGCATTCTAACATAAAGTGTTTCACTGTGTATGGCACTTTACCAGTCGCACACAATGGTGACTCCTTCTGCTAAAGCAGGAATGAATGCATTGCTTTTGTGTGACCAATACAGAGTCGAGACAGGATTATTTTCTCCCTTCGTAACTCTCTACCGCCCTGCCTCCATTCTTTAGATCAGGTTGTATTATTAACAATTTATCGAATGTATTACTGCTCCATCTAGACTGCCATTTCTTACGGATATATGCATGGATGTTTGTCCTGACGTCTGTGTATGGCAATTCAAATCTGTTTTTGAGGGGCTCTTTTGGGGCAGTTTTGACTGCCGTGTCAGTCTTATCATTTCCTCGGATTCTATGTGACTTGAGATCCAACAAAATATAATCTTTTTGGTGTTCATCAATAATGTCAGTCTACATAATAGTTTGATGATCAGTGGGTTATCCAGATTTCTATTTCTCAATATTGTTAATACTGATAAAGAGTCAGACAGAATAATGAAGTTTTTCTTTTTACTCTGAGAGATGATATCGAAGTGCTAAATTTATGGCATTAATCATAGTAGGAGAAATACTTCGCGACTAATAAAATTTAGTCATAAATCCCAAATCCAAATGTTTACAAAAAAAACAGGCATACAATGGTTATAGTACTTTACGCTGTAGAACTTTTAGTTTTAAGCAAGCAATATATAAATAATAAGAAATAGATTGCCAAAACGAAAAAGAGAAATTAAGAACAATAAGTATAAACAATGTATTAATAATAAATATTAGATGTATTTCAATTTGGGAGAAAATCAGTGTCAGAAGTAATTGCGCATCGACTGAGATTCGATGTGGCAATCGTCATCTCTTAGTACAGTGACTTCGTTCAACAAAATAAACATACGTTTTTTTATAACTTGTTTATTTACTATTTTTATGTAATCAGAGACGAATCATAAGCAGATAGAAAAGTTTCTTTTCAACAGAATGAGTTACAACGCTAGCAGGAAAATCGTCGTTACATTATATGCAATAAACATGAAGGCGATTTAAGAAGAAAGAGTTTAAATTGTACTTACTGTATTTAAAATATTATTCCAAATTATTGTTTCGTCGGGCAAGATGAAAAAATTAAATTTAAAACGGATACCATAAGTAAAGTTCGCAGAAAAAAATGCGAATGATTTCGTAAAAATGGCGGTCACTTCGATAATTACCGGTGAAACAACTTTGAATTATATTGCTAAAGATATTATTTGAGTTATATTATTATTTATTACGGATGAAAAAAAGAAATTTATTTTCATGTGAATTTACCGCGCACTTCACGTTAACGAAGCATTTTTTCAGAAATGTGTTAAATTGTGTACGGAATAATTATTTTTATTTAAATAATTAATTTAAAGTTAATAATAATTTATTATGTGACGCTTTAAAACTAGAAGAGTAAATAACTACTTAAAACATCCCTAGAAGAGCATAGTCTGTATTTTGTCCATTTTTATCCATGTCGCTAGGAGCAACTTTATTAAAAAAATAATAATAATACATCATTAACGCCGAGTTCAGTCACTTGTGTTAAATAGGATTGAAATACACTCTCCGACAAGTTCATTCAAATACACGCCCTACGTTTGCACCCGTCACCAGAATATTTTTCTTGCTTTTTGTATGTGTTCTTTTGTATTTGTTATTTTGTTGCACTTGGGAAGCCGCTTCTTCATTTTTCAAACCTTTTGTTAAACCTGATTTTATTGTCATTTTCTTATTCACCTATGAATCCTCATTTCTTTGTATTTCTATTGTTTAAGCTCGCACGCCAAGATGATATTGTTCAGAAATATTTATTGCAAAAGCTGGCAACGTATTTCGACCACATCAGGTCTGGCTCGATCGAATCTTAACAGTTCGAGTAAGAACGCAGGGGAATTCTTCCCACGAAACTCACTCACCTATAATTTATTACGCAAGATCGTTTGAATCGTGATGTCTCAGTTGAATGCAGATGTCTTACATTTTTATACTGATGTGTCACCAACCACCACGGTCGAAAGCTACTCGAGGATTAGGGTTAATGAGATTTCAAGTTACATTATAAACAATACTACGAGCAGATTTAAAATAATATCTGGAAACAGCAGAATTTGATTATTTAAAAGGACCGCTCGACAAGTATTTGTTGACATTGGACTTTAAGTTGTAGTCAGCAATGAAGCAATCCCGTGTAATGTGCTCCACAGATGGGAAGTTCTTGGAAAAAAACTTCTGTTCGTGGAAGTCCCATTTGACTTTTAGGTAAACAGATGAAAAAATGAAAGGTCCTATCATTATTGGTAGTTCGATAAGTTATGTTTACAGGCGGAATTAGAGACTGAAGCTCAGTCGAGCACCTACCATGAAAATAACGATGGAAGAGAGGAAGATAAGAAACGTATGTTTTGTGGGAAAAGGAACTGTAGGGAAGAGAAGAGATCATCCCTCACTAGATTGCGAAGTCAATATTGTAATCTGTCAAGGCAAAGAAAGAGTGATTTGAGCGGCACTTCTCCAGATGTGGTAACAGTACTTTATCTTAGGACTATCTTACTCTTATGCAGGTAGAGGCTTGTGTCAGGAGTGAGAGTTACACGATATTAAAACTGAGTTCAACTCCCGCTGATCAAAGTGAAGCTCATATCAGTAGGATGATTTTATTGTTTTGATTTACGGCATATCAACCACTTTTCAATTATGTAACGCATATATTACACAGGGTTTTAATCTTTCGATCCATGACGAAACATATTAGTAAATAAATAAATACACTGAAACATCCATTTAAACTTTACTATCTGTATTTACTCGGCGTTTTTCGGGAATATTTTAACTTTTTTTTTAGTTTCTTTCATTTAATCCCTCTTACTTGCATTTCCTCTTAATGTCTGGTTTAAAAACACACTAGCTCAATTCATAAATAGAATATTATTAGTACTATTAAAATAGGAGGTGTCCGTAAACGTTGGCGGTAAGATAATAGGTCATCAATAGGTTGTCTACATATGAAGACACTTGGGTAAATGTTACACCGGTCGTTCTTACAGAAGATAAATTACACCGGTTCTCACTATAAATAATGCGAGTCACCAGAGTCACGAGAGAGAGAAAAATTACAGTCCTGTAACTGTCTAGCCAAGTGCCAGTCAGTTTCTTTACCTTGTATCTTTATGTTAATACACTTCTCATTTTAACCAAACCCTGACTTGACTTCCTTTTTTACTATTGGACAACTTCACAATAGTAAACAATACCAAATGTACCGAAGAAATGATCGTACATTGTTTTTTATAGAATACTTCAACTTCTCTATTATATGAAGAAAAGTTAATTTTGTGTGTCTGTCTGACTAAAAATCAAAAACTACACAAGATACATTTACAAATCTTACATCATCGCATACAGTGTGACGGTGCTGGTAATGGTTCCGCCAATCCACAATTATGAGTAATATGTATATATTTGTAAATATATATCCGCCCTGTCACACAAAGTCTTCCCGACCAAGTTAGAACGCAAATCTATTTTCGTAATGAGACGTTTTCTTTCTTTTTTTACTTTCTGCTTTTGATACCGATTTATACGTTGTTCTTTCCGAAAGAAATCCTACATTCGAAATAAAAACGTCAACGGAAGGTCTTTTTTATTTGGGTCATCAGAAATGATAATAATTATTTATATATGAAAACGTAATTCAATGACGAAATTCTATGATTTTATACGAATATTAGTGCAAACACTGGCGAAGCATAATTTATGTCCGCCATTTTCGACAGAGGGTGCAATTTGTTATGAAAGATTGATTTTTTTTGCGGTCACCGGAGACCAAATTGCTGCATGGAGTAAAAAAATACTCTTTTTAATTCGTACAGGTAGCTGATTCAAAAACAATATTAAAACTAGGTCAAACAGTCAGTCACCTTTTATTATTGTCTTGTTTCCTTTATTTCCATTATATTGAACCAGTTGCGATAGAGAAAGAGAAAGAAAGAAACGAAGAATGACTGAGACAGAAGTTTTAGAAGAAAGATGTGACGCAAATTCGTTACCTCTTCTATTTTATTACCTATGCCTCCGGAAAACGACGGATAGTAAATTTATATATATATATATATATATATATATATATATATATATATATATATATGAAGGTTTATAACTAAAAGATAACTTTTAGAGAAATAGACCCATTGTGAGATGAGGAAAGCTCAATATACTGGATAGAGCAAAAATAAGGTGAGTCAATGAAAAATAGTTAGACCTGTAAATGGAAACAGATCGATATCTTCAGTTGTTCAGAACAAGGAGCATTTAGTAGATAAAAATAAAAATATTTCTTCTTCTTCTCTTTCAATTGTATTCCTTAAGCACGGCTTTTCAAAGATCAAAATCTTATCATCAGAGGAAGTAGTGATTGATAAGTTGACAGATAATCACAGTCAAAATTCAAAATTTGGAAAAAGTTTTTAAAAAAATTATTTAAAAAAAAAAGTTCTTTTAAAAAAGTTTTTTAAAGTTCAAACGGGTGTGTAAATGAAATTCACCAAACACGGAGATCCAAGTTGTAAAGGGTTCAAATGTAATTGGTAAATCCAGAAGAATCTGCAAGAAAATCCAACGGCGAAGATTCCACCCAAGTCCTTAGTCCTTAGAGGGGAGATCAGACAAAATTAGCCATATTAAGAAAACGTATTTCTTCCTGTTTTCAAGTAAACAGATCCAGAGGCAAAAAGCAGCGAACCAAACCTCAATGAAAATAGGAAATCCGAATTGTTGTAAAGTGTGAAACTTACTTGGAATTGTGGGATATGTAGGGGAGGGAGAGAGTGAGAAAAAAAGTGGAAATAGCAAAGGAGGTAGGGGGTTAGGAGCCGAAAAGACAGAAGAAAAAAATGGGAAAAGACAAAAAACAAAAAGGAAAAAGAAAAGAAAAAAAGAAAAAAACAGAAGAAAAGGAAAGAAAAAAGAAAAGAGCAAGGAAAAAAGCAGGAGAGAATGAGGAGGGGGTGCCCATCCTATGAGTGGGGAAGGGTGTTAATGGTATTTAGGCAAAAGGAGGAAGAAAAAATAGGATCTTTGGTGGTCAAAATTAGGAATTTTATAGCTTTTGGTCAGTGCTTGAATTGAATTTCTGTAGGGTTTAGAGTTTAGATTAAATGCAGATAAGCTTCATATGTTATAATTCGAGATGGATTTTGCTAAGATGAATAGACTTATTGGCGGGGCACAGAGAAATGGCTGTGAAGATGATTAGATAGAAAAATAAAAAAATAAAAAACTTAGGTGAGGAGATGGGGTCGGGAGGGTGATGGGGTTCTGAGAGGTGAAAAAACGGAGCTGATTCACCCCCCCCTCCCGTAATGGAATTAAAAAGTCCTAAGAGTTCAATAGATATCTATGTATAATAAAAATAGATATCTGTGTATAATAAAATTATTCTGAAGGATTTTAAACTAATTGTCATTCTATAAAATAAATTGACAATGTAGGTTGCTAAAATATGGAAAAGCGAGGAAGGATGTTTTCGCGGATACAGAGTATATTAATAAAATTAAATAGTGAATAAGCAATAAAAAGTGAGAAATAGAAAAATAAAATAAAGGCTAGAGAAGTAGGATGAGGAAAATATAAAATATAATTTTAAAATGGGGATATATAGATGTATAGTTGCACTGCTGCCCTCAACCGCTTAGGGTAGTACCCCACTGCTCCCTATGTCAATGAGCATCCCATACAATCGGGCATGAAATGTACACAGGCACATGCGCGCAGCCATGTGAGCATAATCACATATACATACAAATGCACATGTAAAATCCACACTTGCACACATACATACCCGTACATACTTATACACACACACACACACACACACACACATATATATATATATATATATATATATACATATATATATATATATATATATATATACGCATCCGCAAAACCAGAAGCATCTCAGTATTCTCGCACATATTCACATCAGGCACGCACGTCTGCAGAGATCCGTAGCACTAATACATAAATTCGAGATTTTAAGCGCCCATATACATATATATATGCAAACATGCATATCCGCAGCACCAGTACTCAAGATATTAGGCAAGGTCACACTATTATAAGGGATGGCAAACCAGCACCAAGATCAAAGACAACCGCAAGGAAGTCGTCAGGCAGCAATGCAGTTCAGCAATAAATTAGTGGGTATTAAGGGATATGTTAAATGTTCAAAACTAGAGAAAATTGGGATCAGTAATGGGACTACCCATGATAGATAAATAGATAGATAGATAAATAGTGCATAAGAGAATTAGGAGTTAAGGTGGAGGGAAAGTACGGTTAATTATTTCTAGGTGGAGGGGGCAAAAAGTTGGAGTATTTGAATTTGCGTTTGTGTCTGCAATGGGAGATCAACTCGTTTTTAGAATTAATAGTGTTTAAGGATTTATTAGCCGTGGCTATTGTGAAAGTTTCCATAGTGCAGATGCTGCAATGTGTAGAGCCTGGGGTGTATGATCTAGATTTTTTCAAGATGGACCAATGCAATGAGTAGGGTGTATTACTGATTTTTAGTTTTCTGACTAATTTAGAGAGCGAGGTGCTAGAATTATCGTTATTTAATCTAAATGATTGCAAATGGTTTGAGATTCTTATCTTAATTAGGAAGGCGCTCAAATCTATGTAAGTGTGAATTTTGTGGGGGGCGGAAGTTACATTTGAGTGATTAATGATATTGGTAGCTTCTTGTAAGGATGAATCTACAAACTGTATTGAGTTGGGGTGTTAGGGGAGGACTAAAAACAATCTGGGAGTTTATGTTGTTTGGGACGATTTCAGAATTACTTGTTGGGCGTGATGGGTAAGAGCTAAGGTGGTTATTGTTAGTACTTTGTGTTGGCTGATCATTGGGGTAAGAAGCAGCACGTAGTGGTTGCAGGTCTGTCACGACGGGGTTCGTCACGACGGGGTTCGTCACGACGGGGTTCGATGTAGTGCCAGAGCTCTGTCGGAATTCCCTAATGGTGCACGCGTATATATATGTATAGGAATACAATTGAAAGAGAAGAAGAATAAATATTTTTATTTTTATCTACTAAATGCTCCTTGTTCTGAACAACTGAAGATATCGATCTGTTTCCATTTACAGGTCTAACTATTTTTCATTGACTCACCTCATATATATATATATATATATATATATATATATATATATATATATATATATAGGCAGCAAATAATTATTCATGCAGGCTTCGTTGAAGTTTTCTCTTTTAATTATCTTCTTTGTTATCTTTTCGACGCGGCGAGCGAGTTTTCTGGTTTTGGATAGTAGTTTGAACATTATGGCTCCGAGCGTTGTTTCGTCGGCTATCACTCAGTCACTTTCGATGTCGCGATCATCATCAGAAGTTGTGTCATATTTTTCCTGAACGTGCTGTTATCTTTTTTTATAGTTGTTTTTAAATTTTGTATTTGATACATTAATATATATATATATATATATATATATATATATATATATATATATATATATATATATATATATATATATATATATATATATATGTACGAATGAAAGATTCGACCTTTGTAAGCACAAAGTTAGTTAATATTTTGTAATGTTCTAATCCAAACTAAACCAAATATAATCACTACTTATCCTTTCCACCACTAAAATAGAAGAAACCTGAAATATACAAAAAATACTTTCCACCTCCCCACCCCCTCCCACAAAAAAAGAAAAGTAAAAATAGAACTTTTGTTTTTTCGTAATTCGAGATCAGCCTGCCAACCCGACGGATCCCGTGTCTTGATTAAATTGTCAGGTGACATTTTGTGTTGAATGATGAGGCGAGATTCATGTTTGGCTGATATCTCGCTGAAAGGATATTAGATTTAGTAGAATTAACAATAAAACTATTTCTCATGCAGTCAAAATTTCTAAACATTTATGTTTGTGCCTCTGGATACATAGATGTGCGTGCGCATATCTACGCGCGAATTTCCGTAGTTATGCATGTTTATGTATTTTAGCTATATGTGTGCCATATGTTTCTTTATATTTCTTTCTTTTTCAAAGCCACGTCTACTTGAATTCGAATTAATTTTGCCAGATATAAATAAATTCATTAAAACAATTTCGGGAGAGGGAGGTGAAATCGAACCTTATTAAAATGCATAGCGAAAGTTCGATTGATGTCATCTGTGCTGATTCTGTATCATATCACTCTTGGATATTTAAATTTTATTGAGGCTACGTTTGAGAGTTTTAGCTCATTTTTTCATAATTTTGAATATAAACCATCTTATTTGCTAATTACTCATTACTAATCCATTTACTTTTAGTTCACTCAATTAATACTAGCTTTTAGACAACTTGCGTACAAAGTGTACTGAAAAGAAAGGGACAACTAATTCATAATAACCATGTAGTATATTTGTAAATATGCACGCGACATGAGCAAACGTGAGCAATATCCTAGTCTGTATGTTACTCTCTTTCTCTGTTCGTTCGGCTTACCCCTTCTTCTTCTTCTTTCATTTTCACTTCTTCATCTTTCTGTACCGAGTAGAAATGGGATGCACTTAATCATCATCACACAAACTACCTTAATCCTTCTCTTGTCTTCGTCAATCAACAAGCATCGGCATCCACTAGGTTTTCTATCTGCAAACAGTAAACAATTTTAAATACGAACAAAATTATGTGCAATAATAAAATACAGAATCTATATGTGTGTATAAATCTATTTTCCAAAAAGGAAAACTGGAAATTTATATGAATAAACCAAATTATGAAAAAAAAAAGTGGAATTCTAAAAAAGAGCTTGAACAATACTTTCTTTGGCATCAACTCGGCTTATACGGCTATAAAAAGAATCGTTGAAATAACTCTATAACTTGTTTATATTTATTAGATGAAGAATTTAAATTTTTATTTACGATCTTCGGTTTGATCAAATCATATTGGTTGTTGTTACCACCACGTATCGGCCGTTTAGTAATTCGGCCTTCTTCCGGTGCTGTGTGTCTTTATTTACTTACCTCCTCGCGCCGGTTTTTAATGAGGAGAAAATACAGCTTCACCCTCCCCCCCCCAAAAAAAAAAGAAGCATTCTGGATTGGGACAAAAATTAAAATTAGCTCAGTCTAGAAAGATTTCTCATTCACTGACCAAAAGGTAATTTATCGTTTTTATTAAATTATTTTAATTGATTACTGTTAATATGGACAAAACTATTGCATAAGAACAATAGGACAATGAAATTACAAATGAATAAGACCAAACATTAATTTATCATAAACTGTTTAAAAATAGTTATACAAATTAGGCATACAGATAGCTGTGTTTGGGTCTTTGGTCTCTACTATATATACAGTATTTCAAAAGACTATGTTGTATTATTGATTTAATTAACAGTAATCCGTTTTGATAGTAATATAGTGGTGATAAATGAAAAGAATTTCGCATTTATCAATTTACATATATATATTATTTTATATATTTATATATATATATCAATGATAATAAATTGTAATTAGTTTCACATTTTACTGTAGTTTAATATAGTACGTTTTTATGTATGTACGGAGACTGCTGTACTTTTCCCATTGTATGCACACCAGCTGAGACTAGCAATACACTTCTCCCTGTATGCATTAAAAGGTCAAACCTTACTGGGTGTGGCTCTCACAGTCGTGGTAGAAAGTCGATGGGGAATGGTAAATTTTACTATTTTTCTGATAGATGCATAGCACAGGATTAAACCGTCGTATAATGTCCTGGTATGGTTTAAGCAAAATATTAAAGAAAAAAATTCGACACAGTTACATACCTACGATTTTTGTGAAATTTTAATAATATGTATTAGACATCAAGTAATAAATTGTTATGGTACGTTACCTATACGCACTACTTGAACTCTTCCACTCAGCATAAATACTGGAGGCACCTGCTTCTCAGTGTTTGATCCACCTCAGGACGACAGGATCTGAGCTATTTCGGTGAACTTTTAATTGTCAGGGTGAGGCATTAGTCCTTGGTAGTGTTAGGAGGTCCACCCTCACAGGCCTTGCCTTTCCTCTTTGAGGTGGAGTAAGTTTATTGCTTACTACCCAGAAACCTTTTTAGAGGTCAGAATGATCCTTTTTAGGGGCGCTGGCTTGACTCTCCCCACCTTCCTGCTTTTTGCCACATCTTCCTGAAATGGGAAGGAAATAAATACCTGGAACCACACCAGCCTATACTGGCAGTCAGGACAGACGTACAACCACTCTTGTTCTCTGTTGTATTATCCTTTTTTCAATATAGTTGTTTTTCTAACTCCAAGTTCGTGTTTTCCTTCCAGCCTGTTTATTGGCCCACGACAACTGGCGACGAGGTACAGTAAGGGATTCTTGAGAACCTCAAAATGGGCGCCACAACTAGTGACGATGTATATTAATTTTTTTTGAGAACCTAAAAAAAGACAAACGTGGAGAAACAAATGGCAAATTTACCCGACAACGTTCTAGTTCTAAAAACTGGCTTTACCGGCGGACTAAAAAGGGGAAAAATACCACGTAAAACAAAAGAAAGGTTATTTATTGCTATTCCGGCACTGTGTTAATTTTTAACAAGTAGGGAATACATGATATTTTCTTTTCTCTCCAAAATAGAAAAGTCCTCTCGCCGAAAGAAAAAAAATCTAATTAGCTGAACTTAGCGCAGATAACTTTAAATGCTTAATCTTCGGGCAAGGACTTGTACTAGGAAAAAACGCAGAAATCAGACGCAGGGTTCTAAACAAGTTAGAAAGTGAGCCAAATTTAATATTACAGACATTAGGCGAAGACTGCCAAATATTTAGAAATGTTAAGCAAGATTTAAAAGACATAGAAGAGTCGGGCATTGCGCACATGAGAAAAGTACGTCAGAAATCACATTTCGACTCTCTTTCAAAAACAACTCAAAACACAAAGAATAATTATTTTCACGCTTTTACAAAAACAAGCTAGCCAAATAAAAAACAGGAAAAATTACGGCTTAGCCCCTGTTTCCTTTGTGGATACATTCATTGGGTAACGGATTGCGCATACTGTTTTAAAACCTGTCTAACTCGTAATAAAGTTTGACAAAATAGTTCACATTACAGAACGAATAGAAGAAATAAAAGTTGGGTTCAATCCATATGAACGAATAAACATGGTGACAGAATTATAAGAAAATATGTATAGGTGAAAATCCTGAATTAAAAAGTAAAACTACAATTAGATTCTGATTGAGATGTGTCGATTATCAACATGCATACATTGAGAAGGTTTGGTTAACCATGCTAAGAACCAAAAAAATAGTAAGAACGGTGACTGGTGAAAAATAAAATTCAGGAGTATAATTATTTCGATATTACTTTAAACAGAACTATCAAAAAAGTAAAAATATTTGTATTAAAAAATACCAACAAATTATTTGGCACATACTTGATGCAGCGGTTCACATATGGGAATTACCAAGACACATTTTTGGCCAGAAAATTAAGAAAATCTGACGACGAGTCAGAAAAACGACAGAAGGAACTTGTTTCAACCATTAAAAATCGTATGAAATGGACTCAAAGTAAATTGTCTGCAGAAATTTAAGCACATAAGAACACAAAATTCACGCTGGAAATAGTTGACATCAAACTGAAAGAATTGAAGTCAAATTCTTTGGATAACCAGTTGAAGGTTAAAACAGTGAACTCATGGTTCCAGAGCTGGAATTGCTAAAGTCGCAAATCCATGATGTCTTTGAAGAGTTAAAGACTATAACAGATAAGGTGACTTGTCTTGAAGTTGAATGTCGAAGGAAAGAAGACATTTTTCAGTTTAAAGATGTGCTCCCAAATCAGAAATCTAGAATTTAAAAAACTGGAGGATATAACATCTTATTTTGATAGAGGCATACAGTTCTCTCATAAGATACACCTAAATCAAATTAAGGAACGACTGTTGGAAAATACCGACAACACTCCGCTGGAAGAAGTTATGGTTACCAAATACGACACTTCCGATATACAGCTACCTCCAGCAATCTCAGAATAGCGTCAACCCAAAAACGGAACGATACTGTGACTCCTGAGGAATTAAGGCTTGGGAGGGGTGTTATGGTATCTTCCTTATACGGACTACTTGAACTCTTCCACTCTCCATAAATACTGGGGGAACCTGCTTCTCGGTGTTTTAATCACACCAGTTCAGCAGGAATTGAGCTATTTTTGTGGCCTTTTATCTGTCGTGCAATAGTTCTGGGTAGTATTAGGAGGTCTACCCTCGCAGGCCTTGCCTCTCCTCTTTATTGCTTACTGCCTGAGGCGCCCCGACCGGGGATGCCGACTGGGCTGCACAGGAAATTTTTTAGAGGCCAGATTGCTCCTTCTTTAGGGACGCTGGCTTGACTCTCCCCACCTTCCGGACTTGTGCTTCATCTACTTGCGGTGGGAACGAAGTAAATACTGGAACCACACCAGTCTATACTGGCAGTCAATACAGACGTACAGCCACTCTTGTTCTCTGTGGTATTATACTTTTTCAATATATTTATTTTCTCTAACCCCGAGTTCGTGTTTTCCTCTCGAACATTTTACCGGCCTACAACATAAATATTCCCCAAATTAAAGTTTTTTTAGAGTATTTTAAAGGGGTTTTAGGGAGGAGCATAATATGGGTACAACCTTCCATTTGACACATGTCACACATTATACACTATTAATCAAGATTTAATCTTAAGACCCCGTAAGCTTAAGACTTAAAGTTTAGACACTTTCTTCAATTAAAATCAAGTAATGGGTTTTCATCAAAATTTCAATTCTAGACATAAGGTTCAGTAGAATCATAACTCGATTTAAATCGCTAATGTGACATAAAAGTGTCACAAAACTGTTCTGTTCATGGAATTAATTAATTAATGTGACGGGTATCCTTCGTTTTTCATAAGACGTCACAACTATCATTTTCACAGAATGTCATCCAAGTTTTAAAAGCTTACTATTTGTGTTAGAGATAATTTACTTTGTAGGGAAATAAACTATTAATAAAAAGTACAAACGACAAATTTGCTTTAAACAAACTAATAAAATGCTCATCGGTCAACAGACACGAAAATCATCACAAAATTCAAATAATGGCTGACCAGAGGCTTTCATGGAGTAACTTTCTTTGCAACTAAGATTTACAAATTCCCTTTAGTTATGACGCAACTCATAAGAACATTACTTATTCGCATCTCGTATATTCACATTTTTGTAAAGGTAAGGCTATGCACTTTCTATTTCGGAACCTTCTCCAAATATCTTTTAATTTTAATTTATTTTGTTCATCAACTGGAATCGCATTTGTCTGATTTACCTATTCAATTTTCAACTTACTTTTCCATTATTTGCCTTAAATTTGAGTGTGTGCTTATGTTGATTGTCATTTATTAAAAGCGGTATATATATATATATATATATATATATATATATATATATATATATATATATATATATATATATAAGTTTAATGGGCGAGAACTCCAGCAGAGTGTTCGATTATTAAGAAAAATCCGAAATAAGAACGTAATATTTGTTAATATATATATATTACAGAAAATCAGAACAACATCGGTACCGTCGGTTTCAAATCCTTACAAAGGGGACCTATAATAGACCTCCTTACCGAACTGTCTTCAGCCTGTGTATAGACATACATAAACAGAGGCTGAAGAGAGTTCGATAAAAAAGCCCTCTATAGATCCCCTTTGTTAGGATTTGAAACCGACGATACCGATGTTGTTCTGATCTTCTGTAATATATATATATATATATATATATATATATATATATATATATATATATATAATATGATTTAAATATATATATATATATATATATATATATATATATATGATATGATTTGGGACATCTTGTCCCATCGGTAATTTACAGTAGAACTATGCATCCCAATTGTATTGAATGAAAGCTCTGATTTATATAAATGTCACTAAATAGCGCTAAAACACGACATCTTTTTTATGAAGTATTTTCATATAAAGACACTGACATAAAACTAGGTTCTACCAAGAATAATGAACACTAAAATGAAAAGCCTACCTTGAAATGCGTAATTGATTTCAAAGATACACAAAGGAATCACGTGGTTGTCAGATAGTCCATATAACAATTTGTATAGTTTGATAAATTACCAGAGAGACAAAATGCCGTTCCATTTCAAACAATTAATCCAATGGATGTTTTCAATTTTCGCGGGGGCAATTAATCTCAAAGGGTTTAAGAAGAACAAGGTCACAACACTTATAAAGATGTGAGTGCTGTTATAGATGACGCATCTGATTTCCGTGACTTCGCGTCGGCAACGATCGGGCAGGTCGCGGAAGCGTCAGAGAGTTGAAGAGACGAAAACGCCAAGCGTTAATGGAAGACTTGCTGGCGATAATATAAGACGAATGAATTCAAAGGAAAAATACATAGATAAAAAGATAAAACCGAACAAACTGTAGGGTGGGGGGTCAAATGAACCATTTTCAATCAAATGTGTAGAAAGAAAAAAAATTGGGGGGGGGGGGATTTTGTCAATGTTTTCTTTTTCATTTGTTATGCTGTTTTTCTTTATTTCTTCTTGCTAACATAAAACAAAGAAAGAAAGATGGGTTAAGTTTAGGGTTAGTGTTTAGGGTTGGGGTTAGGTTTAGGGTTAGGGTTCCCGTACTTAGCGATAGCCAAGCCCTGCATTTAAATTGCCAATCTCTAACTGGAAGACTGGCAGACGCTAATATAATACGAATACATTCAAAGAAAAAATACATAGATTAAAATCTTTTTTTTTGTGAAAATAATGTTTTTTTTGGCGGGGGCTTAAATTTTGTCAATGTTTTTATAAGATAAAAGAAAGAAAAATGATATTATTCCGTCAGCGCTCGGGCGCTTCCGCGACATGCCCGATCGTTGTCGACGCGTCAACTATAACAGTACCAAGATGTGTCTTGTTAGAAAGTTGAATGAAAGATAAGTCAAATAAAAAATATAATGTAATATTAAATTAAGCCAAATTGAAGTAGTAGTAATAGCAGAAGCAGCAGCAGCAGTAGTAGTAGTAGTAGTAGTAGTAGTAGTAATCTACACGGAGAAAATTAATTTAATTTATTGAAGCGACGAAGAGGATAGTTAGTTTCTGTCTGTCCTAATAGTTTGAGAAAAACTTACAAATGCTAAAGTATCCAACATTTTAAAAACTTTTTATCGGATGAAATAAAATAAAAAAACCCAGATCGACCGTTTTCGACGGCGACCCGAAGCTTTTCATTTCATTGGCTAGTACAGCATAATGTAGGGAGGGAGCGCTAATCCGTTCTCTGGATTGCGCCACTTAACCTTGATTCTCATCTTATTATGCTAAGTGTTCAGCAAGCATGCATCGATTAACAATATTTTGTAGTCCTTCGTATGACTCGACCGAGGATTGAACCCCGGTCTCCCGGCCCATTGAGGAACACTCTAACAATGATGCAAACTTATTTTCTGATGATGAAAGATGCGTATGTCTTTCTAGTTACTAGTGTTTTTCTAATATCGATTGATGAACACAAAATTCTCTTTCGAATCATTAAAACAAAACAAATACAGTTTCTAAATTAACCCCCATCGACATTCCCCGGTTAGGGGCGTATCAGATGGTTAGTTTAGCACTAACCGCTGCTCAAAGCGAGAACGTAAAGCTTGGGAGGTTGGACTTTCTATGACTAAGGAAAACCATACCTCAGCCTGACATCGGCAAGGCCATCACCGTAACAGTGAGCAATACTCTGTTGGACTGATTGTTGAGGACGCATCCTCGACTGGTATGTGTAGCCTCTGAAAGTAGCTCTCTGCTACTTACCTCCATGAGTTGATTAGAGTCAAAGTATTAAAATACTTATCGGAAGAGTCCATTATCTATCTAAATAGGGATAGTACTTCAATATTTTAGATATTTTCTAATAATCAAATGAGATGCTTATTTCATTCTCTTAATAATTTTTAATCCTTTCATAACATTCTTCACTTTTCAATTAAAAATCATTCCATCTCATTAAGTCTTATGTCCGATTGGTTTTTGGCATCGATAACTGGTGACTCATTAATAAATAAAATCTCTTTATCGCGTTAGCACTTCGATCGAGCTATTAATATTTCTGGACGTTAAATTAATGAGATGTGATTTCCTGTCAAGCAATGATTCGAAACGAGCGTGTAATATATTGGCATCGTTATCAGACTGATGTCTATCATTTCTCCATTCGCTATCGGCGGGGGGTAGCTTTTATTTGACCAATTATCGATTGAGCAAGATGTATATCACTTAAAACCAGCGACAGAAAGATCAAACAAGCAACGTACTAAGTCATGAAGAGGAAACTAAAAAGTGTTTGGAAAACGGTGGAACGATTACAAACGTTTATTTCAATGATGCATTGAAAATGTCAATTGCTATGAAACCAATTAAATAGACATTCGTTTTAAAAAAGGACGAAAGCATACGTTTCTCATCACCGACAAATGTTGAATGAACAAAATAAAGCGATCAATATTTTTCGAGACGATAAAGAAATGAAATGTAATTTCCCGAAGAGCAAGTATTCGAAACCGGTTCTTATCCCATCATTCCGGTTGAGTTTGTCTGTTTTACAGTATATCAACACTTCTTGAAAGTTTGCTTCTTGGCCTTTGCACCTACTTAGATAGGATGTTAATTATAAGAAGCGAAGCAAACTTTCTATCTTGCTATAAGTTCCACTGGTTAAGACACTCTGACCCCAAATAACTTGTGGCCAGTTTGAACTTAATGACTAGAGCTAAATTAGCATGGTCCTGGAAGTTAAATATCTCTTTACTGGAGATACGTGACTGCCGAGAAACAACTAATGTTACTCATCCAGAGGGCTCTAGTGGGAACAGTTACCGGGAATATGTGGTGGGTTAACTTAAAATCTAAAATTAGACGTTTGTCTGTGCAGTATAGCCAGAGCCTCACCCTAAAGAAAGCTAAAGCAAAAAACGGTTAGAAGTTAAGTTGGTCCGAGCGGTGGCTAAGGGGATTTCTTTAATTATAGCACAAGCCAAGGCGGATCTGATACGTTAGAGCTAGGTTGGATAAAGTGCCGTAAATGTTGACGGCAATGAGCGTAAAGCTGTGGTTCATCGCAGATCAGATCACTACATTTGAGAAGTAAAAAACATGGAAGGACAACTTCTCGTATCGACGTGGGAGATCGGTGAGGTGTTCCATGGGCATTTCACAGATCTCTACACCCAACTGACAAGACTCTGCTTCCAGGAGATTTATAGCTATTTGGCCGACTCGCCTCGCCTGGAATTGGGAGCTGTGCAGCGAGATGCGTGTACACATTAGTTTTAAATTTCTGCATGTCAGTACAGTCGGGGAAACAAGGACCACTGAGGGAGTTTCAAAGGCCGGCAGCTCCACAATAGAAGCTATTGGAATAGAAGGCTCTACTGCATCTGGGGACCTCTATAGTGAATCGATGGGATTTAGCTGATTGTCGGGTTAATCGAGTGTATTTAGCTCGAGGGGATACATTTCATTGAAGTACTTGTTTAACAAGCACAAGGATGCAACGTTGCGGCAATGGGACAGGAGCTGAAGCTTAGTTCGTATTGAGGGACCTATTAGATTAGAGACTGTTCTTTGGACCTTGTCTAAGAAGGAGAGACTAGTGGATAGTGCACCAGCCCAGATGTGTCAGCAATACTCGATGCATGGGCGGATGGTGGCTTTATAGAGATATAGGATACTGTCAGGTGTGAGAGGTTTTCTAGCATGGTAGAATGAGCCCCCTTTCTTTTCAGCAGCCTTGGCAATGTCTTCCATGTATTTGTTCCAATTCATGTTTTTTTGTCAATGTTAGGCCGAGTAGTTTGAACGCTGGACTCTCAGGTAGAGTGTTATTTGCTATGACAATCAGTGGTTGAAGAGGTTTCTTTTAGTTGTTGAAAGAAAGGAGCTTTGTCTTAGCAGCATTAAATGTTACCATCTATTTATGATCCCATTCCACTACAGCCTGGAGGATTCAGCAATTGCCTCAGATATGTGCACGTGCGTTTTACTCATATGATGAGATTAGAGCGTAATGTCGTCAGAAAATATACCAATCTCAGAAACAATGTAATCAGGGAGGTCGTTTATGAAAATAAGGAACAGTAATGGTCAAAGGATTGATCCTTATAATACACCTGTATTTATGACATGTTGTTTGGATAAACGGCAATCGAGAGCAACCTGGATTTTTCTTTTCAGATATGAATTATCTAATTGCATTTAATATTCATCCAGTAATACAATATGAATTTTAAAAAAAGTTATGAGAAGTACTTTATGCCAGGCCCGGTGAAAGGCTTTGGATATATATCAATCTCTACCGTCCTAGCTTCACCTGTCTTATCCAGTGTATGGTATATGCATTCAGAGATGACCCTTATGATATCTGCAGTAGACCGTGCTAGTCTAAATTCATACTGATGGCCAGAAAGATTTTTAGCATGTGTAGAACCACTCGACGATCGTCAACCCCAACGTTGTATTTCTGTGGCCTTCTTGTCTTCACCATCTAGCCGAGTCATTTATCCATTGACGAATCGTTGAGGGCACAGCACTGGTCCACAAGTTAAATAAAAGAAACACAACTTTTGAGAAAGAACACAAACACATATACGTTGTGTATAATTTAGTTGGAACTATGAGTGTGTGTGACACCGTCGCGGACTGTCGAGACCTCCATTGTCGTTGATCAAGTCGTCAGCTCATCTCATCGTTTTCCGGTCCGATCCGCTCTCTGCGGAGGTTCGATCCCTAACTGATCTGCTTCTCTCCGAAACCCAAACTCGTTAACTTTTTACCATAAACCTTAATGTCGTCAAACTGTCGTAACACTAACTTACCTTACAGTCGTCAAACTGTCGTAAAACGTTGTCACTCCTAAATGGCGTGTCCGGTATTCTTGTCTGAGTCACCTGTCAATGGAAACTGACCACTCCCGCATTTTCTTTTGTCTCTGTCGATGAGTCACTTCCTATCCTCGCGGCCTTCATTGTATCACACTATCGCTAGATTGATTAAGGATTCAAAGATTTTTTTGAAGTGCGGGTGTAGACTGATGGGGCGATAATTCTGAGGGTCAATTCTATCTCCAGAATTCTTGAAGTCTAGTATCACAGAGGCAATTTTTTAGCTATCAGGAAAGAAAGATTTAGCAAGGCATTTTTTGTAGAGTTTGGAGAGGGCATGGACCAGTTCAGCAGAGAATTTCTTTATAACTATTGATGGTATAAGATCAGACACATGTGCTTTGGAAGTGTCAAGGTTTTTCATGATGTCTCGGACAGGAGATAGGTCATCAAGTGTGGCTTCAGTATGCAATGGGAAATTTGGGAGAGAGTGGTTTGCGAGGTACAAAGTGTAGTTTAAGACGAAACGCTGGGCAAGTAGTTCAGCCTTATCAGTTGCCGTGCAAACGACATTATTGTGGTTGGATAGCGGAGGAATTGTTAATTTCCAATTATTCACCACACTTGAAGATTTTCAAGAAATCGCGAGTACCTAGTTTCTGTGACTCAATGCGTTTTCTTCTAATCTATGTACAAAACTGATCGTTCAAATCGTACTATCTCCTTTCTTTGGGAATAGCCACGTGCCAGCGATCCAATACTGTACATGTGTGAGAGGGAAAGAGTGCAAAGATAAAGAGAGATATAGCAGGAGATGAGGTTAGAATCTGAGTAACTGTACACTCAGTCTCTGTATTGTACACATTCTAGAAAGTTCTAAGACGTTTTCGTACTAGAATAGCAGACTTCCTGATGGCGGACAAAGGTTTCGTTTCATTGATCTAAGTTTCTGGGTGGTGGAGTGAAAAAATTAACACAAATTTGTAAGGAAGTCCTATATTTAGCAACAGTATGAGTTGAAGTTAGTATCGCCTATTCCATCGGGTGCGATACTCTATGTTGACCTTTGTCACGATAGAAATGAATAATAACATAACGAACGGAATTTTGGAAGCTCAGTATATATATATATATATATATATATATATATATATATATATATATATATATATATACGCATAAAATAACATATGAGAAAGAACATATAACGACCAAGGCGTCTTCATTAAAAAACATATATCAAAGAATCCTTAGACATTCAAATAATAATATTCGCCACCGAAAGGGGCTTAGGCAACGTTAGAATACAAGAATTTCTATTAATAAAAAAATTAAATCCCAAAATAAACAACAGAGCGGAACTCAATTGCACATTTTTGGTGTAAATAAAAACACGTATGTATGTGAATATATATATATATATATATATATATATATATATATATATATATAATAGAAATTGGTAGTTTGCTGTAAGCATTGCTGGGAGTAATAATAAAAGTTTTTAAAAGGTTTAAGGCAATGCGAAGATCCGGGTTGCTGGAAGCTGTGAAGAACAAAAACAGAACAACACCGAAATAAGTCGGATATAGATCGAAAGGTTTGTTTATTTTTCTAGACAGCAAGGGTGTTAGTTTGTAATGTCCGGATTATCAAGAATCAATTTGATATTTCGAGAGATTTTTTTTTTTTTTCTTCCTCTCCTTGTCAAAAATAAATAAAAGAAAAATCCCGGGTACCGAGAAAATGCCAGGAGCGCTGGGGGGTTAAACCGGAAGTGTTCAGAGTAAAGTATTCAGAGGAAAATTAAATAGATTCTTTTAATTTATTTATTTATTTTTATTTTTTTAATATATATATATATATATATACACCCAAATATATATGTAATTGTCTGTTGTTTCTATTTATTTAATTTTTATTTTTATTTATATATTTACTATTATTGTTATTTGTTTTGTTTTCTTTGTTTTTTTTTGTTGTTTTTTTTTTCGTATATAAAACGTAGATATTACTTATAGTATATATGTTTGTCAACAGGCTGATTCCGGCATTAGATTTTAAATGTGTTGTAGATAGCTAATTATTTGTTGTCGGTGCAGTATATTAAAATTTAGTTATGTCTGGTTAAGTTTAATCCTTATTTATTGGTTTTAATTTATCTCTTAAATGCCTATTGTTTTAGGTATGGAAAGTTTGCTGGTTAAGGGGAGACAAATCTCTTATTTTTGGTATTAATTTATAAAGGGTTTATTCTGTTAATTGGCTTTGTATGTTGAATTTATTTAACTAAAGTAATGGTCAATTCTTAGTATAACGGATATGATTTGTGCAAATAGTGTTTATTATGGGGGGGGGGTATTATCTGGGGATGGGTTCGGGGGGGGGGGTAGGTTATATGATGAAGGTAGAATTTAATTCATGTCTTTGATTCAAAAATGGGCTAAGTTTGGAAATGAGAATAGCTTCCATCAGTCTTAGGTCGCCTAGGTTCCTGGTCGAGGCTAAAATGGAAACTTTTATGTCTTGTTGTGTAGTATTGCATGAGGAAGTATGTTTGAAGAAGGAAGATATATTTGTATTCATGTGTTCTTTTATATGTTGGTGTAATTGTCTTGTAGTATATCCAATATAGGAGTGGTTACAAATAGTGCATGATATATTGTATACACAGTTAGTGCGGTGGCATAGTCCAGTGGTAGGAATGGGACAATTGGCTAGGGAGCATGGTTCTTGGGTGCGTGTAGTGCGTTTTTTGGAAAGGTGTTGGCGTAAGGTGGTGCCGGTGTGGGTGAGTTGAATGTCTAGTTTTTCTTTATGTATTGCACTGCGGATGGCATTAGTGATTCTGTCGTTAAAGAAAGGTAGTTTTAGGAAGCATGTGTTGGAGAGTGTGTTGTGTCTGCGTGATCTGGTCTTGTTGAGGTGGGTTATTGTGGAAGTGGGGTAGCCGTTGGTGATTAGGGTTTGATGGAAGTCTTTGGTGTGTTTATTTTTATTGGCAGTAGATGAGCATTTATTTTGTATGCGGGTAATTTCATTACGGGCATAGTCTAGTTTGGCTTTAAGGATTAAACTTAACCAGACATAACTAAATTTTAATATACTGCACCGACAACAAATAATTAGCTATCTACAACACATTTAAAATCTAATGCCGGAATCAGCCTGTTTACAAACATATATATAAGTAATATCTACGTTTTATATACGAAAAAAAAACAAAAAAAACAAAACAAAGAAAACAAAACAAATAACAATAATAGTAAATATATAAATAAAAATAAAAATAAAATAAATAGAAACAACAGACAATTACATATATACTTGGGTGTATATATATATATATATATATATATATATATATATATATATATATATATATATATATATATTCAAAAAAAAAAAAATAAAATAAATTAAAAGAATCTATTTAATTTTCCTCTGAATACTTTACTCTGAACACTTCCGGTTTAACCCCCCAGCGCTCCTGGCATTTTCTCGGTACCCGGGATTTTTCTTTTATTTATTTTTGACAAGGAGAGGAAGAAGAAAAAAAAAAAAATCTCTCGAAATATCAAATTGATTCTTGATAATCCGGACATTACAAACTAACACCCTTGCTGTCTAGAAAAATAAACAAACCTTTCGATCTATATCCGACTTATTTCGGTTTTGTTCTGTTTTTGTTCTTCACAGCTTCCAGCAACCCGGATCTTCGCATTGCCTTAAACCTTTTAAAAACTTTTATTATTACTCCCAGCAATGCTTACAGCAAACTACCAATTTCTATTAACCCTACGTCTAGGCCAGACACAGTTTGCACTAATTAAAAGACTATTCCGACTCTCCGAGAAGCGTGCCAGACTCAGCTGCCAGATCACTTTCCTTAAGAGATGCCTTAAACATAATGTCATACCCAACACCATACGGAATATCCACTTACCTGCTTGCCTCCAACTCCACAGACTCTATCCAACCCGTAAGTTCCTATACACCTACTGTATCAGGAACATCATAAAATTCCTACATTGCGAGCTACACAAAATCATCCGCAACATCACAGAGATGAAATCGTCTGACCCCGAATCAACTGACCAATCGGCACAGACCATATCCACATCTGTCGACCACGCCTATCTCCAATGCTTCAACCTAGAGAAGAATAGACTCCAACGGAAATTCACCTGGCTTTCATTAAAATACCCTCAACATCAAACACCTAGTGGAACAAATATCGACCACACACATGACCTTAACATTCATCAAGCTACCCACCCCCTAGTTACTGACCTCACCAACTTCCTTTCTACAGATGAAACAAATCTACTCAGCCTTGGCCCCAAATTCATTACTACCCAAAAACTGAACGACCATGCAAAATTCAATATAGAAACCCAATTCTGTAGAACAGCCTACCACCTGAAATGGCTCTCGGCATTCAATTCCAATACCCCTGACCACCCCAATAACACGAACAACCCTAACGAATCCTTCCCGGTTTACCAACTAGACCATCCTCTACACCCTCCACCCAACAACCACCTACTCGACCACAAACTCACCAGATTAAAACAAAGAATCTTTACCATACTGCAACAGGAACAACACCACATCACCCCTAACATCACCAGATCCCAACGCCTTACACTTAAAACACTAAAAGATAAAGACTTAATCTACCTACCCTCCGATAAAGGTAAAGAATTCTGCGTCGTCTCGCAAGACTCTTATAACACCCTTGCACTAAAACACCTCGACAATAACACATTATACACTCCTGCCCCTAACATATCAGCCATTAAGATCCAAAATACTATAAACAATACCTGGTCTAAAATCTGCGCCAAACTCAACCTCCCTAAGAAATACAAAATTAATTTCACTACTAAAAATAGCAAGCTCCCTACCTTCTACCACCTTATCAAAACCCATAAGACCAGCAATCACACTCAAATTAGGCCCATCGTCTCCAGCGTCGAAGGACCATTATATAAAATCTCCTGGCTACTTTCTAGACTCCTGAAACCACTACTCCCTACCTTCCCTGCACATGTCAGCAGCTCTGACCAAGTCATTAGCAGACTAAACCTACTCCAACAACAACAGCTAAGCTCTAACAAATACACATTTAGCCTCGATGTTGTTTCCCTATACACATCAATACCCGCACACCCAGCCATTGACCTCATCTCCGACCACATCTCTTCCTCCGATAACTTAGAACTCTTCGGGTTAACACCTGAAGACATACACCAACTCCTAGACATTATCATTAACAATACATATTTTACCTTCCAACACCACATATGTAAACAGATTACTGGTCTTCTCATGGGTTCTAGCTTGTCTCGCCTCTTAGCCATATCCTACATGGACAGACTCGAGCAACAAGCCCTCAACACCTGCCACTCACATATCTTCTTCACTAGATACATAGATGACATTCTTGTCCTCACCTCATCTCGTGAAGAAGCTATCAGCATTTTCGACATTTTCAACAACACCGACCCCCATATAAAATTTACTATTGAACACCCTAGCGACTCCGGCTCACTATCTCTCCTCGATTTCAACCTCAAAATCACAGAAGACGGTTCTATACAGACCAACTTCTACAGAAAACCTGCCTGTAAAAACCTATTTGTTCATTTTAAATCTGCCCTGCCCCTTAAAGCCAAACTAGACTATGCCCGTAATGAAATTACCCGCATACAAAATAAATGCTCATCTACTGCCAATAAAAATAAACACACCAAAGACTTCCATCAAACCCTAATCACCAACGGCTACCCCACTTCCACAATAACCCACCTCAACAAGACCAGATCACGCAGACACAACACACTCTCCAACACATGCTTCCTAAAACTACCTTTCTTTAACGACAGAATCACTAATGCCATCCGCAGTGCAATACATAAAGAAAAACTAGACATTCAACTCACCCACACCGGCACCACCTTACGCCAACACCTTTCCAAAAAACGCACTACACGCACCCAAGAACCATGCTCCCTAGCCAATTGTCCCATTCCTACCACTGGACTATGCCACCGCACTAACTGTGTATACAATATATCATGCACTATTTGTAACCACTCCTATATTGGATATACTACAAGACAATTACACCAACGTATAAAAGAACACATGAATACAAATATATCTTCCTTCTTCAAACATACTTCCTCATGCAATACTACACAACAAGACATAAAAGTTTCCATTTTAGCCTCGACCAGGAACCTAGGCGACCTAAGACTGATGGAAGCTATTCTCATTTCCAAACTTAGCCCATTTTTGAATCAAAGACATGAATTAAATTCTACCTTCATCATATAACCTACCCCCCCCCCCCGAACCCATCCCCAGATAATACCCCCCCCCCATAATAAACACTATTTGCACAAATCATATCCGTTATACTAAGAATTGACCATTACTTTAGTTAAATAAATTCAACATACAAAGCCAATTAACAGAATAAACCCTTTATAAATTAATACCAAAAATAAGAGATTTGTCTCCCCTTAACCAGCAAACTTTCCATACCTAAAACAATAGGCATTTAAGAGATAAATTAAAACCAATAAATAAGGATTAAACTTAACCAGACATAACTAAATTTTAATATACTGCACCGACAACAAATAATTAGCTATCTACAACACATTTAAAATCTAATGCCGGAATCAGCCTGTTGACAAACATATATACTATAAGTAATATCTACGTTTTATATACGAAAAAAAAAAACAACAAATAAAAAACAAAGAAAACAAAACAAATAACAATAATAGTAAATATATAAATAAAAATAAAAATTAAATAAATAGAAACAACAGACAATTACATATATATTTGGGTGTATATATATATATATATATATATATATATATATATATATATATATTCAAAAAAAAAAAAAATAAAATAAATTAAAAGAATCTATTTAATTTTCCTCTGAATACTTTACTCTGAACACTTCCGGTTTAACCCCCCAGCGCTCCTGGCATTTTCTCGGTACCCGGGATTTTTCTTTTATTTATTTTTGACAAGGAGAGGAAGAAGAAAAAAAAAAAAATCTCTCGAAATATCAAATTGATTCTTGATAATCCGGACATTACAAACTAACACCCTTGCTGTCTAGAAAAATAAACAAACCTTTCGATCTATATCCGACTTATTTCGGTTTTGTTCTGTTTTTGTTCTTCACAGCTTCCAGCAACCCGGATCTTCGCATTGCCTTAAACCTTTTAAAAACTTTTATTATATATATATATATATATATATATATATATATATATATATATATATATATATATATATATATATATATATATATATGTATATATATATATAATGAAGAGTTCGAACGCAAGACGCGATAAATCCAATCCGTTTAAATTGAAACCTTAAACAATAAAAAAACGAATATATTAAATCTAGACTTCGAATAAAAGCTAATTATAATTGAAATCAAAAAGAAGTTATATCGGTACCATATTATGTAACAGATAGTTTTGGGGTATCGTCGAGTGTTGAAATGCAACACTTTTTGTAGGGAGAGTTTCGTGATTTTGAATATGGCGTTTATCGCGTTTTGCATTCAAACTCTTCATATATATATATATATATATATATATATATATATATATATATATGCATATATATATGTATGTGTATGTATATGGATATATATGTATATATATATATATATATATATATATATATATATATATATATATATGTGTGTGTGTATGTGCGTGCGTGTGTTTGTGTAAGAATATATAAAACATAACACATAAACAAATAATAAATAAAATAAATAAACAATGAATAAACAGATAACAAGATATATTTGATTAAAAAAATGTTATTAAATATTTAATATTGTTGCTTTTGGGAGGAGGCAATTCTACATGACTTCGAGATCCTTATACATGAGTTGCTCCCCCCTTGCATCTGATTTACATATAACCTATACGCTCCGACATAATTATAATAAATAAATAAATAAATTTCAATTTAATATAAAAACATATTAATAATATAACCATTAAGGATAACACATTACAACATGTAATTAAAGAATGTCAACACACACACACACACAGACACACACACATATATATATATATATATATATATATATATATATATATATATATATATATATATATATATATGCGAGCTCACAAACTATTTTCTGCGAAAAAAATTAGTTATTTCTGCGGATCTACTGCAAAAATCCCCCATTAACTCCCGACTTCCGGTCAAAAGATATCTCATCCGAGATTGCACCTATATTTTTCTTCTCTTTCTGAAGATGAGGTATACCTCGAAAATTCAAAGAACTCAACAACCGTGATGCCATCCTAATTAGACACACTATATTGGTAAATAAAATTTTTCATCGAAAATCATTGAACCTCTTTTAATATTGTCTTTTGTTCTAGTTACATCGCCTAGTATGCACGGGTTTCTGCCACACTGCATTGATATAGCCTTCAAACACAACTCCTTACATACGAAGCACAATGCTTGAACCAAACTACAACATCCTTTCATATATATATATATATATATATATATATATATATATATATATATATATATATATATATATATATACCTTCATTACTAATAACACTACTATTGTTTTACCCCCTAAATAGCAGAGAGCTACCAATAGTGTTGAATAATCATTTTACAGACTATCGCTGAAGAACGGATATACTTGGTATTCTTAAGCCCAAGAAGCAGGCTTTCCAGTATTTTTGTGATCCACCGGTATCGATGGCCGATCTAATTAATTCCATCCCAGATTTTTTCTCAGTGAGTTACGGCATCTTGTTGTCGGTCGCGGCGCTTAATATTAATCGGTAACAATTCAGTCAGCATCTGCGTCCATTAGCTTTCCAGCGTTCGGGTAATAGATCCATATCTTTTTGCCGTTTGTCATCCTATATATATATATATATATATATATATATATATATATATATATATATATATATATATATATATGTATATATATATATATATATATATATATACGTTATGAACATGTATTAATGGCAAATAAGCTACACAGATGCTTCCACGTTTCATCCCCGTAGGAAATCGCCAGACTAAGATTTTTGACTGAAGATTTCCTACGTGAATGAAACGCGAAAGCTTCTGTGTAGCTTAATTGCCATATATATATTTTCAGAACTTACTATCTAGCTCTACTCATGTATTGTGCACTGGTGAAGTAAATACTGAAAATCAATACATACATTTTTATGAATAATTTTGGTTATTCGGACTACATTTCTCATCTCGGGTCAGTAGCGTAGTGGATATAATACAAGTGATAGTCATCTGAAGGTTGAAAGTTCAATCCTCTGTGCGGGCGATACGAAGAATTGCTAATTACTGAAGACCTCTTCCAGTCATGGCTGACGGAACAAGAACATGCTAACCCCGTTCGAAATTCCGTCCAGATTCATGAGTTCGACAGAAATATTCCCGAGTTCGAAGAGATACACCTGAAAAAAGTCGGAGGTTACAGCGGCCGAAACGTTGTGATGATAACACTCAAGATGAGAAATGTTGTCTGAATAACCAAAATTATGCAAATTATAAATCCTCATATAAAAAATTCAGAAATATAAAATGTTATATCTCCTTATAAGATTTTATGTGGATACATGAAATAATATATATATATATATATATATATGTGTGTGTGTGTGTGTGTATGTGTGGTTTGGCTTGCTTATCTAATACAGTAATTAGCAAAGCCGAGCATTATTGCCTATAAGTAGCCTGTAAAAAATTATTCGGCACTCCAGTAGCGTGTCTGCTAAGTGAACCACATAGTTTAAACACCATATATATATATATATATATATATATATATATATATATATATATATATATATATATATGGTAAGTGCATTATGCACGTACGCATGGATATGTATTGATATAAATAAATTTGGTCATAAATAGAAACACCCCCATACAATTATGCACATACACAGTTAAGGTGCGTTTTAGAGTTCCCATTGAAATCTTTTGTAAACGAGAAACTTAATTTATATAAGTTTTATGATACCCTGTCACTCGAGAAATATGAGAACAGGAAACAGATTACAAAAGACGTGGTCACCGCAAGTTGACGAATTCTTATCTTTATTCTTATTTTTAATTTATACACCTGTGAAAAGATTGGACATATATATTTTTTTGTTTTTAATAAAAGTCTTTTTTGTGTTTCTTTTACCATAAATGTATCTTCTTCAATTAGATGTCATTTCTTGAAAAGGTCTCTTAGATTGGATGCGTACACTTGCGAAAAAGTTGGGTATATGTTTCTGTTGATTTTTACAGAAGTCTTTTCTCTTACGAACATGTATTGGGCGAGTAGAGTACTCTCCTCTGGACCTTCGATAGGGAGAGACACGGCCGTTCGTTACTTTCTTTTCGAAATGTTTGTGCAGTAATTCAACGCCGAAAGTCTTAGATAAAAAACGCAACGATTCAACTCTTGTCGACGATATTCCTCGGCGAAACAATTTCAGAGTTCACAATTTGATTCGTAGAAAAGCCTGCTGAGGAAATCATGTGAGTAATTTCTACGGGGCTAACTCGCTTGCCGAGATAGCAAGTGTAGAACTTCTTTCAATCGTCCTAATCAGACTTTATATATCAAATCTGATTCTGTCCCCTGATCGTTCCCGTGTCGGCCAATATTGCACCTCTTTCTAATTCAGTGGTGACTGGACGTCAACTTCCCTTATGCGTTCATCTTTTCTTTTTATCTGAACTTTTACTATTATTGCGTAATACAGTTCTATATTCATTATTCATTTATATTCATTTTATATTCATCTTGATCTTAAGTTTTTCAGTTTATTTTCGTTAACTCTGCACCCTGGCAATTTATTGTCTGACCCTTATCACTTGTTGACCGCGAAAGGTCAGTCATTTAATTAAATCTGATTAACTCATCAACCCGCGTTAGTATTAATTTCGCGTCCACTCAAAAAATCTATATTTTGCTGTTTTCTTTGAGTTCCATGGCCGATTTATTCTGCCCCGGCTGTGTTCATTGTTTGTGGGTGACCTTAACTTTCCCCTGACCCCTTTGTTTTCTATAGTCTTTTGCGCCGTTAACAAGACGTGTGAATCATAATTTTACACACTATTCTTCCTCATTTTTCAAAATTTATTCCTAGAAGACATTTTCCATTATCTGAAAGACATAAAAAATAACATAAAAAATGTCTATCATCCAAAAACATTGTTCAATAGTTCAGGAATATTATATCCCAATATTTGTTACATTCACTAGCAGTTAATTCTACCCGAATTAAAATCGCCGATCTATTTGATGTTACCTACGCACCCAGTGTTCAATTGGTGTCGATGAAGTGACTCCTGATAGTAACTAAGCGAATTCTCGTTCGAGAGAGAAAATCAAAGAAAGAGAATTTTTTTTAGGGAGATTTATATTGTTTTAAATTTTAGATTCTATACCTTAGTTCAAAATATTAGGTAAATCTTAACTTATTAGAGGAAAAATACGGGGCTGGACGAATGAGTGTGTGTGTGTGGGGGGGGGGTCGCTTTCAGCGCTCTTGAACATTAGCTCAAACTTTTAAAACATATTTTGCGAATTCTGTAACGTTTGGACTCATGAATAGAACTCACTTTAAACTTTTGTGTCTTGTCAGCGACAAAAACAACTGATGTCACCGTGTTCTCAAAGTATATACTTTTGTCTTTGACCCCTACTGACTCCAATGCCTTGTCAACTTCACTTATCCGTTGATCACTCGTGGGAAACAGATTCATTTCTTCAAAGTCTATGTCAGCCTAACTTGCACTTTGCTATAACAATCTCGACTCTTGTCCTAATTGACGTACTTTTTTTTCGAAATAGTCACCCCCATAATGCAACGCACCTTCCTCTCTTATTAAAAACAATTCTAGCTTTTTTTTTCACCACTCTGTGCCGGGCAGGACCACCACTACTGGAACTAAACTGGGTTGGTCATCTCTATAACCATCCACTTAGGTTTATAACTGGCCGACATTCTTCATCGGCCCAAATGACATTTCTTCCGGGATGTAAGTAGAATCTTCTTACAATCAAAATCAACATAAATGGCCACCCCATCTCATTATTCGACTGCAGGACGCTTTTCACCCTCTTTACACTGCGCAAATTTTCCAATCATAACATAGTACACCCAAAACTTCCCTTATTTCCTCATGGTCTGACCCTCTGTCTCGGATATTTTATATGTAATACTTAGGCATTTATTTCACACCCATACCATTCCTCTAATGTATCGATATACGACCGATTGAAAATTAATCTAACTTACGCGTATTACCGCGATATAAGGAGAACAAAAAAAACTTCTCTTAATATATCTACTGTGGTCAACCCCGAATTTTACTAAGGTACTGTTTCTATACCACTTACCCCCTTTTGACCATTCGTTTTGGACACCTAAGCACTGCCGGCACGAATGTTCGAGATCTATCACCTGTCTTTCTAACTCCCAACCCCTTTGTTTCAGAGCGAGCTACAGCTCCGAACTCTACATAATCAACCAACCCCATGGTTTTAACTACACAGCACCGTACAAAAGTGAAATATTATTTCCAACACCCACCCCGGAATACATCGGATCACCAAAAACCAGGTCCACGTCCTACTCTTACCCTATCCAAGGTTACTTAAGCACGATACATTCTTTTAATTTGCCCCAATTTATGGCTCCCCCTGCCTTATGATGCGCAGACTGAGACACCCCTCACCCGAACTAAACTCCCAAACCCATTTGATATACGGAGGCTCAGCATCGTCTATTCTTACCCTGCCCACTGTTCTATCTACGCGTTAGGGGTGGAGATTCTTCCCCAGCGCACAGGTCAATCAGCATCCAAAATCCAAAGATGTGACTACATTTCTACAACTCAAATTTAAAATCACTCGTATCAGATCGATCAATGTAATTGCAGACTTACTTGGACCACCACAGAATGGCCATAACCTCTGTCATTCACTTCTTGTTCGCTTTTGTCGTTACCGGGGAAAACTATTGTTCCTGGCCCCAGGCCAAACACCCGTGACTGGATCCGGCGGATCCCATACGGCGAATATCGATATTGTATTGAATTGTTGAGCTAATTTTCTGCTGGTTAACTTTGAATTAGCCTTTAATGGCGTCTTTATCAATTGATTTTGGCCTTCCCGAACGTCGCCGATCTGAGAGGTTAAAGTCTCCAGAAGAAAATTTTGCAAACCACCGTAGACATTTTCGATCATTCAGAACATTTATCCCATAGACAGTTCCAATATTCCTTGTAGCTTCTGCAGCTGAGTTTCCTTCTTTGAATTCATAGAGCATGCAACGTCTCAGATGCTCCTCACTAATATCCATTTTTGACGGCTGACACCGTTAAACGTAATATTTTCCAACTAAGTAATATATCTGAAAGACAAAGCAAGATATTAAGACACTAATTCACCAAAAATCTAGAACTGTGTGCAATTTAGGAGGCTGCAAAGTGATGAAGTAAAAAATACAACATTACTTTCTTTCTAACCTGATATATTTAATTGTCCTAAAACACACTTCCACTCACTCTCTCTCTCTCTCTCTCGCCCTCTCTCTCTCTCCTTCTCTCATTGTTCAAATGTAGACCATGGAAAAATCTAAAAACAAAAAAATGCGTCACATTTAGTAATTATCGCAAAACACGATCCCTTTTTCTTTTCCTCTCTCTCTGTCTCTCTCTCTCTCTCTCTTTCTCATTTCACGAATATGGAAAAACGCTCACCATGTCTGATACCGAACATTTTCTCCTCACTATTTGCCTTTTTCAAAATCTCTCTCTTTTCTTTTTCATTTCCACAATACCTATCAGAGAAAACAATCTCTTACCTCTTTTTTATCTTTTCCACACCCGTCGCTGTTTGTCCGTCACCTCGCCCGTTCCAAACCGACGCCACAATATGGCCTACGATTCAAAGATAAAATCACAAAAATCAAAAAATACCAAAAACCACAATGGAACAAAACACATTACAATTATGAAACTGTCCTCTTGCCTTGAATGCGTGCATGTGTGTGCGAGTGGTCATTTTTTTTATTTATTTAGATGTATGGCACATCTACCGTTTTGTTCTTTTAGATTTCAAGTCTAAAACTGTCTATTTCAATTCTTTTTTCAGCCTAAATTTTAAAGTCATTTCGTTATTTTTATCATCTTTCTTTCTTTTTCTTAGCTTAATACAATGTTCGATATGTTTCATACTTTTTCCTTCTTTTGTTAAACTAGACTTCATTTACATGTCTATTAATCGTTCTCTATCTCTTTTTTCTTTTCTTTTTTTTTTTTACTTCTTTGCAATAACTTCATCACAATATATAACACCTGGAAAAAATTATTTAATATACCTTTGTGCCTTTCTGTCTATATCTCCTATTTATTCTTTTTGTTGGTTTTCCCTTTCTCTCATTGTACAAATGTTCCTTTAAAATTAAAATATAATTTACCTTTCTTTTTATCTGTCATTTTTTTCTCTTTCCATTGCTGGGTGTTGTCGATATTCTTTCGCTCTTTTATGGCCGCCATTATCGTGTTGATCTCTTTGCCCTTTCTGCTGCGTCCCGTCATAGTGGTCGCCGCTTCATCGGTGTATCTAGTGAACAAAACTTTTCAACCGACAGAAAGAAGTCGCAGAACATGTTTGAGAAATTAAGGGGTTTTTTTTCTACATATAAAACACGTAAGAAATAAACCGTTTATCTTCACTGCTTGTCGATTCCATACCTTGGTTCAAAATGTTATGTACATCTTAACTTATTCGAGGACAAATACAGGATTGGACGAATAGGGGGGGGGTGCTTTCCGTCTTCGGCAATCTCCAACTCAGCTCAAACTTTTAAAGAATAATTTACGTCTGTCTCGCCTCAAATCCATGAACAGACTCTCTTTAAACTTTCGTTTCTTGTCAGCGACAAAAACAAGTGACGTCACCGTATTCTCAACCGATTTGCGTTTGTCTTTGACCCCTACTGACCCCAATGCCCAGCCATCTGATTTCACAATTCACCTATCAGTTGATCACTCGTGGGAAACATATTTATTTTTCCAAATTCTGTGTCAGCCGAACTTGCACTTAGCTATAACAATCTGGACCATAAAACTGTTCGCTTTTGTTTATTTCAATATACCAGCAAAGGTATCACAGATAATTGATGAGTTTAAACAAAATATTTACGAATCGCGGAATGTTTATGCTATGACAATACAACAAAATCATCTATAACATTTTCGAATTCTAATTTACTTTGAAAGCATAACCCGCTATTCGTAGTGTAGGCTGAGATTTGACGAGGAAAACAAAAGAGAAACCTCAAAGAAAAACAAACAAATTCTGTAAAATCCATCATTTAAGAGCCGTTACTTTCATTAACTTTGAACATCTCTTAGGCTATATATATATATTATCATAAGGTCAAGGTTAAAAGTATACGCTTCAAGAGATAAGAGCCACTGAATCCTTTCTTTGTATCACCCATTACCTGCATGCGCTAGAGTCTTTGATTGCCTCTTACAGAATCTTTGACGTGTCTTCCTTCTACAAAATTTTAATTTTTAATTTTTCTACAAACTCTCAAAGGATAATTGAGAGTAGAGTACACGTTTTTTTAAATTACTCACTTTTATATTTCACATTAGGACAACAAGGCTACCAAAAACGCGGTAGTAGAACAGACCGGCCCTGTGTATACATGTCTCGAGAAGAAAACCAGAATGAAGATCAATTTCTTAAAATCAGAACAGAACCGATTCAAGATAGCAAACCTTGCACACACAAAAGGAACGATATCCATTACGATAAAGCCTTATAACAATAAGTGCAGTTCAACGGACCATTCGATCGTCAGAAGTGTATCAATAAAATCCTTACGATCCTTAAACAGTTAAATATAAACATCGTAAGGATTTTATTAATACATGTTTGACGATGAAATGCTCCATGGAACTGCAACGAAGTGCTAAAGTAAGCCAAATTCATTATTATTATTATTATAAAACTTTATCGTAATGAATATCGTGGAGCTGTAATAAAGGCAAATGCATTATATCCACATACATATGTTTTATCCTTTTAAAGAATCGATCGTCAGTGTTGAGATAACTGTTCTCTCGTCGCACGGTTCGACCTCTAGACACGAGTCCTAAAAATGCTTTTTTACAAATCTAATTTAAATTCATAGCAATAATCCTTTTACAATTGTTTCAAAACTAATTTATTTTAGAACTTATATTTGAACAAAGAAAATTATGTTTATCAATTATTGTATTTTTAAGTTAAATCAAAATAATAAAATATAGTGACGCTTCTTATCAAAAATTCCATTAAAACAGTCACAATAGAATATAGAAAAAATCATTAATTGTCACATATACGCTTCAAAATATTTTTTTTAAAATTTATTCTGCCAACAAAATATAAACAAGCCGCGCGTACGTGGTCCCGCTCTGTATGTGACTCGATGTGGCGAATGTAAAATGCAATAAATTTGGGCAATTTGGGGCATTTTTGACCCCCCTTTGACCCCGTGAGGGCGCGAACCAGAATTTCTCTGAGGTCAAGGATGCCAGAACAATTGCCTCTACATTTTAGCCAAGTTCCAGAAAAATTGAATGGATGGATCAAACGTTATGGAAGAAAAGGGTCATTTTTTGCCATTTTGAGGGCTTTTGATCCCCTGGGGGCGCGAACCAGATTTTTCCCAAGGTCAGCGAAACTTATTTTCTATTAGGAACAATTGCCTCCACATGTTGGCCAAGTTTCAGAGAAATTGAATGGATGGATGAAAAGTTATTGGGCAAAAAATGTCATTTTTGCCATTTCGGGGCCTTTTGAGCCCCTGGGGGCTAACCAGTTGTTTTTCAAAAATCGGAGAATGTCACTTTCTAACCTGACCAAAGTTACAACTTCAAGCAAAATTTCAGAGAAATTCAATGGATGGTTGCGGAGAAAAATCCGGACGGACGGAGATGCCTCAAAACATAAGTCCCCCGATTTTATAAATCGGGAAACCAATTAGGCATTGTCGTTATAAGCCGTTATTGTACTGTAAAAAAAAACAACTTATGTGTATTTATATTTTAATTTATTAGATAATTCCGATAATTAAATGGAGTTAATTATACTTATTTTTTATTTTTTCAATTATTCGAAATTAATTAGATCAAAGGCAAATTCCTCCCATCCCCAAAGACGCCTTTTAATGTAGCTCATATAATGTTTTATTGGACTTTTGTTAAAACAGCGATCAGAATAATTCGTTGTCTTCACAAAAGAACAGAAAGAACTTCATTTTGCTGTCATGCTGTGGTTATTTGAAAAAGAACGGGAAGAGCGTAATGTTAATGACCTCTTTATATATTTCAATGTAGAAGCAGAGGCGTCTATTATGATTTATAGAAAAACAGCAGACAAATGTTCCTGGTTTTTAGATGTTACAATTTGGTAACTTAGGGAAAGCTTAAGGCTTGTAAAAATGAAGAACTTTTCAAGTAATTTACTATTACATTCTTTATAAACTATATTATATATTCTTCTTTTAGATGATGCTATTGTTTGTGCGGATAATATTACTAAATTAGCGATTATTAAGTCCGTGGGCCTGGACATAAGCAAATAATACCAGTAAGTAAAAAAATTAGACTTTTTGGTATTCTTTTCTCATATCCAAACCTGTTAGATAATAGCCATATGGGAATGCACGTATCTGTTGGAGATCGGGTTTGACTTGCGCGAATTAACGTGGGGCAGTCCAGTGCAGAACAGGGCATGTTCTCACAGTCGGAGCTGGCAGACGTGACAAGGTTACGTGTAACGAGACCTCAGATCAAGGGTCAATCTACACCTGCGAGAGGCTCTGTGACTTCGCGGGCCCTGCGTGGGAAACAAAGGGATCTGTGACGTCACTCGCTCTCGCGAGAAGCGAGTTTTTAGTCAGTCTGATTCAGAGAGCGAACTGAGAGAACATGCGATTCACAATGTAAAGAGACGGAATATTTCCCTTCAGGGAAGACAAGCGCGAGAATCCTTCCCCCTCTCTAGGAATAGTTAAGAACACATTAATAACTAACTACGATAAAGTAGGATTTGCTCTGTACCATCTCTCTCGGCGTGGTGAATTTCCCCCAGATAAAATAACAACGCTTGAATAAATGAATTAAATTTAAAAGCAGAGTTTGTCTTCAAGGGCGACATGGCTTTTATTGCAGACGACAGACGACGGCAGAGAAGAAAGAATTCATCCACTGAGATGACCATCACTGGACGACCAACCCTCTACACACTGAGTATACGAAACGCGTACTGCCTCGGTCCAGGCAGGAGTAGAAGCAACAAACCCACGGACCAAATAATCACTTATTTAGTAATATTTTCCGCTCAAACAATACCATATACCATACTGTATACTGTCTTGAATAAATTTCGAATTTTAAAAATATAGGAATGCTTTTTGGAAAATCTTGCAAATAACAAACAGTTTATTCGAATAAATTAAGTTTTCACTATAATCATGTTAATTATAATAAGCAAATATATTGAAAAACATTAAATCTTAATTAAATATCAAATCCAAATTTACTGTTAACTTAAATAATATGACTATAATCTTGACATAATTAATTATTAATAATAAAACAATATTAAGCTATCTTAAGTTAATCATTATTTAAATTAAATTTAATTTTTGGTTTCGAATTTTACCAACCACAGTGCATCAAGTGTTTATTTGCACTTTTATTTAGATACGAATCAGTTTTGATTTAAAAAAAAAATGTTATGGGTTTTTTTTTATCTGAAAAAAAAAATGCACATGAGAACAGTAGAACATAAACTATGAAAATAATTTTGGGGCAGACGTCCTTTTGGGTTTCGTGGATTTTAAATAGAAATGGAGGAGAAGAAGGATTTATTTTAAATATTTACTTTAAAACAAATTTATTTTAAAAAGTATGACTCCCTTCACCATACATTTACATATCACGAAATGGAAACAAACATGACTAAAGGAGGTTGGATTAAAAAAATACCCGTCAAAAGACTTAATAAAAAATTGAAATTCAGGGCATCTTGCTTTATTGGCTTGTAATGACTACGGATCAAATTCAGTGCAAATCTGAAATATTTGAATTTTCAAATGGAAGGTTGTGCCCATATTATGCCCATAAAACCCTTTTTGAAATACTCCAAAGAAACTGAAATTTTGTGAATGTTTATTAATTGATGTCTAATACCTATTGTTAAAATTTCACAAAAATCGGAGTGATTTAAATCTTCAAAAAGGGATGTAATCTCCTTTTACCCTCTTTCCACAAAACTAAATTAAGCTAAATATAGTCTACATTATGACCTTTACGCTCAGTAGCTGACTTCCCAAATTCATAATGATCCGTTAATTAGTTTAGGAGTTAATCCTGTACATACAAATATATAAACATATGCACATGCCAACTTTATAGGCATAAACGTGGTAAACGGATTCCTATGTAAAAAATAGATATGTTCATCGTTCAAAATATTTAAAAAAATGGTTCCTGAAATGTTTTTTGAAAAATCGCTTGTATTCTGAAGAAGTAAAAGCTGAATGAGTAATACACATTTGAGAAGTCGGTTGTCTGTAGAAACAAGTTCGCCATTTTTATCTTACATTAAGCAAATAAGTATATTCATCAGCAAACTATTTTATACGCTTGCACTTTTCAACAGAAACATGCAGTTATAATTAAAAAAACAAATACAAAATACAGATGTCTATTTAAATAAACAACAGTACGTGTGTTTTTTGTTTGTTAACTGTGACGCTTATTCAGAGCATTTCTGTACATATTTTGGTTAAAAATACAGAGAAAATACATTTCAAATTAAGAGATGAAATAAGGAAAGTCTTTATGATTCTTTAGCTCTCCATATATAAAATTAAGTATGTGTATATATTTATATATATATATATATATATATTTCTATGTATAGGATTCGCTCCTAAACTAATGAACCAATCATTATGAATTACGGAACATATAGTCTAGGCCACACAGTGAGTAACGTGCGTACATTATTTTGTGTACCCTTTACGATTTAGGAGGATGTCACCTAAATTAGCATCTCCAACATTATCAACAACTAGCTATATACAAAAATTAAACAGAAAAAACGTATTGTTTTACATCAAGTTATTTATCTACCTCCCACAACGGCAAGATGTGACACAAGGTCGGGAAAGTGGGATTTGATAAACCAGCGCTCGAGAAGTGAACACTGGCCATTAAAAATTGCCTGGGCAGTCCCATCGGCATTTCCCGGTAGGAGCGCCTCAGGCGATTAGCAATAAACTAACCCCTTCTCAAAAGGTGAGAAGGCAAAGCCTGGGAGGGTAGACCTCCTAGAACTGCACAGGACAAACCCATAGACCGGCGTAAATCAAGCCCCGAAGGCAAAGACAATACCGTTTATGGGGTGCAGTATCCATCGGAACAGATACTACACTTTGATCTTGGCCAAGGCCGAAAATCAAATTTTGAGTGACATAATGTAATAAAAGTTTAACTTGATATCCTTGCGTCAATAATATAGATGTGCGGGTTAAACTCCTAAACCAATGAACTTATGAATTAATGATACGTATTCTAGGAAACACAGTGAGTAACGTGGATGCATTATCTTTTTTGTAAACTTTGCTTTTTAGGAAGGAGCAAAATTGCACCCTACATAAAAAAATAAAAAATAAATAAAATTAAAAACTAAATTTATACATATTGCTTATATTAGTCCTGGAACGGGTATTCTGCTTGTTTTACTATGAATTCGAGAAATTTCGTTTAAAAATCTGGTTTTGATACGTATTATATAAGTGAACACACCAAAAAATTAATCTAATAATATCGTGAATAGTTATATAGGCTTAATTGAATATAAATTGATATTTTACCCAAAGATTGAGTGGGGTGATTTAAAGCAAAAAAAAAAAATCATTATTAATGACATTTTTTTGTAATTGATACCGACAGCATTTTTTAGAGAAGATAGGCTACTAGTCTCTCTCTACTCTATCCTTATTTCAATGGAATGTGCTCGACTGAGACCCAATCTTTGGTGTCTCATTGTAAAACATTCACAACAAGAACTTGTATTGCTACCACAGCAGTAAAATACTTTCTTTTCTGCCCCCCCATGTGGCTAGCGTCAGACGGAATTTCCAAAGCATGGGTTTCTTGCCCGTGGAACACATTACCACGGGACTGCTTCCATGCTATTTACAACGTGGTTATCTTCAAATGACGTCAACAAATTCTTGTACTAAACCGAACTGTACGAATCTAAGAGAGTAGCAAGTGGACTTTCGGTTTACTTTCGGCAACCTCATAACTCTCGCTTCCCTTATTTTGTTCTTTAGCCCTCACATTTCATGAGCGATGTTTCTGAGAAAAGGGGGAAGAATTGCTGTTTTCTGGGTTGGAATACATCCATCTAGCACTTATTGTTGGCTAGTTTTTGATATTGAAGTAGTATTTTTAGCTCCTTACATTAAGTGGCTTCATGTCTTGTCTTGAGCGATTTCCATGAAATATATTTAAAAAAACGCCCAATAAGTAATCAAACGCAATTCATGCCATTGATCAATGTTGGTACTTCCATAGTGTTCCTCGTCTTTCGGTTGATCATCATCCCGTCTCATTAATCCATATCCTCTACTACTTCTTGTCCTTAATAGGTAGTGACCCCAAAATATATATATATATGGCAGCGCTGTTATTTATTTGCCGAAACATTTTTTTAAAGTCTGTTTAAATATTCAAAACATCTGCAATTTTTTATGTTCACAGAGGCAGATGAAGAGATGTGTGTGTTTTAAGTCAGCATCCATCCAGTGCCACAACATCGGCACCATTTACATTCCCGCCGAACAATAACAAACGTCTGGGATTCCGATCAGAAGCGGAAATTCTATAACAAAAAGGTTTACGATCGTTTTCAGTTGTTAAACCAACACAGATTCGGCGATTAACATCAACAATAATTCGACGGATTATTCGGCCATTTTTTTTTGTGGAAAACTACTAAACAATGGCATGCATGTTTTTAATTACTGTTTGATGTGGAGAAAAAAGAACTTAACCAGCGCATGAATCGCTAACAAAGATGCCAAAATTGTGGCATATCATCTAGTCTTCAGAGATTCACTGACTCATGCCCCAATTTAATGACAGAAAAAATGTTTCTACATGTAAAGCCATATAAATTACGACTTCAGACTCTTTTATTCATAGGATCCTGTACACGCGTTTGATGGTTTCTTAAAGAACAGTAAAATGGCTCATTATATATATATATATATATATATATATATATATATATATATATATATATATATGTGTGTGTGTGTGTGTGTTTATATATATTTTTGTGTTTTAATTCTTAATAGCCGACGTACCCGTAAACGGCGGGTTTTCTCAAACATTTCTCTTCTGTGAGTTAGTTCAAGTGAAAACAAGTTTTTTTTCTCCCCAAATTGCAATAAAAAAATTAAAAATTAAAAAGTGCATCATTCAAACTGATGAGTGAAATCGACTATAACAAAACACACGAAAAAATTGTCTAGCGTGAAATCTGAACTCTGAACGATGGCATAACATATTGGAAATGAAGGCGAACACGGCCACCGATCAAACGGAAATATTTTGTTTTTGTAACCTACTTAAACTGTTTATGAGTTCGACGCAGATCTGTTTTACTTCTCCGTTGAATATTAGTTAAAACTAATGCTATGTTTATTGCTCATACCTGGCATATAAGATTGCATGAAATAATAAAACTGGAGACGAACACTTTATCCATACTCATCAAACGTACATATTTTTGTCTTTGTAACCTACTTAAACTGTTTATGAGTTCGGCGTAAGGATATAACTTCGCATCGATCTAAAATAGTTCGATTGTCTGAAATAGATAAAGAAACATAAAGAAAAGCTCCATGTTTGATAAAAACGGATGTCAAATACGCCCGATAATTTGACTAAAACACAATCTTGACTTTCTTTTTTATATTTGTAGTGAAAAGGTTCAGAAGTATGTTGTTCGGTCGGCTTGGTAAGAAAAAACGTTAAAAATGTCGAACCATTTAAAAAAAATTATTTTTACGTATTTTAATTTTGATTAATGTGTCAAAAAGGTTAAAAAAAACTTCTGGCATCGATAAAAAACATCAGATCGAAGGAGCTGATTCCAAATTTGCGTTTCGTTTTGCTCTATGATCAATCGAATAACTGTGATGCCGCGTTACACATACACACATACACGCAACGTTACTTTACATGTAGATAGATAAGTTGACATTATAGAAATAGAGAATATTTTGTTTAGCTAGATTTTCAGCAACTACCTGAGCCCTTGTTTAGTGTCTAGAGAGATGTTTGTGCGAGCAGCAGACCATAACATCAGCGAAATGGAGTAGAGCAAATATGAATGGAGAGGCGGGTACACGTGACCGGTTGTACTAACTGGGCATGCGTCGGAGTAACATTCAACTAATCGCTGTAGATTCTTTTCTTCTGTTTGACCTAATCCGTAAAAAATACTATCAAATAGACAATGTAAACAAATTATTTAGCAAGATCGATCCAAATAAAATAATTAAATTTCTAAAGGAAATTAAGTTATACACCAAAATATAGTTGGAAAAAACAAAACTTTTGAATAAAATCTCTAACTAAACTTTGTGAAGGCATCTTAAAACCACTGTTCAATCAAAATTGTATTGGCATAAAATGACCTAAGAAGGGTTGACATGCCGTTAAACCAAACAATCAAATCAAATCAAATCTGAATTTGACACCTATGCGTAAAAGAGGCATTTCAGACATTTTCAAATACCTTATATTGGTCACGTCTCAGCACATATCTCTACATATTAAGCAATAAATGTTGACCTCAGACTCTTTTACTTATAGGATCCTGTACGCGCGTTTGATAGTTTCTGAAAGAACGGTAAAATTTCTCATTATATATATATATATATATATATATATATATATATATATATATATATATATATATATATATATATAAGTATAAATTTTTATTTATACAAACATTATTGGTTACATATGTGCATACATGTTTCGGTTGCACTTTCCCAAGAAAGTCAACCTCATCAGACCGAGAATTTTTCATTCCTGAAAGATTCTCGGTCTGATGAGGTTGACTTTCTTGGGAAAGTGCAACCGAAACATGTATGCACATATGTAACCAATAATGTTTGTATAAATAAAAATTTATACTTATAAACAGCTCTACTTGGTATTGAGCACTTTTTATAAACACTTGAGTTTCTACTGATTTACATTTACAGAAACTAATACAATACATGTACGATATATATATATATATATATATATATATATATATATATATATATATATATATATATATATATATATATAATCATAATATTATTTCTTTTTAAGTAACATTTATAAAGTGTCGGATGTCTCATCCCCTCTCTTTAATATATCTGTTAATGAAGTTATGAGATAACTTGTGTTTCCCACGTCAACGTTACTTTGGAAATTACACAGTGAAATAGAATACGTATTTTTATTTACTATTAATATCTATTGAAATAATAAAAAAGAAACAACGTAAAATTAAACAATAAAAAATAATTTGGTAAAAATAAACCAAGGAATACATATTTATAAGAATACAATAATATTGGGTTAAGTGATTGTGGTGATTGACATAGTTCCTCATTTATTCACAGATAACGCCGGCCATTCCCGCTGGTATGTATATATATATATATATATATATATATATATATATTTATATATATATATATAACTATGTCATTTATTTGTTTATTTTATTTGCGATACTTTTGAACGAAAATGCTAGTTGGGAATAATTTTCCCTTCAGCAATGTGATGCCACCATATGGGAGAGCGAAATATATATTTCTAAAATATAATGGCAAACCAAATAAACAAACGCGTGTACAGTATCCTATAAATAAAAGAGCCTGAAGTCGTAGTTTATCGCTTTACCTGTAGACACATTTTTTTCTGTCATAAAATCGAGCATGAGTCAGTTAATCTCTAAAGATTAGATGATATGCCACAATTTTGGCATCTTTGTTAGCGATTCATGCGCTGGCTAATTTCTTTTTTCTCCACATTAAAAAGTAATTAAACGGAAATGCGTTTCGTAGTTATACGACTCATCAGGACTCCAGAATCTGCAACCTACGGTTCTATCACTGAGCCCATTTTCCGCTTGTACGAAATGTATCGCTTATTTTATAAATGTCATTTATTTGTTTATTTAATTTGCGATACTATCGAACAAAGAGCATTAATTGAGGAACACTCAAACAATCAGAATAAACATATCTCAAACAATAAATAGAACAGTCATAATAATGAAACAAATAATATTGACAGGGACAGCGATACAAACGTATATAGTACTAACAGCCAAGTCAGATATTATAAAGCCAAGAATTGCGAAACATAGACATACATTCAATAATCTGGATCTTTTAAAGTTTACTTCTTTGTCAAGTCATATATAGGATCTTAAAAAATAAAAATAGTCCATATAACATTGCATGACTCATAGTTAAAAACGCTAATGCTTATCAACCTTATATATTTTGTAGGTTGTGCTTGAAGGAATAATTATCCATAATTAAACATACCGATAACCTATTAAACAAAAAGGACGATATTTGTTCTAATTGTATGCATAAGACAATGGTTTAACTATAACCATGATAAGATCCCATAGTTCCATATTTCCATTTTCCGTAAATATTATTCGCACTAAGGAATTAATAGTAATTTATTATTTGACATTTAATCATAGTTTTGAGTATAGAATGTTTGTGTATATCTCTCACATCCGAGCAGTTAGAATTCTATCAATTTCCACCGTAATCGATGCTATTAGTAAATAATTTTAATATCAGGACGGCGAACTCGAATCTGGAACCGATATATAATTATACGCAGGGTAGTAGGTATATGTGTGTATATATGTATGTTTATGTATATATGTGTTTATGTATCTATGTGTATATGACGTGTACATATGTGTGTGTGTATATATTTGTGTGTATGTGTATTTATTTACATGTAGATTTATATCGGTATGTGTACTTCTACGTTTTGTATAGATGTCTCTGTGTGTTTGTATGTGTTTGTATATATATATATATATATATATATATATATATATATATATATGTGTGCGTGTGTGCATATATATGTATGTGGGTAAATGTGTAAGTCTATATGAATATATATGTGTATGTAAATACTTGTATGTATATATGCGCACATGTATTTTCTATGTATTGGGCTCTATTTAAATATACACTTGAGGACGGTTAATTTTCGGAAACCATCGCATTATTTGAATTCTGCTGCAATAAGTTTTCTTTGTAATTTTTTAGTTATATTAAAGTTAGCAATTATTTACTGTTTATATTACTATTTTTTTCAGAAGTAATATTTTATAGAACTTTTAACCTGTAACTATATATTTACTTCGAAAAGATACACCATCTTTTTGTACAAAAGGAAATAAGTATAAAACAAAGAAAATAAAGTTTCTGAATTTTTGGAAGGATTTTTATTTCATATGTTTGTAATCATTTAACACTTCCTGAACTTGTAACGAAATGCTAGGGATATTTGTTGTGCTGAAAAAGTGATTATAAAAAATGCTAGAAACATATGTATGCAAAAATATTTGTTGATGTTAAATTTTTGAAGCATGATTACATAGTATTGATTACGTAATGAATTTTGTATTCTACTGAGTTATATTAAAAACGGATAGTAATATATTAGGTCATCTGATAAGTTATTTCCGCATTTTAATTCTCTTAAATGTATTAGGGAGAATACTTAATAGAACCAAATAATTCTCTTCTCTATAAATAAGTGCAATGTGTATTTATATATATATATATATATATATATATATATATATATATGATAAGAGATTTAAATTTTACTACAGAAGCGCCGTTGGAACGATTATTTTGAAATTTTAGAATCAGTTAACATGACGCGAGATTTTGTTAAAAAATGAAATATTTATTAAATCATTTTTTTTTTAATCCAAATTTTCGGTTTACAAAAAACCTTAATCATGGTACAGACAATATTTTTCTTTTTTTTTCCTTTTCTTCTTTTTTTTCATAGTCGAAGTCTTACGGCTTGGCCGAAGATCGATATCCAGGTGTTATGAAGATACTGTTTTAAATATTTCATTTTTTAACAAACTCGTGTCATGTTAACTGATTCTAAAATTTCAAAATTATCGTTCCAACGGCGCTTCTAATCTGTAGTAAAATTTAAATCTCTTATCGTACACATGCGTTTCAGTGCGCTATACTACAAATCGGACATATAAAAAAAACAGTATCCTCATAACACTTGGATATCGATCTTCGGCCAAGCCGTAAGACTTCGACTATGAAAAAAAGAAGAAAACGGAAAAAAAGGAAAATATTGTCTGTACCATGAATAAGGTTTTTTGTAAACCGAAAATTTGGATTAAAAAAAAATGATTTCATAAATATTTCATTTTTTAACAAAATCTCGCGTCATGTTAACTGATTCTAAAATTTCAAAATTATATATATATATATATATATATATATATCCGTCTCTTTACACAAATGTTAGTGAGTAAAAATAAATTTGAGAAGGCAAAAAGCAAGTATACCACCTCCGCCATAATGATACGATATCATTCTTTTTGCTACTTTCTTTATCGACATTTATTTTATTTTCTTTTTCATTTTTAAACTTTCTAATTTGAGACATTTTTCTTTTCTTTCTTCTTTATTTTCTTAACTTTACCGATTCAGACGTTATTTTATATGAATATAAATATTAGTGAGAACACTAGAGAAGCATAGGTATTCCCTTCATTTTAATATTTATATATCATATATATGTATTTTATTTTGCAGAAAAAAAGTAATTACAGTTTTACTGCTCAATACCCTTAAAAGAAGATAATATCCGAAATGCATTTGAGGCAGATAATAATTTATAAGTAAAAAAATGGATGACTCTACAGTCGAATAACATATTGATCGAAATGAATAAAAGAAAATGTGATGAATTGTGTCCACAGTTCTAATGGAATTTGTAAAGTACTTGTGTTATGTTTACATATAATACATTGGAAGTTTCGGATAATCTTGCTAGGATATATTATAGTTAATAATATACTAATTGTACCTACCCGCATTTGCATGGGAGTATTTTTATTTTTCTCTTAAGAAAATATTAATATTTGTTGACAGATTTCAATAGCGGATATATTTTATTTAAAAATTAAATCAGTTTTGTAATAAAACCCATCGGACGTCTTACAAATTGTTTAAATTTACATAGCACAAACAATTCGGAACTTTTTAACTCTTCATATATGCGTTAATATACTTCGTCTTCTTCTTGAGTCATTCATCAATTGATAGTGAAACATTCACGAAGTCCATGCTCCATGATGCTTGTTCACTCATTGTGGCGAGAAGCTCCAATCCCGAGATGCCACTGTTCCTTCTGCAGAAGAATCTTGATTGTTATATGAGGCCTCCTAGTGCGTTGCTTGACTTCTGCGGACCACAGAAGCACTTTTCCAGCAGTTTCTTCTGGCCAAGATACATGTCCAGCCAGCGCCAAAAAGTTGGTGTTAAACAACTGCAGATATGCGTGGAAGGCAACTCTATGATTGTGTAATTATAAAGGACGTAAAAGTATCTCTTTGCGCATGTGATACAAAACCCTTAGAAATATTTATATATAATTATATTCTTAGATTTTTCTCGAACAACTCTAAAAACAACCGTAAAACATACAAAAAAAAAAAAAAAGAATCAGAAAAATTAAAAGTCGGTTTAAGAAACAGACAGAAAATCCAGCAGCATTTGATTGAAAATAAAAAATAAAAATGAACTGAAAGGAAATATTCGTTTCGTTTTTTGTTTTTAAACAAGCTGTATAGTTAAATATAAGTGCAATTATAAAAAAAGGAAACAGCCGACAATGTCAGTAAGTAGTTGAAGGAAATAAAAAATCGATGTCGGAAAACATCGAATGGGTTGATATTCCGTAAAACAGACAAATAAAAGTAAATGAAATCAAACGTATGCGAAGTCTGTTTAAAACGCAGGAAACAAAAACAACACTATTGAAATTAAATAAAAGAATCAAAACAAATTAAAAGGAAATATTTGTCGATTTTGTTTGAAACAGAAACACCCAACAGTATGTTTGTTCTAGTAATGCAATATTAGCGCATGGACACATTAGTGGAAGTGTACAATCTAGAGTATCAGTTGTGGAAAAGCGTATCAACCAGAAAAAAGGTCAGCAATACGGCTATGCTAATACTGAGATGTAAGTGCATATAACCAGTGGTGGTAGCGTACGGCTCGGAGTTGCAGGCATAGTAAGCGCGTATAGAAAATGGCAGGGCACATCGATTCGTTGACGCAGAGAAAAATAAATAACCACGAAACCACTCTGAACCACTAATTAATATTTATATTTGTATATATTTATGGTAGAAATCTTGAAGCAAAAAAAATGAAATGCGTTATAAACCGAATATGATAGTAAAAAAATGAATAAAAAGTATTTTCTTTTTGAAAATGTGCCATTTTTGTGTGTGAACTAATTAATGTGTCAATTTAATGCAATAAGCTATTGTTTTGCTTTGAAATATAAGTGTTGTGGTTGCAAGGTTGAACCACAATTAGTGAGGAATACAATGAAGACGCAAACAACACGGAGAATGCAATAATAAGTGTATTAAAGAAAAGGTATATTTACAGTATGTACAAATGAAGGTGTCGAGTCGGAGAGTCTTGGTGGGAGGACATGTACGCTCTTCGGCGTCACTTCCGGTGGCATTTAGATAACACACTCTAAGGCCAACCTAGGATTGCCATTTATAGTGTAACGTTATTCGTATATGCAAATGAGTGGTTGCCACCACAACACCCTCCTCCCAAGATTTGAAGTCACACAGATTTCAATATCTTTTTCTTTTTGGGTTTACCATCAATGGTTCATTAAATTTTCTTTTCCTACCTGATCTTCGGGGTTCAGGTGTATATTGAGGCGGTTCCAAATTAAAGGATTCGTATATGACATCTATGGTTTCCTCCTCTTCGACTGTTGTCGTATAATCATCATCTTGGATATGACGTTTTTTTATCTGATTTAGGTGCCTTTTATGTATACTCTGTGGACCTTTAATCATATATGTACAATCACCAATGCGTTTATCCACTACTCCACATTCCCAGTAAGATGTGTTATTCTTGTAGCACTTAAAATATACTCGATCTCCCGAGTTATATTTCTTTCTTCTCGTGTGTGTAGTGTTTCGGATAATTGCCTGTCTTGGCAACAGTTTATCAAACGCTGATTTTACCTTTCTGGCAAACATTAGATCAGCTGGTGATATGTTTGATGGTGTACTAGGATGTGGTGTAATCCTATAAACTTGCAAGAATTGTTGCAAAGCTTTTTCTGTTGGTGTTCCCTTGGTAGAGGGTAATGGTGATCTTTTAATAGGGAGTTGACCCCGGTCGAAAAATCTGCGCACACTCTAACTTCGTCATTCTTTTTCTTTACGTATACGGTGGGAGCTGCCCACTCGCTGTGTTCTATTTTTGATAGAATTCCTGTCTGTTCCAATCTATCTAATTCTTTATTAATATTTTCCAACCCAGCGAACGGAACGTTTCGCTTTTTTCTAAAAATTGGGCTGGCGTTTTCTTTAAGTTCAAACGAGGCCTTGAATTTATTACAGCGACCTAAGTTAGTCGTGAATGCTTCAGGAAATAATTCTTTTAAATCGTCTTTTATATTTACTGTTGTTGGAGAAGAACATTCTATTTTTTTACAGAATGTATTGATTGGCTTATCCCATAGACCAAATTTCTCAATTAAATCTATTCCAAAAAGATTTTCACTATTTTTCAGTACGAATATTTTTAATTTCTTCGTAATCCCTTTTAATTTTATCGGAAGAACAACTTCTCCTTCAAATTTTATACCCCCACCAGTTACCGTCCGGGCTGATTTACTCGTTTTCATCATGGTTGGTTGTTTACCCAACTTTTTCCATGTATTCAGGTTTATAATAGAAATATCGGAGCCGGAGTCGAGTTGTAACTTTATTGGTGTTTTAAATATTTCCACTTTTACGTATTTTCGCCGATCTTTGTCTAATTTTGTATTTGATTTTGTTTGCTGTACTCTCTTTCTGGTGTAATCTTTATATCTGCAGCAATCGCTTTTGTGTCCCACCTTCTTACAAATGTAGCATTTTTTCTTCTTATAAGGACAATCTGATTCCCAATGCTTTTCTGCACATCTCTTACAGTTATATCTAGGAAGAGGCTTGTTATATTCTGTCCTATATTTATGGTTATTAGGATTGTAATATCCCGTTCCATTTTGATTGCTTTTCTTTGTAAAGTTCTTGGTTGGTGTGTATGGTTTTCTAACTTTTCTTACATATGCCACTCCGGATTCTTCTATATTTTTTGAATCCTTTTTAGTGTAATGGCCCTTTCACAGTCCTCTGCTAGTTTCTGGAGGGTTAAATCTTGCTCAGATTCCAGCTTAGACAACACTCGTCTGCGTATTTCTGCATTTTTCGTGGAAACCAACCCTTGTGCGAAGATTAGACATTTAAAATCTTCTACCGTTAGTTCCGCAAGCTTAAAATTATCGCAGTTTTTATTGACAACTGATGCGTATGTCAAATAATCTTGGTTGTCCATCTTTCTTAGATTCATGCACAGCCATCTTTTATGAAAAAGAGATACATTTGGATTAAATAATTCTTTTAGTAATTTCACAGCTTCCATGAACTCTAATTCCGCAGTTTTTTTAGGTAATATGTAATCTATGAATTTGCTGTGTTCTGATGTACCCAATTTCCTGAGTAAAAGGCTCACTTTCTGGCTATTTGGCCAATTTTTGCAGTCCAGTTGAAAAACATCGTCGTATCTTGTATAGTATGCTTCAAAAGTCTTTCCTTCCTCCGGCACATAATTAAAGGTGTCCATACTATTAAAGATAGTTGTATGGGAGAAATTAACACTGTCGACATTTTCTCGATTACTCTTTAGTAGTTCCAGTGTTTTAGCAAAACGTTCATTTTGTCTTTCCTCGCTTTTTTCTAAACGTTCATTTTGTCTTTCCTCGCGGTCAGCTTGTGCCTGATTTTGTCTTTCCTCGCTTTTTTCTAAACGTTCAATTTGTCTTTCCTCGCGGTCAGCTTGTGCCTGATTTTGTCTTTCCTCGCGGTCAGCTTGTGCCTGCAAAAATTGCATGAACATTTTTGATAATTCTTCCATTTTTTTTTTTTTTTTTTTTTTTTTCGTGACGTTTTACTGTATTATCCGTTATCCAGTGATAACTTTAAAAAAAATCCTTTCCTTGAGCTTTTAATTTCTAGCTATGGTATTTCCTTTTAATACCACCGCCAAACAAATTATTAATTAAAAGATTCCTTTAGTTGTTGTTTTGCTAACGGGGAGCAGTAATTAGAATCCACCGGTGAACTTCTTTTTTTTTCGTAGGTTACTTCCTTGCTTTTCGTAATACGAGTCTGACCTGTCGTTTTGCGACAGAACAAAATCCGCTTTTCGTTTGCAAGTTGGTCCTTTAGTAATACAAAACAGATTTGTCGTTTAGCGACAAAACAAAAATTCACTTTTACATTCGTTTGTAAGTCGGATTCCCAGAAAACGGCGTAAATTGTCGCTTTTGCCACGTTCGATTTTTTTTTCTTCACTTAAGTTGAAAACTTTTCTTTAGCGTAAAATCCGTTTGCTCGTCAACACTTTGCATTGTACTTTTTTTTTTAAAATAGTTCTTCGTCAAACTGTTATATTTGACGCTTCATATCTCGTCGCCAACTGTTGTGGTTGCAAGGTTAAACCACAATTAGTGAGGAATACAATGAAGACGCAAACAACACGGAGAATGCAATAATAAGTGTATTAAAGAAAAGGTATATTTACAGTATGTACAAATGAAGGTGTCGAGTCGGAGAGTCTTGGTGGGAGGACATGTACGCTCTTCGGCGTCACTTCCGGTGGCATTTAGATAACACACTCTAAGGCCAACCTAGGCTTGCCATTTATAGTGTAACGTTATTCGTATATGCAAATGAGTGGTTGCCACCACAACAATAAGTTAGGAAAATCAGTTGACATAGCGTTTACATTTTTCTTTCGATAACATTAATGTTTTTTAAATTTTCTATGCATTATAGTGGAAGATTTTAAGAATGAAGGAGGTTACTAGAGAATAAATATAGATAATAGTAATGAACGTACTCTAAAAGCTACTGTTCATGCGTATGAAACGGCTGCTTATATCATGTGAAATATGTTATTTATGAATAACAAATGACAGCACTTTATGGAAACAACATTCTAAATAGTTTCACGGGAAATTAATGTACCTACTGTTATGGTATACAAGCAATATTATAAAATAAATAGTTTAGTAATTTTTTATAAACACACGTAATTATTTATCTGATAGCCGAAATGTATAGATAAATGTAAAAACGGTTTTATTAAGTGCGTTATGTGACGCTTCTGTTTAGGTAAAAAAGAAGAAATTTCTCCATTGTAACAATATTCCTAGCCGGAATAAGTATTTTCAAAATCAAACTAAAACGAAATATATCATAACATTTAAAGAACATAAGGTGGAAGAATAAAAAAGAAAAAAAGCTAGTAAGAATCAAATATCAATTTGTCTGATGCAATACCATCAATGTCTAACATCGAGAGACTAACTTGATTTTATATATTAGATTACACGCTTAAGTGAGAATCATCCAAGATGAAATAATCTGAGCTAAATCAGAACACACATCCTTTAATTTTAAGCGGGGGTTGCGTTCATGGCTCGTGAAGATAAGGACGAATATTCATAAAATGCGTCCATTTAATCTGCGCGTTTAACGATGCAAATGATATTTTCTAACTGAAGTGTGACGAACCGGCGGACGGATATATCTCTGAGAGACGCTAGGCCGCATATAGGAAGTCGTGGAAAATCGAAACACTTCCGGTGAGGCGTTTTCGTGGGTAAGTTCATAGGTGTAACCCTAAAAAAAAATCCGTTCGATATTGATTCTTCCATTTGACACGTCGAAAAGGAAAGATCGATGACGATTTGATGTTAAACTTCAAGTTACAAAAGCATGAAAAGATGTAAAAGACGTTCGTCTTCGATTCAAATTATTACAGAGCATGAGACACGAGAAAAAAATAAATGCGGGTTAAAAATATATCACAAAATACTGACATTTAGAAATAATATCAATATCTATTTTACATAAAACTATAATTATATACGAAATAAATTTGATTTCACTTATTTGCAATGTCTGAAAATTATACAGTAAAAGAAACACGTAATAAAAAAGTGAGTTTGTGAGTGTTTGAGAGAGAATAAGAGAAAGAGAAAGAGAGAAGGCTGCGACATAAATATGATAGAGAAAGAGAGAGATAGTAAGAGAGAGAGAGAGAGGGAGAGAGAAAGAGAGAGAAAGAAAAGACGACACAGAAGGCGAGAGACAAAAAAAGGGCGTCATAAACTGTGAGAGACAAACAAAGGCGACACAATCGGAAAGAGAGAGAGAGAGAGGGGGGGGAGTACGCGCGAAACGAGCAGTAAGGATAAAGAGAGAGTAAAAACGACATGAATAGCGAGAAAGGTGACATGAACGACGGGAGACTGAAAAGGAAAGGGCGTTACGAACGACGAGTGTCAAAAAATAATGGGCGACACGAACGGCGAAAAACAAAAAATGCGTCACTATTGTAAAAACCTAATGCATACTTATATAAAGCAAGTAGAATTATGTACGAACATATGCAAATCATTGAATAAAGTTTTATAAACTATTCTCTTCTGGTAATTTACAATTATTGTTTAGTTATTATTTGTTCTAGAAAATTAAACGATTTAATAACAAAAGGGTTTTAAAGCGAAAATGTTTACAAGAATTGGAAATGAAGGAGAAAAAAAAGAAAGCGAGAATAAAGAGGAAGTGAATGGCCGCCGAGTAAATTAAGAAAAACATCTGCAAAACAGATTTGTACGTTTTAAATGTTCACATGTTTTCAAAATACAAACTCGTAATCTCCTGAGCGCACAATAAACATGTAAACGCAAGAATAACAGTAAAAAAGCGGTAAATGATATGAGAGGATTTGCTCTTCGTTGACGTAACAGTTAGTTTTCACTCATTAAAACTCCCGGGTGGTGAGTAGAAGATAGAGAGCGGTTCGATGCAATTCGGAGTCTCTCTAACATTCCTTAACCTGCCCCCCCCCTATTTTTCTATCGAATAAGCACACTTTTTGCTAATGTTGATAAGTATAAAATTTGAGAATAAAAAATGGTCTTGTTTTATATGTGGATTCATGAGTGTCGAATTTTCTTCTGTGAATAATTTTGTAATATGAGCAGTCGTTCTAGCGTGTCACAACCTTTCAATCCGGTCGGTATCCTTAAAATAATTTCTATGTCACGAAGAACCCCGACGCAAATACAAAATTATATATCATATCTTTCTAATTTTATTTTCATCGTAGTTCACGCGGTAAATATCATAGTATATATTTTTGAATAATTGGTTTGAAGAAAAATCAATACTTCTTTGTCAAATTCTCAAACTGGCGCCATACTAAGACATCAGTAAATATATTTCCAATGATTGTTATATGAATTAATAACACAAGCAACTATATGCTCCCTCCAATCGCATACTTTTGCTACCCTGATAGGATGGTATAATTACGAATACACGTATATTACACTATTCCCGAAGAAAGAGGAAATATCTGGGAAGATGGTCTCATAACAACAAAACAGATACTCCACTACCATCAAAAGGAGGGGCTAATGCCTGGGAGGGTGGTTTCATGACAACAGAACAGATACTACACTGCACCCTGAATTGAGCATTACAAGATAGATATTATTCTGAAATAATATAGTAACCTGAATTAAGCATTAAAATTGTACCATTTAATAGAAGTAATCGTATAATTTCGGTTTTAGACAATAAGTTAGATATTGTTATGTCTATATTACAATATTTTAATATCCAAGAATATATTTTGCGTGTCTAATAATATTCCGTGTATGAAATCAAATAAAAAGTCAAAAGTGCATTAGCTTATCTCATTTGTTCTTGCGGAATCCTGAGGAACTTTTGCGGGACCTTAGGCTTCCGGGGAACCACTGTTGAGAAACTCTAGGCTAACTGAATCTGTTTTACCTACATTGCAGGACCAGTTTCAGAAGAAAGCTGGCTGAGTTGCAGGTAAGGGTTTCTATATTAAAGTCCCTGCCTCCCAAATGATCGGTCTTCATTCCTCTTTAAGTTTCGGTTGTATCTTAATCGTTAGCATCATTTTCAGTCAATTATATTAATATTACAGGTCGTTTTTAAAGACATTTTTACGCATTTATTTGATGCTAGCGGAACCCGTATCCCGGCGTTTTGCAGGAAAATTAGGGAACCCAAGAAATATTTGCTCCCAGTGATTTGGTTGGGGGACATTCACTGACTTATCTGCTTGGCCGCAGTATTTGTGAGCGGGACTTTGTTTTTAAGTTACAATTTAGAACTGGATCGAAACTAGTTGAAAATCAAAAAAAGTTCACCCAGAAGTAAATTGACATTAAAGGACCCGAACAATTATTTTCACTAGAAATGCCAAACATTTATCCACGATATAAAATATATACATGACTAGCACTATGTGTTGTATTTAAATGAAAGCAATCGTTGAAATTGAAAACAATAGAAACGTATATTTAATTAATGAGATGTCATTTTGCAAAGCTATATGCACATTTGTTATCTTTACGACTATTTATTCTTCTATTGTGTGAAAATGAAATCGGTGTTTTTATCGCAATGTAATAAGTATAGAGATAGAGAAGAGATATTGCTTTGTCATTCTAATGTTTTAGTAAGCACAGGCTTTTCAGTGCTATTCAAGTTTACACTGAAGATCAGTGCGTATTAATCAGCACGTTGCAATATTTTGACGCTCTTCCGTTCTGATAGAATTTGGTACCCACGATAGGGACCACGTGAAGGTTGCCAACACTCCTAATGAAAGTGGTTCTGTTGAACCGACAAGATTCGAACACAGAAAGCCAAGTCGCTAATCGGCGCTGGTATCCACCGCCACTTCCCAATTTATAAAGTTAACAGTATTCATTTCATTCAATAATGACGAATTACCTTGCTGCACCTACCCAGCTTTGCCAGGGAGACTTTTTAATTTAATTTATTTTTAATTTAGTTTTAAATCGCATAAATATTTTAAACGCTTAAATCTATAAATAACAAAGACCAGTAAATTAATTTATCGAACAGAACAGTTTTGCACCACTTTTATGCCACCTTATGTAGATTAAAATCAAGATATAAGGTTACTTAACCTGATGTCTACAATCCTTATTCCAAATTTGGTTAAAATCTATTACATGATTTTAATTCTAGAGAATGTCTCAGATTTGAGCCTAAAACTTAGGAATAAATTTAAATTCAGAGAATTTTGCTTAATTGGTGTCTAATGACTATGGATCAAATTCAATGCACATCTGAAATATAAGAATGTTCAAAGGAGGACTTCTGCCTATATTATGCTTCTTAAAACGTGACGAATTCATGGATGGAGAAAAAGGCTACGTAGTGGTAGACAGGTGGATATTTATAAAGCTCGAAATACGATTTCATCTTAGTTCATGCTACTGCATTTTATATTTCAATAAAAGTACGATTATTAGTAAGTTGAAAAATAATTAAATATACAAGTATCGAAGTTACGTTGACTCGAGAAAAACCTACACACGTGAAATTGTCTCAATTTTATTAATATAATTAATATATTTTTTTATCTGTTGTGTCGCCTATCTGGATTTACATTATTATTAGATTAGAAAAAGTAGAAAGTGGAACTTTTGACAGCCTTGCAACTATCGCTTCCCTTATTTAGTCCCTTAGTTTTCATATTCCATGAGCGATGTTTCTGACAAACGGGGGAATAATTGCTCTTTTCTGGGTCTGAATCTATCCATCTAACACTTATCGTTGGCTAGTTTTTGACCTTGAAGTAATATGTTTTGTTTTTTATCTCCTTATATCAAATGGCTTTATACCTTGTCTGGAGCGATTTCCATAAACAATGTTCAATAGTGGAAATGTGTGCGGGTTTCTGCATCATTTACAATTTTATAATTTGGTTAGAAGGCCCACTCAACGTTGCCCTGTAATAAATAAGGACTGCCGTGTACTTTTGCTTTTAGCCCTGAACACTATATTACCATTCATATAATCTTCTGTGAGTTTCAAGTTTTCCTTTTCTTTATTTAGGTCATTTATTTATTTACTCATTTTCTTACTCTCCTAGTAAGCTGATGCTACTACTACGCCCTCTATCACTATCCTTTTTCCTAGTTGATGGAAAGTCCCAGTGGCATTTTCACGGAAGGCAAAGAAGTGTGAACATTTACTGGACAAGGATTGAAATAACCTGAAATGTATGAAAAAAAAACCGTTTTAAAAGATAAAGTGCTAACACAGAGACTTACTTAGCTGCAGAGACGGCGCGGTTGAGGGACGAAGACAAGGATAGTTTCAGTATTACTTTACAACTCTTCGTTTTATCTTTTTCTCATTTATTATAAACGGTGTAGGGGAAAATTATACTGAGTCGCTTTTAACAACAACGACAACATATCAAAAACCGTTTTCTTACATACCTGTATATCGTTTCAAGAAGAACACTGTGAAGGTCTCATACTTCAGGTTCAAGTCCCGCCTGTCGGCCGCGGTTGAGGCTCAGGGCGTCTGCCTTAATTAAGATACACTTTAAAATTTGAGAATATATTAATTATTGGCCGATATATGAGTTTTTTCTTTCCTTTTCAAAATGTGTCAAATTTGATGCCGAATACCCTGCATATTTCGTCAAACTTCCACTATCACTTGTTTAACTTGACCGATGGAGACATTTGTTTATATGAATATAAATATTAGTGCAAACACTGGCGAATCATAATTTTTCCCTCATTTTTTTACAGAAAGTGTACACTCGTAGCATATATTTCCTATCCGTCATTTCAAGCAGTCAATTTTGTATTTTGGTGTTTTCTTCATCTTCGTAGTGTATTTCCCCTCTTCTAACGAAGTCAAGACCGGCTATTTGTTACATTTTCACTGTCTAAGTGCCATAATCTGCTCCACATCGCTAATCTCTGTTGTTTGTTCTTGATGTCAAGGAATTCATTGTTCACTTGTCGTCATTTATTCATCCGGGGGAAAAGCGGCCCTCATTTATTAGCTTTAACTTCCGATAGATACATGCCTTAAAGGTTAGGATTTTATATCGAACGTTTAGGTGAGACTGTTATTGTAGCTACATAATATTAATTGCATGGACGATGCGAAATATATTGTCACAATGTTTCTTTTAGGTGTGTCCTTTTTCATATTCCTTCTTTGTGTAGTTTCTCTCTATTCATTCCTTAGTTTATTAATTTTGTGACCGACAAGTTGGACTCCCAAATGGATATCTTTATTATGTTTACGTTGTATAATTTGTAATTCTTCTTCGAATTTTGTTCTTTTAAGACAATGGATCGTTTGCATTATTGTAGAGTTGAATCCTGGTCACAGTACCATTTGTGGTCCATAACTTTCAGCGTCTGAACGATGTGAAGTATAATGTCGCAATGAAAAAACACATACCCTCAAATTTCGCATGGTTTTTTATATGGTAACGGAGATGTGGGGCACTAAGCGAGGTGTTTGCACAGTGGTCATTGTTAATTTATTATTTTAACACGGCATAAGAGGAAGCACAACCTTTTCGTCGATTCAATATGTCTGCTTTTTTCTGTCATCCTCTTTTCTGTCCAGTGACTTCTATCTTCTGAATTATTATGCTTTATTTTTAATTTTCTCCGGAAATCAAATGCATCCTCATTCACATTAGCATACCAAGAATTAAACTGCCATATTACTCATTCTGGAATGCCGTTGACAAGGCTACTTCTTTAAGGATCCAGTTGTAATGTTTCAGAATTTTCTGCTTTGTTAAACGCTTCGTTACTTTTAGGTTCAAGAAATGACGGCCGGATTTTCTGTCAGTTGTAAAGGTGGATTAAGTTTTATTTATCCACTTCAACCTACACTAAGTTCAACATGGCTACTCGATGGTCATCTCTGGTCAAACATGTTTCCAGCCTGTATTCAGCATAGTTTCGTTTCCATACATATGCCAGAAAATGCAAACACGTAGGAATTTTAAGTTAATTTCTTTCTTTAATCAAGTCAATAATCAGAAACTCGTCAATCACTGCAATTCATCCTGATAAATGTAAATGGGTGATAGCTTTTTGAATAAAAAAAAAATGGGACTTGACCTGGCTTAGTGTCGTCTTTTTTAAAAGGGTCACATTTCATTGTTTCAAGTTCTAAATGTACATAATTAGCGGTTTCCATCAGTCAAGGATGACTAAAATCTGAGTTTACATTAACCTCCGTGTGTGTGTGTGTGATAATCCATGGATGTAGCTTTTTTAGAGCGGTAATACATTCACAGAAAAAGTCACAAATAAAGTCTCAATTTTGCCTCAGGAAACAGTTACAATTAATTTATTATAGTCCGCAATAATATATCATTTTAGATTAGGGTTTTTGAATCCTCAAAAAGTGAGAGTTCAACAGTTAAGGTTTCGATTAAAACAACAGAAACAGTTCCCACACTGTCCCCATTTCTTTTTATCCCTATTACTTTTTCATGTATACTTTTTACTTGAATTGGATTTGAATCCCGGCAGTTTATAATAGAAGCTGTAACCTTAGAATTAGAAACTGGAAAAAATAGGTTAAATAATTAAAACAAAGCTACAAATATATACAGGGTTTTATAAAAACATGTAGAACTTGTTCATTTTGTTGACATTTTGTGTAAGTATTAAATTGTTTTAACATTTAGTTGAGATTTATTTGAGTGTTTGCATTTAATTTATATTTAAAAATTGCATGTAAAACAACATAAATGTAAGTTTGTCTTTATTCCATACTAGACTAAATTTTTAAAAATACTAGAATGAATAAAAGAAGCTGCATAGATAATAATTTCAGCACTGATCCATTATATTACCATATCTATTTTTTTATTTCTATGATTCAAAGTTAAATAAAATAAAATAATTGGATTTGGAAGAAATAACATTCCAACTATGTTTAGAGCGAGTTTTCTTGATTTCTTCAATTTCTCAACTTATAGAACACGTTTATGCACTCATATCAATCTCTATTTTGTCTCTGATGACCCCAACAACTAGATAAATATTACAGGAAATACATAACTGGTCAGGGTCATACTTAATCATAATATGTAACCGGTGTTAGTTTATCTTTCGTAGTTTGTAAGTTTAGCGTTCGTAGTTTGTAAGTTTTAGCTGGACAAAAAGAGATAGACACCTTTCTATTATATAATAACTGAGATCTCATCAGCGATTGAGTATCAAAACCATGTAATAATTGTCGATTTACTTATTTAGTTTTCTAAATTTCTCTGTGCAATTTGGGAAATAAAACTAATGACTATGTTCTTAGGAAAACCGGCTATTTCAAAACTTGCATATATGTATGAAAGTCAAATATGGCTCAAAATATGCATGCAGTTGGTTCGTTCTTAATTTGTTTGTATAGGTATTGCTATCAATCGAGTACAGATTAATAATCCAACACGGTTTAAAAAAGTAGTGGAAGACTGAAAGTGCAGGCACGAAGAAAGCATTTGACACTCTTCCACTAATACATCTAACATTTGTCTTATAAGAGATATATTAGAAGAGGTATATATACCGTAATTTGTTCGGTCTAGGATGTCTATAATTCGAGATACTGAGATGAGAGCCACATTAAGGTTATAAAGAGGTTCCTATCATTCTTAGAAGTGGATTAAATTTACTGTTATAGTATGTTTATAGTTCACCTCTAGATTTGATACAATAGGTTGACAATGGTGTGTGTATTTCTTTTTTGGAAGGAGGGAGTAATAGCACGTAGCGTGATTGGTTAAATTTATGTGGTCATGTGACTAGATAGTATGATTAGGAGATAGTTGCTGTTTATAAATCGGAGAAAAACATGTTATGTAGTTAGAGAAAGAGTATTGAGACATTCATCAATAGATACCCAGAAAAAAACTCTTAGTTAGGAAAAGTGGATCCACATATTAATGCAAAAAAGAATTATATTTTATGCTTTAATGGTAATGGTTAAACTTTTTATAATCTTGTTGCTTATATTTGATGAAAAGTAAAATATCTTCAACGACAGCTATAACAAATGTCACCTATAAATGTTTATTAGATTACATATGCTAAACTATCTGCATGCATGTTTATAATGTCATATAAACTAGAGTAAGAATTTAAGACGAAATAAATCACAAACATCTATATTGAACATGTAATAGATATAAATCAATTTATTTACTTTCGTTAAAAAAGTTTTAAAAAAGTGAAATATATATGATGGACATAATAGATCATAAACTTTTAAATACAAGGAAACAGATTTATGTAAGAATTTTCCTTTGGTTTGAGTGAAAAAAGAAAATGAAAAAAAAGGAATATATTAACAAAATGAATATGGATACATTTTTATCTTTTCAGCCTGATTATGACGAATATACATTGATGAACACTTTTCGTAGATGTTTATGACCTTTTGTATATGATACAAATATATGTATTCGAAATGGGCAGAAACAATTCTCTGATAATATTATTTGATTCGCATTGCTGTAATATTAATACCCATCAATACATATATGTGCTGAAATCACCATCCTGAAAGTCGCCATCTAGTGTCTAGAGACCATTAGCTTAAAAGGACCAAGGAGAATAACAACTTAATTATTTTGAAGAGTTATTGCCATTTGATTATTTGTTAGAGGATTCAACATGTTATGGTCATATATCCTATTGTGTCACTGTAAGGTCTCTTCCTGTCTCTATGAATAGTCATTATGGCCAATTAGTACAAGTGATAAAAGAAACGAATTGAGGAAGCAACCTCTGTAAACCCATTACTTCTGCACTTTTTCTGTTAATACAATTTCTTGTTAATTACTTTCTGTTCGTGCTATTTCTTCTGGTCCTATAACAAAATCCGAATACAATTTTCAAACATTTGTTTTATAAATTCTAATTAAGAATAGCCACTGTAAAAGAAATGAAGTTGGAGTTATTGAAACTACATTCAGCTATTTATGTAATTCAGTTCCAATATGGCGGCGAGAGAAACGTACATATAGTTTGTTGAGGTTGATTAAAGGGTGCTATACACCCTCCATCAAATATGAGGGAAAAGAAACTAATCTTCGCCAATTTTCTAAATATATTACTTAAATATGTATATAAAATCATAGAATTACGGCAGTAAATCAATTCATTATATAGAAATTATTATCATAATTTCTGATGACCTACAGAAAGAAACACCTACCATTGACTTTGTATTCTTGAATGGAGAATTTCTTTCCGAATTCATTTTTGGCGGCGAGGTAAGACGTATATCGTAGTCTGACTTGCTATTTGTTTTTTTGCTCCATTGAAAATAATTTAGTCCAAGGGCTAGTAAAAGACATGTGTTTTACATGCTATTTTTGTGTGACTGGATGGAAGTACATATATTTATTTATGGATAAATAAATACACATTGGTCTATATTATAGAGTTGAGGATTGGCACTGCCTAAGATATTGATGTAAGAATCAGTCCATTTCACAGACCCAAAGTCGGCAGTTACTAGAGAAACATGAAATTATTTCACAAATGTTGGGTTAGCGGGAAACTAGCCAGAGGGAGAAACCATCTTGTTGCCATGGAGGCTGATAATACAAACGACAAGGTTTTATGAGAAAACCACGAAAAATTCAGAATAAGTGAACCGTGTTGCTGTGATGGCCGAAGAAACGAGGCAACGTACCACCCGCTTCGCCCCGTAAAAATAACACGATTCAACGACTGTTTTTTGCATTTTATCCCGGCTCGAAAAAGACGATGATGAAGAAAACATCAAATTCACCAAATTGTCAAAATGAAAGACATTTTACCTAGTTTCTTTTGTCAATGACTAATATTCGACCCTTTTCAAAAATGGCAAAATGTGAAAATTTATGCGAAGTTGACAAATCTAAAGACACGACGCGTATGTGTATCCGTTTTCCACGTTTAGTACATTCAATAAAGTCCTAAAATCCAAATATAAATCCGGTTTTTAAATATCTTGAAGTTATCAATCTGCCTAAAGCCAGGGTCAATTATGCTGGACATGTACAAAATGACTACGTTGTTAGTAAGATGAACATGCTTATATGCATTCGTATCAATATCTAAGCATGACATATAAAATTAGTTGCAGACATAATCACTCACTCAGTTACTGTGGTTTTAGTAATATTTACAAATCTATATGGTATATAATCTCATATTTACAGCATTAACGCCAAATCCTCTATAGCTGTATAGTAACTTATCTTTCCTCTACCGTTCTCCTTCGACTCAATACTATATCTGTAATAGTACAAATGCAGCATTCTCTTTAGATCCGAGAGCTCAAATCATGTATTTGGGGATTTTTATGTTCACCACAGTAATTCGCTTGTTTTCTTGAGCAACACAGACGCAGCTGATAATAGCACGCATAGTTTTATCTATTACAGATTCTCTTTTCACAGACTGTCACCTTCCCGACCAGCCTCCCAGATCGTGAGGATAAGCAAGCCTCACTTCTCGATCTATTCTTGACTACACTGCCCAAGACTTGCGTGATAGATGCCCATAGCCCACTCGCGAACGCTGATCACCTTGTGATTATAGTTGATATGATTCTTAAATTTTAGACCCGAAGCTGAAGAGCCGTTGCTCAAAAAGACGAGATACTACAAAATGACTGAACAGTCCGATAATGATGTAACTGAATGCATAGAAGCACATACTCCCCCACACGGAAATTAAAAAGCAAGTCGAACTCTCCCCAATGGTTCACTTCGATCTGTGTAACTGTTATTGTGAATAGGCAGCAAGCATTCCGTCGATTAAACCGCCATGAGTCAAATACAAATATGCAAACATTTATAGGATCAAAACATCATTGTAAGCGTGTAATAGCCTCATTTAAGCGTAGGTATATAGAGATGACCAGAAAACGCATTGAGTCTCAGAAATTAGGTACTCGCGATTTCTAGAAAATCTATAATAGTGTGGTGAATTATGGGCAATCAACAATACACCAGATATCCATGATGTCGCCTGGACGGCAACTTAGAAGGCTTAACTGCTTGCCCAGCGGTCCGCATTGATATCCAACTGGGACTCCACAAAACACTCCTTCCCAAAGTTCCCATTGCGGATAGAAACCGCACTCGATGATCTGGTCATCACCTTTTCATAAGTCTGGGATATCATAAAAAAAAACATTGACACCTCCAAAGCATGTGGGTCTGATTTTATCCCTGATATATCAATAAGGACATGATCTTTTAAGCTAGCCCCAGTTCTCTCCAAACTCTATAGCAACTGCCTTGTCGAATCTTGCTTCCTTGATAGCTGGAAAATTGCCTCTGTTGTATCACTGTTGAAGAATTCTGGTGAGAGAACTGACCCGCAAAATTATCGCAACATCTTCCCGCTCATCACTATAATATTCCAATCCTTAGTCAATCTAGCGATAGCCTACCATCTCGTTAATGCTAAACTTCTTTGTGACCAACAGTATGGATTTATGCAAGCCCGTTCCACTTAGGATATCTTAACAGTCAGCTCTTAACGCATATACAATACACTGGACAAAGCTGGTGAAGCTGGAGCGGTAGTGCCTGATATATTCAAAGCCTTTGAGTACCTCTTGCATGAAGGTTTTATCGGGAAAAGTAATTCTTACAGTATTACTGGACGAATATTTCATACAATCAAACTCTACTCAGACAACAAAAAAGATTCAGCTCGTTTTCGATAGCCGTACATCAAAATAATATGACATTAATGCGGGTGTGCCCAGGGTTGATTCTTTGATCTTTATTATAACTGATTTTCATAAACGACTTCCCTGATCCAATTGTATTCTAGATGGCTATATTTGCTGATGACACCTCGCTCTATTCTCGACATGTGGGAAGAAAGAACGCACAGATATCCAAAGCAATGACTGAATCCTTAGAAAGTGAATTCATATCTGTAGTTGAACGGTTTCAATAATGGATGGTAACATTTAATGCTATTAAGACAAGAAGCTTTTCTTTTAACAATTATAAGAAACTTTTTCAGCCACTGATTTCCGTGGCTAATAACACTCTACCTGACTGTCCATTATTCAAACTCCTGGGTCGTACATTAACAGTTAACATGGATTGGAACAAGACATGGTCAAGGCCACTGCAAAGAAGGCGAAATCCTTCTACCGTACTAGAAAGCTTCTCACAACTGCCAACATCCCATACCTCTACAAAGTCACCATTCGCTCATGCATGGAGTATTGTTGTAACATTTGGTCTGGTGCAGCAAATACTTTTAGACAGAGCCCCAAAAATGAGCCTTTAATCTAATAGCTTCCACACTATCTACCCAGCTCTAGACTATGTCCCATAACAGTAATATTGCATCACTGTGTTTGTTTTACAAGTACTTTAATGGAATGGTCTCCGATGAACTTACTGCTCTGTTGCCCCTTCGACGTAAATAGCCCCGACTGACTCGTCAATCAGCAAAATCCAACCCCTTCACTGTATATGTCCTCAGATACCGAAAGGCTTTCTACTATAATTGTTTCTTTCCTCGAACTGCTAACATTTAAAATCTCCTCCCTCTTTCCCAGTGACTGTACTAACATGAAGAAATTTAAATGTAATGTGTGCAAGCATAAAGCTGCACAACACCCCACTTAGGATGCTCCTGTAGGTATGGCCCCGAATTCACAGTTGCCCCATACATCTCAGTGGCAATGTGCCTTGTTTGGGGTTAATAAAAAAATTTTTAAAAGCTGGTTGCAATCTTATAGAGGAAGTTTTCTATTCCTGAGAATTCAGTAAACATTTCAAGTATACAACATCAAATATATTAAAATACACCTACATGTCGCTTGGGTTATATGGGAATACAAAATCAGAACTATTTAATATGATTAGTAGAACACGCTTGGAAGTTTCTGAATGATACATTTTGTACTTCTGTGATCTAGGTTGTTTAGAGGGCAATACACTTAAGAACTGTTACTTATAGATGTTACGGGCGCAGACTTCTAAATAATAAATTTTTTTTCTATCTTAATGTTTATGTGCGACGTGTGCTGTTAATATTTTGTGTACGTCAGCTGGTAATTATTTAAAGATGTGCGTTCGCCGTTGTTAAGTTAGGCAATGGTTTCGCGTTAAGTAAGGCAATGGTTGGCAACGGGACAACCAGTTGACCTTTATAGAAAGCGTGTTTTTGTGGGAACAATAGCTAGAGGAAATTGCATCAGACAAGATAGGAATAAAAGCGTGAAAGTAGAAGTCTGACTTTGGATACTGACACGATCAGACGTAGAGGAAATGGCTTAATAATCGATAAAAACGAAGCAAGAGACGAGGCTCCAAATCAGCCACTCCTGAAATTGTTCTCATCGCCACAAGCAGAAGACGTCAGCAATATAAACTGTTGAATATAATGATCTTCTAATTTAAAACAGGGAACCTTTCCTCTTGTGTTTGTTGAGCCAATTCTGATTTTAGAACGAGTGTGTCCTTCATCATGAAGATCACTGCAAGGTGCGGGACCCTAGGAACTATTTTGGCTGTAGTGTCTCGGAGGAGCGCTGTGGTTTAGCATTGGAGACACCTGTAATGATTGACCTGTACTGTTAATAACCTGTTGATTGCATTATAGGGTATTTGATTGTGTCATTCGGAGTATAGATCCCATTCTATCCCCCTCTCTCTTTCTCTTTCTCTTTTTCTCTATCTCTCTCTCTATATATATGAATATATATATATATATATATATATATATATATATATTGTTTTCTTTATATACTTATCTTGTCTCTCTCTTATATATAGAGAAGGATAGATGAATTATATATTTAAAAACTAAACATTACATATTCCAGGGACGTACCATGGTTTCATTGACACGAGTAGACTGTTACTGGTTAATAAAGGCCCTTAAACGCATTTCAAATCCTTAGACTCACAGAATTAAAACAGTTCTAACAAATGTAAGCCGATGTTCACTGAAACTATTGTACGTCTCTGGAATATGCAATGTGCAGTTCTTAAATAAATAATTTGTATTTTAGCTCTCGCATTCTTATGATCGAACACTTTTTTATTTCTTTAAAACATACCTCGATACACTTATATATATATATATATATATATATATATGTGTATCTTGGCAGCATCTTTTCTTTTATACAAGTATCATTAAAAATAACGGACATCTTGTGTCTGGTTATTTTTTCTAAGATCCTTTCCGTTTTTCTGATTAGGTTCTTAGTTTCAGACGGAAACTGACTGATAAAATTGCCATAGCTTCCCAAAGCGCTTTCGGACCCTTCCAGGTCCATCGTCAGTGGAGCAATGTTAACCAGGCATAGACCTAGGAGTGACTATATATTCTATTTAGGCGGGAAAATAAAGGACTGTGTTTAATTTAAATTTATATTTATAGGCATTTGAGTATATTAGTACTAATAGTATAGTTAATCTTGTTAATTTGTTGCAATTTTATCAGCCAGTTTCCGTCTGAAATTAAGAACCTAATCAGAAAAACGGAAAGGATCTTAGAAAAAATAACCAGACACAAGATGTCCGTTATTTTTAATGATACTTGTATATATATATATATATATATATATATATATATATATACAGGGTGGGCCAAAATAAGGGTCCTATCTTTAAATTTGAATAACTTGAATTTGAATAACTTCCACAAAATAAAAGTTAAACTCACCAAACTTTATGTGTGTGTAGACTGACCCTTCCGAGATTTTTTGAAATAAACAAAACAAATTTTAGCCGAAAAACACTTCTTAAAACTTACAAAAACTAAAGTATTGTTTTTTACACTGTTTTGAGTTTTTTAAGCAAAAATAATGTTTTCTAAATGAGGGTACGTTCCTTAGGGCTAATACGGCTCATGCTTGCTTCGGAAGGGGTCCTTTACTTATTCTAAAAAAAATCAAAAAAAAATCAATAAATAAAAAAGTTATGAATTTTTAAAAATAGGACCCTTATTTTTGCCCACCCTGTATATATATATATATATATATATATATATATATATATATATATATATATATATATATATATATATATATATATAATCTCTACTGTCTGTGTTTGCTTGGCATAAATAGAACTTAATTCCCTTTACGTGGTAATTTCTCGTGGCCGTTTGGTCGGCGCGCTTACTTGCGGTGTCTAGGTTGATTCAGTAACTGGGTTCGGATCTTGAAACCGTCTGAAATTATCATCTGCACTGATGATAGCGGAAGCTTGAAACACTGGCGTATGTAAGTATACAAATAATTTAATAACTTTCCTATTTTCCTCTCTCTCTCTCTCTCTCATATATATATATATATATATATATATATATATATATATATATATTACGGCATATCAACCCCTTTTGCACAAACAAAATACATATTGTCAACGATTAAATATATTATGAGTTGAACATTAGTCACTATTTTACTCATAGCAAGGCGTAACTTCCTGAGTTTGTTTATATCGACTATCTTAATATTTAAACATGACAACATTTTATAAGCATTTAGTGCGTACAATTCGACATGCTATACCCTACTGTTTGTAATGTTATTTATTTACTGAAATACGGTTTTAAGTAATAAGTAGTAGTTTGGGAATAATGCCGAAACCATGGAGATAATTTAGTCGAACACATTATGATTGTACCAAGATAATTTCCTGTTTCTCCTGTGAATATTTGTGCTTGTACCAAAATTGTTGTAATATAAAAAGAAAATGCCACCCACTGTTGTTGAAAAGCGATATTTCCCTCCCATTTTGTTTGCTAATTAGAGAAGCAAACCAAGTAATTCCCTTAATGATTTTCACTTGATATCGTTCAAGTCGCTGCTTGACGGCGCCAGAAGATTCTTTTGAGGGGAAAGTAAATAGTGTATGAATACGATGTGGCATTGCAGGACTTGTGTAAACATGAGCGAGGAAGGGCAGCACCGTCGCAGTCGCTCTGTGGGAGAGCACGCGTGTGCCCCTCGGTGTCAGGACGCGTGTGTGGAGATTTATTTGGATACGACACATTCAAAGCCAAGTGCGTATATTTGAGAAAATACATTGGAGTTTCCTTTAAATTATTTATACATACATACATACATACATACATACATACATACATACATACATACATATATATATGTATATATATATATATATATATATATATATATATATATATAGAGAGAGAGAGAGAGAGAGAGAGAGAGAGAGAAAGAGAGAGAGAGAGAGAAAGAGAGAGACAGAGACAGAGACAGAGACAGAGACAGAGACGGAGAAGGGAATTTCTGTAGGAAATCTTGTGTCGGAGAGCTTAATGTAAAAACAGAGCAATAATAGAAGTTAGAAATAAATAACTCAAACCAAAAAATGACTGGATTGTTGTTTGAGTTATTTCTTTCTAACTCATATATATATATATATATATATATATATATATATATATATAAAAAAAGTAAAGTATGTGTATATATATTTCAAGTAAAAGATTCACTCCTAAACTCATGAACCGATCATTATGAATAATAGAATATATGTTCATGGCAATACGCTGAGTAATGGTGACACATAATTTTCCTGTAAAATTTACTATTTTAGGGGGTATGCAATCTAAACTCGCAATCTTAACAACCTTTAAAATAAGCGAGAGAAAACAAATATAAAAGAGAAAAGACTTGCTCTTCATCAAATTTTGGCATATGTTATATTATAACTTTTAACCGAAATTGAAGGGACGCGTGTGAGCATCAATAATATGTATGTGTGTGATAAACTCATAAACGTATGAACTCATCATTATGAATTATGGGATCAGTATTCTAGGCAACACGGTGAGTAATGAGGGACCATTTTTTGTAAACTTTACCATTTAAGGGATGTGCCGAAGTCGTTCAGTGGAAAATCACTTATGTAAGTCAATTTAATTTTTACAGTTATTATATTAGTTTGCTTCTAACATTATTTAAGGGATCATCAGTTGCTAACCATGAAAAACTGTTTCGGGAATTTAAAAACAAGACAGTATTTAATTTCATGGCTTCCCAGCAGAGTTGATCAGATCCCACTTCCTTTAAAAGACAAAGACATAAACGTTATATATATATATATATATGTTAGCTAGCTAGCTTTACCGGCTCTCTATAGCTTAGCAAAGTTCATTACTTCAAATACTTGCCACATTAATTCAAAATAATAAATATTTAATTCATAACTTGGTTGTAAACTCGAAACAAAATATTTCGTATTTAATTATATAGATAGATAAGCATTCGAATTTTTATTATTTCGATGCAGATTTATTTATCTTTTAAATGTGATCGTAAATTTAAGGAAAAGAAAGAAAACATTAATTTTCCTTTTTATTTGCAAGTTAGAAATAGATCGCAACTTGTTGAAAATCAAGACCGTCCCTAACGAAAAGAACATTTGAACACAAATGCTAAATACTTGTCAATGAAATAAAACAATATTACGAAATTGAACTACTTGTTATATTCCATGAAAAATGCCAGTATACTTAAATCATATGCCCTTAATAGGGTTAAGATGAAAATTCATATACACTAAATGTACAAAAGCAAGGAAATTCCCAAATTTTTACACTTTTATTGTCATTAAGGGTATGACTACATATCAACCAAGCCATTTCATTATCACATCACTGCAGTATAAATCTCTATGCATGAGTGGATGAAGTGTGTGAGGTGCGCTGAAGAAAAATTCCTACCAGTAAAATACATAACCCTGTTGTACTCGCATACCCTTATGACAATAAAACTATTAACATTTGGGAATTTCCTTGCTTTTGTACAGGTCTGTTAAATTGTATTCATGCATATGCCTAACTACAGACACGTACACCCATCTATACCTACGTATATATATATATATATATATATATATATATATATATATATATAACATTTAATCCGATACATAAATTTATTTCCAAAAAACGACAACAAAAAAACACCCTAATTCCACAAACCAAACGGCAAACTATATGGCCGCTCCTTTCGTATTTTTTCAGACCAGATATTACAATACCATTATAAAAAGAACAGAAAATGCGAAAACACCAATTCAATAAACAAAAATAAACAAACACGTTAAGTCGATAAAAACATATTTGAATTATCTCTTTCAGCTCTATATCGAACAATTAATCCGATACATAACTTTATTTCCAAAAACAACAACAAAAAAGCACACTAATTTCACAAACTCAAACGGTAAACTATATAGCCACCCCTTTCGTATTTTTTCAGGTATAATAATAACATTACAAAATAAAGAGATAAATAAATAAATAAAACTTGCTAACAGATAAATAAATAATGAAGGCCTCC
>OY744520.1:63848145-63900645 GCA_963556195.1 Sepiola atlantica | reverse complement strand
ATTACATAATCATCGATGCAATAATTTATTTCAACCTTGTGGTATTTTCAAGCATCCGATTTAGACGATTACATTTTTGAAGCTGAAAAAAAGTTTAAATTCACACTCGACAATTCAAATATAAATTTATATTTGAATTGTGTTGAATTGTGTTGAATTTATATTTGAACTCTCGAGTGTGAATTTAAACTTTTTTCAGTTTAAAAAATGTAATCGTCTTAATCGGATGCTTGAAAATACCACAAAGTTGAAATAAATTATTGCATCGATGATTATGTAATTTCGTGTTACTACATTTTATTGTATATATATATATATATATATATATATATATATATATATATATAGTCACCAGCGTCGGTGCAAGAATGTCACACCCTGCTTAACATCATTATCGATGGTTATTTGTACTGAATGATATACTTTGCATTTAGAGTTGTTAAAAGTAACAAGCCACTTTTTACCAATTACACCACATACTCGAGATTAGAAGAGAGACTACCAGCAAGATCTTTATCACCAATTCTCTTTGAAGTGCTGCTATAGACAATTGCATTGTTTCCATAGATGTCAGCAAATGATCTTCGAATATAATTCATTAGATCATTAATGAAAATCGGAAAGGAATTTGGACTCCGAATACATCCTTGAGTTACGCCGGCGTTGGTACTATGTGCTTCAGAGTCTGCCCATTAACAATTACTTTTTTATAGACTTATCAGAGAGAAATTATCTGATAGTGGAAAAGAAATTGCCAAATATTCCATAGCTATAAAGAATGTTTAGTAAGCCGTTGTGTCAAACCCTATTGAAGGGGTTGATATATTATCGAGAGCTATTACCGTAGAAACAAATCCCCCATCGAAATTCACTGATCCTATGCAATATTACATTTATCACTTCAGCGATGGTTATGGCATGACAAAATCTATCTTGCGTGTCACTAAGTAGATTATTTTACCCGTGTAGTGATCGGCAACTTCACAGATTCGAACAACTTTCTTATGACACACTGAAGAGTGAAACTGGTCACCAGTGTTTAAAATACTAGGAAGACCGACCAAATTTTCCAAGTGGATTGATGCATTTATTCTTTAAGCAACGATTAAATAGCTTTCTAAGGATAGCAAGTTCTGGCTGCAAATTCGTAAGGACAATAGCTAGAATTTTTTCAAGGCCATCAAGGTTTTTATTATAAGTCTGGTAACATTACGAAGAGATATATTAATATTGCTTCGAGTAGTTTCAGTCATGTGATCCTGATTACAAAGGGTGGAAAAAGGTGGAATTTGAGTTCAAGTTCTTTGTCAAAATGTTTGGATTTGTCAGATTCTGAGGAAAACACCCGTGGTCCATTAATCTTACATCTGTTCAGTATGTTATTCTGAAGAATTATTTGCACAGCAATTCAGGATTCAACAGATTGTGCAGAGAACTTTTTTGTGGTTGCTGGCAATTATAAAGGCAGCTTTTATTTCCGGGCATCTATTCCATTGAAAGCAATTTAAATACTGGTTTCTATGTTAATTACAACGATACATAGAGTTATACCGTGTCTTGCTGTTTGATAGTCCATTGGAATGTCTCAGATGTATGAAACCCTCAATAACAACGTTTAGCCAATCATATATATCAGAGGCGACACAGTGCGCATTCTCGTTGAACAATAAAATATAGAGATATTTCATAGATGAAAGATTTATAGTAATCCCATCAACCCTTGAGTATCGATACACTCTCTGATGAAAATAGACAACGGGGTCTTATTGAATTTAGATGTGATTTTAATGGAGAGAATTAGTGATCGGAAAGAATCCAAGGAGTAGAACAGTATACGTGCAATGTTCAGGGCAAGTTGTCAGAAAAAGATCAATAAGTTTTGCAGAATGTCCGTTAGCATCAGGTACGCGAGTGGGTTTGTCAACAATTCGAGCCAGCTTATGAGGAAAAAGTCATGACAAAACCTTCCTTTATCATCGGACTTGTTAGGATAGGCTTGCCATTCTGCATTGTGGACATTAAAATCACAGGTTATATTTATATGTTAGCAGAAAGATAAACCAACAAGATCTTGTCCGCTCTGGGTTAATTTGGGCATCCTTTCTAACGGTGCTCGAAAATAGAGGTGGGGGGGGGGGCAATTCATGGCCAGAGCAAAAGCATTTAAAAAGCAAAAAAGTTTCCTTTTCTTGTTCATATTTTTTTTCGGGGGTGGGTGGTATCTTTCCATATAAGGTTTTATTTTTGATAAAACCTATGCAAGCTTCTCGGAACTTCTCGGAAAGCAAGATAGTTAGATGCAAAAATGCAAGGTTCATCTTTAAATAGTAACGTATAAGTAGAATTTGTCGTCTGCCAAATGTAACTGCGAATTTTGATTGGTATCGGTTGTCTCGTTAAATGTTTCAAGTGCTTCGCCTTTCTCCGTTCGTAGTTAGAACTGCTTACGTCACGACTGGTAATCTATGGGTGCCTATTCAGAATTAGCACTAACATTAGATATTATTTCAACACTTTATTTTATTATAGAAAACATGGCAAAAAATTCAAACCCCCATTATTTCTATCCAGAAACAAATGTACGCTACAACATTATATATTGTTTCCGCACTTTATTTTATCGTAGAAAAAATACCCAGAAATGACCCCCATACACACATTGTTTTGGCCAGCGACCCCTCCCCCCCCAAAAAAAATAGGCTAAGTTAACCCACACCTTTATACACCATGTACAAATTAAAAAATATATAACTTACACGGCCTTATTTATCGCTAACTGGTCCGGAAGTGAGTGTTCATTTATTTAAGGTAAAATTTACACAGAAAAGTGATCCCCAAGTCTAAAGTCTGAAATATTTTCGAAAATTCTTTTATTTCGGATATTTTCTTCAGACTGTTTACATGGGATCGCCTAAGAAAACTAGAATTTTACTTTTATTTCTTGCTAAGATATGATGCGTATTGGTAATAAAAAATATCGTACAAAATATTGAAACGCTTTATCTACACGGACACCGATCAAACAAACATATTTTGTCTTTACAACCTACTTAAACTGTTTATGAGTTCGGCGTAGGGATACAAACTCTGCATAAATCTAAAATAATTCGATTTTCTAAAATAAATTAAGAAACATAAAATAGTTAAATTTTAATTTAAAAAGTTCTGTCAAATACGTACGATGATTTAGTTAAAGAAACATTATTGTGTAATTGTATATGTTTATTTGTACATTTTTCTTAATGGCAGTGAAAACGTTCAGAATTATGTGGTTCGGTCGCCTTGGAAAGGGAACGCTAAAAATAGCGGAACATTCGTGTCTTGTTATTTTACCGTACTTTAAATTTTGAATAATGCGTTTAAAAAATAGCTTTAAGAACTTCTACCATCGACAATGACATCATATCGACGGTGTTGATTCCAAATCTGTGCATCGTTTGGCTCTTAGATGCACCGTTTAACTGTGATGCCACAACACACATACAGACAACCTATATATATATATATATATATATATATATATATATATATATATATATATATATATATATATATATATACTAGCTTGCTTTGCCAGCTCGCTATCGCTTCGCAGGGTTCGCTACTTAAAATACCCTAAACCAACGTTTTAAATAGTAAACATTTCATTCATAAGTTTCTTGCAAACATCTATCCATATAAATAGATAAATATTAACATTTATTCATATAAATGTATATAGTTAAACATTTTGATAATTTTTATACAAATCCTTTAAAAAGACCAAAAAGAAATGTAAAGAAAGGAGAAATCAATTCGCCTGAGCGATGGTGTGGCCGTGTGGGCGGCTTTTAAGAAAATGACATTTTAGAAACAAAAAACGAAAGTCCCCCTCAAGAAAAGACCGGGAAGCATCATTTAAACCCAAATGCGAAACGTGTTTCCGTGGGATCAAAACAATCATTACATTTTAAAGTAATTAAAAAAGTAAATGTGACGTCGCTTAGGGATTGGAGATAGGAAGCAAGCATGCAATCACCCTCTCCCCCTCCTCTGAACTATTCATTGCTCATGCCTCGTCGGTATATTTTTCTTTCTAACTAGCGATGTTAGTTTAATTTTAATAACCTCTCTTGAACAACAAATATTTTCAGAAAGGTTTTAGTAATTTATTTATTTTTATTAAATTAGTTTAATTAATTACTGTTAACATCGACAAAACTATTACATATATATATATATATATAACAAATAGGACGATAAATTACATATGAATAACACCATACATTAATTTATTAACTGTTTAAAAATAGTTAAGCAAATTAGACATTCAAATAGCTGATTTTGAGTCTTTCGTTTTTACTATATACAGTATTTCAAAATACAATGTTATATTATTTATTTAAATAACAGTGAGCAGATTTTATGGTAATATAGAAGTGATAAATGGAAAACAATTCATATTCATTAATTTATATATATATATATATATATATATATATATATATATATATATATATATATATATATATATATATATATATATAATGCGAGTGATAGTTTATAAAAACAATTAAAAGTTGAAATGAAATTATTGATAACAATCAAATATGCTTAAAGTTTTCCATCGTCATCGCATGGCCATCCAAACTGTTGGACACAAAAAGCTGACATTTACATTTTGATATTACTTCATGGGTTAACACTTCAGCCATAACGGGTAAGCAAAATTAGACCGAGTTATCTATTTTAGCGGCGAAGTTCTAATTCACTGGATACTTCAATTTCTTGCACTCAAGCCGCTGAAACCCATTTTGCTCAGTGGAGATTTACCGATTAATCAAAAATGGTCAGCGATATTAACGGTAAATAACATTGTTCAAAAATGAGTTCTTTTTTTTATAAACAATATTTAATGCACTGTTTCAACTTTAGATACTATTTCCTTGGACTTTGCTAAACGTTATTTTAATTTTCTGTTTAATTTCTTTTCTTAAATGAAATCATTTCGTTTTTGTTTTCATTCTAATAGAAAATCTAACGTTATCGTAACTTTAACTTTACATTGCCCCCCCCCCCCACCCCAGCGATAATAGCTTTCTTACAAAAATAGTTATTTCTCAATTTTCCATGGTTCAGTTTCAGAAATGTTTTTACAGGTAATCTGCAACTCTGTTAGAAAGGTGTTGCTAAAAAAAGTAAGCATAATCTAATTCCGAAAAAAAAATATTAATATCATTTTGTTATCATTATTAAAAATATTATCATGTCCTTTTACTCTGACAGAAAACTGAGAAAAACATCCTGGTGTCGTTCTTATCATTGGGAAACTGAAATAGGTATTTCTTTCCCCCTCCTCTCTCTCTCTCGATATATATAAATATATATATATATATATATATATATGAACATCTAAGTGAAAGATCAGACTTTTCTGCCCGATGAGATCTTATTTTTTAATAACTAATGATCGATAACATCGACATGCCAGTGTAAAGGCTTTTTGTACATGTCTGTATAAATAAAAATAATTATATCTATATATATAATTATTTTTATTTACCAGAATCCTGATGAATCGCCTGAATGCCTACATCTGTCCTTCTGTACTTCCTTGGGGTCAGTGTGGCTTTAACACAAGTAGGGAGTACTACTGTTATGATCTTTACAGCTCGCTAAATGCAAGAAATATGTATTGAACATTTTCTAGACCTATATCAGGTCTTTATTGATCTGACGAAAGCATTAAATACAGTAAATCGGTATGCGTTGTAGAATGTATTTGGCAAGTTGGGGTGTTCTCCTAACTTTGTAAGACTCCTTCGTTAGTTGCACGACAATATGAAAGCACGTTTCAACTGTAGTGGTAGCCTCTCTGAACCTGTTGCAGTTGATAATGATGTTTAATAGGATGACATACCTGCACCTACTTTGTTTTTTATATATTTTACTGTAACTCTGTCATTGATTTTCAACAAGTGTGGCAAAAATGTGTATCTTCGGTTTCGCACATCGGGTCGGTTGTATAGCTTACAGCGTTTTAAGACTTCATTAAGGACATTCTCAACTGTTGTTCGAAACTTGCCTTATGAAGACGACATGGATCTCGTAGCTCACTCACAAAATGATATGCAGAATATCATGGATAGTTTTGCATGGGCGTGTACAATAATGTGTTTAAGAATAAGCCTGGGTAGGACAAAGGCTATGTTTGCCCCGGTTCTTGGCAACCTGTATCAGGAACCCGATATATTTATTGAAGGCCACAGACTGTCTGTAGTGGATCTGTTTATGTATCTGGGTAGTTTTATGTCGAGAAAATGGTCGTTAGATGCTGAAATAAATAGACGTGTTGAACAGGCTAGTGTGTCTCTTGGTCAGGCTGGAAACAAAGATATCTGTGTAGGAAACCTGTGTTGTATCAACATTGTCACAATGTCACATGCTTGTGAGACATGGACCACTTACAGAGCTCATATTCGCCTGCTAGAGCGTTTCCACCAGAATTGCATTCGTAACTTGTTTACCATCCGTTGGGATTGCTTTACCACTGACACCGAAGTGTTGGAGCGAGCTAATGTATCAAGCATTGAGTCATGTCTAAGAAAACACAGACTCATTGGGCTGGTCATCTTGTTCATCTTACTGATGACAGACTGCCCAAGCAGGTTATTTATGGGGAACTAATTCGGAATACTCGCCCACAACACAAACCGCGTAAGAGATTGTCTTACAGTCGATTTAAAGTGCTTTAGAATTGATGCTGGAAGATGGGAGAAGATTGTTGTAGATGGGTCAAGGTGAGGGAAGTGAATTTTGAAGCGAGGAAGGGACGGGACGGGACATCGCCAGCACATGGAGGCAATATGGAATAGCGAACATGCCAAACATGTAATTTGGTAATTATGTCACGTGCCGATTTGTTGTATCACCAACGAGTGCATGTGCTGCAAAATGAAGCACGGATAAGAGGTGGCTTCAATTATGGCATTCTTTCATATCATCACAACACCAGCCACTTCTGTAGTATGGTCTGTAAAAGTCTATCAGGCGTAAAGAGCCATATTCGCACCGCTCAGTGGGTGGTTTTACTCTAATATTACTTCGATACGCAAAAAGTGGTCATACTCGAAATCGAATAGACAGCCACCATATATATATATATATATATATATATATATATATATATATATATATATATATATATATATATATATGCAAGTCTGGTTGAATACCGCAGAGTTTCTACATTTGGTAATTTTCTTAGTAATGTTCTTGAACAGGCAGCAAGCTTTCGGATCTCCTGTTGTAGTTGGTATAATATGGCTCGGAGGGTTCTTATTCCAACCATCTTTAGCGCTTTCGATCGTCGTGATCATAATCAGGAGTAGGTTTTGTCGGAGACTCGAAAGCTTGCTCACCGCGTCTAGAACATTGCTCTAAGAAAATTACAAAACGCGAAAATTCCGTGCTATTCAACCAGACTTGCATAAAGAATGACTAGTTACATATATATATATATATATATATATATATATATATATATATATATATATATATATATATATATATATATCAATGGTTGCGAGCACTGACTCATTATAAACGTTCTTGGTGCTTCTAATGTTTCACACATGAAGAAAGTGTACAGCTATTTACTCACCTGAAGGTTCCCTACTCCCCCCATCGTAGCTAAGCTTTTCAAAACTATTTGATAGTTTATTTAACCGCCGCTACAAAAATACACTGACCCCCCACCCGTTCACATTCAGAAAAGGGTGGAGTGACAGAGTTAAAGCCAACAGAACACGATCATTATAAACGAGTAAAGATAATAAAACGATTTTTTTCCGACGGTAAAGTTCCGTCTGTTTGTTGATGCTAACATTGGCAACGGATTTTGTTAGATTCAGGTTTGAGTGTAGATCTCACACGTTTCAAATGCTTTATTCCTTCCATATAATATGTAAATAATATATCCTTCTATTTGCTAGACCTCCATCAAAATGGCTGGTTTGATTTGACCTTGACCCTAACAATGACCAAAATGCTACATTACAAAACGGTTAAGTTTAGGATTTTTAAAAAATCTTCACGAATAAAATTATTATGGCGCAAGCTTTTCAAACGGTCAATTTAAAAATAAACAACGTATTGCGATTATTTTTTAATATTTTTTGCTATTGTAAATCTAACATACGTAATTCAATATATATATATATATATATATATATATATATATATATATATATATATATATATATATATATATATGAGATATTAATTGTTATCCAGTCTTCAGGTCAAACTGTTGTATATGTTCTTTCCTCAATCAAAGGAGGTGAAATCCTTCTTAACTGGAGCAATTTGTCAAAGATTCAGAAATAGCCACGCCCAAGATCAAGTTCGACCTTGTGAGGAGACAGATAAATAATAATTATATTTTAAATAATATAATATATATATATATATATATATATATATATATATATATATATATATATATATATATATATATATATATATATATATATATACATATGTATATATATATATATATATATACATATATATATATATATATATATATATATATATAGAGAGAGAGAGAGAGAGAGAGAGATGGAGAGAGAGAGGGGGAGGGAAGAGAGAGAAACGGAGAGTAAGTAACGGAGAGGGGGATAAAAGAGAGATGCAATAGATAAAGGGGCAATGAAAGCGATGAAAGGTGAGAAAGACAAAAGATAAAAATGCGATTGAAGAGAGACATGATAGACAGAAATAAAGTAGAGAGAAAAACAAGGGAGACAAACGAGAGCGAGGGATACAACAGAGAGAGGGGCAAGAAATATATATAAAGAGAACAAGATAGAGAGACAAGACTAAGAGGGAGACAAGGGTCAGAGAAACAAGATAGAAAGAGAGAGAGAAAGGAGAAAAGAGATAAGGAAGAGGGGCACATGGTACATATATAAAGAAAACAACATATATATATTTATATATAGAGAGAAAAAGAAAGAAAGATTAAATAGCGAAAGAGAGATAAGATAGAGCGACAGTGAGAGAGACCCACAGTGAGAAATAAGAGAAAAAGGAGAGAGAGAGAGAGAGAGAAAGATAGAGAGAGAGAGAGAGAAGGAGAGACTAGGGAGAGAGAAACAAGAGCAGGAGAGACAATGAGATACAGACAAATTTGAGAGAAAGTGGAGAAGGTGGAAAAATGTGAGTTAGAGAGACAACAGGGTGAGGGATAATAGAGAAAGACAGATTGGAAGACAAACAACAAAACAGAGGTAGGAGAGAGGGATAAAGGGGAAATAGATGGAAGAGAGAAGGGGAGGAAGATGGATAAAGGGCGAGAGAGGAGAGGAAGATAGGATTGAGATAGAATGAGGAAAGAGGGATTTTATTTAGACAAAAGTAAACAAAAATTTACAAACAAATATTTTAAAGAAAAACAATGCACATAAAATTTGTTACATTTGTCTTAGGCATGAACCCCGAATGAGGAGAGAGGGATGTTGGAGAAAAGGGGAGGCCGGGATGGAGAAGAGGGTATATAGTAGAGAGGGAGAAGGATCAATGAGAAATGGAGAGAAGGAAGATAGGAAATAAGGCGATGAAGGGAGAACGACAGGGAGGAAGAAAGAGAGAAATAGAGAGTTGGTGGGAGGGAGATAAGAAGATGAGAGACCGGTAGAGGGAAGGAGGGATTGCTCAAAGTCTGTTTTTGATGTTTATTTCCTTTTTTTAAGCGTCGGTATCTAAGGAGTCTTGATGCAAACTTGAAATACAAATTAAATCTTGTGATTCTGCTATTTTAGATTTAAGCTTCAGCGACCGCCCAACTGACGCATCAAAAACACTAAGATAAAATAGGATAATTTAAAGAGAATATATATATATATATATATATATATATATATATATATATAGAGAGAGAGAGAGAGAGAGAGAGAGAGAGAGAGAGAAATATAGAGAAAGAGAGGAAGGAAATATTGAGAAAGAGAGACAAGCTGGAGAGACTCACATAGACAGAGAGAGAGAGAGAGAGAGAGACAAAGAGATACAAGAGACAATGAAGAGTTAAAAGGAAGAGAGAGACAAGTGGTCAAAAGACAAGAGAGAGAAAGACGTGTGAGATTGAGAGATAAGGGAGAGTGAAAGAGAAAGAGAAGATCGTTTTGAAAAAGGACATTTTATTAATTAACTATTATCAGTTGTTATTTATTGAATAAATCTATTTGATTCAAAATCTCCTTTCACCACCAACGCTCGGATATTCATTTCTCCCTAGTTGAAATGAATGGCTCTCCACTTAAGGGAACCCCCTTCCTTGATTAGCTCCTTGGTTTGATTTTCACTCCAGACTTGAAATGGAAGACTTACATCTAATCTATTACTAAGGTCGCTGAAAAAATAATTGGATCATTCTATCGCTCCACAAATTACCGAATCCCTGATGCAATGCTCTAACTGTATAAGGGCCAGATCCATTTAAGATTGAGTACTGCTATCACATCTCGGGAGGTTCCGCTTGGAGCACTTTTTTTCGCCTCAACAGAGTACAAAACAAGCTTCGAGGATGGTTTCTTCTGTTCTTTGCAGCCCTTTCAAGAGATGTTACTAGCCTCTCTCTACTGTAGCGTTATGTGTATGGTAGGTGCTCGACTGAGCTCCTACCCCTGTAAAACATTCACAGCAACTACCCAAACCAAGACCAAATACCAAGAGGAACTTCCATGGACAAAGTTGATTTCCTAAGAACGTTCAATGTCTGGAACAAAAGATTGCGAAACTGCTTCCTAGCCGACTACAAAATATTGGTCTTCACGCCTAATACAAACAAATACTTCTTTAGCCGCCCTCCTAGATAAACACTTCATCTCAATAAATTATCTGCCAATCTACCGGTTGTTTTGAACCTCGCTTTGTGGCGATCATCGTCCAATCGACGATCTCTTTAACCCTTGTCCTCGAGTGGTGCCCAAGTCTTGATAAATGGTGACCCATTATAAAACAAATTTCTTTGCATAGCAAACAGTTAAAATAAAAAGGAAATAAGAATAATAAAAGAAATAGTTTAGGCTAGTTTAAAAGGGGTTTTAGAAAACCTCAATTAATAATTAACTAATAATAATTAACTAACAAAACTGTTACATCAACCAATTGAAATATTGCAAAGCGGTGGGCAAAACTAGACAGGTACGAATGTTCTAGCGGGGGTCAACATTCGACTCCGATGATTTTCGGATCTATTCGTCAGTTTAAAGGATTAAACTTTGATTTCAAATCTTTAAGAATTTCTATGTAAATGTCAGACAATTTTTGTGTCGATTAATATAAAATGGCTGACATGTATTTACCTTTTGTTAAACTTCAAAATTCGAGAGTAAATTGGTAGCCGATCAAAAATTAACTTCTGTCTTGACTTTTGCCCTAAACAGTAATTTAAGTATAGTGGTTTTTTGTGCTCTTAAACCAAAGAAATAAAATTCCTCATGCACCCCTGTCGTACAAATTATCAACATTTTGCTATATAGCATTTTGCTTTCATTCCTTTAAAGGCAATATCAACTTTCTATCGTTATTCGTTTAAAAAATGATTACAGTTTTTACTAGCTTTAAATTTTCTTTTCTCTCTTACAGCAAACACATTTGAACACGATTAGACTTTTAAGATTGGTAAGCAAATAACGATAAGAATTTAATTTGATCCTTTAAGAACAGCGGTGTGTGTGTGGGGGGGGAATGCTTTGTAGCAAAATTGGATATTTAGTAATGAAAACATTATAAAACCATCAAGCAATAATTTTTCTTATTTTCCTAAGTACTTTTGAAAAAATCGGTTATATTTTTTCTTGCGTTTTCACCGACAGAAAGACGAACTGGTTTGTCTTTGTATCATAATATTCTTTATCATTAAACAGACAATCCATCCATCATGTTTACCCTTATTCTCGGGTAGCCGTTGGAATTCATAAGTGGTGATTCATTAATAATAAAAAAATAAAAAAATATTTATAAAAAACGCATTAAGATTTTAAAAGTTTATTCCTGTTCTCTTTATCCATTAAATTACTAGCAAGATTATTCAGTGTTACCCGGGTGGAGGGATAACATAGAATTAGTGTTTAAAACATTGTTTTTAACGTATCTGTCAAAAAGAAAATATTAATAAAAATTAATTCAAGTAAATAATTTTTTTCAATTAGAAAACTAATCTCATTTAAAGTTCAAATAACATTAAGATAACCATTCTTGTTACATTCAGTATTTATTCAACGATTGGTTTATCTAACAACCACTCGTGTTTTGAAAGTATATGAAACATGCAATTTAAAACAACATTGTTCAGAAATAAATTATCCATTTGACATCTCATGGATAGCCCTGAACAAGTTGGCGTTTCTAACCGACATATCTCTACAGAGCTAAATGTGTTTCAGTAGTTTTAACAACGCTAGAAGTGGGCAGTGTATTACTTAAAAAAATAGCCACTAAGATAGATTGCTCGTATAATTTTGCCACTCCTTATGGCGTCGGGATTGATCCTCCAAACCAAGAGAAACAATATACATAAAAAGGTTATCTCGAATATTTCAAATGTTCGGGTTTTTCGACGTCCATAATCTTCAGCCACATACATACATTAATAATCAGCTTTATTGGGGTTGATCAATGGCTAATTTAGAGATTGTACTGGTCAATAATCAATCTCGCTCAGCTATGGATCAAATATTGACTTGTGTTCAATTGTATAAATTAGTCGTTTACGATAGGTATTGTTTTGACATTGAATCCCTCCCACGTGGCGATTTCCGCTAAAGCACAATAAAATGTATGTATTTACTTATCGATGCAATCCAAACTACATCATGCATCTCGAAACGTCCACTTTTATTAGTGGTTGCACACACACATATATATATATATATATATATATATATATATATATATATATATATATATATATATATATATAATAATAATAATAATCAAGGTAAAACATCCACAGGGTAGTAATCCAAAGAATTTTAACCGGGTTTATAAAAAGTGCTCAATATCCAATAGAGCTTTTATATATAATTATTTTTATTTACACAGACATGTACAAAATCTGCGACACTGGCATGTCGATGTTATCGATCAACTGCTATTACAAACTGAGATCTCATCAGGTAGAGTTAGAATCCGATCTTAACCCTAGATCATATTTGGGAAGAACCAATATATATAAACTGCGGGAGGAATCAATTTCAAGTATTCAGGAGAATTGAGAAAGAAAATAGCAAGTCAGACGACCCCTTTTCAATCTATTTCCTTACTGAGACGTTTTCTTTCTTTTTTTCTGCTTTCTATAGCAATTTATACGATTTTTCGTTTTTCTGTTTTTAACTCTACAGTTGTAGACGTTTTATTTCTTATTAATTTAATGTTAATTTAAACTATTCAGACGTTACTTTATATGAATATTAGTGAGAACACTGTTGACGCATAATTTTCTCCATCATTTTTGACGGAGAGTGTACACTCGTATGCAAATAATACAAACTTTCATTTACGTATTGAGTGTAAACTTCAGAACAATTTTTTTTCTTTCAAAGAGTCTTCAAATTGTCACAGGACAACTGTTGCTGCTCATATTAATGAAAAATGTGTATATTTATTTAATTTCCATGGAGAAGGTATGAATCCGTCTATACTCTCGGGCTATGGCTGAAATATTATATACTCTTAAGTCTTGGCAGGAGTTCTAGGAGGTCCACCCTCTCAGGCTTTGCCTCCCCTCTTTGGGGAGGAGTAAGTTTATTGCTTACTGCCTGAGGGGCCTCTACCGGGGAATGCCGACGGAGCTGCCCAGGAAATTTTTCATGGCCAGAGTGCTCACCTTATCGGGCGTTGGCTTTTCAAATCCCACTTTCCCGACCCGAACTTGGGTCACATCTTACCTTGTGGGAGTAAGATAAAACTGGCCTTTTGCCTAACCTTCTGGGGAGGTAAATAAATAGTCTTGGAGAAGCAAACTTCCGAAATAACACCAATCTTTCTCGGTTTATATCAGAATTGCTTATGTAGTCTTTGAATTCGTTTTGCCAATTCCGAATCATGAGAAATGGGGTTGCTGAATACGCAACCCACGCTTTACCATAAACTTCTCATCTCGCTGCCATGCTTTCCGGTGTATCTGTATATCTCGACAGAAAAAAAGCCTCAAATTACAGGATATAATAAATGCTTTTTTGTTGTTTTAGGTTAAAGTTATAATTTATTACCGTACGTAAACAAGCGCGTCAACTGTTCAGGAATGGAAGAAAATAAACGGCTCATCACGTGATGTACGCAGCCAGTGTTACTTACATTCGGATTCCTCCACTAGGGTGATAACCAGACCCGGAAGAGAAAGTTTCAGCAGCGGTCTCAGTGGTACTGAGTTTTATTTTTTACCCTTTTAAATTGTTTTTAACGGTAACAACAAACATGTTACTACGCATGTGTATTAATTTGTCTGAAACTTAAATTCCGGCAAACTTTAATTTGTTTAAAAATAGCTAAGATATCAAATTCGAAAACTGGCAGTCCTTATCAAATATATTATTTAGTGAATCAGCGCTTAAAAGTAAACTCAAAATTAGAGTATTTTGAATTTTCGTAAATAAAAAATTAACACATTGTTTTTCCTCCACGCTATAATAAAGACCAATGTGTATTTTTTGTATCGATATAAATATCCATCACGTCACGCACAAGTATGCGTGTAAAAAACTGCCGCACTAAACCATTTCAAGCGTTTAGTGAGAAGGGAAAACAAATAGTAAGCCAGACAATCCTCACCGCGTCTGAAATGAACTTGGAAAGAAATCCTTTACTCTATTTCCATAATGAGGCATTTTCTTTCCGTTTTTATTTTATTTTTCGTTTCTTCTTTTTATACCGATTGATACGATATTTTCTTTTTAAAAAAAAAACTTTCTAATTCCAGTAGTTTACTTTTTTCTTTCTTATTTCTTATTTCTTTTTTAAAATTCATTTTTAACTTCATCGATTGAGACGTCATTTAATATGAATACCAGAAGAATACCCGTTCCAGGACGAGTACAACGAATGTCTTGAACGCAACAGTTTTGCAGTACTTTTTATATCCTCTTACGAAGATTACAAGTACGTTATAATGATACTAACCCTTATGACTAGAATCTTTATTTCAATTTTGATAAGAATCTATTACATGATTTTGTATCGTAGAACATGTATAAAATGTAAGACTTGAGCTTAAGGAGTATAATAAGAAACTGCACTTCAGAGAATCTGGCTTAATTTGTGTTTTATGAACTCTGAAATATTTGAATTTCAAATGGGACTTTGTGCCTATATTACGTCCCCTAAACCCTATTTAAAATACTCCAAACAAACTGACATTTAAGGAATAATGTATCAATTGATGTCTAATAGGGAATTATAAAAAAAATCGGAGGTATCTTACTTTTCACGAAGCGCTTCCGCCCATTTTTATTACATTTGCATAAAATGAAATATAGCCTACATTATGCACCATTACGCTTAGCAGCTCTGTTCCGAAATTCATAATGATCGGCTAATTAGTTTAGAAGTGAATCCTGTAAATGCAAATATATAAACAGTTACACATACCGCATTTTATGTAAATAGAGATTAGTGATAACATTGGCGAAGCATAATTTTATTTGTGTCATTTTTGACGGAGGGCGTAAACTTGTTTATAATGAATAGTCTCCTCGCAGACGCACCATATATTGGGGGGGGAGTAGGGTCACGTGCCCTTCGTGCCGACACTGATGACATATAAATCTTAGTTTATAATTATGTTTACTTGGAAAGAAGGAATTTCATGAAATGGATTATATTGCCCATATTTGGTGAAATCTTAATGACAATTATTCGCTGACCGGTACGCGTCAGTCGTTAAACACTTTTACGCTACCCCATAACCACCCAATCTACTAAAACACTCTCACCCAAATACACACAAACTGAATAGTCCGGAGAAACAAGTTTTTCAGCTTTCAACCATTTTACAGTCTATTAAAAAATAAATATACGCACCACCCAACACACGCAACACACAGACAGACACAGATAACAAAAGTAGCCAGCTTCAAAGCATACATGTGTGTATTTGAGGGGGGGGGGTGACACTAAAGTTTCTTAGTAGACGCAACCCGTGATGCAAACCGGATGAGTGTAGACTAGTTTGTCTACATTCTTTGTCTTTAAGGCGTACGAAGCAATTAAATGGCTGGGCACTTGCGACAAGTTGATGGTTATCATCAAGACATGGCAGGTGACGAACTCGACGGACGACCTGGGTGTACCAAGTTCGAATCTAGTCAATTCTATAGCATCACTTATAAATGTTGACAACCTTCACGTGGTCTCACCTGATTCCAGAAAGGATTGGCGAAACAAATGTCAACAACAGAATTACACAGGGCAAATGATGATTTTACGAATTTACTTTTTAACCAAACAATCACGCATATCTGATAACGTGCTCAAATCTAACTTCAGTATACCTCGGCTATCATAAATATAAGGGAGAAATGTGCCTATCCTCATCCCACCTACTCTAACTAGAAAAGAACTTACGCTTAATTTAATTAGTTTTGAATCGTTCTTAATTTACTTTTTTATATTTACAATCATTACGTGATCGTCTTGTTCACAAACAAGTTACTTTGTATCAACTTATTAGTTTTATAGAAAATAATACTCCATGCAGCCAAAGTGGAATAAATATTATAATGGAACGTAGGACAATACAACATAACAAGACTGTGTTGAATTAAATATGTATTTTAGATATTGTTATTTATTCGAAGTAGCAGCGACAGTGAATGCTTTGCGTATCGACCTATGATTGAACAAAGCTCAAATAAACAGTTTCTTTAAATCAATCATAGTTTGATATATGATAACAGCCAGTAGTCACTTGGGACCAGATCTAGAGAATAGGGTGTGTGCAAAAGACATTCGAAGTGCAATTAATGTACTTGTTTGTCATCGTTTCGATCGACTTGCGACACGGTGCATTGTCTTAATAAAATAGCACCTTTTTCTTTTCGTTTTGTGGCTGTTTTGCACGATTTCTTCCTTCAAACGCACCAATAATGCGATATAATAATAATATTCTCTATTGATGGTTCTATTGTTACATATCCAGGTCGAGTGTATTGAAAATGTCATTGTATAAGAGTGGGTGCACTTGACATGGACACACACTTAGCCGAAAGAAAATAACATATGATTCGTTGTGAAAATAAAATAATCCTCGGTTGAAATCGTGCCAGCTGGCTTGTAAAAGACGGATACGATGGATTGTCAAGAATAAAATAATTGTTGATTTGATCAACCTGCAAAATATTTGCACCAGAAGGAAACACCTCGTCGCCGAATAAAACGCTCTTGGAGTGAAGTCCCATAGTCAGCGTTTGTAGTGGGTCACAAATTGTTATATAATAACAACTCGAAATTGACATTGTAAGTTGAATGCTGATTTGGGTCTGATTTGGGTCCGAAAACACCCACCCGTCGAATTCATGTGCACTAACCTACACTCCTTCACCGCAACCGACAATAAAAATAAATAATTATATTTCCATACATGAATGTGTCGTAATTCTTTTAGCACAGTAAAAATATTACATTTTCTTTTTAAAGTACTTTATTAATAAAATACGTTACGCATTCCAAAATATAGTGGCCAAAACTTTGCCTGCAGATTTTTGCGTCTTTAGTCCCTTTGGACAATTTTTATCTGCTGCCATTCACTCAGCTTACTGCCACTTTGATTCTGAAGTAAAGTGTTGCGTTTGATCGACAGTGAGCAAAAGCGGCGCTTACTTTGTACACAGCTCTATCATTGAAATATGTTTATACATTATGGTGAAAACACTGACTTCTGATATCTTCAATTCCGCCCCATCCTGCTCAGTCTCTCATTAACTTCGGTTGATTGAGGACGTCGGGATGGGGTAATACCAGTCGAGGATTCGTTCTCGACAATCAGTCCGGCAGGAACTGGGCCATTTAGTTGGCCTTTTATCTGCCGGGCTGAGGTATATTGTCCTGGGTTTTCCTAGGAGGTGCACCCTCCCAGGCCTTGCCTTCCCTCTTTGGGGAGGGGTAAGTTTATTGCTTGCTGCCTGAGGCGCCCTTACCGGGGAATGCCGACGGGGTTGCCCAGGCTATTTTTGATAGGCCAGAGTGCTCCTCCTTTAGGGGCGCTGGCTGGCTTGATCTCCCCACTTTCCGACCTTGTGTCACATATTGCTTTGTGGGAAGCGATTAAATACCTGGAACTACCTCAGTCTAATATGGCAGTCAGACAGATGTTCACGTACTTGCTTTATATGCTGTATTTATACTTTCTTCGATATACTTTGACTTAATCCCGAGTTCGTGTCTTTTTTAGGACCACTTACAGGTCTACAACACTGGCGACGAGAAACATTAAGGATCTTTTATTTGAGAACCTTAAAAAGGACGAACTTGGAGAAACCAACGGCGAAATTACCCGACAATCTCCAAAGTTCTAAAAACAGAGTTTATCGGCGGACTAACAGAGAAAATAAATCCCGTAGTTGATTTTCTTTTAGCCAAATTGATTTCCTTATGTTCTTTTTTCTTACGAAGAAACCAATCAATTTTCTCTCAAAGAAAAATGTCAGTGATTTCATTATTTCTATTTCGGCACTGTGTTAATTTTTAACAAGAAAAGAATACATTATTTTTTCACTCCAAAAGAAGAAAAAAAAGTACAACCGCCGAAATCATTAACCTTAAGTTTACTGTTTACTAAAGTCTAGCCGTATAGACTACGTGAAAAACTTACTAAAATTGTTTTTTACTAAAACTGTATGGCATCGCCGATCATCAGAAATGTATCCGACTGGGGTGTTAAGCCCAGTGCATTAAATTATCATTTATTATTTATAACTATCCGATTGTGATTCTATGTGCTGTGAGTGTCACTCAGGGTTGTATCCTGGTCTCACGTCACTAAATGTAGTCCGATGTTACAAGGACCACATACATGGTTTCTCTATAAATCGTGTATTTAAAAGATCTGCAGAAGTTTCAGTCGGAGATTTGAGTAACTATTTGATCGCCTGTGAACAAAAGCGCCAGACACTTTATACACAGCTTTAGCATTGACAAATGTTTATTCATTATGGTAAAAACACTACATTTTGATATCTTCAATTTCTTTGCTAACTAACATAACTTCAATTTACAATCGGCTAAAAACAGTTTTTTTTATATTTGCCGGGACAACTGCCGAATTTGGGCGACCTGAGCGTTCGGCATCCTTCCAGGCATTGCCTCCTCTTTTTACTGAGCAATGTAGTATAATATATGTTCTATCGTCATGATATCATCCATCCAGGCATTTCTGCTTCCATTTTTGCGGAAGTAGTGTAGTACCTGTTCTGTTCTCATAAGACTAATCTCCCAGCGATAATCTCCTCCATTAGGTGTACTATAGTATCTGTTCTGTTTTCAGTAGACTATCCTTCCAGGTACAACTTCCTGCTTTAGGTGGGGATGGGTTAGCTAGTGTACGTCAATAAGAAATTGTCACAATCGGTCGTTGATTAGCAAACTCACCACTTACATTATATATACAAGCAAACATATGCGACAAGAGGAGGGAGCATACATTTTAATATAATTAACAATGCATTCGTTTAGTATGTCTTTTATGTCTCTAATGTATTTTTATGCATCTATGATAAAAAATATAATTTCAACTTTTGATCAAATACACATCTCAACAGTAAATGTATGATTTATATAGAAACCATGTATGTGGTTCTTGTGACATCTGACCTACATTTGGTGCTGTGAGACCAGGATACGATCCTGAGTGACACTCACGTCACATAGAATCAAAATAGAATAGCGTTAACTCAATAATAAATGATACCTTAATGCACTGTGCTTAACACTTTACTGCAGTTTGACGGCACGTTTTCTGCAAGTCGGATACATTTATGATGATGAGAGATGTCATAAAGTTGCAGTAAAAAACTAGTAAGTTTTTCACGTAACAGTAGTTTTCACGGTTAGCACTTTAGTCAACAGTAAAAATAAGGTTTATAATTCATTCATATCGTATGGATTTGATGATTCTATTGTTAGAATTGGTTTTCCCAATATTTTTATAGTCAGGATTACGTGAAGGTTGCCAACATCTTAAGTGAAAGTGTTTCTGTGGAACGAACTGGATTCGAACTTGGCACAATCAGGCCTTCAGTCCGTGTTGTTAACCACTGAGTCTCCGTCACTTCCCAATAATAAATGATAATTAAATGCACTGGACTTAACACTTCACAGCAGCCTGATCGCATGACCGATCATCAGAAATGTATCTGACTGGCATAAAACGTGCCGTCACACCGCAGTAAAGTGCATTTCTGTTCACACAATATTGACAAATACATTTAATTCACTTAACTAACATGCTGGATCCGTTCTCTAACTTAGATATAAGATAGGCTTAAAACCTGAAATTCTACATTCTTTCGCCATTCAATTTCATTCATCTACTTGTTTCCCACCTTAGAAATATCTCTCATCGCATGACCAATTTAACGAACTACAAGTGGGCCGAGACTTACACTACACCATTAAAAGTTCATAATCAAAAACGACATTTTAATATTGTTTTGTTTTGATTACTCAACATAGATTATCGAAAATCCGCAGATATAACCGTTACCCATCGGTATATGCACGAGATAACACCTCAAAGTATTTGAAATCAAAATTTAAATTGTTAATCGCCGTTTGAAACTAATCATGGTGTCATACGAGAGGATATTGAAATCTTTGTTTCGCCAAGAAATGCCGTCATCATTTTGTTGTTCTCTTATTATTGACAGGTTGGTTTTCGTTATTAGAAATTGACAGATCAAATTCTCTTAGAAATGTCACCAGATTAATCTAAAAATTGTCCTTGTAAATTCATTCGTTTACCATTATTTCTGACTCCGTTTGTTTATACATTTACTATATTACTACTATTTTTAATATTGATGAGAAACATGTTCCAGAAATGTATTATGCTATTAAAAAAAGTATGTGATAGATTTAAAAATTATTTTTGCAAATACATCTTCAATGCTTTTCTAAATAAAATCTAAAACTTCGAGGTAAACGTGAGTTCGTGCCTTTTCCAACGGAATTACAAGCAATTGAGGGGCGTATATGATCCCTCAGTTTGCAAAGAATATATTCCTCATGAATTTTTGTTTTAACAATTCAAAGAAATGACAAAGAGTAAACAGTGGCTTACGAAGATTTATTTGCAAAGATGTTCACACGTCCAGGTTAAAAGGGTCCTCAGACCAGATGATCAAAGTGACTGAACTGCATTCCAAAGATAACCAGTATTTCAAAGTTTACACTTGTTACAACTCGTTCTGCCTACGTTTATACGATTGCGTTGAGCTAATAACTATTGTGTCATTTAAAGATGAGTCATTATGTTAAACCAGCGAAGAAAGGCGGTCTTTGCAGTACTAATAACCTAGAATTTGAAAGTTTTTGTCAAATAACTTATTGAAAATATTGTAGAGATAACCTAGGTTGTATGATAATTATGGGTTCGTAGTGTGTAAAAAACAGAACCGAATTATAAAACAAAAAAGCTATAACCTGACTAATTAAACAACTTTTAAAGTTAGGTTTCTTGTTTCATATATAGATATTAATTATAACACATGAGTATGCTAAGTTGTTACAGAAATGCAACCGGGTTTCTATTCTGGTTCTCATCAGAGTAGCTTTACGAGAACATGGATGAAGATGCTATTACATTTATGTAGACCCCCCCCCCCGGGTGGATACAAACAACTAATCCTACGGCTGTTAACTGAAAGGGTGTGGTTTGTATCAACCCGGGGCCTCAATGAACACTAACCAGACAAATTAAAGTTAAAAAATAAAATAAAACAAAAAAATGGACGGAACACCACGTGAACGGAACTGCAAGAAATCTTATAAACTGTTACCTCTCTAACAATGATGGCATCAACCTCGGCTAATAATACAAAAAATAGTCGTGAAAAGTCATGGAAGAATGGAAAGACCAAGGAAGGAGATACCTAGCCAGACCACCACTGGAAGAGTGCTGGGACCTTGTGGATGGCTTATTGCAACCCTAATTCTAGAAGAACGCCAATGTTCATTTCCAGCGTGAAATCAAGTGTAAGCGGCTGTTGCGATAATGCAACATCATTTCCAATTGTTATCGGAAGAGGTGGAGGGTATTAGAAATCTAGGGAAACTTGTTGTTACTTAGATTCTAGGGAACACTAGCGGTTATTATTAGTGAGCAATCACTGCTGATGCCTTGTGTGATAACTCATAGTGTGTACATAATAATAATAATGGTAATAATAATAATAATAATAATAATAATAATAATAATGATAATAATAAGTAGTATTAATATTAGTAGTCGTCATGTTAAGCTCTTCCATATATTGAGTACTCTTTAACTAAATGGAAACTATTCACAAAATATGTTTTAATAGATATAAATATATTTTCTATAACAAAGTGATTTTTAAATTTAAAAAAAACTATAATACACATGTCTATATCGTTTTTTAAGTTCAGGAGAAGTATGCAAAAAACGTATTCATAACTTATAAGAATCAGTGTTCATTATAACTGTTTCGTGAAACTATTAGTAACAAAAAAAATTAGCCTTTTTATTTCTTTTGTTGAAAGTTGTTTATATATAGCGCTATGTAACGCACCGTGTAATACAAACAATTGCGCCAAATAAAATGCATATCGTGTTACTTCTACACTGTTATGAGTTGAAGGACGAGGACTTATTACTGTAAGCGGGTTAGCCACTTTGTCTATCAAACTGAAATTATTAAAACGTATGACCGTATAAATTATAAAAATTGCTGAATTGGAACGAAACTATTTTTCTGAAAACACGTGGATTAAATCGCATACGAAGCAGATTTTTATATGTAACTTTTGATTTGGGACTTATGTTGGCCAAAAAAATAGGGGAAAATATCACGGCATTATATATAGGATAAACAATTTATTAAGCACCATTTTTGACAAAAATCTGCCCGTACCATTGCCAAATGCATTCGTATATAAATGAACGCAATAATGTTTCCTTGAAGAAGTAGACACATTTACAATAAGTTGGATTATTTTAGTGTAACTCCTTTGTGATTTATCTCGTTTAGTCGTATTAGATATAAACAACGACTAGTTTCTTTATACAGAAATACTAACAATTAGTCTGATGGTTAATTAATCAGAACTGATAGTACTGAAATCATTTAAAAGTATGCATATACTAGGACGGGTAAAATTAAATCCTTAAACGGAACAGATTTGCACCACGTTTATGTCACCTTACGGAGCTTAAAATCAATCAACATATGATACAAAACATGTCTGTTTAGAATACTTATTCTAATGTTCAGCAAGATTAATTACATGATTTTACTTCTAGAAAATGTCTTAAATGTAAGGATTAAACTTAAGGATTCTTAACAAGAAATTGAAATTCAAAGAATTTTGTTTAATTGGTGTCTAATGACTATGATCACATTTAATACAAATATGAAATATTTAAATTTTCTAATTAAAATCTTTTAAAACGCTTCAAAGAAACTGAACGTTAGAGGATAATTATTTATCCATGTATAATATCTAATATTGTTAAACTTTCACAAGAATTAGATGTATCGGAATTTTCATTAAAGGCTTTCTTTTCTCTCTTTACATAAAACTAGATTATGCTTAACAGCTGTGAAACATAATTCATAATGATTAGTTTATTAGTTTGTGGTAAATTATATGCATAGAAATATAAAAACATATACACATACATAACTTTATATAAATAGATACACACACATACACACATATATATATATATATATATATATGTATATATACATATGCACAAACATATAGATTTTTTTATATGATAACTACTTAAGTGTGGTGTTTTAATAGTATTATCTATATATTAATACGATAGCGTGTGTGTTCGTGTGTCACGCTTCCGGCAAAAGCTCTGCGCATGCGTGCCGCACCTAGATTTGTAAAAACATTCAAGTTGCTTAATTTTCGAATTGTTTCTGAGTATTTCCCTCTGGCGTAACGGTTAGCGACGTAGTACTTTTGACTTTGGCCCGACTGGTTTATAGTTCGATCTTAACCAAGATTTTTTCTACATTTTAAGGGGAAGGGGAAGAGAGGTAGGGAGGGGACGACCGGGAAGACATATTAATACAATAGCGTGTGTGATTTTGTGTGTGATGCTTACATCGAAAGCAACGACCTTCCGAATCTTTGTATGCTACTCACCTCCTTTTGGCTAAGATCAAAGTGTAGTATCTGTTCCGATGGATACTACACCTCATAGATTGGTATTGTCTTGGCCTTCGGGGCTTGATTTACGCCTGTCTATGGGTCTGTCCTGTGCAGTTCTAGGAGGTCCACCGTCCCAGGCTTCGCCTCCCCTCTTTGGGGAGGAGTAAGTTTATTGCTTACTGCCTGAGGCGCCCTTACCAGGGATTGCCAACGGGGCTGCCCAGGCAATTTTTAAATCCCACTTTCCCGACCCGACCTTGTGTCACATCTTACTTGTGGGAGTAAGATAAAAACTGGCCTTGTGTCTAACTCCTGGAGAGGAGTAAATCAATACTCACCTGGTTAAAAAGTACTTTTTTGTGTTGCTTTAAACTTAAAACTAAGGGCATTGTCTATTTAATTACGTTTTATTTTAGTTGTAGAGAGGGCCAGTATTATTTTATTTATTTATTTATTTTTTTTTGAATGGATGGCATATCAACCTTTTTTAGTAGTTATGCGCAGTGTCCATCGGACACGAGTTACCATTTAAAAAAATGATTTCACTCTTATCTAGAAGGGGGGGCTCATAATAAAGCAAGCGTAACTAACAAATAGAGGGTGCTTGTTGTTACATTAGGACCCGCACTAACTTTGACCCCGTCGTTAGAGTTAGGGTCAGTGTGGCAGACGATAACTTCGTCAACTTTTTCAGTTTTATTTTCAAGAAATAATTAAAAAAACGAACACAACACGGTGTAAGTAAAAATAAAAATTTTAAAATTTAAAAATTCCGTGTAATTTACACGAGTCCTGCTAGTCTATATATTAATACGATAGCGTGTGTGTACGTGTGTCACGCTTAAATTAAAAGCTATGTTTTTGACGTCGGCCCGACTGGTTTATAGTTCGATCCCCACCAACTTCTAAGATTTTTTTTTCTACATAGATTTTTTTTTCGAATGGGGGGGGGGGAGATAGAGGTAGGGAGGGGACGATCGGGAAGAAACATATTAATATGATAGCGTGTGTGTTATTTTGTGTGTCACGCTTACATCAAAAGCAACGACTTTCCGAATCTTTGTATGCTACTCATGAATTGGAGCCAAATTTAATTTAATCGAAAGCATTTACAAAGTAAGGTTTAGTCGTCGAAATCGGAATTAGTCGATCGATCAAATCGAGAAAAAAAAGTCTGACGGACACGAAACCGCTTTTATAGGTTTGGAACAAGATAATTAGTATTGAAAACATCATTTCGTGTAATTTACACGGGTCCAGCTAGTCATTATTATTATTGTTATAATTAGTATTATTATTTGATATGCAAATTACCATATCACATTGTAGTCGTAAGGGTAATGTTTTATTATTATTATTATTATTATTATTATTATTATTATTATTATTATTATTATTATTATTTTTTTTTTTTTTTTTTTTTTTTTTTTTTTTTTTTTTAAATTTTATTTAATTTCATTTTATTTTTTTTAATTTATTTATTTATTTTTTTTTTTTTTACTCACTAGGAGTTATCACACTGGTCATCGTCAGTGATCGCCCACTGCCAACAACCTGTGGTATTCCCTGGAGTCTGAGTGACAACAAGTCTCCTCAGACTTCCAGTATGCTCCACTTCTTTTCGTTCATCACCGCTGATGAGCTTGCGGTATCGCAACAGACACCTACCATCGATTTCCCGCTGATAAGGGCCATTGGTCCCCTCTGGGACCCTAGTGGCAACAAGCCTCCCCAACGTCCCAGAGCTGTCCGCGCTCTTCCAGTGGAGGTCTGGTTTGCGCTTTCCCTCCTCGACCCTCTGTCCATAATTTTCGTGGTGTCAGCCTATGTTTGCGCCTCTCTCGTGCGGTTGTATTTTCCCCGGTTCTGTTTTCTTGTGCTTCCATGTGCTTGTTCTCCATTCGTTGCTTATGTGGGTTGGTTTCCGCATTCGAGGACATTTCTCAGGATTGTAGCTGTTTTGATCATTACTGTCCTTTGTATGGTCTCAGTTATCCCTTTGATTCCTATTTCTCCTAGTCTTTTCTCCATGTTTTTGGGGACTGTTCCTAGTGCTCCTATGATTATTGGTGTTATACTGACTTTCTTCATGTTCCATATTCCTTTCAGTTCTCTGGCAAGTTCAGTATATTTGCTTCTTTTTTCCGTCTCTTTGATCTTCACTCTATGGTCCGCTTGAACCGCAAAGTCTACGATTTTGCAGGATTTTTCTTTCTTGTTGATTATTATCATATCCGGTCTCCTTGCTGTTATGGGTTTGTCTGTTTGTACATTCATATCCCATATGATTTTGTGTTTTTCGTTTTCTAGTACAGTTTCTGGTTTGTGTCTGTACCGTTTTTTTGCATATTCGAAATTCAGTTGTTTGCACATTTCCCGGTGTACTTCTTTCCCCACGCTGTCATGTCTGTTCTTGTATTCCTTTTGGGCTAGCTTGCTGCATTCACTTATTATATGATTTATCGTTTCGTCTCTTTGTCCACATAATCGGCATTTGCTGTTTTCCTGGGTTTTATCTATCTTTGCTTTAATAAAGTTTGTCCTAATCGCATTGTTCTGTGCGGCCGCCAGCAGAGATTCCGTTTCTCTGTTCAAGTGTACTTTTCTTAGCCATGCCCAGCTATTTTCATTGGTTTCATCGATTGTGAGTCTTATAAAGCGTCCATGTAGTTGTTTTTATTCCCACTTTTCCTTTCTTGTCTTTTTGTTTCTGGTTTCAGTGCTTCCGGAGTTGTTTGTTGGGCTGGTGTCTCTTGCTGTGGTGATCAGTCTTTCCGTGTTCTGGGTTACATATTTCTCCAGCTCTTTTTAGTGTCTTCCACACAGTCTTCTATACTTACCAGTCCTCTACCTCCTTCATTTCTTTTCATGTAGAGTCTGTCCGTATCGTCTTTTGGGTGCAATGCATTGTGCATAGTCATTAGTTTTCTAGTCCTCTGGTCAAGGTGCCTGAGTTCTTCTTTGGTCCAGCCTATGAATGGTCCAGAGTATCTTATTAGTGATACAGCCCATGTGTTTATCCCTTTTACTAGGTTTCTGCTATATAGTTTAGTTTCTAAGAGTTTCCTTGTTCTTCGTGGATATTCTTTTCCAATCTTCTCTTTCATTTCTGTATATTTGATTGTGTCTGCTTCCAGAACTCCCAGGTATTTATAACTATCTTGTTCTCCTAGCGCCCTCATCTCCTCTTGGTTGGGGAGTTCTATACCTTCTGTCGTCTCCAGTTTTCCTCTTTTAATCTCTAGCAGTGCACATTTTTCTATTCCAAACTCCATTTGAATATCCTGGCTGAATATTCTGGTTGTATTTATCAGCTTTTCCAGTTCTTTTTTGTTTTTTGCAAACAGTTTAAGGTAATCCATGTACATCAGGTGGTTTATTCTTTGTTCTGTATCCGTAAACCTGTATCCGGCATCACACTTTCTGAGTATGTAGTTGAGTGGCATCATGGCTATTATAAACAATAGCGGTGATAGAGAGTCTCCTTGAAAAATGCCTCTCTGTATTTTTATCTCAGACAGGTGTTGTCCTCCGGCTGTCAGTTTTAGTCTCCATGTTTCCATCGCTTTCTGGGTGAGATTAATAATTCTGTCTGGTATCTTGTATATTTTTAAGCATTCAATTATCCACGTTTGGGGGATTCTGTCGTAGGCTTTCTTGTAGTCAATCCATTCCATGATTATGTTCTTTTGTCTGCTCTTCACCTCCTTCAGGGTCTTTTGATCAATGTATAGTATATCATGTGCCCCTCTTTGTCCTTTCCGGCATCCTTTTTGTTCCTCGGGGAGCAGTCCACGTTTGACCAGGGATTGGTAGATTTGTTCTCTCAGTTGTGCTGTGAGAATTTTCCACATTATTGGTAGACATGTTATCGGTCTGTAGTTGCTTGGGGTCGTTCCCTTTTGGGGGTCTTTTTGTATTAATGTTGTTCTTCCTTCCGTCATCCATTCTGGTACGTCTGTTTTGCGGATACATCCACTCAGTTTCTGCGCTAGTCTTTCATGCAGGGTCGTGAATTTTTTAAACCAGTATGTATGTATTCCATCGTGGCCTGGAGCTCTCCAGTTTGCCATTTTTCTTAGGGTTTTCTTGATCGTTACTTTGTTGATTTCTGTTTCGGTTCCTTGTTCGATTTCCTGCAGTTCATCTTTCATGTTTTTCAACCATTGGGCATTCTTGTTGTGCTTTTTTGGTTCTTCCTATATCTTGCTCCAGAATTGTTTTGTTTCTGTTGGGTTCGGTTGCTCTGTTGTTGTTTTTCCTCCATTTACGTTTTTGTAAAACTGGCTTTCATTGTTTTCAAAGGTCCTGTTCTGTTTGCTCTGTTCTGATTTGTACCTGTATCGTCGCAGTCTTCCTTCTATTGCTGCTAACTTTTTGTTTTATTTCTTCATGTTTCCCATTTAGTTTTTCCTTGCGTTTCTGATTTTTGCTTCTTAATCGTTTCATGTCCTCCTTCCTTCTGTTCACGGTTTTAGCTTCTTTCCGAAGTTTGGTGATCTGGGTTTCCAGTCTGATTTCCCATCCAAGTTTTGTCGGTCCTCTCTTTTGTCCATTCTCTTCGTTTCTTCGTTTCATACTTACCGATTTTGCCCCTGCATATATCAGGTTGTTTAGGTCCGTAATAGTTTCTGTTGGGATGTGTATGAGGAGTCTGTTTACTCTTTCTGTTTCTGCTTTTAACTTCTTCGCTACTTCATTCTTGCGAGATGGGAGTTTTGTTTTGTTTTCTAACATGTATCGTCTAATGTTCTCCACTTCACTTGCTTCTTTTTCGTTGAGTTCTATCTCAGCAGGTTCTGTGGTTCCGCAGTCTTCTATCTCATCTGGTTCTGTGATCCCGTAGTCTTCACTCTCTTCAGTTTCAGTGTGTATGTTTTGCCCGTCCTCTTCCTGTGGTTTCTCTTTCGGTGGTGTTTCTTGCTTCTGTCTGATTTCTGTCAGTTCCATCTCCGAGAACCATCCTCGCTTGAGGATCTGTCTTGCTTGATCTGCTATCCTTTTTTCCGTTGTATGGTAGTCACTAGCAATGTCCCAGAGATGTTTCATTCGTTTTCGGTAGCCTCTTTCTGTAGGGTAGCGGCTTTTATAATAGCACTCCATCACCAGTCTGTTCTCTTTCGTGGTCCATTTCTTTCTATATCCTTTCAGTTTGCTGTTTTCGCTCTGGTTTTCATGTCTTTGGTCTGTGTCCTTGTCATACCTTGAATCAGAGAGGTTACTTACCTGGTTCTTGTCCGTTATCTTGTTTCTGAAATGAGAAGGGCCAACATTCGCAGGATGCGGACCGGGTCCCCCATGTTGGCTAACGAGGGAGCACCTGCCCATCATGACACTCAGGTCTTTCTCCTGAGTCCCATGCCTTGTATTGATATTATTGTGCATTATTCATATTTTTGGTGTGTGTGACCACACCAGGCCCAGGCTTATTCTGCCTGTGGTCCTGTCACAGGGATAGTGATTGTCTCATTCATTTTAATGAGTGATATTGTGCACTACCACACATACAAACAAACAAACAAACAAACAAACAAACAAAACAAACAAACAAACAAACAAAACAAAACAAAATTATTATTATTATTATTATTATTATTATTATTATTATTATTATTATTATTATTATTATTATTATTATTATTATCATTATTATTATGCATTTGTACATTTTCCAGCGGTAAGTGCTAAGTTTGCAATATTTTGGATTTAGTTCGCATCCCTGGTAAGCTTCGTTACACACACACACACACACATATATATATATAAATATATATATATATATATATATATATATATATATATATATATATATATATATTTATATTGTTACTGATGAATAAATTGTAATTAAGTTAAAAACAACCTACAAGTAGTGCATTTTATTAGTATTATTATCTTGTGTTAATAATACTATCATAAACATCTGAAAACGTAGATTTCGTCCAGCATGTGTTATTATATTAATTGTTTGATTTTTATACTATTAGTTCTTGTTCCTTTTTCCTTTATATTTTGCATCCTTTATTTTCGGTTTAAAAATGATTATGGTAATTGTAAATTAATTTTTAAAAAAACTGTTAATATAATCACTGTCTTTTATTCAAGTTTTGTTATGTTAACTTGTAAAATATTTAACATGGAAACTCCAAACCATTTTCTGTAGAGGAGGTAATAACTCTAGCCACTCCTCATAATTTGTCCTTTAGTCCTCACATTCTATGAGCGATGTTTTTGACAAAAGGGAATAATTGCTGTTGTCAGGGTCGGATATTGTTTAATGTACGTGGAGATGTTTTGAGTATTTCATCTTAACTTGTCTCCATGTCACTAATAAAGATGCTGGAGATAAACATTGTACCTGGGTTGACGTTATCTGCCCCATAATCCAAAAGGACCCGAACATTGAAGTAACTCTAAAGGAGACTGTCCTATGAGCAGGTCTATAATATCTGAGTTACTGTATTGACATTTTTTGAATGAAGTCTCGACCATGCAGTAGTTTCTTGTGAGAACTCTTGATGCCATATTAGTGGGAACTGCCACGGCTTGTCTTTTATTTCAATTGATTACAAAGTTTATTTGCTTGTTTTCTGTTTTCAACTTATCTACAAACCTCTTCTACATAATTCCATTATGAAAACTTCGTAAACCCAGTACCCCAAGCCCTAAAGTGGATAAGTAATCAAATGTTTTTCATTCCATTCATCATTTTCAATCCGATTATAATATTCTTCATCATTCGACTGACAATCCATCCATCCTATTAAACCTCATGCTTTTGGCGATGATAACTGGTGACACACTAGTAAATAGATGTCACGTCAACTCTAAATGTGACACTGAATGCATTATAAATCGTTGTTGTATCATATATATGTCAAATAAACATTAGAATCAATCGTAGAATTTTTCGATAATAAGCCTAGAAATCAGCATTTCTATGCAGTACAATATTCCGTTCTTATTATTTCTATCATGGCAAAGGTCGCTATATTTTGAGGACAGGTGATTTCAATTAGAACCTAAAAAGCCTTGAAATACTAACATAAGTGAGGAGTGTGATGTATAGGGGAAAATGTGTACCGACCAAGATGTCCTTGACCAAATTAGCAAAGTGCGACCAGACTTCAATAAGCTCGACAACATTTAAGCCTTCTTGGAACTCTATTTTTTATGACTATTATTATTATTAACTATTATTATTAACTATTATTATTAACTATTACTATTAGTACATATTTTATTCCATTATCAAATCAACTCCTGTTTCGATTTCTAAGAGAAAAGTTTATCAATACTTGTCGAATAAGCATTTTAACACATCAAATGGGAGGACGGAATCATCAACGGGGGGGGGGGGAGGCAAATGAACATGAAGGGCTAACATAAAAGTATTGTATAATAAGTAGTAAAGACATGTTACCTCACTTCAAGCAGATTATCTACCAATAATAAGAAATATCCCGTCGACGATAAATAACAATAAATACTTATCTGTATTTGTAATAAATTAGTCTAAGCTGAATAAACTTCATACAATTTCTGCCCAACATTCAGACAATAATCAAAAACTATATCTATTCTGTCCTCTATTAGATGAGAATAAATTCTTTAAAACTGACAATTTTAATTGTGTCCCAATCCAGAGTGCCTACTTTCGAGAGTTTAACTTTATCCACCTTCAGAAATGACCTTGTGTCTACCTTAGAAAGTGGATAGGTACGCTTTGACTGGACTATTTCATGTTAGAAATCTACAGATTATTTTTTTCTTTTTTTGGCAAAGCTACGAATGCTATTTTATTTAATATTAGCAAGCACTGTTAACGGAGCACATGAATAAAAGGAGACACATGCGTATTTCTGATCCCACCCCTTAATTACCCTTTTTGTTCGTTTATTTAACATTTCTATAAATTTTAAGATATAAATGAAATAAAGTAAAATGTCGATTGTGCTGTTTATGGAAGGCAGGTGCGAACTCAGCCTCCCCTAAAAAAACTAATACAAAATGCTTATTACTCTTGGATTCTTCGTAAAATTTTACTTGAGAAAAATTATATTTCTTCTTGGTATTCGGCTTTGTTTTCAATTGCATTTCCATATATATATATATATATATATATATATATATATATATATATATATATATAGAGAGAGAGAGAGAGAGAGAGAGAGAGAGAAAGAGAGAGAGAGAGAGACAGACAGACAGACAGACAGATAGACAGACCACAAATATAATATAGATATGTTAACCTTGTGAAATATTTTCTTTTTGAATTATTTGGATTATTAAGACTACTATTCTCATGTTGGGTGTTATTTTCACAACGTTTTGGCTGATGTAACCTCCGACCTTCTTCCTGTGTATTTTGTCGAACAAAGTAATTTGTACGGAATATAGAATGGAATCCTTTACTTAATTCACGGGGGTAGCTGGCTCTCGTTCCATTAGCCATGACCGGGTAGAAGTCTTAAGTAATTCGTAATTGTATTCTTAGTATCGCCCGCACTGTAGATTGAACCGTCAACCTCCAGAAGACTGTCACTTAGAACTGAATATTACTTAAAACTTTATCTATTACGCCACAGGTCCTTCCGAGTTCGAAGGTCGAGGTTTATATTGGCTGAAACGTTGTGAGAATAGCATCCAAGATGAGAACAGTAGTCCGAATAACCGAAATAATCTAAATTATCAATCCTCATCTAAACAATTCCGAAACAAAATTTACTTTTCTTTTACGTTATTTAATTATTTTTGTTTCAGTTTTGCATTTTTTGTTAACACTTTTTTACACACTTTTTTTACACACTTTTTTCTACACACTTTTTCTCTACACTTTTTTCTACACACTTTTTTCTACACACTTTTTCTACACATTTTTTTTACACACTTTTTTCTACACACTTTTTTGCCCATAAAATCAGTCATGACCAAGGTCGGTCAGCAATCAATATCATTTTTCGATAAAATGCTTACACTTAGAAAGACAAAAATATGACGAAAACGCCATACATAAATATGGAAGTAAAGATTAGAATATTCCTCCTAGTCCTCTTCAAATAATGCTGATAGTTAAAAAATGAGAAAGGAAATACTGCCATTATTGGCACGTCATGAAAGACCTTGAAAATACGGGTAAAATTGTTGTCATGCCCCATAAATATTGCTGAATTTGATGAATATGCAAACGAGTACACACGCCTGCTCATGGAAAAGTTTCCCTACGTTAATATCTCGCAACTCAAATTTATAGAAAAAGAAAGGATATGACATGTTTTGTTTTTTTTAAATAAAAGAAAATAATTTATTCAACAAAAATGCAAGTAATTAAGTCACAAATGTTATTAGAAGTAAGACCTCGGCCGAATATTCAAACATGTTAACCTATTTTCATCCGAACAAGAGTTCATCGATTTAAGTAGGAACGGGGAGGTGGCAGTGGTTAAGTGGATAACCATACGGAGTGGCGACCAAGTTCGAATCCAGTCGGTCCCATAGCACTACTTCCACTTAGTGATGTTACAACCTTGACGTGGCTCATCCTGTGAGTACCTGATTCTAGAAAGATTCGGAAAAACAAGCACAGAGAACAGAATCATCCCGTTAAAAAGTCGTAGCTGATGAGAATTCATAGGGATTCATTTCTTACCACAAAATACGCAATTGTACGCGTCGAATCTGTCTCATTGCCGCAATGTTGCATCCTTGAGCTTGTTGTACAAGTACTTTAATGGAATGTGCTCCGTCAAACTCGTAGCACTGGTGCTCCCTCGACGTTAATATCCCGACTAACCTGACAGGCAGCAAAATTCCACCCCTTCACTGTAGAGGTACCCAGATTTCGGAAAACCTTCTTTCCTCGAACTGCTTGACTTTGAAATCATCTCCCTGTTGCCTATACTAACATGCAGAAATTTAAATGCAATGAAAACAGATTTATTGCTGCTCAACTTCCTACTGAGAGTACCCCTGTAGGCATGATTCCGAACTCACAGTGGTCCCCACGCCTCAGTAGCAATGTGTTTTGTTTGGGGTAAATATGAATAAAAAAAATAGCCAGGACAAAAGAGAATGTATGTAACACTATTTGAAATACCAAATACTTGGTATCCCTGTAAGTGACAACCTGCTGAAATTCAGAGATGTCATCAATATTTACCGTTACAATGGCGGTTTAAATTCAATATTATTATCAACGAAAAGTATTTTAAGGCCATTCCCGACAATTTACATGTATCTGAAGACATTCCCTCTGCAAGTGTCACAGGAAATATAGCGGTTTCTAGTCTTGTGGTGATATAGATCAGCTTATTACAACTGATCAGCTATTGGTGAGAATCAATCAATCCAAGTGCTCGACCATTGAGAAAGTGCTGATCAATTTAGATCATTTAAACGCGTTATATATTGTTGAACATCGTTATCAAGCTGAATATTGTTAGGTTTGTTTCGGTTAGAACTTTCGTTCCTTTATACAATTCCCAGTAGATAAACTGATTAAATCGAAACGTTTGAATATTCTCATTCATCAATGGCGCCCACTCTCCATGGAACCTTTCCCTCGCAAGTTAAATGTGAATCTGATCCCTCACAGTATGACCTTGATTTGTGCTTGTATCTCTGTAAAGTACCCTGTTTATACCGATGGTGTGACATTGATTAACACGGACTTTGCCTAAATACTAGACGTCAATATGGAATTAAAACAATGATGAGACTTCGATAAGGGCAGAAATGAACTGCGCCAAGTCTGTCGCTTTGCACACTAATACTTTATTTGAAGTTGTGGTCATTGCTAGTGAACAAGTTGGTCGGCGTATTTGCAGCGATTGAGGTGACTTTATTTAAAGGTACGTAGGTACGTGTAATTCAAACATCTACTCACATACTTTATAGTTTGTCGGTATTACCATTTACGTCCACCAATGAGTTCTATTCGAAGTTTAACAAGGCTCCGTTGGTGTGTTGCGATATTTATTGTCCCCATCCGCCTGAAAACAGATGTGGCATGCCGACCGTTGAGATCTGTCAACATAAGCTTCGCATTTATTGTCTAGATCGAACCTGTACACAGAGAAGGTGTTAGGAATGCATTTCCAGTGTTATTTTTATTGCATTGGCGTTCTTCTTATGAGTTAAACTTTACCTCGCTGATACCTAACTGTTGTCTGGACAGGCTATTATAATCGAATCCTGGACGATAAGACTGGAGAGCGCGGTCTGGCAAAGCGGGAATGGGCCTCGCTTTGGTATTGGGTGGCCTGGTAGACATATCTCACTGGACTATTGATTCGAAGCACTTTCCCAATTGCAAAGAGATTTACGCAGCTACGCTAGCAATTGCGTCAAATTTTACGCGCTGCTAGGTAAGGCAAGGTTAGACACAAGGTCGTTTTTAATGGGAAAAAACTCGATTTCCCCAAAAGCTGAGCAAAAACAGAACAGGTACCACACTTTGATCTTAGCTTGAATGCTCATGTCGTCTTTTGTTGCAGCATCTGTGCCCGATGTAAGTTATTGGAAGACTACATAGCCGTTTCTAATTGTAGTGATGTGTCTGAGTCATTTGTTAAGAACAATAACTTTGTATTTCGTTGATTAATTGTCATTATGAGAATCGCGATTTATATGAGGTGTCAGAAGAAATTCCATGGAGATGAATTTTTCTTTTCGCTGAAAATCAATATTTATTCGAAGTGAAAGTAACTTTTCTTATCGTCAGAATTCGGTGAAAGGTGGGTGGGTGTATCGCGGCTAGTATTTGATAGTTAGATGTCACCTAGGCTGGATTAATTCTGCTTGCAAAATTGAACTTGATAGTCCCCAGCCGAAATTATGTTAGTCTCGTTTATAAGTTATCAATTTTTCTATTGTCGTTCCTTTTCTTTTCGTCCTATTATCTGTTTGTCAACGCTTCTTACTCGATCACGTTTCGGTTACAGGAAGTTTTATTCGTCAGATATATCATGTAGTTTCATTTTTGTACCTTAACAGCTGGCAAATCTGCTTTGCTGCTACATTCAAGAATCGTGTTATTTCCCTCATTATAGTATACATACAATTTTAAGTAATAATCTATGCATGAAACTATTATAAGCTAAATACGCATTCTATATACATTATATTCACCATAAATAATCATTTGCGTTATTTTCATTGAATAAGAGATCTCTAGTTATAAAGTAATAATGAATAGTAATGTATGCTTGTATGAAAGTGTTGTAAGCTGAATCAAACATTGTACATACTTTATGTCTATTATAAATAATCATTTGGATTATTAAGTATTCTATTCGACTACATTTTGTATAAAGATTGTCTCCTCGCCAAACAATAGTGTGCATATGTGTTTATTTCAATATTTCAAAGACATGGTGTGATTTTTCTGGTGATAATGCAATAAAAGATTTGTTTAAATATGTTGATTTAGTGAAACAATTTATTGAATCAACCAATCGGACTAGCTATGTTATACTAATTGATCACCCGTCTCCTTCATTCCACCAGAAACTGGTCACGTGTGCAATTGTTTTTAGAATTAGTTGCTTAAATCAATACTCATTCATTCATCTCGCATGAATATGATTATTCTTTTGTTGCCATTGGTTTCCACGATATCTTTCTAGTTTGAATTCTTTTTAGAAGGACATTGGGATGCACTACTGCCTGAGGCGCCCTTACTGGGGAATGCCGACGGGGCTGCCCAGGCAATTTTTAATGGCCAGAGCGCTCACCTTCTCGGGCGCTGGCTTTTCAAATCCCACTTTCCGACCTTGTGTCGCATACTCCTATTGTGGGTAGGTGTTAAATAACGGCCTTTTGGTTAAGATCAAAGTGTAGTATCTGTTCCAATGGATACTGCACCCCATAGACTGGTATTGTCTTGGCCTTCGGGGCTTGATTTACGCCGGTCTATGGGTCTGTCATGTGCAGTTCTAGGAGGTCCACCCTCCCAGGCGTCGCCTCCCCTCTTTGGGGAGGAGTAAGTTTATTGCTTACTGCCTGAGGCGCCCATACCGGGGAATGCCGACGGGGCTTCCCAGGCAATTTTTAATGGCCAGAGTGCTCACCTCTCGGGCGCTGGCTTTTTAAACCCCATTTTCCCGACCCGACCTTGGGTCACATCTTACTTGTGGGAGTAAGATAAAACTGGCCTTGTGCCTAACTCCTGGAGAGGAGTAAATAAATACTACGTGAAGGTTACAACATCCTAAGTGAAAGTGTTTCTGTGGAACGAACTGTATTCGAACCTGCCAAACTCAAAATGTTTGTCCGTGTCTTATACCACTTAGCGACCAACACCTTCCAAATAAATACTAAATAAAGGTTTATAAAGTGTAACGTGTTCTGATAATTTGATTATATGAAGTGTGCTTCGTTAAAATACATTCCTAGCATCATTCAACCAGCTTTTACTTGGAAACACGCGGGCGAGGGGGTTATAAAAAGGCGACCAATAAACATCATGGATAGGGGGTGGATTTAAGTAGATTTGGAAATAACTGAACGGGGACAGGGTGGAGAGACAAAAATCGTGTTCAATGGAAGATTAGCTCGACGACGGCCTATGCGACGGCTGACATGTATATAAATGAAAGTCTATGAGTGCTTTCAATTAGAGATTTTAAATTGTATATTTTTTCAATGAAATTCCAACGTTGAATCCTTGAGTCTGAAACACTTATGATCTCAAGCTGGCGTGAAATTTGAAGAGGCTTTTATATCTGATTAGATCATGCTGCCACCTTCTTACTCTCGAGTCGTATTTTTTAATCATAGCCGCACTTTCCTTTACAATCTGGTAGGAGGCCAAATAGAAAAACACGGGAAGATCGAAAAGATACAAGCACGGTTGGGGAGGGGGCGAGTAACTCTTGGGTATAATTCGAAATTCTGACACACGGGTGGCTTTTAGTCTAAGTACTTCGAAGGGATGTTGGGCTTCAGTCAAAAGTAAAGATCGTAAAAGGACGATACTGTACCTAAGACATCTAATAATAATGATTCTTTAAAACTTAATTTGCACAGGAAAACCATCAATTTAGACACATGTATTTAAAGTCAAAAGTCATTACTGTGCAGTAGAACAGGCAACATTATTTTGTGATTCTATTTTGTAAAAAAATAAGTTATTTCCATGTATCACGAAAAGGCAACGTAAGGATGCATAATACGGTGTTTAATAACTTTTGGTGTTGTAGTAACAAAGATAATTGATGCCTGTCTCCCCCTTGGAGTAATAATGGAATGTTCTACATTCGTGTATATTAAGAGTGAATGTTAAAACACTATTTGTCTAGCTAAGCAACAAATGGTTAAATAAAGCTTATCCTTAAGTTATATTCGGCGTCCAGTTTTTATTACAGGTGTATCGGTGTAGGGTCAACCTCACACCAATGCAAGACACTCTTTGAATCGCGTCCCGTGCAGGTCATTAATTTAATTAGAAAAATGGCGGTTGAAAAAATTATCGCCCCATGAAATATTCATATCTAACGTATAAAGTTATCTTGCCGGATATTTAAAGTGAGAACCACATAACAATGGATCCGACAAATCGATACTTGATTCGGACTAGTGTTTTGTTATTTACCAGGATAAAAATTAGTTCGCTTAACTTTCTTACTGATAATACTTAGGCCGGCTAGGAGATTTGTTAGACTGGGAGGATTTCCCGTTAATGATTCAACCAATACAAGCGGCTTAGGAAATTAATTAAAAGAAATCTCAACCTTTCCTGAATTTATCTGACATCAGATGAAGCTTTAAAACTTCAGGACTGTGTTTTTAATCTTTCTGTATAATTTTCTTTTATTAATAATATTTCTATTAAAAAAAATCTATTCATTATTAATAATATTAAGAAAAGATAACGGTTTTTTTTCCATAAAAATAATTGTCATAATAAAATACTACTAATAATAATAACAAAAAAGTTCAGGTTCAAAACTAACACACTAAAATGTTCCTTAAATTAAGAACATTACTTTTGATGCCTCAATAAATCTGTCATAGCCTTCCACAGAAACTATAATAGAAGACCGCCGTTCAGCCTCGAGAGACAATGGACACTCTCTGTAAATATGCATACACGTAGATTTAATTGTGAGACAGGTGTTGCACAATTCCATCGATACCACTCCTGAATTGGCATTGCTTGATATCAGTGGGAGAGAGAAATCCAATACGACTGGAAACAATGCTGTGATAAGCAGAGGGCTCTCCCACATACAGCACCTGGTATTCCTAAATGGTAACCCATTTTTGTACTGACCAGGCTCGAGGTCGAAACAATTAATAATAACAATGATAAACACTTATCATTTAAAAAGTATTTCGTAAAATCGCACAACGTTTAGCGCGAAGAGTTCTTGGGATGCTAGATGTATTCAAATACAAAATATTAATTTATATACTTAAATAAACCCCAACTTCCCTCCGTAAAGGTAGATTAAAAGTCAACATTTTGGCGGCTTTTTTTGGTTCGTATCAGATAAAAGAGCATTCTTTGCTGACTAAGAAGATCACACTTTTAAAAGAAAGAGAAAACAGGTTCCAAACAAAACTGCTATTTCGAAACATAAGCAAGTCGTTTTTTTATGACAAGAAAACTTTCAGCTGTAATCAAATGTCGAATGTGTCCCCCCCCCCCCGCCGCCGCAAGATAAAAAAACTGCTTTTATCAACATATTATCTTTGACCAATCAGCGTTCTACAATCAGCTCGAGTCAAGTGCTTGCTAACACACGAACTATTTTCAACAATATTTATCGAACTACTTTTCTCGCGTCAGACATATTTGTCCCCCTTCGTTTCGCTTTCTCTTATTCTTGCAGTCTTATTAACATTAGAAATTCACTTGCACGATGTCTCATGGATATTTGTGATACAATACTAGACTTCTCTCATCTTGTTCAAATTTACTAAGCACTTCCGTGCTAAACCAGAGATAAAATACACATAGGTGGTTTATTGAATTTACGCCCAATTCTATTATTATACTAAATGTGAGTTAGTCAACGTTTGCTTCTCTAATGCATTTTCCTATATACTTCAATAACACAAAATACATGCGAAAATGTACCTTAGTTTCTGGGATTGAGTTATGTTTGAAAAATCTCTTAATTGTTCTAATTAGTCGGAATGTGAAATTAACCATCTCTTACGAGGTTTCTATCCACGATTCTCACCCTCTCACATTGCATATTGTTTTCAACTCTTCTTATGTCGTGAGCTATCTATCACTCTAACTTTTGTCAATCTTTCTCTCTGTGTATAAACAGTCGAAGGTAATAAAGGAAGAGAAAAGTGAAAACTATTGGGATAGTCAATTATAGACAAAAGAGAATATCATTACTGTAGTAATACTATTTAACCCGTAGCTGTAGAGAGACATAGGAAAAAAAGCGAGTAGAAAGAGACTAATTTAGAATTTTGTCATTTTAGTTATTTATGTTTAACTGGATTTAGAAATAAACTTTTTTTTTCAAAATGTTCCTGCCGTCTTTTGAATCTATTGTATTTTCAAATGTTTGAATTTATTTAAATCGGTAATTTTTTTAGAAGCATTTCATAATTTATTTATTTTCTTTTTAATTTTAGATCATTAAATGGAATGTGAAGTTAAGAAAAAAAAAATCAGAATCTGATCGACTCGATTTTGCTTTTATTTTTGTGTTTCTTGATTTCTACCAACGAAAATCTTGTTGAACCTTGAAAAATACAAAAAAGAATATATTATTCATTAATTAGTTGGTATTTCTATTAAATGTTTTTAATTTAAATAAAATACGGCGGGAATTTATATATATATATATATATATATATATATATATATATATATATAATGGATTCTCCCGTCAATTTCGACGTATGAGTGCCCCACCTGGGGCTGCCCGCGCGTAACTTTTGTAGTTGCAAGGGTGGCGCAATCCCTAACAACCGCTCTCCTGAGTCGGCATTGCTTGATTCCAATGGCAAATAGTAATACAAGACGACTGGAAACAATGCCGAGATAAGCAGAGAGCACATACAGCACCTGGTATTTCTAAATGGCCCCCCATTTAGTACTGGCCAGGCTCGACGCCGCTTAACTTCGGTGATCTAACGGGAACCGGTATGTCAACGTGATTGTGCCGTGTGTGTGTGTGTGTGTGTGTGTGTGTGTGTGTGTGTATATATATATATATATATATATATATATATATATATATTAACAATAATAACAAATCAAACTGCCCCCTAAATCAAAAGTGCCTATCAACCCAAGTGGTCTATGAGGCATCTATCTCCTCAACTGAAAACCCATCCCAGACTAACTATTATATTGGTCTGGCAGGTAACAACTTCAAGGAAAGATTCTATAACTATAAACTCTCCTTCAACAACCCTGACCATCCTGGCCAAACTGGACTTTCACTACACTACCACAAAATAAAAACAAAAAAAGAAACTCCCATAATAAAGTGGAAAATCTTGAAAAAATCTAGCACCTGCAAATCAATAAACTCTCCATGTAGATTATGTTTAAATGAAAAACTGGAAATTATCCGCTTTAAAGACAAAAACAAACTCCTAAATAGAAAACAAGAGACATCTATCAACTGTTAACATAGTAGACTCTACCTCCTTAGCAACCCACATACTCCACCTTAATCCCACACCAACTCCCCGCATAATTAAAAAAAAAATTGTTTTACAAAAATGAATGATAACATTAACCCCCATTATACACTACCTCAAAACACATTATAACCCCCTACCCACCCACCCAAATTTACCACCCCACACCACCCCAACAAGTCCCGATGAATCTATAAATATATACATATATAACCACCCCACTAAACTATCAATAACATCAAATCTCTAAGTATTACCTATAATGCACAGCCTCAATAGCCTCTCAGTCATATTATCAATTCTACCAAAATCATCTCCCACATAAACCCATAACTGGGATAGCTATTAACACAGATATCACTTAGACTAATCTAATCTCAATTACTTAACCCTTCGATTACTATCGTGAACACTTAATTATTGACTGGTACTTAGTCCTTGTCATTGGTAGTAGAACTATAAAAGCCTACCATCACTTGTAGACTTATTTCGCCCAATGACTTCACAAGTAGCAGGATGGTAATGATGGTGATAATAATAATAATAATAATAATAATAATAATAATAATAATAATAATAATAATAATAATTATTATTATTATTATTATTATTATTATTATTATCTTGTTATTTTTATGTTTTATTTTTATTTTTTTATTAATATAGCATTAATAAAAAATAAAAAATAAAAATAAAAAATAAAAATCACTGCGACTATCGTAGGTATGATTATCATTGTTATCATTATTGTTATTGTAATCGATTTTATTAATGCTAAAAAGGGTAACACCATTAAACTTCTTTTATAAAATGATTCCACGAGTATTGATCTTAGTATAATATGATCACAATTAAAAAATATTATCACAACAAAATTCACTACAAATAATGAGCAAGCCATGAATAACTACATTAAAATAGAATAAAAATAGAATGCAGAAGTAGCAATTAATACCCTAAATTAAAATTATCAAACATTTTTATCCACATGATAATTACCTATTACAACAAAAATGACAGTTATAACTATGATTATAATTCTATTCTCATTTTAAATTTAACTCATCCTGCCCCCCCCCCCGTCGCCCCGGCTGGAATTGAGGTCACTATGGCCCAGACACGAGAAAACCTCCCACGCAATTTTTGGAAACATGACTTGTTGGGGTCTCCCCCTCCCTTCTCATGTCTCATGTCCCCGTCATAGGCAGAGCTCCATCTCTGTCCCCCCTCCCCCACCTCATGCATCTTCAATTTCCTGTTGAGGTGAATTTAAGATCTATGCCATTTGATCCCATTGTAGCCTGACGAAGTTGACGCTATTTGCAAGTGTTAACGAAACAGAATATGTTTTGTCGCAATTAATGGAATAAAATCATCAACAAAATATATATATATATATATATATATATATATATATATATATATATATATATATATATATATATATTTGAGATTTAAATTTTACTACGATAACTTTGAAATTTTAGAAACAGTTAACATGACGCGAGATTTTGTTAAAAATATGAAATATTTATTAAATCATTTTTTTAATCCAAATTTTCGGGTTTAAAAACCTTATTCATGGTACAGACAATATTTTCCATTTTTTAATTATTTTTTTCATAGTCGAAGTCTGACGGTATGGCCGAAGATCGATCTTCTGGTGTTATGAAGATATTGCTTTTTTTTATATGTCTGATCTGTAGAGTAGCGCACTGAAATGCATGTGTACGATAATGAGATTTACATTTTACTGAATAAGGTTTTTAAAACAGAAAATGTAGATAAAAAGAAATGGTTTAATAAATATTTCATTTGTTCAACAAAATCTCGCGTCATGTTAACTGTTTCTAAAATTTCAAAGTTATATATATATATATATATATATATCACAAGATAGAGCACTTTAAGTAAAGTTTACAACACACCATCATTCTGCTTAATGCATAACTCCAGGCCCCGCCTATTGAGTGCTCTCGACTGCTTGCTGGATAGCCGCCGTATTTGCTATTTAGATCTTAATTTATTTCATATCCATAGACAATGCGTGGTGGAGCATTGATCTGCGCCTCGGTTACTGAGTCAAATATGATATTCGTATCGGCGTTCGAACCGCGTGACTGACAGGGTTTGTCTCCTGTCATACTGATGATAGGACACATGTTCATGTTTTTTTTAATAATATTTATTTATAAATAATTATATATATATTTATATGCATATATGTACATGTGTATATATATGTATAATAATTTATAAAAAATATTTTCAAATTAACCCATATACACATGTGTTTCATGCCAACCCTACAATCATCAGTATGGGAGGAGACAATCCCTGCCGGTCATATTTAACTTAGTAGTCGGAGTGCGTATCGTTGTGACCACCTCGCATTGCGTGGAAATGGGAGAGTAAATTAACGTCTTAATAGCAAATTCGACGGCCATCTAGCAAGTCGTCAAGAGGACTCAATAGGCGGGGCATAGAGTATTGTATTATGCTATAAATAAAGCTTGTTAACTTACATAAGGTTCTCAATTTAGTGAGGGCTTTAAATAATTATTTATTAATAATATTTTAAAATCAAACCATATACACGTGTGTTTCATGTCAAATCATCAGCATGGTAGGAGACAATCCCTGCCGGTCACACGGTTCGAACCCCAATACGAAAGTCATATTTGAGTTAATAGTAAGAGCGTATACCGTTGTGCCCACCAAGTGGAAATTAACGACTAAATGGCAAATTCGGCGGCAATCTAGTATGCGTTAAAATGGAAAAGCGGAAGACCTAAAACTCGACGTTTCGCATAACTGTTGTGTGAGATTTGTAAAAGGAGGAAAAGCTAAAAGTGGCAAAAAACGTTTTTTGCTACTTTTAGATTTCTCTTGAAAAAGCCCACACAACATTTGGGTGAAACGTCGAGTTTTAGATCATGTTCTTTTCCATTTTAACGCATACTGTCGGATTTATTTTATACTTTTATTGTCATATATATATATATATATATATAGATATATATATATATATCAGTCGGGGTGTGTAGACATATTTTTTAAACCATTGTTTCGTAATAGTATTATTTTTCTGTTGAAAAAAACATAACAATGTGTAGTGTTTAAATAAATCAAATTTATTTTAATCTGAGCATCGAGAAACTACATTCTCCTTGTGAAAGCAGTGTTTTTTTCTTCTTCTTTCTTTTCATCGTTCGATGGCAATAGACTTTTGGATCAGAAAATCACGTTATGTCTGTATAACCGCGCTTATACAGACATAACGTGATTTTCGGACCCAAAAGTCTATTGCCATCAGACGATGAGAAAAAAAAGACGAAAAACAAGGAGAATGTTATTTCTCGAAAGCTCAGATTAAAATAAATGTTATTTATGTTGACACTACACATTGTTGTGTTTTGAAAAAATATATAATAATAATAATAATAATATATATATATATATATATATATATATATATATATATATATAATTCGACACAACAAAGAAACAGGAGTGGGCCACCCTATAGAAAACAGAACACTACAATATGAAGTAAACCGAACCTTTGTTTGTGGGAAGCCCAACGATTGCCTAATAGAAACATTAACCCATGGGAGGGAATAACAAAGAATCTGATTGGTTAACTAGCTACACCACGTGTATATATAAAAAACAAACGGCCACATGCACTATAACCTGACGATTCCCCACGGGGATGAAACGCGGAAGCCTCTGTGTAGCTTAATTGCCATAAATATATTTTCATGACTTACTACTTACTACTATAATTATATACACACACACACACATATATATCTCTCTCTCTCTCTCTCTCTCTCTCTCTATATATATATATATATATATATATATATATATATATATATATCTATATATATATATATATATATATTCTGAACCTCATATATTTTGACAATCGTCTTTCATTTAAGCCAGTTTGATTCAGCACGTCGGATAGATTTTGTAGATTTAACATTTTTCCAAGTGTTCTTGTTTACGGAAAACTAACTTAAATGTTTGTTTCTAAGTTGAAATACATTTGTCTAACCTTATTTTTACAATATTCATAAGCGCTATCAACTTGTATGAACTATCTTCAGGTGTGATACAAAGTTAGAACATGTTATTAAAGAAGGTGAATAGTTTATTTGCAAATGTCACCTCATGTTTAAATACATTTTAAATTTCTAACTGGGTGTGGTTAATTGTAGGTTAAAACGATTCAAGAATGGATAGTCTCAGGCTACAGTTTGTTATGGTAATAATATCTGCACTTACCCTTAGTATTTTACGCAAATAGGTTACAGGTATTTTATGTTGATTTTATAGGTGGGTTATTTTGTAAGACATATTGTCTGCTGACAAGTTCTACAGCCAAACCTTCACAACCAAACTTGCTTTAGTTTAAAACTGTCAACTCGAACTAGCTTTACTTTTACAAACTGTGAAATCGAACCAAGCTTCAATTTGAAACCTTGAAATATAAATCAGCTTGGTTTACAACAAATCAAAACTTAACTTAACAAGTCTTCAAATCCGAGCCAGCTTTAATTTTCAAACCTATTAATCCAAATCAGCTTCAAATTAAAATCAGCTTTACTTTCAAACTTTAAAATCATAACCAGTTTTACCTTCTAGTTTTTACCTTTTTCTCTGTCTCTGTCTGCTTTTCTTCCTCTGTATCCCTCTCTTTCTGTCTCCCAGTCGCTACTAAAAAAGAATTTTTTTTAAAAATTTATTTTTATGGAAATCGCTCCGGACAAGGCATGAATCCACTTGATGTAAGGAGCTAAAAATACTACTACAGGGCCAAAAGCTAGCCAACGATAAGTGTTCGAGGGATAGACTTCGACCCGGAAAACAGCAATTCTTCCCCCTTTGTCAGAAACATAGCCCATAGAATGTGAGGACTAAAGGACAAAATAAGGAAAACGAGAGTTACGAGGCTGCCGAAAGTAAACCCAATGTCCACTTTCTACTCTCCTTGAATCACACGTAAATATTCGTATTGGACACACGTAAATGTGGCTGAATGTACTTGAGAACAAGTATTGACACATATGTGTGTACAGAGCGTCGATTACATTTGTTGACCGATGTGTGAGAAATATATTTCGAAATGTAAACAAAATGCCACCAGAACGTGTATACTTATTGGAGATAAATCAACACGAATTTTTGCTTTTTATGTATTTATTATATTCACACCAGGTAAAGAATATAATTGTTGTGTATAAGTTACGTGGTCGTATGTCTTGTAAGTTTACTTGAATGCACTTATTTTATAGCATCTTGTAATAATGTGCGTTTGTTTTATTGGGTAGATGATAGGTGTGTGTGAGGAAAAGAGGGTACGTGTTATACGTGCGCATTTATGTTTAATTTGGAGGACTTGAGACACTTCACATCTCCTCAGATGACAGAGACCGGATTTAGCTGTCATATATATTAGAGTTCAAATGCGATATGCATGGAAATGGGTCAACTCTGGTGATTTTTGAACTAGTGTGTTTTCACAAGTCAGAAGATACTTTCTTTAAGAAGCGAACAAGAACAACCTCTATAAATGTGAAGCTTTTAAATCCACGAATATTTAAATATCTCTCTTTTTCTCTCAGCCCGAAGACTGTATACTGAAATTAATAGAGAACAATATATATTGTTAGGTGCACATGTCTGTGTGCTGAATAATTGCCGAAAGAAATACATATGCACTGTAAAGAATCTCCACCAACAACAAAAAAAAACACGAATCAGTAGAAGTCTTCAGGTTTCTTCACATCATCTACGAAGAAATATGATTTGCTATATATGTTATATGTTTCGGTAAAATCTGACATCTACAGAAACAACAGACATAATGGTCTAAATGATGCAAGTCATGAACAGCGATGTTAATATTTTAATGAAATTAATTTTTAAAATTCTTTTCCCCCAAACATCCGTAACCTTCACGACGTTTAAAAGAGAGAACTATTAGTTCTTCACATGCTCACAGACAGTAAGAAACATAACAGAATGGTTGAATCATGACGAGAGAAATAAATAGATGTGTTAGAGGGGGAGCGATGGGTGACTCGATCAGTTAATTATAAATTACGGCTCATTAGAAGAATTGAAAGAGACTTTATTGTAAACATAACTCAATCCCAGAACTAACGCATATTTTAGCATGTATTTTGTGTTATTAAAGTGTATATTAAAAGGGGTTAGGAAAAACAAACGTTGTTCAATTCATATTTAATATCATTTATATGATTAAGAAATAATAAGCTCACCTGAAATAAATATGATTTTTTATTTTTTATTTTCTTGTTTCTTTATATATATATATATATATATATATATATATATATATATATATATATATATATATATATGTGTGTGTGTGTGTGTGTGTGTGTAATTCACTGATAATGAGTAATATTTTGTAATACCGTATATACAGTACACTGCAGACATCCACAAAAAACATTTAGACCTTCTTAATTAGCATATTTATTTTATAAACGGCTTCTAATCAATTACTATTCTGTAATATACAGTTGTAATTTCACATTGTCATATTTCTTATATATACGTAATATTTACGTCAATCGTATAACGTCTGACGTCACTAGCATGCCAAGAAAAGATACTACACTTTGATCCTAGTAAAAAGACCAAGGAACCATAAGGATAATGTTTTTATTACGATACATTTTTAAATGAATGAAAACAAAAACTGATTCAATCTATTATTGTATTATATTTTAATGAGGGGGTAGTATAGAATCTGTTCTGTTGTCATAAGACCGTCCTCCAAGAATTTACCTCCTCCCTTTTTAAGGGAGTGGGGGTAATGCTCGCAGGTATTATATCTTCTTTTTAGGACGGAGATAATGTAGTATAGGTTCTGTTGTTATTAAACCATCTTTCACATGAAGAACCTTCTTCTTTTTAAGGATGGAGTTGGTGGTAGTAAAGTATCTGTTCTGTTGCCATGATACCATACTCACAGGCATTACCATCCCCATTATAATGAGCGATCCTTCCAGGTATTACCTCCTCTTTTTGTGGTGAGGGCAGTAGAGTATATGTTCGGTCTTCATAGTACAATCCTTCCATCATTATCTTCTTCATTTGGGGAGAGGAGCAGTGTACTATCTGTTCTGTTATCATGATATTATTCTCCCATGCATTAACTTCTCCTGGGAGGGGTTGTTATGATACCTCCTTAGGGGGATGGAGTGTAGTATATGTTCACCATATTTCCCAGGCTAGCAAAAATAGGCGACCGGAAAGAGCATATATTTGCTAGTATTATGTATAAAGATCCGAATAATAAATAAAATAAATGAATAAATAAATTAATTATTGAATGAATGAGTAGTGAGAGAAAACGAAATGAAACACCAAGAAGTTGAAAAATAGTAGATATATATATATATATATATATATATATATATATATATATATATATATATATATAAAAACAAAGAGAGTCAAAGGTGACTTTATGACTGGGTTCGAATCCATCGACCGTAAGTAATTATCATCTCTTACACTGAAAATTTCGTAAGCATGAAACACATGTGTCTATAGGTAATAATAATACAAAACTATAAAAAAATATTGTTATATTCTTATTTCCACAAGGACCGAACCTCTTTAAGAGAATTAATAAAAATCTATCAATCAAACGTAACGCAAAGTTCCGGCCTCCGCCGTAGAACACTGCTATGACTAGCTTACTGTGTATGTCCGCTGACTCGACATTATATAGAATTTAATTCTCTTCTTTCCCATGGTAATTCATGGTGGACGAGGAGTTGAATACCAGGCTGCAGACTCAAAGGTAAGTTTGTGACTGGGTTCGAATCTTTCGACCGGCAGTAATTATCATCTCATACACTGAAGATTGCGTAAGCATGATGCGCATATGTCTGTAGGAATATATATATATATATATATATATATATATATATATATATATATATATATATATATATATATATATATATTGGTATAAATAGATATAATTTAGATGAAAAACTGAAAAGTGAACTAAATAAAGAAATAAATGATTCAAAGTATATTAAGATGAAATCAAAAGATTAATAACAAATATAATCGCGGTCTTATATCTGACACTAAAACGATATGAAAAAAAAATCAATTATTTATTAAATGTTATAATGTGTGTTAAAACGTTAGTGCATGAAAATGTTAAATAGTGTTAACTAAAATGACAATACAAGAATAATAATCTTTTGAGACACATAATAGACCTTCATTTACAAAAAGAAAAATGGCGGGTAATTATCGGACAATTCTATTCTCCAGACCTCCGTTGAACGAACATAGAAAGTATTGGAATCCCGAGGAACGAACAACATATGTACGATAGGGATCAGCAACTGAATATTAGAAAAATTATTCGGCTCAGTTCCGATTTTGAGAAATGGATGTTTTTTCTGGTATTTCATGATATATATATATATATATATATATATATATATATATATATGGAAAATGAAGAGGGAAAAACCAAAATTATTTATATATTTATAAACTTTTCCCTTTATTTCAAGACTTTCTTAAGGTGATAGATTTGAATAAATAACATACAATATTTGAAAATAGGTAGTGCGTTTGTGACGAACGAACCATAGTCGTTAGAATTCAAAATGTGTGATGCGTTTATGAAATGGAATGAGTGTTTTTCATTCATTTATTTTTAAATTTAATATATTACACAGTTTTATTTGGGATGCAGTGTAAAATAGTTAGCCTGGATCTACATTCAAGTTCTGTTCGGTTAGTATTAATTTGCTGATTGAAGGAGATACATAGTAGAAGCTGTTACGTTATTTAATTGTGGTTGTGTTTATTATCAGTGCTGATTCAAGAAGTAGTCGCAGAGATGTATTTAAAATGAATTTAATGAGTCTAGCTAATGTACAGTTAAAAGAATGATTATGTTGTAATTTTTGAGAGAATAGTGCATTTAGAGAATTCTTATTTTTGTAAATCTCTTTATGTTCACCAAGCCTTTTTTAGTTCCTGTTCAGTTTCACTAATGTATATATGATGGCAATTATTGCATGGAACACTATATATATATATATATATATATATATATATATACATATATATATATATATATATATATATATATATATATATATATATATATATATATATATATATATATATATATATAGGAAATGAAAAAGGAAAAACCAAAAAGGAAGTTTTTATGTGTTCATCAACGTTTCGTCTTTATTTGTAAGACTTCTTCAGGATGATAATATAAAGAAAAATGTCATGCAAGTATGTGGACATATAGGGTTGACATGGTGGGTTGAAGGGAGGTAATAGTAGCCACTATATATATATATTTGTGTGTTGCATAGCCCTCTTTGCTTGGGGACGCGGCGGTTCACGTTTACTATTTAGTGCCGGAAAGGGGCGTGACAGTTCACATTTAATAAACGTCATTTTTAAAACATCATAAATCACATAGTTCATATATTGTTTGAATACATTTAGATTTCTCCCTCGCCGTGTAGAGGTTTACCGCCCCGATGTCGACCAGTGGATTAATTCTTTCTTTTTTTTCTTTTCTGCCGTGAACCACGCCGTCCGTTGTCTGCAACAAAAGCCTAATCACGAACTCCGAAGACAAACCATCGTTTTAACTTGCAATTCTTTTTATTACAAGCGTTAGTTATTTATCGGCCTGAAGACATTCACTACGTAGAGAGAGAGAGAGAGAGAGAGAGAGAGAGAGAGAGAGAGAGAGAGAGAGAGAGAGAGCAAATCACTATTTTATCGTAGTTACTTAACAATTATTTTCTTAACCATTCATAGAGGGGGGAAAAGATATCTCTCGCCTATATTTTCTTAGAGAAATATTTCCCTTATCTGTTGTAGTGCACATGGTAATAGCCACGTCTCATCGGTTCGCCTCCAAAACCCAGACTGACGAAACTCGCTTCTCACGAAAAACGAGTGACGTCACGGATCCCTCTGTTTCCCACGCAAGGGTCCGTGACGTCACAGCCTCACGCAGGTGCACACTGCCTCTTGTTCTGGGATCTCGTCACACGGTGACCTTGTCACGTCTGTTATTTCCGACTGTGAAAACAGGCCCTTTTCTGCAATCGACTGCCGGGTCAACCCCGCGTTAATTCGCGCAAGTCAAACCAACGATTTCCAACAGATACGTCCATTCCCATAGGGCCATTATATATATATATATATATATATATATATATATATATATATATATATATGTACCTGCATTAGATAGATGTGGTTTCTTTCGAAAATGTTTTGTTTTTTAATATTTGTTTTATAGCTTTTGATGTAGTTTGTATTGTTGAAATTCATATATGTATATATATATATATATATATATATATATATATATATATATATACATATATATATATATTTATATATATATACAAATATGTATATATA
>OY744520.1:63803145-63845645 GCA_963556195.1 Sepiola atlantica | reverse complement strand
CTTCGGATAATGTACAGTAAATTCTTATGAATCAGCATTGTAAGACATTTTTGAGCGGCTTTATTTTCGTGATTCTTTCTAGAATCAGAAGCTTACCATAGGGACCACGTCAAGGTTGACAACATCTCTAAGTGAAAGTGGTGTTATGGAACCGACTGGATTCGGACGTGGCACACCCAGATAGCTAATCTGCGTCTGTATCCACTTCAGCACAGCTACATTTTGTCGAAGCCACTTTGCTTTGTTTTCGCCTAAAGTTTTAATGAAATCGATGAATTTTTTCTCTTCCTTGACAGCCATTTTGGTGTAATCAATTTCGATTATTAAATTACCGACTATCATCTTTTAACCTTAATTTTTGCTTTTCAAATTATATAAATTCCGTTAGAAACTTTTTACGCAAAAATAATTTTCAAAGATTATTCTTTGTTTCATAATGTTTTTGTATATAATAACATTTTTAAATAGTAATATATTTTTTATGCAAAAAAGAAAGAATCATGGCCGCCAGAGATTAAAACAGTGTATTAAAGTTACATTTAAAACACTTTTCAGAGTAAATTAGATTTTTATTTCAGGATAAAGAATACAATTTAGGGCAAGCAATCAAAAAGCTGAAGTTTGGTGAAACTCAACCGAAATGAGCAGGATATTCTAACCAGAAATTCGCGTAGGAAAGATTGTGGATTCCTTTTGGCCACAATAACAAACATTTTAGACAGCTTCCTATTTACTTTCCTCCTCATGAAGGCAAAGTTAGAGATAATGTCTGTTTTAATGGAATTAAAATTCAGCTCCCCCAAAAGGTACACCCTGGATTCGGACAAAAGTGAAAAAAGTGTTTCAGTCGAGAAGGATTTCTCTTTCAATGACCGAGGATAGAATATATACTACATTTTGGATTATTTATTTGCAAAAATATAAACTATATTTGAACAAATTAGGTATTAGGTCATCGAAGGTGTAAAGAGTGGGTGGTCGATGGTCATCTTCTATAGATACTAATTTTTAATTAGACTCCTTGCAGTCACCCAAATTCCAGATTTATTCTAGAGGCCATCCTACTTAAAATATCTCCAATTATCGAAATTTTATTTTATTTCTCCCTCTCTCTCTCTCTCTCTCTCTCTCTCTCTCTCTATATATATATATATATATATATATATATATATATATATATATATATATATATAAAAAATCAGATACATAACCCTTATAATCCAGTCCAAATTGTTTAAAAACAAGCTCGATAAAGTTTCCGGCTTCAGAGCATATATACTGGTTAGTTACATTCCAATGACCAAAAAATCAGTTCATCATTATAATTTTTTTATTCGTTTATTTCGTCTTACGCGCGTTTCACAACCCGGTAAGAGAAAAGTCACATTTAATTTACCAAGCTGCTTTTCAGAGAAAATTCATTGATAATAAGAAAAACAAGCACATTATTCCAACACAAATAGGAGGAAATGTGATTAAGAAAGATTATAAGAACGGCAAATAAAAAACACAAATAAAAACTTATTTTAAAGATGACAATTGGAAGTAAATCTGACACAGCATAAGCCGATATCTTGAAATGTAACTAACCAATAATATATATATATATATATATATATATATATATATATATATATATATATATATATGTGTGTGTGTGTGTGTGTGTGTGTGTGTGTGTGTACAAATTCATTGAAATAAGATGGGGATTGGGACAACATTTTCTAAAGAACAAACCGCCCATTGTTTTCCGTTGTGTTTAAAACCGAAAACAGGCAGGTTGATTTTTAAGTTGGAGTGAGGCTAAAGTGAGAATAAAATAAAGTAGAAATAGGTCTTGTGAGTGGATGATATCTTTCCAAAATGAATTTAATTTGGGGAGGAAAAAATCAAAATCAAAGTTGGGAGTAGGCAGCTTAGATGGCATCTGTTACAAACAGACGTGAAGTTGCCAGTCAAGTAGAGATCGCAAAGGCTTCCAGTTGTGAACGCCATCTCTTTCATAGACGTAAACCAACGGCCCAACTTCAAGTCACCCTTTCTACTGATATGGGAATCCCAACTTCTGAGGCCCTGGCTCACAAACACTCTGGGTTCAGCAGAAAACACTTAACTGCCGCGATCAAACGTTGCTATGGTTAGATTGGGTTACAAGACACACCCATCTACAAATATAGAAAGAGGCACAATACGATGCCACACTATCTTGTCTGCCCTATACTGCTTAACTAGTGCAGCTTGAAAGATCTTGCAATATACAACAAAAATGCAAAGGACTGCGTAAAAGGTGTGAAACTGTTGTGTGACCACATGACGCTTTAAAGACACGCAAAGAAGAAAAAAGTTTTTAAATCTGAGACTGGATTCATGCACTCGATTAGCTACGAGGCTTAGTACCCGAGGGGCTGAGGTTCAACAGGACCCGGAACCGCGCGCGCAATACTCAAGCAGTGAACACGTACTCATACTTGACCCCTTTTCTTTCACTTTGATCCCAGCTTGAAATTTGAGAAGTAATTCAGAATATTAATCCCTTGAACTGGTGAGGTACGACAGACATGGGTTGATAAAAATTAAATAAAATGATACTCCATCCATATCATATAATGTCAAGGGAGGTCGTTGGCGGGTCAGATACTCTATCTGTCTTAACTTTTCAATGGGCATGATAGAACCTGGTGGATCCCATGCCCTCTCCAGGCTACATACAGTATTCTTACCCTTTTAGTGCTGGCCAGGCTCAACGTTGCTTAATGGGAACTGGTGTGTCAACTTGATATTCCGTATATTAAAATGATAGTAACATAAAAATAGAACAGTTTTTTTGTTATTTTTTTTGTTAAATATCTGTTAATTATTTTTAGAATGCTATCAAGATTTTCTCCGAATATATCGAAGACTAACGAAAAAACTTGAATAAAATAGAAACATCGAAAAGAGCATATTTCTATTTACTGATATCACTGTTTGATAACGTCTCAACACAGTAAATAAACGCGCATAAATTATTTTTCCTTTACTTTTCTCCGTTTTCATCTTCCTTTTCTTTATGTCCCTTCTTGTTTCGATAAAAACATGAAAAACAAGAATTCTTCTACAGGGTAAATCTTTTTCTCCCACTGATATTAATCTATGATAAGATAAATAGTGGCAGAAATCCAGTTTTAAAACTGGATACTCGGATCTTTGATAACTGCCTTTAAGGTGTTTATTTATGGAGAAAACGGAACGAGAAATAAAAAAAAAACCAGAATATTACTTACAAGGAACATAGTTTGAAATGACACCGGTTATTATAATTGACTACACCCGCACCATAATAAATGGGTGAACAAAATTGATGTTTGTTGTATGATTATGTGGTAGTGTTTCGATTCAAGCCACAGACAATAAGCAAAGACGATTTAAGTCGAAAACGTGAAATGTCCCAGAATTCATTTTGAATTTGAGAATATTTTTTATTGACCTTACATCTTGATTTGCGACACTTTGTATGAATTTTGGAAAGAATCACCTATAGATCGAATAAACAACAACATATACTTATAAAACTGAATGCTACCTGACAACACAATGTGACTTACAAGTACAATTTTCTAACTCCTGTTCTAGCTGTCGTTTTTTTTATCCCAGCCTAAACACTCAAAGTGTCTAGCAACATAAAAGAGCAATATTACGACAAAACAGCTGTCTGTATATGGTCTGCATATATATATATATATATATATATATATATATATATATATATATATATATATATATATATATTATCTATAGTGATAAATAGATAAATAAATAAAAAGATTCATAACATTATTTATTATAGTTCCAATAATTCAATATCAACAATAGCTTGGCGTACAGTCATTTGAAAGACGATTATGAATCATATTTAATTTTCTTAAAGTGTATATATATATATATATATATATATATATATATATATATATATATATATATAATGAAAGACAACATGAACAAAAAATTATATGCCGGAGAAATAAAAACAAACGAGAGATTAACCGGTTCCGTTTGGATATACGAACATCTTCAGGAACAGTGATTGTTTAAAATGTACTAGGAAAGACGCAAAACATAGGAAATGAAACGCGAGACGAGATGTTAGCGCATTCGTAGCGGTTTGTGAAATACGCAGTTCGTAAAAAGGAGGAGAAAGACGTTAATTGAAAAAAGAAATAAAGAAATACGGATGAGGAGGATAAACGTGAGCGTAAGCAGCCGAGGTTGGTAATACAGTGGGTGGTATAGCACATTATTTGAGAATTATTTTTGCAAACTTTTTACTTGAAGAGTAAACTAAAATCGAGGTTTACATTAGATGATGGTGAGAGAAGGATAAGAGTGCATTTGATGCACTTGCGGCGTGGAGAAAGGATTCAATCTCAAAGAAGTTGCAGTTTGCGATATCGAAATGATGGTCAAAAGTATGTCGGTGTATGAATAGAACTTAAGTTGGGTGATTGTGTTTTAGGTTCTGTTTGTGCTCGTAAATACGGGATTTGATATTTCTTAAATACGATAAATACATCGCAAATAGGGTACATTTTATGTTATACATGTCGGCTTTGGAGGTATTGTCCTTAGAGGTGGAGTGCGGACAATGTTCTTTTATTGTCTTGGAATGTTTTGTATATATTTTGCAGAAAGGTAGAGGAGATGAAGTTTGGGGAGATAACTATATGAGAGTAATTTTCTTTTATTAATCCCGTCAGTGGTATTTGTGTTAGTGGCGTTGTTCTTAGGGGAAATCTTAGTAGTATTCTTGTTTCTTGTGAATATTGAAAGGTTTGCGTTTTGTGTTGTGGATAGAAAAGCGATGATATCTTAAAGATCTGTGTGTGCTCGCAAGGAAGACCTCTTTACTGTTGAAGACAGATAAAGAGAATGTCATCGATATATCTAAAGTAGTAAATTTGGTGTATGATAGGATTAGAGGGGACCGTTTTCTACAAATTCAAAGAAAAGACAGGCTAGGACACCACTGAGGGGGGACCGATGCGTAATCCAATTTTTTGTGTGTATATTGTTGAAAGTAAAGTAGCACTATTGAGTGATCGAATGACATTATTAAATAATTTTGGGAGAAGGTAGGGGGAGTTTAATGATTGACTTGATAATATGCATTTTGATAAATCTCAGGCATTTGGTTATGGATACGTTCGTGCATAGTGCTTTCATATTTAAACTGGCCATGCTGAGGTTTTTTATGTCGATGTTTTGGAGTCTGGAGAGACGGAAAAAAGAAGCAAATATACTGAACTTGCCAGAGAACTGAAAGGAATATGGAACATGAAGAAAGTAAGTATAACACCAATAATCATAGGAGCACTAGGAACAGTCCCCAAAAACATGGAGAAAAGACTAGGAGAAATATGAGACCATACAAAGGACAGTAATGATCAAAACAGCTACAATCCTGAGAAATGTCCTCGAATGCGGAAACATGTCTTTTAACAGAACGACGAAAAAAGTAAAAATTTAAATATTAAAAAGCACATGTAATTTATTTGGCGTAGACGTAATTCAACTATTGAAAATATGGAGATTATCAACAAAGAATTCTTGCCAGAAGAAAATTAATCTGACAACCGGATCAGAAAGACGAAAAATGATTTTTTCTTCAACCATTAATCGTATGAAATGGACTCAAAATAAATTACCAGCAGAAATGACAGAAATTAAATCACATAAGGAAACAAAATGCACGCTGAAAAAAGCTAACACCTAACTGAAAGAAATTAAGCCAAATTATTTGAATAACCAGTCGAAGGTTAATGAGAGTGAACTCAGAGTTAAAGAGCTACATTCACTAAACTTACAAATAAAAGAGTTTTCAGAACTAAAACCTATAAAATATAAGATGATTTGTCTTGAAGTGGAATGTCGAAGAAAAAGCAACATTCTTTAAAAATTTAAACATGTGCTAAAATGTCAGACCTCAAGAATTAAAAAGCTGGAGGATATCAAATCTGAATTTAATAGAGACCATCAGTTCTCTCATACGAGAGACATAAACCAAATTAGGGAACGACTATCGGAAGACAACGACGGCACTACCCACGAGGAGGCTATTGCTACCAGAAACAACACTTTTGACTTACAGCTATCTCAAGCAACCTCAGAATAGCATCAATTCAAAAAGGAAACAATACTAGACTCCTGAGGAGGTCAGACTTGGGAGGGGGTGTTATGGTGCCATACCTATGACGAACATTTGGACTCTTCCATTCTCAATAAATAATGGAAGAATTACGCTTCTCATTTGTTGATCCAACCCCAGTCTACACTGGCCGTCAGTACTGATGTACTACTTCTCTTGTTCATCTGTTGTATATAATTTTCTCCAATATATTTGTTTAACATAAACCTCGTTCTCATTCCGGCCCTTAAACAGGGCCATAACACTTATATAGCATGATCTCTATCTTAGCCTCTTAACTATAAACAATTGTTAGCATATTAATTCATAAATAATTCTAATCGTTCCATTTTCCGACATACTTTTCGGGGCACCATTTAACGGTGATTTTCCCCTTTTCTTTTAAATTTCAGCGTCTTTTCTCAACGCTTGTTAATACTTTCTTCTCGCTTTAACTTTGCACATATCTCATTATATGCTCCCAATACTGCTAAGGAAGATCTTTGAGGCAGAAAATCTTTACATATATTGAACATTAACTGTTTCCCCAATGTTTTGGATTTCGATATACTCTACTTGGATTCTGATTTAATATTCCAATGGGTACACGTCTTGACACATCACAACATATCCGTGGATTTACTGTTGCAAAAACTTTTACCCACTTTTTCAAGGATATTCCTTATTTTATTCTCCTATTTTCACTTGGAATTATAAAGGATTTCAGATTCATACATGATTTATAATTTTTCTTTCCTAATAAATAATTGGAACCTAAGCTTTTATTGTTTAAATAAGTGCTTTTTCCTTCTGATTAGAAGATTTGTTTCTTTAAAAAAAACCTACGTGTAAAGGACATTTCTATATGTTCTACTATATTTTGTCGAACCATTTTTAATTATTAACCTGGTAATATGTAAGTTTACATTTGTTTATTCTCACTTAAACTTAACTACAAAAATGATCTATCTCAAATATCCGGCATATCTTTATCGTATTAAGAGTTACTTCATGATTATATTTAAAACACATTTATAAAATAATTATTTTATTATATTCTAAATTGTATATATATATATATATATATATATATATATAATATTTTTATATATATATAATATTTATATATATATAATAGTTATATATATATAATATAATATATATATATAATATTTATATATATATAATATTTATATATATATATAATATTTATATATATATAATATTTATATATATAATATTTATATATATAATATTTATATATATATGTAATATTTATATATATAATATATATATATATAATATATATATATATATATAAAATTTATATATATATAATATTTATATATATATAATATTTATATATATATAATATTTATATATAATATTTATATATATATATAATATTTATATATATATAATATTTATATATAATATTTATATATATATATAATATATATATATAATATTTATATATATATATAATATTTATATATATATAAAATATTTATATATATATAATATTTATATATATACAATATTTATATATATATATTCATATATATATATATAATATATATATATACATATATATATATATATATATATATATATATATATATATATATATATATATATATATATATATACATATATACATCGATGACATAACATCGGGATTATGTTATATCTGCGTTTGTATGTTTAGAAATCCTTGTTTTCCGAGTTACATGAAATTGAGCCAAATACGGATAAACATTTCTTATTGTAAACATCAAACACGCACAATGTCTGTGATGGAGCACTCTTATTTTTACATATGGGATAGATCAACACTATTCCTGTGACCGGATCATGGATCAAATAAGCCACGTACACCAACAAAACCATGAAAATAGGACACCAAACAAATATCAACGCCATAGGACCTAGAAGAAAGATTTGAGCATAATGATAAACAGGGCTTCCTTTGATAGCTAATACAGGGGGTCTGTTCGGCATCATACGAATGTTGAACTTTTTTTTATTTCAGGTAAGAAAATACAACAGACGAATATATATGCGTATTTCGTGGTCCTGTTAATTTATATAACTTGTCTGCCCCTGCCTCCATATATCTAATTAAAGTTTATATCCACGTATTTTATTCTTACGCTTATATATATATATATATATATATATATATATAAACACGGTTACATAGATAATCGCTTGTAGATGAATCGAAATGTCAGCTTAAGTCTCATGTTTTATACTTACCTCAGGAATTCTCGGATGTTATCGTTGTTAACGTAGATTCCGAATTCAGCCTAGCAAGCATATCTTGATATTCCTGTCGGTTCAACTCTAGGCGAGGCTAACATCTCGAGGCAATGCAAAATTACGTCTGCAGTTACATAACAGCATTATTGTGGTTGCGATATAAATCTAGTCGTCAAGTGTTTCTTTTCTGTTCTGATAGGGAAATATGACACCCCATTTATCAGATAAAATAAGCTCAGTAAATTCCCTCAACCCACACACATCGGGCATTTATGAATGACGCGAAAAATATTTCGTAGAAACTAAAACCATGGTATTCTAAATGTTATCACCTAAAAGCTAATTTATGTTCATCATTCTAATTAATGCATTGCTCTTGTTGGAAACCAGCTTTACGGAATTATATTTTTAAGTCTGCTTGAAATTTCTGTTAAATTCGAAACGTCTGTGGGATCCACAACCGCTTTGAGATATAAAAGAAATTCGTCAATGTCATAACACTAATAACATTTTGTTAATATGATAATACACATGATATTAAACAAGGTCTTAACAATAATAAAGTTTTGTTACTATGATAAAATACATAATATTAAAAGAGACTATAACACTAACCAAGTGTTGTTACTATAATAACATGACATAACATTAAATAAGGCCGGAGCTCTGCTAACTTTTTGCTAATATGATCATAGACATAACATTAAACAACGCCATAGCATTAATAATGTTTGTTACTATGATAATAGAAATGTCATTAAACACGACCAGAACACTAACACCGTGTTGTTTATATAATAATAGACATAACATTAAATACGAACTTATCATAGATAACGGTTTGTTACTACGATAATAGGCATAACACTAAACAAGGCTATAACATTAATAAATATGCATTACTAAAATCATAGACATAACATTAAACAAGGCTATAACACCAATACAGTTTTGTTACTATGATAATAGACATAACATTAAACAAGGCTATAACACTAAAGTTGTATTACTAAAATCATAGACATAACATCAAACAAAGCCAGAACACTAATACTGCGTAGTTACTATAATAACAGACATTACATTAAACAAGGCTATAGCACTAATTAAGTTTTGTTACTATGATAATAGAGAAAATATTAAACAAGGTTATAACCCTAATAAACTTGTGTTACTATAATACTAAACATAACATTAAACAAGGCTATAAAACTAATAACATTTATTACTATGATATTAGACATAACATTAAACAAAGCTATAACACTAATAAAGTTGTGTTACTATAATACAAGATATAACATTACACTAGGCTATAACACTAATAAAGTTGTGTTACTATTATAACAGACATAACATTAAACCAGCCTATAACACTTAGAAATACGGGAAATGCCTATTGGCCTTAGTCTTGAAAAGACCAAGGCTATATGTAGCAGGCAAACAGTCAGCAGGAAGAGAGTTCCACAAGCCTCCGGTTTTTGGAAAGAAGCTACTGGAATAGGAAGCTGCATCACAATGAGGTATCAAAACAGCGAATTGATTGAGATGACTAGACTAACGAGTACAACGAGCAGAGAATAGGTCAAACAATTCTGAAAAACATGTCATAATAGTATTTATAGAAAAGACTGAGACTAGCAACATCACGTCTGTGTGAGAGTGCAGAGAAGGAGAAAGGGTAGGGCCAATCAAATTACAGATAAGTGTCTGCACCTTATCAACAACCCTGAAATGGGACAGAGATTCACCAGCCCAAATATTACAACAGTACTCTATACATGGTCTTATAGTAGATTTGTAGAGATAGTGAATCGCCTCAGGTGTGAGAAAGTGTTTGGAGCGATCGAGATAACCGACTTTACAAGAAGCAGTAAAAGTAATGGATCCAATGTATGAACTCCAAGAAAAAATTGATGAGGAAAAACAAGAATTTCAGTATTTAGGTAATATATCATCTTATTTACTTACTTCCCTACAAAGACACGGTTAGATAGAATGTTCTTTTTAATGGGGAGTATCCAGCTCTAAAATGAGCACTTTGCGTATAGGCAAAAAATAAAAATTGCCCCAGTCTTGAATAATTTCGTCTACCCCAACCGAATACAGAACCAGTACAACACTTTAATCCTAGTTCGAAGTTCGGAGAAGTCTATAAGCATGATACATTCTTATTTGGTCATATTTCACCACTCTTCCTGAAAAAAAACATGGCTCCAAATATGGCTGATTACAATACGATCTGTTGTGCACAAATCTTTCTAGATACCTTCGCAATAGATCAATTTGATTCAGTTCTGAGCTCTGATTGAGCCTTTGCCAAAGTTTATGCTTCTTCTGATCAATCGTTCGATTTCGGTGCTTTTGATGTATTCATTTAATTGTTATGCTCACACTTGAAATTCTTCTTCATCCTCATCTGTTTACAGACGCCTACAGAGTCTATGACAAAATCGATTCGTATATAGAATGCTTGCTAATTCTCTTTACTTTGACTAAAACACCGATTCCAGCTGCAGGCAAATGTATTCAAAGCACGATGCTGACACTACCGTGATTTACTCTGCTTATGAGTTCTTTAGATGATAGGAAATGTGGTTTTCGTGCTAAACGTACTTTTTGCAATTATGCTAAATAAATAAATCATGGATACATCAGACCGAAACACATTTTTGCATATGTTTTGTTTGACTACATATCTGTTTTCAGAAAATTCCATCGGGCTTCGATATTTTTCTTGGCAAGAAAACACTTCCGGTTTGCTATGTTATCCAATCTAGATATATAACAACTACGAGAATTTCTGTCACACGTAGAGCACATACAGTAATCTATGCAGTTCTTTCAATGTTGCTGTAGGCTTCTTGCGTGTTTCTATCGTCTTCTCATGTATTTCGTGGGGGGGGGGCGCATTTTTGGTAATGTGACTCTTGTTCTATATGTTCTCCACTTGAGGGTAAATGTCGTGATAAAGTTAATGTATTTTACATTATTTTGTATCCTTCCTCTGACTAATACTTTAGAATAATGCGATCCTTCTGAGGCACTTTTACTGTAAGATGCAACGAAGAAAATACCAGGAAAATCTTACGAGATGAGCAGAACTTTATTTGAGATTAGACACTCAAATCAGGTGTGGCCAAAGTCATGGCATCCGCCAGAGTTGGTGTATTGTATAATTACAAGTGTTGCATTTCAATCCAAATGACAATAATAAAAACGTGCAAAAAACGTACCAGTTTTGTTTATTTTCATCTATTGTTTTTTTTGCTCTTTGATTACGTTATCAGATGAATTGAGCAATTTGTTTCAATTTATCTTCTTGCTGCTAAATATGTGTTCTAACTATAAACGTTTACTTTAAATGTAAAGAACATTTTTATTTAATGAAATTGAAATAAAACGTTTCAATATTTAGTTTTGCTTTTTCTGTCGTTCTTTTCCCCTCGTTATTTTATTGGTTGACAACAACGAACGATTTATTTAGCCCAAGTGGCATGCCATACTATCAAGCTGTAGGCGAATTAACAGTGTCACTATATAAATGCGATTGGCATTAATTTCAAAACTGTGAAGAATATATACAGCTAAAACAAGCAAGTTTCAAAATATGTACGACGGACAGAAATGTTTTAAATAATATTGGTTAACTTTCCATAATACAAAAGTTGGTCAATGCCGGGCATAATTACATGTGTTTCATTGCAAACCAAGTGAAAATGATGAAAAAATTGCAAAATGTGCAAATATCAGATTTGTTCATTTTAATGAATGGATTGTTTCACTTTGATCTAATTAGTTTTCAGCGGATTTGAGTGATTTGTTTCAAGTGAAAACCCAAATTGTTTTCATACTGCTATATTGTGGAGAGAAAAAAGAAAGAGAAGTGATACATACTGATTGCGAATGCCGGTCGTCAGGTGGGGTGGAGATAAGACCAACATGAGCAGAGATAAAGGGGTAATATTTATGTATGTTCAGAATGGAGGTAGGTTTTTTTACAAGCCTATAAATTGAGGTTCTACCTCTCACCGAGAGTGTGAGATGTTAGTGTGTTATTGTGTTCTAGAGCTTGGTGGTGACCAGAATTAGTACATTATTCGACTCACTGGATTGTTGCAGATAAATCCGTTCTCTGCCCCATTACATATTGTTACCATAGCTATTGGTTGTGTCGCTAAGAGAGCAATTCCTTTTTGCAACTCACCCCCGACTGCTGCCTCGGCCCCTTTCAGGGTATTGATTAAGGAAGATTTTTCCTACAAAATATGTGCCCTAATAGGAAACGTTGACTTTAGAAATGGAGAGAAGAAACCAACGTTGTTGTTCTCCCACTATTCTTTTCTATCAAGATACAAAGTGGAATAAATAGCAAATATATTTTCAGATGAATTTGAGTGAACATAAATCAGACATTATCATCAGGTACAATTATTTGGCTCCTCTGCACTCGCACGTGAACAAAATGACAGATTGAATATTAAGGGTTGACCTTGCTTTAAATGATGAGAGATGTGTACTGAGTACTATTTAACATAAGTTTAAATGATGAGAGATGTGTATTGAGTACTATTTAACATAAGCTTTAAATGATGAGAGATGTGTATTGAGTACTATTTAACATAAGCTTTAAATGATGAGAGATGTGTATTGAGTACTATTTAACATAAGCTTTAAATGATGAGAGATGTGTATTGAGTACTATTTAACATAAGCTTTAAATGATGAGAGATGTGTATTGAGTACTATTTAACATAAGCTTTAAATGATGAGAGATGTGTATTGAGTACTATTTAACATAAGCTTTAAATGATGAGAGATGTGTACTGAGTACTATTTAACATAAGGTTTAAAATGATGAGAGATGTGTATTGAGTACTATTTAACATAAGCTTTAAATGATGAGAGATGTGTATTGAGTACTATTTAACATAAGCTTTAAATGATGAGAGATGTGTATTGAGTACTATTTAACATAAGCTTTAAATGATGAGAGATGTGTATTGAGTACTATTTAACATAAGCTTTAAATGATGAGAGATGTGTATTGAGTACTATTTAACATAAGCTTTAAATGATGAGAGATGTGTATTGAGTACTATTTAACATAAGCTTTAAATGATGAGAGATGTGTATTGAGTACTATTTAACATAAGCTTTAAATGATGAGAGATGTGTATTGAGTACTATTTAACATAAGCTTTAAATGATGAGAGATGTGTATTGAGTACTATTTAACATAAGCTTTAAATGATGAGAGATGTGTACTGAGTACTATTTAACATAAGCTTTAAATGATGAGAGATGTGTATTGAGTACTATTTAACATAAGCTTTAAATGATGAGAGATGTGTATTGAGTACTATTTAACATAAGCTTTAAATGATGAGAGATGTGTATTGAGTACTATTTAACATAAGCTTTAAATGATGAGAGATGTGTATTGAGTACTATTTAACATAAGCTTTAAATGATGAGAGATGTGTACTGAGTACTATTTAACATAAGGTTTAAATGATGAGAGATGTGTATTGAGTACTATTTAACATAAGCTTTAAATGATGAAATGTTAATACGGGAACACGCCCCCCCCATTTATATAAGTGTATACACACTTATGCAACAGCATTATTTCGCTTTATTTTATTTACTTTTCAAAACTAAAACATTTCAGCAGTTTCTCAATTTAACTTTACACCTTATAGGTCACACTAAAGGTGAAACACATTTATGAAATGATTTATCATAAACACCTGTCATTAACAGGGTGTGTCGACCTTTTATATCCATTGTATAGTAAATTAGACTTTTCAATACCCACAAATACCTATGTACTTACTTTTGTATTCATATTCACGACCGATCTATGTTAGAATTTGCCATTATCTATCTATCTTAGTCATTTCAAACAACTATTTACTCATTTCAATATTTTTATAACATATCCATCTTAATCTTCCAATGTGTGTTTACTTGTCAATTTATCTTTCTATCTATCTATCTATCTATCTATCTATCTATCTATCTATCTATCTATCTATCTATCTATCTGCTACACCTACCCACGACAAAACCTCAGCACACCCTCCTCTCTCTTCCACCATGAGACAAATTTACTAACACTCCCGCCCCTCCCCCTTTTTCACTCACAGCCATCTACATTCATTTCACTCCCTGCCACTGACTTCTCTCAGCCCGGACCTTGGTCCAGTGCTGTCAGCAGCCACGGCTACTACTTTTTCTCATCGACCCATCATGTCTACCAAATATTTCGATGTACTTGCATGACATTTTTCTTAAAATTATCATCCTGGGGAAGTCTTACAAATAAAGACGAAACGTTGATGAATAGATAAATAAAATATCTCTTGCTTTTTTCCTTTTTCATTTCCCATATATATATATATATATATATATATATATATATATATATATATATATATATATATATATATATATATATGGGAAACACCTTTTGCCCTCAATTTAACTTCAAACCATCAACACTGCCTGCACAAAACTACATTTCACCTATTTCTCGCCAAAATTAATATCACTTTTCTCCTTTTCTTTCTTTCTCCTTCCCCCTCATTGTCATATTCACAGCACATTTAAACACTTTCCTTCTTACTCACTTATATTCATACATTCCTGACATAGCCAGTTGGTCAATACTCCTACCCTCCAAAAATTTCACACCTAACCACAACAAAATCTCCTCTCTCCCCCCTCACCCATCTCACCCTTTCGACTACTTCTTTTCACACTCTCACCAACCAACCCCGCCAATTTTCAAATTATCTTCATTTCTTCAAATCATTTTTCGAAAACCATGACACTACCTACATACCAAAGACACAGAGTTTCCCACCTCCTCTCCCCTCCTCTTTACCCAACCCCTCAAAATCCATGCTACACCTCACGACGACAAAAACCTCAGCACCCCTTCCCGTCTCTCCCACCCTAAAACCAATTCACTCCCACTCCCACCCTCCCCTTTTTAACTCATAGCCATCCACATTCATTTCACTCTCTGCCACTGACTTCTCTCAGCCGGGCCTTGGCCCAGCGATGTCGGTAGCCACGGCTACTACTTTTTCTCATCGACCCATCATGTCAACCCACTATTTCGATGTAGTTGAATGACATTTTTCTTAAAATTATCATCCTGAGGAAGTCTTACAAATAAAGACGAAACGTTGATGAATATGTTAAAAAAATATCTCTTGGTTTATTCCTTTTTCATTTCCCATTACGTCGGATTACTCTCATCCTTCCTTTCTCATATATATATATATATATATATATATATATATATATATATATATATATATATATATATATATATATATATATACATACATATATATATATATATATATATATATATATATACATACATATATATATATACATACATATATATATATATATATATATATATATATATATATATATTATATGGACACAAATGAATTGGACACTACTGGGATTCATTAAATTCTTTTTAAGTAAGTTTTTCCAAGGTTCAAACCGATCGACAATCTAATTTAAGTATTATGAGCGTTTTAGCACTGTTATCTTGACTTCAAACATAACTGGAACATTAATTTTTCTGAAACGTTCGTAACCAGCATAATTGAAATAATAAAGTAATATATTCGGGAAGGTTATTTAGATTAATATATATATATATATATATAAATATATATATATATATATATATATATATATATATATATATATATATATATATATATATATGTGTGTGTGTGTGTGTTTGTGTGTTTGACACTCCTGGAATTTCATATGTTCCTTCATAGATATCCATTTTATTGCTCTTTGAAATGGGAAATCCTGGCATCTATGAGTATAAAAGTATAAAATCGTCTTTAGTTGTTTGCAACCAGAGACAAATGGCCGACTAATATTGGCAAATATCTGTTAGATGTGTCAGCGGGAATGATATTGAATTACCGTTATTACTGCGAGTACTAATAGGAGGAAAATACTAATATCGAAAACAGAAACATTCCTTTTAATAAAAATGGACAGTTGTGAGTCGGAAATCAAGATATGGAATTGTGTTGATGGATAACCGACTAAACTCTCCCTCTCTTACCCTTTCTCTCGATTTATATTTTTGCACTCTCACTCTATATCTTCCTTTCTCTATATATCGTGTTTTGTTTCTTATTTCCTCCCTTTCTCTTCCAGGTATCCCATAAGGCCCTTTGATCAATAGCCTCAAACAGGCCCGTTCTATACCCTTCTGTTTCGGATATTCGGTCCATTTCCACATTCCACTTCATTGCTCCTCACCTTCTTCCATTGTCTTTCTCACTAAGCATCTTCTTTTATTCTTCTTCGTTTACTTCCCCCATCCCCCCTGCCGCTTAAAATTGTTTCGCTTCCCTATACTTTATTCCACTTTTCTTTCATTCTCTTTTCACATCCCCTTTTTCTCTTATTTCTTCTTTTCTTCTACCACGTTTTATTTCCTTTTTCCACCCTTTTCTACTTCGGCTTCTTTATTTCTACTTCTACAATTACTACTACTACTACTACTACTACTACGAGTAATATATATATATATATATATATATATATTATCGCCTAATATATTTTCATAAATATATGTTGCAATATTTACTCTAATATTGATCAATACAGAGTAGAGCTTATTGCATGTTACGCAGAGATGATTGCTTTTTGCTTCGTAAAATCTCAGCAGGCTTTAAACCTGTTTACTGTGTGCACAGTAACAGCAAATGCGATTTGGTCATTGGGTGTTATATTTAACACACACACGCACATCGTCAGGTTTGGCATGAAACGCATCTGTATATGGGATTATTTTGAAAATAATATTTATTTGTAAGTAATTATTCAAAGCTCTTGCAAGTAAAGTTGACAACAAGCCGTCATTCTGCGCAATGCATAACTCTAGGTCCCGCTTATTGAGTGCTTTCGACTGCTTGCTGGATAGCCGTCGTGTTTGCTATTTAGATGTTAATGTACTTCCAATTTCTAAACAATGCGTGGTGGAGCATTGGTACGCGCCCCGGCTACTGAGTCAAACGTGACTATCCTATCGGGGTTAGAACCGTGTGACGATTGCAGGTTTGGCATGAAACACATGTGTATATGGATATATTTTGAAAATAATATTTATTTATAAATAATTGTATGTAGTCATAAATATTTTCATACGTTACTACTAAGCTCTACTCACGTATTGAGCACTGTTGAAGTAAATGGTGAAAATCTATACACAATATATTTTATCACATTATAATAGTATAGTGTATTCATGAAATGATATTACATTATATATATGTGTATATATATATATATATATATAGAGAGAGAGAGAGAGGGGGGGGATAAAAAACATTGTTTATTCATTCGCTATTCAAATTTTCTTTTATTAAACGTACAAATTTGTCAGATCTTTTGCCGCAACTTGTATTTTGAAGCTTATTATTCGGACTCTCAAATTATATCGCTTTTTAATCCTGTTTGTGTTTAACTACTTCACAAAGAAAACCTTTTTCTTTTTAAAATGGCTGCCATTTTTTTTGCGGTAGATGTTTGCTTTTATTGCGTTTCATATTCACTTCTCGCTGTTGTAATGCAATGTTCTACTCTTTTCAAAGTAGCTGGCCTGTTTATTCAGCCGATCGCAGATGGTGGCCACAGGTGGCGCGTAATGTACGATTATTTCGAGCAGCAATTTCTGTTTCATGTTTTTCTTTTTTCCAGGGTAGGAGGTCTTTTAGCTTTTAAAAAGAAAATACTTTCAATATACGTTTTAAAATAAATTACTTACAATACCCGTGGAACTTCCACGGATATAAGGTATATCATCCGATAACATAGTTTTCCAGTGATGTATTGTAAAATCAATGGATGCAAAAACGTGTTTCGCTTAACTAGAAACTTGAGTTCGGTTAGCCATTGAAATTTCGCTAATATTATAAAAAGCACTAAAATTCAAAACTTAAACCAGTAGGATTTAGAGGTCAGAATCTGTTTCCGTATTCACGGCGCCTTAATTAAAACACCTACTCGGTGCAGCCACCAACCTTTATCTTTTCACCCCAGGCGTCTATCATCAAATACTAATTCAGTATGACTTCGTCTTGTTTGATCACACATGTGTTGAAATCTTCTCACAGCGAATAGAATTACGCCCTTTCACACTGGCATTCTACTATAGGAAATTGCACATAAGTCCTACTGCTAAAGTACTTCAGAACAGGGAGTCAGGATTCTCGAATTATATTCTGGTATATCATATCTTTTTCAGAATTGTACGGACGTGTAAAAAGAGATGTTCATACGGAATACCCCTGATCAGGAAGAGGGTACAAATAAAACGATAGTTTGAAAGCGACGAACATCTTGTTGTTTCTGTTAAGATATGAAGCACCTGGTGCACAAATAATAACAGCGTCAGATGAACACGTGATACAGATATGCGGCATTCGGCAACCTAAGCATGTGAACGCGCCTCTACCGTATCAAAGAACCGCCGAGTGTGATAAAATGACGCCGAATTGTTGCTTCGTTCCTTGAAAATACCGTTCGTTTCCTTCCTCTCTCTATTGACACGCAAGTGAACAACGCGATGTGTTACCACAAAACTAAAACCGTCGATAAAAAAAACAACTTTTATTTACCCTTCTTCGCCGCTAACCACACGTAATTTACATAATGCAATCCTCTCGTGATGCGGATATCTCTTTCCGTAATATAATGGGCGTGGGTTCGCGCCTGCGTGTGACGATTGCTCCCTTCCGCGCCGTCACTACAGCATGACAAAAACCGCAATTGCGAAAGATTTAAACTGGAATAATTAATCGATGACCAATTAAAATATGAAGTTTTTGTCCAAGACAGGGAAAACTATGAACTTGAACCTTCTCGCGACGAAAATAAAATCCTAACGTAAATGTACAGATTGCCCCGAAAGAAAGTAAAATATCATTAAACATGACTTAACAGAAGTAGAAAATAAATGTCTGCCTTAATCTAGAGTGCTGCTTTGTGGTGAGCTGGATTTTCCTCACATTAAAATCTGCTCTTTTTTCTATATCTGCCCTCGTGGGAGGGCAAGTAAATAGGAACTGCCTTAAAGTAGAAACATTTAAAAGGAAATAATGAATAAAACAATGAAAAATAACGCGCCAAATCCATGATCTGCTGGTGTTCATTTCAACACATCTCATTCCTTAAAAAATAGAAAATTCTAAGTCCGAACAACACGAACAAGTGATTTTCAACGATCATAAAAAATGAACAGCATAACTACAAATTGATATTGGATTTTGATAAAAGTCTATTCTCATGCACAAAAGACGATTACTTGATACGGTAAGTCGTGCGTTTCTTTCATTTTATTTTTAATTTAACAGCTAAAAGAGTACTTTTGTATGCTTTATAAATTAATGTGTTTTTATTTTCAGTTTTATTTTTAGAAAAAAAAACTTGCCCTTTTTTTAACCACCAACCCTAACCATAAGTTCAGGTTGGCAATAAAGTCCAGGTTCGCAAAACGGAAAGAACATCTACAATTAAAAATGAATAAATAAAAAAGCATATGTTTTTATTAATTCCTAACTCTAACCATATATCCCGGTTGACAATGCGGGAACAAATGTTTATTCTGGGATAAATGCAAATCGAGCTATAGAACTTTAACTGGATTTGATATGACTATAATATCACTGATCTATCCATTTATGATAAACAGGAACTTATAGGTGAAGTCATATGCCGTTGTGGAAAGAAAACATTTAGTGACAAGGTAAATTAATGGCACAATCTATTCAAACATTTCATGAACTTTATTTTACGTATTTTCTCAACCAACAAAAGTAAAAGGTAACTGATCTGACGTTAAATGCTATGAAATGGTCCCATGCTGCTGACGAGTTTTTCTCTGTGAGAGCACGAGCTAGAGGAAATTACGTCATACGAGATAGGGTAGGCGACTTAAGAATCAATTAAAAACGAAGGCGCCAGGCCTCAGGTATCAGTATCCCCGATATTTCTTTCCGCGCCACTAGAAAGAAAGGGTGACAACGCTACCAAATAATAAAATGGTCCTTTTCTTTATTCAAGATATAGTTATTTTCTTTATATTGTTGTACTGACTTTGATTCCAGAGCGAGAATGCACCTCTACGGAGAGGTAGCGATCAGGAGACGATCTTGGATTAAGTGTCCTCAGTCTCGCAGAACTGCTGTGGTAGAGCGTTGAAGACACGAGGTATGATTTAATATCATTATTTATGATATGATTTTTTGCATTCGATAGTAAACGTATATTTTATTTGATCTTGACATACAAAACATTGTTGTATTGTGCGGGGCTTAATAAAAATGGCAACACAGGTATCTTAGGAAAATATATGTATATTTATTTGTCAGTGACGATGAGGGTGGTGGTCGGAGAGGCTTTGTGCACAGACGGTTGATTCTCTCCGAGGTTCGATCGTCAACTGACTGTCTTTTGATTTTCAGTTGTTATTATAGGGTGGGCCAAAATAAGGGTCCTATCTTTAAATTTAAATTTAATTAAAAATTTTAATCAAAGGGAAAACAGTGTTTTTAATTAAATTTAAATTTAAAGATAGGACCCTTATTTTGGCCCACCCTGGTATAACGATTTTGTCGCCACCTGGGCGACCTCATTGAGATTGCACTCGGTGACAGCTTGAACTTCATTTGACCTTCCAAAATCTGTCCATCTTTTCCTGCCATGACACAACCGCACCTGGCAATATGATCTTTAACCTTTCCGACATCTCTGTTTCTTCTAACATCACTGTTTAAGTGATTCTTGCAGGTGCATCTTTTTTTTTGTCAGAAGAAACTTATCTTTTGACAATCGATCATATGTTGCCTCTTCCTGTGCAGGTGTTTGTCTGGTTGTGAGTTTTTTATTTTATTTTCAAATAACTTTTTGGTCATCCGACAATTATTTTATCAACTGACAATCGCTAGGTGCATCTGTTTTATAAACAACCTTTACCGTGCACCGACTCGGATATGTAACAACATTACCGCCCCTTGAGAAAAGCTAATGCAACATTTAAGCGTGATTTGTAAATTTTAAAAAATAAAAATCAATTAAATTATTAATAATATCTTTAAAATATATCAATGAAAAAAAAATAATGAATGCATTTAAGTTTAAAATTCATATTAAAAAGTAAAACAAATTTTGAGAATAAACAACCGACATGCACTGTTGTTATGGTTCTTGTATATAAAGTCAAGCTGCTCTATTTGCCGTTTATTTGACACTAATTAATTGTGAAAGACATCGGAGATACTAAATTCTTTCGCAAGTAAATTATGGCAGATATTGTTCCCTATTCGTAAAATATACAAATTGTATTTCCAATCGATTTTAATATTTAATCCGGTTCGATTTTTTTTATGTTAATGGGACTGCAGTCTTACGTCAAACAACGTAAAACTAGGTCCAAATCTTATGTGAGTTTTACTTCTTCATATTGTATGAAATATTGCCGAAGTTAAGACACGGAAACATTTATAACTAAAAAATATTTATCTGATCAGACTGACATTGTGTTACTAAAGAGCTTTAGATCCATGCATAAAATGTGGAAAAACTGGAAGTTGAAATTCCGTTAAAATACATATAAATATGTTAGACTTCATTAGCTAAAATATTTATAGAGTCAATAAATAATTGTAAAGTAGTTATTGGTGAAGCTAAGAGAAAGTATACAGAGATGACCAGAAAACGCATTCAGCCACAGAAACTAGGTACTTGCGATTTTTTGGAAAATCTACAATAGTGTGGTCAACAATGGACAATCAACAATTGCTATGCTATCAAACAACAATCATGTCGTTTGCACAGCAACTAATAAGGCTTAAACTCCATTTGGACCAAGCAAACTCTTTAAATTCTCCTTGCGGACCGAAGCCACACTAACAAATCTGGTCCTCGCCCTATCTCAGGTCAGGGACATCATAAAAAACCTTGACCCATCCAAAGCGTTTGGACCTGATCTTATACCAGTAATAGTAATAAAGAAATGCTCTGCTGAACTGGACCTTGCCCTCTCAAAATTCTACAACAAATGCCTCGTTGAATCTTGCTTCCCTCATAGCTGAACAATTGCCTCTGTGGTACCAGTCTTCCAGAATTCTGAAGATAGAACTGACTTCAGAACTATCGCCCCATCAGTCTACTCCCGATATTTGCTAAACTCTTGTAATCCTTAATCAATCTAGCGATAGTCCGGCACCTCGTTAATGCTACACTTCTTTCTGACTGTCAGTAAGGATTCAGTTATGCACGATCTACTGCGGATATCTCAACGGTCATCTCTAAACGCATATATCATACACTGGACAAGGCAGACAAAGGTAGGGCAGTATCGCTTGATATATCCAAAACCTTTGACAAGGTCTGGCATAAACGTCTTCTCATAAAAATTACACTCATATGGTATTACTAGACGAATATTTAATATAATATGATACTTCCTATCCAAAAGAAAGATCCAGGTTGTCCTCGATGGCCGTTCATCCAGGCAACATGACATAAATGCTGGTGTACGCCAGGAATCTATTCTTGAACCTCTATTGTTCCTGATTTTCATTAACGACCTCCCTGACGACATTGAGTCTGAGATTGGTATATTTGTTGACGACACTACGCCCTATTCACGTCATGTGTGCAAAACGCACGTGCGCATATTCGAAGCAATGGCTGAATCCTTATAAAATGACCCCCAGTCTGTAGTGGAATGGGTTCATAAATGGATGGTAACATCAAATGCTCATTTCCTTAAATAACTACAAAGAACCTCTTCAAACACCGATTGCCATGGCAAATAACACTCTACCTGAGAGTCCAACGTCCAAACTACTCGACCTAAAATTCATAGGTAACATGAATTGAAACAAATAGATGGAAGACAATTTCAAGGTTGCTGCAAAGAAGGTGGGCTCTCTCTACCGTGCTAGTAAATTTCTCACGTCTGACATTATCCGATATCTCTACAAGGCCACCATCCGCCCATGTATGGATTATTTTTGTCACATCTAGGCTGGTGCATCATCCACTAGTCTCTCTTTCTTAGACAAGTTCCAAAAAAGAGTTACCAACTTAATAGGCCCTTCACTATCCACTAAGCTACAGCCTCTGTCCCACCGTCGCAATGTTGCATCCTTGTGCCTGTTTTACAAATACTTCAATGGTTGATGCTCTGATGAACTCGCTGCCCTAGTGCCCCTTCGACGTAAATACACTAGACCAACCCGACAATTGGCTAAGTCCCATCCATTCACTATGGGGGTCCGCAGATGCCGGAGAGCCTTCTACTATAATAGCTTCTTTCCACGTACTGCCGGCCTCTGGGACTCCCTCCCTGCCCCTGTTTCCCCGACAGTACCGACATGCAGAAATTTAACCTTAATGTAAACAGACATCGCGCTGCAAAGCTCCCAACTTAGGATGACACCCACAACCTACAGCCTAATTCTCAGTAGCCCGTTACGTCTACAGTTGCGGCCTGCCTTGTTTGGAGAGAAATTTAATTTAAAAAATATGGACCATTGTTGACATATTTAAAAGGATTTTGGGGTGCATAATATGGACACAGCCTTTCATTTGAAGATTCAAATGTTTTAGATTTGCATTAAACTTGATCCATTGTCATTAGACATCAAGAAAGCAAAAAAAATTTTAAGTCCCCATAGCCTTAATTTTTAGATATTTTCGAAAGTCAAAATCAATGTAATAGACGCTGATCAAAATTGGAATAAGGATTGTAGACATAAGGTTAATTAGTATTATACCTTGAGTTAAATATTCGTAAGGGGACATAAAAGTAGTGAAAAACTTTTTTGTTCGAGGAATTAATTCTAACCGTCCTTGGACATAGGCAAAACATATTGAATAGCACGAAGTCTTTTTAATGAATATTTATATTCTATTTTCAATTTTTCGAATAATCCATTCATAATTCCGGTCAAATTGGTGTATATAAATTCGTTGGATTTCTTGTTCGTTTTTCCTTTATTTTCGTGAATACCTTTCATTTGCTTCGTCAAATTAGTCTTGGTGGGTTTACAACTAAGTAATACGTTTCAAAAGAGCCAATATTTGATGTTTACCTATACACGTTAATAAAACCGGAAATTATTTTCTTTCTGTCAGGTTCAAAGGTAATGTCGAATTTCGAAGTATCATGATACCATAAAAAAGTCAGTCATTTTAATATGTTGGTAATACCTGAAAAAAAGAATGAATTGCTTCATGCCCCTTCGGAATTTAAAAAATAATTTGGAAGCATTGAAACTGTCAAGTAGAAAGTTATTTCTGGCTTGAAAATTCTGCTGAGTAAAGTTTCATATATTAAAAAGCTTGAAGGTTTTCGACGCTATTTACATCCAATAATTGAGATGAAGAAATATTACCGAAATAACAATTTGCTCCAATACATAATTCAATGACCAAATAATACCGTGTTTCGGATTTTTTTAGATGAGAATTGATATTTTTTTTATTTGAAGTATGCGGACTACAGTTCTCATTTTGGATGCTATTCTCAGAACGTTAGTGTCGATGTAACTTCCGACCTTTTCAGTTCTACATATTTCAGAGTTCGACAAGACGCACCCAAAGAAATTCGGAGGTTACATCGACGTTGTGAGAATAACATCCAAGATGAGAACAGAAATCTGAGTAATCCAAAGAATACAAATGCTATTGTTATAATTTAACTAAAAAAATATTTAGTAAAAATAAAATACGACATAGTTAAAAAGGAAGAAACAAAACTGAAAGTAAAAGATTTCCGGGCAACACCGGGGAAGTTCAGTTTATTATGAATATAAAGTAAACTTTAACAAAACTTGTAGTAGTTAATGTTTTCAATGCGTAGATTATATTTCATAATTTGTGCAGTCAACTCGAGTGGTTAACATAAAGGCTTTACACATGAGTGGCCATGTCTTGAATTTTGCTAAGTAATAGGAAAAAAAACAAATGCCATCAATGTTTGGTGCGTTTTTGGTCAAGAAGCCAGTATCTTCAGACAGCCTTATCTGGTAGCACCAGTTAATTACTTGAGCATAAAAGCTATATATCCCAAACCGCTGGTTTCTTTTTGCATTTCCATTCCTTACATAAAAGTTTATTTCTTCGTTGTCTTATTTTAATTTCTTTCCTTATAAATTGTCGACACAAATGCATGTCTGGGTCTTTTAACGTTATTTCGTCTGTTTTCTGATATTTCCTGCCTTACCGGACACGACGCATAACGGGGAAAAACATTCGCCATATTGTTTAGCACTTTTGTGCGTTTGGCTTCATTACATGACACAAGAAAATAAATACTTCCAGGGAGTCTCATGTTTGCTTTGCAACTCTTAATATAATCCCCTCTCTCTCCGTACTCCTCCTTCTCTCTCCCTCCTTCCCCCCTCTCTCTCCTCCCTTCGCCTCCCCCATTTCTCTCTCCCTCGTGCGCTCTCTGTCTCTAACTCTCTCTTACAGATGTTTTCATGAGCGTGTTGTATCTATTTTACTATTGAATTGGTTGTCGTGGAGCAAAAGGGTATGCAAAAAACTTAAAAGTATCGTGTATTCATTTCTTCGCAAAACACCCAACTTTACCGGGATCCAATTCTTGTAGAATTTCACTTTCACAAAAATCTGGTGGTCTTGCTTGCTTTGGATATGCAGAACTTTACTTGTCGATAAGAGAAGTCCCCTTACAAATATCCAGCGGATGTTCGTGCCATCGAGACAATGTGTTAATCGACCGACCCTGCCTCCTTGTTGAACATGTAGGTCACTTTTTTAATTATTTTTTATATACACTAGTAAATAAATGTTTTCTCCGGTCGCATATTTTTGCTCGCCCAGAAGGATGGTCAGTTGACGAAGAAACATATACTACACTGTCTCTCTCTCTCTCTCTCTCTCTCTCTCTCTCTCTCTCTCTCTCTCTCTCTCTCTCTAAGGAGGAGGAGGAGGAGGTTTTCTGCCCCCAAAGAATAATGTAATGTCAGGGAGGATGGTCCCATGAAAACAGAACATATACTACACTACCACCCCAAAAAGAGGATGCAATGCCTGGGAGGATGGTGTCATAACCACAGAACTGATACTACATTAATTCAACCCAAAAAAGGAGGAAATAATGTCGGGCAGGATGGTTTCAAGACAACAGAACAGATACTACACTCCCCTCCCTTAAATTGAGAATTGAAAGATTAGTTGAGTACATTAGTCTGAAATAGTATATTAAACTGACTTTAGCATTAAAATATAGTAGAATAGTACATTCATAGAAGTAATTGTAGAGATACGGATTCAAACCAAGAGACAACATATCTCCATCAGTAATAGATAGGGATATACTAGTCAAAGTAGTCGACTATAAAGTATTTCTCAACGTTTCTTGAATTTTATAGACAAGATATGAAGTTAAGAACATCTATTAAATAGTTTTCATCCATTTTTGATAAAAAAGAAAACATATTCAGGCGTATGTTGATGATCGATATCGGCTAGAAAATAACTGGAACGCTTTAACATAAAAACTAACAAGTGTCTAGTGTTAGATTCGAACTCTGAAATATGCCATAAACTAATGTAACTAGAGGTGAACACTTATCTATAAGGCAGCCGATCAAACGAAAATATTTTGTCGTTTTAATCTGCTTAAGCTGTGTTTTATGTTTGGCATAGTTATACAAAATTGAAAATCCGCTTTACCTCTCCGCAAAAATTTAAAATGGTTCCATTTCTAAATAATCATGAAACTAATTAATCTGATTTTTAGTTAGCTAGAGTTAACACTACTTGGATATAAAAGCAATCGCAAACCATACATTTACGCAATTAGCCTGATGATTTCCTTCAGGAATGGAACATACACGTTTCTCTGTAGCTTACTTGCCATAAACATATTTTAATACTATTACTAAAAACTACTTACGTATTCAACACTGTCGAAGTAAATACTGAAAATATATATATACGTCATATATTGTATTGCTTTATGATATTCCATGTGTATATACACATGAAATAGTAACATTTTATATGCATATATATATATATATGGTAAAATGAAAAAGGAAAACCAAAAACTGGATGTTTTTTATGTGTACATCAACGTTTCGTCTTTATTTATAAGACTTCATCAGGATGATGATATAGGGAAAAGATATCATGCAAGCACAGATACATGTAGGGTAGACATGTTGGGAAGAAAAATAAAATAAAATGAAAAATAATGGCAGCGTCTTGCTGGACGTCCGTACTTGTTAGAGAATGAAAATGAGTGGGAGAAAAAAGGGGAAGGGTGGAGGGAGCAAGGACTACTGTAGCTGGCGATGAGAGAAAGAGGTGGGGGATGAGCAGGGGTAAAATGGATGGCAGAGAGAGATTGGAGGAAGAGGGGGAGGGGGTGTTTGACCAGATGGCTGTGGTCGAGATTGAAGGGGAAGAGTGAGTTGGAATGTTTGTGTGTGAGGGGTGTATGCAGGGAAAATGGGGATGGGTAGAGAGGGAGGGGGGCTGTGATTTTGGTGGATGGGCGAAAGTTATGGTCTTAGAGAGCGTTTGGAGAAAATGAGGGAATTTAAGAAGAGGTATGGGAGAAAATAGATGAGAGGGGGAAGAGGGAGGATTTGTCGTGATAGGGTGTGAAATATTTGAAATATTTGGAAAATGATAGCAATGAGTGAGGGATTGGAGTGGGTGGGGGAGGGGGGTGATTGAAAGGGTGGGTGAGGAATATTTGAAATATTTGGAACATGAGAAAGTTTATTTGGACTGTAGTATTAAAAATGTGAGGGAAACACAACGTGAATTAAAGAAACGATTAAATGAACATAAAAGGGACATAAAAAACAACAACCCTCTTAGTGCACTTTTCTCCCATGCTCTAGAATATGGTCATGCATTCAAATTTGAACAAGCCAAAATCACTAAACACATCCACAACAAATCTCGGCGAAGATTATTGGAAACTGCCCTCATCACATCCTCCACTACCATCAAGCAGCGAAATGGTTTCTTTAACCTATCACCCTTAATAAGCAAGATCATCCTCACAGAACAAAGTCTTTTGCCTGATCATGGCTAACTTTTATTTTCATCTCTAACCTTATGACACTCTTCCATTCACCCACACCCTTCCTTCTTCTCCCTGAATCTTCTCTTATTTTTCCTCACTTTTTTCCCTCACATTTTTAATACTACAGTCCAAATAAACTTTCTCATGTTCCAAATATTTCAAATATTCCTCACCCACCCTTTCAATCACCCCCCTCCCCCACCCACTCCAATCCCTCACTCATTGCTATCATTTTCCAAATATTTCAAATATTTCACACCCTATCACGACAAATCCTCCCTCTTCCCCCTCTCATCTATTTTCTCCCATACCTCTTCTTAAATTCCCTCATTTTCTCCAAACGCTCTCTAAGACCATAACTTTCGCCCATCCACCAAAATCACAGCCCCCCTCCCTCTCTACCCATCCCCATTTTCCCTGCATACACCCCCCACACACAAACATTCCAACTCACTCTTCCCCTTCAATCTCGACCACAGCCATCTGGTCAAACAACCCCTCTCCCTCTTCCTCAAATCTCTCTCTGCCATCCATTTTACCCCTGCTCATCCCCCACCTCTTTCTCTCATCGCCAGCCACAGTAGTCCTTGCTCCCTCCACCCTTCCCCTTTTTTCTCCCACTCATTTTCATTCTCTAACAAGTACGGACGTCCAGCAAGACGCTGCCATTATTTTTCATTTTATTTTATTTTTCTTCCCAACATGTCTACCCTACATGTATCTGTGCTTGCATGATATCTTTTCCCTATATCATCATCCTGATGAAGTCTTATAAATAAAGACGAAACGTAGATGTACACATAAAAAACATCCAGTTTTTGGTTTTCTTTTTCATTTTACCATCACGTCGGATTACCTTCATCCTTCTCTTCCCATATATATATATATATATATATATATATATATATATATATATTATACATGTGTAAAAATATGTGTTTGTATATACTCTATATTCTTTATATATACCAACCTTTTCAACGTAAGAGCTCGATGATTGTTAACATATAAAAACAGAATATATATAAATAAACAATATTTTGCTACATTTTAATGATTTTATTCAATTTACTAATTATTTTTTAAAGAAAAACTTCGGTGCAATTACGGAACCGTTTCGTACACAAAAGAACAACCGTTATTTGTATGTTAATCCCGGATCTTTCCTCAATGGACTCATCAGAAACTAAAAGGTTTTCCTTCAAGAAAATATGCATAGGTATGCAGTAAACAAAGATAAAAGACACACAACCCGCATGTACTACATTCCCATTGAAAGCGACTTAGAAATCGCTACCCAGAAACAAAAGCCCGTTTGTTTTATGAAGTAAAGCGATGAAAAATACGCACATTATTGCCCAGTAAAACCTGCCAGAGTTAATAGTTAACTATTTTGATGGTTAACAAAGAAATGTTTTATTAAAAAATACCTTTATCAATATATATATATATATATATATATATATATATATATATATATATATATATATACACTTTATCTGGTTCTATTTCTCTACATGCATCGAAATTAATCCGTATCTCGGCTGCCATATTGTATCTGTATTTATTTGTTTATGCCGTTGGAAAGATGAGGTGAAGCCGTCATGAATCAAAGAAAATAGCATTAATCATTTCGTACATCTGCAGATTATCTTTTAAACAGATGTCGGTTGGTAAATTGCTGAAAGCAGAAGTCGCGAAACAAATGCGATTTAGGAAAACTGAATCTAATTGAACACGCCTTCCACGAGCTCCATTTTCTAATTGCCAATCTCAACTCTTATGTTTTTAAAAACGAATCTCAAGCAAACACCTTTCATTAATGGCACGTTTTTCTACTTACCAATACGCACGTATACACAAGTAATAAATCGTAATATACATCTTGTAAATGTTCCGAAGTCATCAATCGTCAACTGGATTCACTGCAGGTTTCAGGTTTTAAATCATCAGCCTCCTTCCGACAGCAACCCACCCATAAAAATGCTTCCTTCTCGAATACACATCTCGTGTACGTACGCGTGTAAAATGTTGTATTTACACACACGCACATACACAGAACCGATTTAATCATAATTAGAAAAAACACGTATACATAAAAATGTCATTAATTGTTACAAGGCGTTATACATTAGTTACCGACAGAGCTGGCGGTATCTTCTACCCCCTCCCCGATGTTCCAGAAAATTTTTTAGCAACGCTCTTTATTTTCTCCTTCTTACTTAACATGTTGAATGAAAAATTATATGCAATGCACATGTCTGTTAATCTGAGATAAACTTAAATTCCTTTAAATGTCTACTCTCGAAAAAAATCTATAAAAATGTCGGGAAATGTATAATTTCCTCATGAAACTTAATTTTTTGAATACATTCTGAAAATGTACGTAAAATCAAATAATGTTAAAATTACCTCGAGTTATGTAGGGTTTTTTATTGGCAAGGGCGCATCTGTAAATAACTACTCCAAAGCCTTGCTTGATTGTGGGCATGAGGTGTTTGTAAAACTGCAGCACAGTTCGTTAATTTTATTGTGTCGGAAATTGTATCAGTAAGAGAAGCTCTAGTCCAAACGTGCACACTTTAATCGAGGTTCCGTATCAAAAACTCTAGGGGTCGACATAAGCCCTTAGCGCCTGCACTAAGCCTAATGATTACCGACACGGACTATGCAATCAAAGAACCGAGTTAAAATAAAATTATATATATATATATATATATATTAAAATAATTAATAAATATTTATTTATAAATATTATTATTTATCAGCCCCCTCCAACAAAAGCCGGGCACTCTTGAGTGACTTTAATAACAAGCAGTGCAAATAGCTACATGCACGATCCGAACGCCGTTCGTAGATCACTCTAAGCTGCTTGGTATCTAGCCGCCGACTCGCTATTTACATTTAAATTCCTCTTTATTTACTAACTAATTGGCTATGGCCGATGGGATAAGACTCTCGACTGCGAATCAGTGGCGATTTTTGATCGGGGTTCACACCCACTGACCGTTGAGAATTAGTTCCTACTGAAGATTGCGTTAGCATGAAACATCGATGACTGTAGGTATTAAAATAATTAATAAATATTTATTTATATATATATATATGTATGTATATATATATATATATATATATATATACAGGGTGTCCGTAAAGTTACTATACAGTCTTACAAGTTACTATACAGTTTCATTTGTTTTATTGTATTACATTTAATATTTATTTTTTATTTTTTATGTCATCGTACCGGCATTGAAACAACGACCAGATTTCAATAACTTGTACTTCCAACAGGATGGAGCCCCACCCCATTATGCTACAGTTGTCCGAAATTTACTGGATGAGACATTTCCTGATAAATGGATCGGCAGGCGATGGCCCATTGAATTTCCTCCACGATCTCCAGACATAACGCCAATGGACTTCTTTGTCTGGGGAGTCATCAAAGACTCTGTGTATTCGAGAAAGCCAAGAAGTGTTGAAGATCTTCGACAATTTGTTATTGATGCATTTACCAACCTTGATCGCGACTTGTGCACCAAAGTTTGTCATAGTGTGGTGTCACGTTGTCGAGAATGTATTGAAGCTGAAGGCCTCCAATTTGAATATTTGTCATAGAAATTGTTTGCCTTTATTTTTAGTCTTACTGTACTGTTAATATATTACAGGGTGTCTGTATAGTAACTTGTAAGACTGTATAGTAACTTTACGGACACCCTGTATATATATATATATATATATATATTGAAGGATATTCCTGCTCGTGAGCGTCCACGTGTGAAGTGTGTCTATGTCGCCATCTTCAATCCCATTCTTTGTAATGACTAAACTGCGTAGAATAATAAGAATATCATGGATGGTGTAGAATATTTAAAATATTAATTTATTAATTTTACTAACCATCACCGGCCGAGTCGTTGTTTCATAAGTTCTTATAAATCTTTGATTATAATTTAATTTACATTTTTTTTATTTTCATTTATTTTAATATTTACTCTTGATCGATAATTTATATTTAATTTGTCAAGGCTAGAGAGAAGTAGGGAAATTCTTACCCTCATATACATCTACTACACCTGTCAGTCGTAACAACAGGAAGAACTTTAACAAGATAACGTTTTTCCATATACACCGTTACGTTAGGTATGAGTCATTCTCTCCTCATTCGATTATAAAGAGAGTGAGAGCAGGAGCAAATGAAGAAATAAATGAAGAAAAGGTAACAGGCGTGATTTATGTTCTTAACAATGTGAAGATTTCCACTATGGGTCAATTGATTAACGCATATCACTTAAAGGCAAAGATCGTCATCTAGAACCTCACCCACTGTATCATTATTCTTACTCTAATTGTGTCCCTAAATTATCACAAAAATGTCAAATTACAAAATTAAGCGGATTTGTTACTTTTACTTTTATGTTTTTCTGCAATCTATCGATATTAGAAACCCGAGCAACACCGTGTAGCCATGCTAATTATATTTATAATTATATCGAAATTGTATTTCTATTCATAGGTATATCTTAATTATATCTAAATTATATATTAACTATATAGATAAATATATCTATAATCATATATGAATAATTTTATCTATAACTATATCTTAATATTATATCTTAATATTAATTATCCCTATAATTATATATTAACTATATGAATATCCATTTTCTTTGATTAAGAGTTGCTTCTGTCTTGAAAGTCCCCACAAGAGGTTTAAACGCCCTTATACTCCTTGTATCATATTTCTCACGCAAGTCTTATACGCAAGTGAAATCAAACTTCAAATGCTTTCTATGTCACATAGTTACATTGACCAATCAGATCCACTTCATGTGTGAAGTTCAAACCTTGTCAATCAGACCTATAAATCCTGGTGCATTTTTCAAAACATATCTACACTTAAGTCCAAATGCATAGTACTGCTAAACAATCTGTAATAACCGTCTACATGACAGCGCAAATATTGAAGCGGATTGACATTTGGTTTATGACTGTTTACTTCTCATCTTAAGAACTACAATATCTCCGGGTAGATCTAAATTGCCTCGCTTATTGTTGGGTTAGTAACACTTACTGGGTTAGTGATTTTATCAAGGTAATTCATAATTGGCGCAAGAAAAGCATGTGAATCGAAGAGACAGTCAACTTTAGTATGTTATGTCTTTGCTATCAATTCTTCTCATGGTATTGTTCATATTCTCTAAATGTTATTAACCCTTAACCTCGAATGGCTTTTGTGCAATCCGTGATTGTTATAATTGTGTTGCAGCGTTGAATGACGAAAAAGAGGTTGATATACCGTAAAACAGATGAACATCTTTGTTTGTCCGTTTTACAGCATAGTTTTTTTTTTCGTACAAGTCGAGGATACGTTCTCGACAATCAGGCCAACAGTGGCTTTATTGCTGTAAGAATGAGGTATTCTGTTGTTCAGTCCTAACATGTCAACCCTTCCAGGCTTTGCCTTCTCTCTGAGAAGGATTTTGTTTATTGCTAATCGTATAAAGGGCGACGGGGCTGTTAAGGCATTTGTTGTAGATGACAGTGCCCTTTCTCTTGTTTGCTGGCTTTTCAAACCCCACCGGACCCTGTGTCTAACCTCTTGAGAAGGTAAATAAAACAGTTCTGATCATTCAAATACATTCTTTATTTATTTTGTTTATTAAAAAATGCTCTCGGCGGATTGTCTTACTTTAAACAGTTAACAAGTTTTGTCACGACTTTCAAACCCCATCCGTAATTCATGGCACATCTCTTCTTTCTCTTTGTAAACGGCACTTTCATCGTTACGCTCCACTGTTTATATGTTTACGATGTAATCGAATAAACAAAGTAAAGTGTCAGTCTATCTGTCTGTTTTTGTCGGCGATAACCCCCTCCCTCCCCCAAAAAACCGCTGCTTAGATTTCAACCGAGCTTCACGTGCATGTACGCCATGAAAAGAGTAAGTTGTACGATGGCCTTATTGGAATTGGTTTTCCTCAATTCTTCGTAGAATCAGGAACTCACAGGAAGGGACTCGTGAAGTTTGCCTAGTGAATGCGATGCTATGAATTCGACAAAGCTAGAACACTATTTACTGACTGTAAATGATTCATCTATTAAGCTAGAAGAATACCAGTCACAAGACGGGTAAAATGAATTCCGCAAACAGAACAGTTTTGCACCATTTTTATGCCCCCTTACGATCAATAAAATCACGATATAATGCTACTAATTCTTATGTCTAGAATCCTTATTTCAATTTTGATCAGAATACATTACATGATTTTGATTCTAGAAAATGTCTGAAATTAAAACTTCAGTTTTAAGGGGTTATAAGAATGAATTGAAATCCAGGGAATTACTTAATTGGTGTCTAATGATTATAGACTAAATTTAATGCATTTCTGAAATAGTTTTAAACGGAGTGCTGTGCATATATTATGTCCTTTAACATCCCTTTAATATACTCCAAAGAAACTGAAACTTGAGGAATATGTATTAATTTATGTTAATACCTATTGTTAAAATGTCACAAAAATCAGAGGTATCTGAGTTTTTAGGAAGGTCTTCTACCTCCTTTTTATCCCCTTTACATGAAACTAAATAAAACTAAATATAGCACACATTACGACCCCTTACGCCTAGCAGCTATGTTCCCAAAATCATAATGATCGGTTAATTAGTTTAGCAGTGGATCTTATACATAGAAATATAAAAAACATATACACATACGTAACTTGACATCTATAGATGTAAAGATGGGATTGCCATGGAAACGTAATAAAAGATAATAGAAATGATTTTTATCAACAGATTTAGTAGTTAATCAATCCTTTTCGTAGTAGTAAACAAATACGCAGTAACTGAATCGGTTATTTTAAATTGAAAACTGGATCTCGTCAGATCACCGAAGTTAAGCAACACGTTCGGCCAAGTCAGTTCTTAGATAAAAATATATTGGAAATAGAAGTGACTGTAATACCCTTGAGCCAGATAGAAATCCATCTTTCCTCACTCATAATATGGGTGAAATAGAAGGATAGACTAGATTCCCAAGCCTTCGTAGAGCAACTCGTTTGTGTGAAGGAACAGTTCGAAATCACACCAGTCCTCTCCGTATCACAGCATTACTTCCAGATGATTTAGATTTATGCTTAAGTTAAGCAAGGCTGAGCCAGTGAAAGTGTGGTTAGTGATTGCATAACCCTTACTTCGTTATAAACTCTTCATCGCGTAGGTATCCTTTCAGATGGAGTCTCATTATCGCAAGACGTCTGCCAACAACCTACTTTAATCTAATAAAGACAAGCAAGGTTTACGTTAGTAATAATAGTAATAATAGTAGTAATAGTAATAATTATAATATGTTTTTATGAGTAACTACTTACCAAGGCTAACAGCCACTTGAAGATAATTGTGATTGCCATGGTCGATAGCACCCTTTCCGAGAGTCCAACGTTATACTCTTCAGCCTGACATTCTCATACAACATTAAGTACAATAAGTACATAAAGATGCTGCCAAGTCTGCCGCAAATTAGGTAAGTTCCGTCTGCCGGGCTAGAAAACATTACACACCTGCCAGTATCCCATATCTTTATAAAGCTACCATTCGTCTATGCATGGAGTACTGTTTCCACATCTGGGCTGGTGCATTAACCACTGGCCTCTCCCTCTTGGACAGTGTAAAAGGGAATTTCTCAGCTAATAGGTTCTTCTGTTGCATCGCTGCGGTGTTGCATCGCTGTGCTTGTTTTACAAGTACTTCCACACAATCTGTTCCGACGAACTTACTTCACTGTAAAGCCCACACGCGTCTCTCTCTCGCACCGTGGGGATCGTTGGCAACCGCACACACAGGTGTATGATATCCTGGTCACGGTGCCAATGTGTGAACCCCACTCGCGCGCACAGTCTTGCCAGAACATGAACACACTTCAGCCGATCGTCGTAGTGGCAATAAAAAAAATATGTCGATCGAAATTCCTCTAGGCCGGGATGACGATGATGATGATGATGATGATGATGATGATGATGATGACTTTGTCGATCTTGTCGTCTCGTCCAACTCCCACGTTGAAACTGTTTATATCAGCGACCGATCACTGGTTGAACAGCAATCAGTTGGCTCTGTGAGGGCGAAAGATCATTCAAAGCAGAACAAAAGGAAAAGAACAATGTTCAACAACACGGTCGGGGTTTTTGTATGGAAGAGTAATTATTAACAAAAATAAAAAAAGATTTGTTTTTACATTATATTAATGTCTACCGTACTTGTAAAAGTTGGTTGCTCTTAGTTATCTCGTTGGATCTGTGTGTGTATGTGTAAATTCGTTTACAAGTGGTGGTTTTAGTCGCAAATTAACTGGTCAAAAAAACGATGGTGGGGATCGTTCGGTTTTCTATTCGTCGTCACACGCCATCATCGGCACGCGGCCTCATGTGCGTCTGATCCTAACGACGTATCTACTCGTTTTCTTCTCTCGTGGTTCTGTTCTTTTCTGTCGTGCGTCAAAACGTGCATTCTCTTATTGAAGATGTCCATCGTGACACCCCTTCCCCTGCCATCTTTCTCTCTGCGTCTCTTCTTCTCTCAGGGGGTGAGGACGGGCGCCTCCTCCCCTGTCTCTAAAATGAAATGGAATTCTCTTTCTGGCCTCGCGTTATCATAAAACAATTGTCTTCTCAATCTCGTCGTGTTGGTCGGAGACTGTCTGCCGTAATTAACGATGACAGGCCTAAATGATTATGTGTCAAGTTAAGGCAGACCCTCCGGGATCTCAAACCCAAAGCGTATCACTCGCTCAAACAACTATGTCTTTGTTTACATGTATTAGAATTAACGCTAAGATCATGTATGCTTCTTAATCTTTAACTTAACATCTGGACACTCTCTTCTTTTGTGTGGTGGATCGGTATTGACTTCCAAACACAACTCTGCCAGACAGACCGGCGCCTCTTTCCGTTGTTTAAATAAGCTCGTTTCCACGTCGAATATATACTAGTTTTATATCTCCACTTCGTCTCTACGCAGGGCCTAGCATCATCACCAAGATGCATACTAGCGCGTAAGCAGAGTACTCGATCACCATACTTCGTCACACATTTGTACCTCCTTAACATAAATAGCCATGACCCATCCGACTTTCAGCAAAATCTCAACCTTTCATTGTAGAGGCCCTGAGATGCCGAAAGATTTTCTACTCTAATATATATTTTTTTCCTCAGACTGTTTGCCTTTGGAATTCCATCCCTGTTTCCAAGATCGTGCCAACATACATAAATTTAAATATAATGTAAATAAACATCTTGCTTCCCAACTCCCCACTCAGGTTACTCCTTATAAATCTGGCCCCTATCAGAGTAGCCACTTACGGTAATATGCCTTGTTTGTGACGAGAAAAAGTAAAATAAATGACATTGTCAGTTGGATGATAAACGATGCTATAAAAGGATTGAAACAGATGCGCGGAATGGAGAAAATTGGATTACTTAAGTATTTGTTGATATTGTATTTGAAGACGACCATATTGTAGTTTGCAAGGATGCAGTCCCGTGATAATGTCGTTCATATTTAGCAATTTTTTGGAAATTAACTCTGTTCAAGGATACTCCGTTTGGTTTTATGGGCACAGAGGAAGAAATGACAGTTCATTGCAGTGGTGGTTGTAAGACGAATTTCTGATGGTCCATCTCCATTTCAAAAAAGCTAAATAAAGAAATGTAAGAGAATTATAATCTCTTAGTTGACAGAGGAGGATGCTTGCAAGACAAAAGTCACGTTGTTATTTTGAAAGTATTTTTTTTCCAAAACTTCTTATATGCAAGATGTTGAAAACAAAACCTGGTGAATATCGTACGCACATCCAAATATGTTTATACAAGAGAAAACGTGCATAGTTGGCTAATGTGCACATAAGAAATGGAGATTTATTGTTTTTATAAACCTATGTCTGTTTTTATTTATTTGTTTGATTAAGAGAGGGAAAGAAGAGGGCAAGAGAGAGCATGTCTCATTTGTTAGACAAAACATGATTCTAAGTGAAATCAAAGAATATCAGAGATAAAAATCACCCTCGTAAACTGAGTAGATAAAACAGTTCTAATTAATCATATAAACATATAAACATCACAAGAGAATCGAAAATGTTACATATGTTGTAGCAGTAATATATTGGGTTGGCCAAAAAGTTCGTTCATTTTTTATGTCATCTTTCCGACCTAATATTCCTATTCTTCAAATCCTGTATTTGGTGTAGCGAGTATGGTGACGTAAGAGAAGTTCTTAGAGTTTCGCCTGTATTTCAGGCCTTGAAATTGAAGATCAAGCATAGTACTACCGACATATGATGCTTTTTGACTCTAGAAAAGTATAAAAACTGCAGAAACCTGCATAAAGATGTGGCATGTGTATGGTGAGAATTCTGTTACAGAACAAGTATGTCAGAAATGGTTTTCTCGATTCCGAAAAGGACATTTTTCAATGAGAGATCCTCCTCGCTCTGGCCAACGAAAGATGATCTACAGTGACCAAGTGAAAGCCGTAGTTGAACAAGATTGCTGTTTGGCAACTAGACAAATCGCAGACATTCTCAAGATTTTCAAATCGGGGTGGAAAATAAATTGCATTAATATCCACTTAAAAAAACGAACTAACTTTTTGGCCAACGCAATTCTTTTGAAGTAAAGAATAAATACGATGATTTTCCAAATGCATACGGTCATTTACCTATGAGTCACAGGAGTCGACCATAGATCCAACCGATAGAAAGGGAGTAGATCTGATTGATTAGTTTAAACATGTGACTTAGTAAGGATTTGAAGTTATATTTCTGTTGTATGTTTTTAGTAAAGAAACATGCGATGTAAGATCTTTCTGGATAGGGCGCTTTAGATTCCAATGGGGATGATCCAGCCAATATTAGATATTCTTGGTGATCATCTTAGTGCGTTTCATTTCTCAGGATTGCACGTGTGTGCGACGCCATGTTAGCTTGCACTCGTGGCGCGAAACTAGACTTGAAGAAAATAACTACGACCACAATTACAATTCGTGACTTCCTTCATTATTCTCCGAAAATTTACCTGGTCAGTTAATCACTGGTTTCACCCGTATCCCCTAAATTAGGTTGTCTCATCTGGATAAGCCATAACAACAGCCGGACCCAAAAATTGGCTCATGTCTGCCGCTGTTTCACTGTTGCTGTTACTCACTGAACTCTCTCAATTTATCTTTCTATCCTTCCTGACCCAACTTCCAGTCAATCAAATATAACACAAAAAAGTCATAGTAGAGAAACGATGGACACCCATACAGTTTAGATAAATAAAATATAGTTAAAGTTTTAATAGATTTGTCGTTTACTTTTTCTTTTACAAGATATCCTTCCCGAGGAAATCTTCAACAGATAATATATTTAACCGTAGGCCAGGTTAAAGATCAAAACACTGCACATGGCCTTCAATCGATGTATCTAACAGAAACTTGTGTCAAGCGAAATTCAAAGTCATTTTTCATTTTCTATTTCACAACTGAAAGAATATTTAGTACTTACATATAATTTTTCCACCACAGAAAGCATTTAATACAATATTGGCTTTTCACTTTCACAACAAAGGGCGCGTTTCTAGTTTAACGGATACTGTCGCGGACCGTACAATCTGGTTTACCGAGTGTAAATTTCATTGGAATTTATTGTTCAATTAGGAATTATTGTTCAATGTTGAGAAAAGTATGAGCCCCTGCCCCAAATTTTCCCTGATCTAAAGATAAAATGGCAACTTGTGTTCAACTTAATCATATATTATTAATCGTTTACAACAGGTATTGTGTTTTGATATTAAATAACTCACAAAGTGTTGATATGCCATAAAATAGACAATGTTGATCAATCAACGTACATCATTTTCAATATAAACTTTTCAAACAATGTGACATATTTATAAAAATTGCTCAGTCCTAGGAGGCCCACTCTACCAGACTTTAATTTCTTACTTTGGGAAATGGTTAGTTTATAAAAAAAATTCATGAGAGGCCCCTACCAGAAAACCGACGTACGTGGTCAGGCATTTTTCGTTGTCAAGAGTGCATTTCTCCTAATGCGCTAGCTTTTCACAACTTCACCTGACCTTGTGTCTAACATCCTGGAGACGAAGTAAATAAAAACAGTAAGATAAATGTAATACTGTTTTGCTGGCGTAAGACGTAACCGATAGCTTATTACGCTATAAGTGATGCTAACATTTTCTTTTAACATTATTAACCCGAAACAAGGCATATTGCCACTGAGACGTAAGGGCCTATTGTGATTAGGGGCCAGATTTATAGGAGGCACCCTAAATGGGGAGTTGTGTAGCAAGATGTTTTGGTGGACTATCGCTAGATTGATTAATGATTTAAAGATGTTAGCGAAAATCGGAAGAGGACTTATGGGGCAATAATTTTGCAGGTCAGTTATTTCATCAGAGTTCTTGAAAACTGGTATTACAGAAGCAATTCTCAAACTATCAGGGATGAAAAAATTCGGCAATGCATTTGTGATAGAGTTTTGAGAGATTAGAAACTAACACAGCAGAGTATAAATATTTAAAATATTGATATAAATTTGATATAAATTCTCAAGACTATATTTGAAAAGCAGAGAAAACGGCTGACGCCAAACACCATTGTAAATGTAATCTTTTCTCTTTATACCTTTTGTAAAAATTTTGAATTCTTTTACACTTATTCAAGCTATTCGGATGTTTAAAGAATTCTTTCTTTCATATTTTCATGGCTCACTCGTATAAAAACATTTATAGTATTGGATTGGCAACAAAATCCATCGACTATGAACGACGAAAAGACCGTATCAAATAACTTTTTTTCCTTATTAAAACAACGAGAATTTTCATACACAGTAAATTCCCATTGGAATATATCAAATAACACGATGATAATCACTTTTTGTCGTTTTTCTCCAAATTGCTAGAATGTGAATGAAAATTGTTTCTTTATTTTTTTCTATAAAGGTTACTACCTGAATAACTGATGACCAGACGGCCAGTAGATTTTACTAATATATATATATATATATATATATATATATATATATATATATATATATATATATATAACGGAAGGCGTCGCAGTCCAATGGTAAAACGCTGGACTATAGACATCAATATCGAAGATTCGATCCTTGTCTTAGTTACCTATGCTGACGACGACTGTAAGCCAGAAACACGTGTACATGGATTACTTTTATGTACGTATAAAATTAATAGAAAATATTAACGAAAAATACGTCTTATGAATTTCAGGGCGACTAATAATCCAATTTTCTGCATCTTAATACATTTAGGAAGTGAACGAATCGAAACAGTAGTAATCAAATAAATAAAGAACGCTGCAAGCACCAAAAAAACAATTACATAAAAATACATTAAAATATTTAGGTGATAAAAACCGTACAGGCAGGGCGTCGCAGTCCAATGGTAAAACGCTGGACTATAGACATCAATATCGAAGGTTCGATCCTTGTCTAAGTTAGCCATGCTGATGACGGTGTTTATGGATTACTTTTATGTTCGTATAAAATTAATATATATATATATATATATATATATATATATATATATATATATATATACTATTTGTATTCATTTTATACGTACATAATAGTAATTCATGGACACGTGTTTCTGGCTTACAGCCGTCATCAGCATAGCTAACTTAGACATATATATATATATATATATATATATATATATATATATATATATATATATATATATATATATATATATGAGAAAGGAAGGATGAAGGTAATCCGACGTGGTAGGAAATGAAAAAAGAAATACCAAAAAGGATGTTTGTTTTATATATTTATCAACGTTTCGTCTTAATTTTTAAAACTTCTTCAGGATGATAATATTAAGAAAAATGTCATGCAAATACGTA
>OY744520.1:63753145-63798145 GCA_963556195.1 Sepiola atlantica | reverse complement strand
ATTCTTTTTAAAGCTTCTTCTCTTACTTCAATCTCCTCAGATTTAACCATGGAATATAGAAAGTTTTCAGGCAGTAAACAAAATGTATTACCTTGTATATTTCTAAATGTGATATCTTGGATTTCCTGAGGCTTCTCCTTAATCCTCTGGGTCATATTAAAAATGTGCACTTACTGATTGTGGAATTTACTATTTCTTTTAATTTCAAACCAAAAAGTGGCATACACATTTACAATAAAATTTACTACATAGTGTAGTTTTGTTGTGTGCCTTTGTGGGTATGCACCACGAGTCCATAAACACATAAGCCTGATGGCCAAAGTTAACCATCTTGCTTGGTTTAAAGGACCAATTTTCCAGGAGGCATATCTAGAGTCAACCTTACCTCTAGAAATACCTACTGTGTATTCATAAAGGAGTCTTTGGTCAGAACTAAGATCATGTATTTCATCAATTTTAAAAATTGACTCTAGAGGATTGCTAATAGTGGAAAATGATATTTGGGGTAAATCATATCAATCATTTGAGCATAATTTCCCCAGAGGGCTACTGAATGTTGTAGGGCCCTTTGCGCAACCATCTATGTTTTTAAAAAGGGCTCTGAAAGGTAGTTCATTATGATGCAAAGAGCAACCAATTGTGTGAAGAGTTTTAAAAAGTTTTTTTTCTAAAATTGCAACCATTCCACCATCGCAACTTGTGTTGGTATTAGTGTTGTCAACAAGTATAGCCTTGATACTGTTCTCACTGTGGAATTCATGCAAAACATCCACCACTTGATCTGCATGAACAGCACCTGTTGCACCACTATTCGGAAGAACTCTATGTGTCAGATATTTACTTTCACATGGTGTTTCTTTTGTAAAAGTTAAATGGTGTTCTGGTCCCTTAGTTTTTTTCATAATTCTCTGTCTATTTTCATCCACAATTTCCTTATACATCAATGTGTCCTTATCCATTCTCCCATCAACTCCAATACATATATTTTAGGTGGGGTAAAAACTCCTGGCTGAAATAGTTTTATTTATCTACCTCCAACAAGGTAAGATGTGACACAAGGTCAGGAAAGTGGGATTGGATAACCCTGCGCTATAGAGGTGAGCACTCTGGCCATTAAAAAATTGACTGGGCAGCCCCGTCGGCATTCCCCTGTAGGGGCGCCTCAGACAGTTAGCAATAAACTTACTCCTCCCCAAAGAGGAAAGGCAAAGCCTGGGAGGATGCACCTCCTAGAATTACACAGGACGGACAAGTCCCAATAGACGGGCGTAAATCCAGACCCAAAGGCCCGGACGATACCGGTTTATTTGGTGGGGTAAAAACCCCTGGCTGAACTAGATTTTATTTATCTACCTCCAACAAGGTAAGATTGACAAAAGGTCAGGAAAGTGGGATGAGAAAGCCAGTGCTCGAGAGGTGAGCAATCTGGCCATTTAAAAATTGCCTGGGCAGCTTCGTCGGCATTCCCCGGTAGGGCCGCCTCAGACAGTAAGCAATAAACTTACTCCTCCCCAAAGAGGGAAGGCAAAACCTGGGAGATGCACCTCCTAGAACTGCACAGGACGGACAAGCCCCAATAGACGGGCGTGAATCCAGACCCAAAGGCCCGGACGATACCGGTTTATTTGGTGGGGTAAAACCCCCTGGCTGAACTAGTTTTTATTTATCTAACTCCCACAAGGTAAGGTGTGACAAAAGGTCGGGAAAGTGGGATTAGATAAGCCAGCGCTCGACAATTCAATATATATGTGTGATAATTAAACAGACAATCAACACGGGAAGTCAAATTCACCCGATGAATTTTCAACCGGTGAATACCATAAAAAATATCCAATAAATAAAACGCCTATGTAAACAAATAATTATTTATATATAACATTAAATATCATAGTGTTTTATTCCTTTTTAATTTGAATATGTACATTTAATTTCTTAAGAAAAATAATAATAAACTTTAAAATATTTATTATTAAGTAATGTATTACTTTTTTTTGTTAAAACCCGGGTTTAATTTAAGGCGACACATCTGCCGGTGAAATCTCGGCAGTGAGAAAAAATCTCGATTTATTTGATCTTAAAGTTGCAATGCTCAAATAAATACAAAATTTTGAAGAAAAATATTTCTTGTGGTAACTTTTGACATTATTTGGCAACTTTCTTCGAGTGCGATAATTTACAGTTTCAAAATCGACCTCCCCTAATATATATATATATATATATATATATATATATATATATATATATATATATATATATATATATATATATATATATATAGTTAAATGGACGAAGAGTGATAAACATGCACGAATATCCAAATTTATTTCAAACTTCAAATCTTCAAAACAGGGTATATTCAGTAATAAAATTATGATTATTGTTCTTTCCTTAAGCCAACGCTTTTCAAAGATCGAGATCTTATCATCAGAGGAATTATACAGATAGATAAGTTGGCAATAGAAAAGCCAAAGTTCAACATTTGAAAAAATATGAAAAAATATTTAGAAAAAGATGGGTGAGAAAAAAAGTTTGAGTAAAAAGATATTTGGTTTGTCCGGATGGTAAATTGTCCGCCGATAAGGTGTCCAATGGAAGAGGGGTTCAATGGAGAAGAAAAAGTTTCGTAGAGGCATCATGGGTAGGCGTTCAAAAAATAAGTAAATCCAATGGTGAAAATTGAGTTCAAATTCGTAGATAGTGTACTATCTCGTATATTGAGCTTTTACCATTTCACTATAGGTTCTTTCTACTAAAAGTTTTACTTTTAGTTTCTTACTTATATATATATATATATATATATATATATATATATATATATATATATATATATATATATATATATATATATAGGGGAGGGCTTACTAACATATTTTCTTACTTGTAGTTTGCTATATCCATGTGTCCGCGAGCGCCGACGTCAGCAGAAATATATATCAATATATATTCATTTATTTTGATGTTCGTGTCCACTAAGAGGTGTCTGTCTGCTTCCCTGTGTAACACCTTTGCCAGCGACGCGATGGCAGATGTTTTGAATCTACCCGAAAGTGAAATTGGCTTTGATATCTCTCCCCCTCTGACGAGAACCTTCTGCTTGAAAGACTGTATCATGTGTTTGCGCTACGATAACATGCGGAATTGTTTCAGAAATAAAAGGAACGATATTACTTAGCCGCCCCGAGAGAAGAGAAAATAGGAACACGTGCGGAGAATGATTCTTGACGGTTAGTCACTTTGCGGATTGGTCGACGAAACAAGAAACAACTCGAAAATACCAACAACAGAAAGAATAAAGAAATAATAAGAGGAAAAAAACACGAACAACTCCATTCTTAACATGCGTGTATTCAATGTGCGCGATTTGCGATACACATGCTACTTCAAACTGAGGCGTTACAGAACAATCAACAGACAAACTATCTAATACAGTATATTATATATATTTATATATATACGTATATTTATATATATACACATATATATATACATATATTTATATTTATATACATATATTTATATATATATACATATATATATATACACATATATATACTTATATTTATATTTATATACATATATTTATATATATATACATATATATACATCTACATATATATATATATATACATATATTGTACATATGTTGTAGTTTCTGTAGTGTTTATCCGTCGAAACTTCATTGTTTATGAAAAGTGCTCAATAACACGTAGATCTGATCTTTAGAATAGATTTTTATTCATACAAACATTATTGGTTACATATGTGCATACATGTTTCGGTTGTACTCTACACAGAGAGTTAATCTCTTCAGACAAAAGAAAACAAGGAAGGCACCCTCGTTTTTTTTTGTCGGAAAAGGATAATTCTCTGTGAAGAGTACAACCGAAACATGTATGCACATATGTAACCAATAATGTTTGTATAAATAACAATTTAAACTATACACACATACATATATTTAAATTATCCGGATTACACCGCGTTGCTCAGTGGCATAAGTGTTTGAATGTAATTCTAAACTGTCTTTAAATTAATGATCATTTATTTAGATACTTAAAAAGTGGAAGAAAAGAAAAAAATAATATTTTTAACTTTTACGTAATTTTATATTACGTATATTACAATACTCGATTAGAATCACTTAAATTATAAAAACGAACATAAATAAAAAAGAACATAAAACATTAATTAATTTGTTTTATTGACCAGAAAACACGAGAAAGTTTTACGCCCCAATATAAAAGAAAATAATGAACATTCTGTTGAATGCGATTTTGAAAGTTAAATTTTATTGTTATTGTATTATGTGTCCATGTACATGTGACGTACGTTTGTACATTATTAATACAGTATATTATATATGTTTATGAAGATAGTTTGCGTAGTAATCCAATTGTATCATTTAAAGGGAAAAGAAAATGTGTATATAATGTTGTGTTAGCTTGCCAAGATATTGTGTCAAACATGTCTCATGAACATAGAGAGATACAGGGGAGATAACTCTAAATTCAAAATTAATCGTCACCTTCTTAACAACAGGGATCGTTATTTCATTTTCTATTCGTTTACCCATTGCTACCCACAGCACAACCCCCATATAAGAAAAAGGAAAACTATTCTAAAGACTTCTTTGTTTATATGTTTTACTTAATATGAAAGAAACATGGAATGGAATGACATCATCGATTTTCCAAATGAATAATCGCTCATTCATTCACGCGTATAAAAATTAAAGCACGCAGAGTAAACACGCAGACAATGATAATTTGTATTTCTATCTGAGGAAAAAGATAGCGACAGTTATCAAAGAAACAATAGATTTCTTAGTGTAGTCTAAAGAAGCGAACGCATTGTCGTCATAAACAACAAAGTGAATAAGCTGTTCTATTTATTTATTGGTCCCCCCACCAAATCAACGGCAGCCATTCCATTTAGTGCAGAAAAATAATTGGAATATAAATTTAGTCAGAACTAAAATGTATAATAATGAATAAAGGAATCACTAATCTAGCGATGAGATATCAGTAACCATTTGTTTTTTACACGTACCAAACTAAGATTTGTTATTAGCGAATTAATATAGATGATTATCTAATGAGAATTATCGGTGTTTATCGTAAAGTTTCTTTTACTAAAATGTATATCTGACCGGATATAGTATGGAATCGATGATATCGATTAGAATTTCTCTTTGTGTAAACAATATAGTCTAAAAATTTCCCTAAATCACTGGCTCGAAAAAATCAAATATTTATTTGTTAAATGCAATTGTAGAGCGCTCTACAAAAATACGACAGAGTATTCCTCATATATTTTGTAAATTCCAATTTTAACTGTCATGCTTTGATAGACATAAGCATGCCCATAGCTGCATTTATATCCTGATCTAGGGGATAATTTTGACAATGTTAGTTTAGTTTTGTAGGAAGGTGTAGCTGTTCTCTCATATACAGCGCCTGGTATTCTCAAATGGTCACCCATCTAGTACTGACCAGGCTCAGCGTCGCTTACCTTCGATAATCTAACGAGAACCGATGTATTTACGTGATTCTGCCGTATATACTTGACTATCCTTTACCTGTTGGTCACAATCATTATCATATACAAATTTGTGTATGTGTATATGTTTATATATTTAAATGTACGGGATTAAGTCCTGCACTAGTTAATTGATTATTATAAATACTGGAACACGACCGCTAGGTTGTAATGTGGGCTATATTTTGTTTAATTTTGTTTCATGCAAAGCGGGTAAAAAGACCAGGACGCTGTTGAGACACCTTCGATTTAACATTTTTTTATAACTATTCCTGAATGTTCAGTTTATTCGGGGTATTTAAATGTTTTTTAAAGTGAAAATATAGACAACGCCAAACATTAAAAATGTCAAATATGTAAGAACTTTGTTTATAGTCATTTGATAAAAATTAAGAAAAAATTCGCTGAGTTCTTCTTCTGAAAACCCCTAAGCTAAATCCATAACATTTTATGATAGTAATCATGCATTTTCTAAATTCGATTAATTGGTTATTAATTGAAGCAAATCATATCTCTATTTAAAAGTCAAAAAAATATATCAAGTACTATAAGAAACCAAAAGGAAGAAACGTTTGAATAGTCAATGTAAGTAGAAAACCGTATATATATAATATATATATATATATATGTGTGTGATATGTATATCATATATATATATATATATATATATATATATATATATATATATATAATATGTATATCATATAAATATATATTTATTTATATAATATGTATATCATATATATATATAATATATATATCATATATATATATGTGATATGTATATCATATATATATATATATATGTATATCATATATATATGTATATCATATATATATATAGTATGTATATCATATATATATATAGTATGTATATCATATATATATATATATATATATATGTGTATATCATATATATATATATGTATATCATATATATATATATGTATATCATATATATATATATGTATATCATATATATATATATATATCATATATATATATATGTATATCATATATATATATATATGTATATCATATATATATATATATGTATATCATATATATATATATGTATATCATATATATATGTATATCATATATATATATATATGTATATCATATATATATATATATATATATATATGTATATCATATATATATATATGTATATCATATATATATATATGTATATCATATATATATATATATATATATATGTATATCATATATATATATATGTATATCATATATATATATATGTATATCATATATATATATATATATTTATATCATATATATATATGTATATTATATATATATATATATGTATATCATATATATATATATGTATATCATATATATATGTATATATATATATGTATATCATATATATATATGTATATCATATATATATATGTATATCATATATATATGTATATATATATATCTGTATATCATATATATATATGTATATCATATATATATATGTATATCATATATATATATATGTATATCATATATATATATATATATGTATATCATATATATATATATGTATATCATATATATATGTATATCATATATATATGTATATCATATATATATATATGTATATCATATAATATATATATGTATATCATATAATATATATATGTATATCATATAATATATATATGTATATCATATATATATGTGTATATCATATATATATATATATATATGTATATCATATATATATATATGTATATCATATATATATAGTATGTATATCATATATATATATAGTATGTATATCATATATATATATATGTATATCATATATGTATATCATATATGTATATCATATATATATATATGTATATCATATATATATAGTATGTATATCATATATATAATATGTATATCATATATGTATATCATATATATATATGTATATCATATATATATAGTATGTATATCATATATATATAATATGTATATCATATATATATGCGTATATCATATATATATAGTATGTATATTATATATATAATATGTATATCATATATGTATATCATATATATATATTATGTATATTATATATATACATATAATATGTATATCATATATATATATTATGTATATCATATATATACATATAATATGTATATCATATATATATAATATGTATATAATATATATAAAATATGTATATATTATATATAGATATGCATATTATATATATATATGATATGCATATTATATATAATGATATACATATTATATATATATGATATACATATACATATTATATATATATGATATACGATATACATATTATATATATATGATATACGATATACATATTATATATGTGATATGCATATTATATATATGATATATATATCATATATATATGATATGTATATCATATATATAATATGCATATCACATATATAATATGTATATCGTATATCATATATATATAATATGTATATCGTATATCATATATATATAATATGTATATCGTATATCATATATATATATATGTATATCATATATATATAATATGCATATCATATATATATATAATATGCATATCATATATATATATATAATATGTATATCATATCTATATATATATTATATGTATATCATATATATATATATAATATGTATATCATATCTTATATATATTATATGTATATCATATATATATATTATATGTATATCATATATATATATATATATTATATGTATATCATATAACATGTATATCATATATATATATATATTATATGTATATCATATAATATGTATATCATATATATATATATGTATACCATATATATATATAATATGTATATCATATATATATGTAATATGTATATTATATATATAATATGTATATCATATATATATATAATATGTATATCATATATATATATCATATATATATATATATATATATATATATATATATATATATATATTTCATATATATATCATATATATGTATATCATATGTATATCATATATATATGTATAATATGTTTATAATACAGGGTGGGCCAAAATAAGGGTCCTATCTTTAAATTTGAATAACTTGAATTTGAATAACTTCCACAAAATAAAAGTCAAACTCACCAAACTTTATGTGTGTGTAGACTGACCCTTCCGAGATTTTTTGAAATAAACAAAACATATTTTAGCGAAAAACATTTCTTAAAACTTACAAAAACTAAAGTATTGTTTTTTACACTGTTTTGAGTTTTTTAAGTAAAAATAATGTTTTCTAAATGAGGGTACGTTCCTTAGGGCTAATACGGCTCATGCTTGCTTCGGAAGGAGTCCTTTACTTATTTAAAAAAAAATTTTTTTTAAATCAATAAATAAAAAAGTCATGAATTTTTAAAAATAGGACCCTTATTTTTGCCCACCCTGTATATATATTATATATATATGTATATCATATATATATATTATATATATATGTATATCATATATATATATATTATATATATGTATATCATATATATATATATATATTATATATATATATTTATGATATATATATGTATATCATATATATATATGTATGTATACCATATATATATATATATATATATATATATATATATATATATATATATATATATATATATATATTTAATTTAATTTATATACCATATATATTTAAGTATATCATATATATATATATATAGAGAGAGAGATAGAAGAAAGAAGAGTGATAAATATGCGACGATTGTCCAAATTTATTTCAAATTTCAATTGTTCAATGCAAGGTGTATTCAGTAATAAACTAGTGTTTATCATTCTTTCCTTAAGCCAAGGCTTTTCAAAGATCGAAATCTTATCATCAGAGGAGAAAATACAGATGGATAAGTTGGCTTTCGAAAAAAACAAAGTTCAAATATTTGAAAAATATGAAGATTATTATTAAAAATTATTAAAATAATTTTTGTTAAAAAAACGTATTGAATGAAAAGAAAAGTTCCGTGAAAAAGATATGCAAATTGTCCGGGTTGTAAATTTCCGTTGAAAAGAAGTCCGGTGAATTGTAGAATGTGACGAAAAACACTTTGCGTGGAAGCAGATTGGAGAAAATGCTCAAAATATAGGTAAGTCCAGACGCACTTAAAAGGGGTTGAGAAGAGGGAAAGAGGCCATTTTTATGATGTACTTCCAGGGCCAAGTAAAACAGAAGATATCTCATTCAAACTTTAAATCTGAATGAGACAAAAATGCAAAATGGTTAAAGATTTGGGGTTGGGGGGGGTTATGAGGTACGGGATTGTTTAAAAAGCCGCTTTGTGAATTGGGGGGAATAAAAAAGAAGGGAAAAGGAAAACGAGGAAGGGTTGGTATGGGGATGCAGTTAAAGTGACAGGTAGGTTAAGGGTGTGGGTGGGCGGTAAGATGTAGGTTTTGGGGGGTGGGATTAATCTGAAGTGGGATGTGGGTATAGAAATTGTTGATTCTAAAAATAGAAATCAAATGAGTGAGCTTCTAACATTTCAGGCAGCTAAGACCAAATTAAATTGTAGTTACCAGTTTTGGTTTCTGGGGGTTTAAAAAGGGTTAAAGTAGAATTAGTTAAAAGCATGGTAAAATAAATAGAGGAATGTGAGAGAGTGAATGATTAAAATTAAAAATTAAAAATTAAAATTTAAAAGGAGCTAAGGAATAGTTAATTAAAAAAATTTGTATTTTAAAACCAAATTAAGAGTTTGATGAATAATTAGGAGGGACATTAAATTAAAGAGGGGGAAATAAATTAATGGGAAAAGAGTTATTGAAATTAAAGATCAAGTCTGTTCTACTCGGTTATATTGAAATTTAGGAGAGGGGAACAGTGTAAGGGATAAGGATTGATTGTTTGAAACAATTTGTTTCGATTACAAGTAATAGGGGTGGAATTGGGTTAGTTCAATAAAAACTTGAGTGCAGTGTCATTGTTATAATCTATGGTTTAAATGGTGAGTGAGTCGTAACAGGGTAACAATTAACAATTACAGTTTAAAATTAAATTAGATATATATATATATATATATATATATTTATATCATATATATATGTATATCATATATATATCATATATATAATATGTATATTATATATATATATCATACATATATATATATGATATGCATATAATATATATTATATATTATATATAATATGTATATCATATATATATTATATATATATATTATATGTATATCACATATATATTATATATATATATTATATGTATATCACATATATATCATATATATATATTGTATGTATATCATATATATATCATATATATATATATATTATATGTATATCATATATATATCATATAATATGTATATCATATATATATCATATATATATCATATACATAATATATATATATAATTATATGTATATCATATATATATATAAATATTATATATATAAGTATGTGTATATCATATATATATACATATATTAATATTTCATATATCATATATATATCATATATATTTATATGTGTGTCTATATCATATATATATACATATATTATATATCATATATATATATAATTTTATGTATATCATATATATATACATAGATAATATATATAATATATGTGTATATATAATTATAGGTATATCATTTTTATACATATATTATATATTATATATCATATATATAATATATATATATTATATATCATATATATAATATATATATATATATTATGTATTATATATAATATATATTATATATATATATATTATATATATATATATATCATATATCATATATATATATATTATATATATCATCTTCATATTTTATATATTTATTATATTTATATGTTATATATATATATATATATATATATATATATATATATATATATATATATATTGTAAATCATTGTTTTTGTCTCTAAGTAATTGCACTAATCAAAAGTCTTTACATATCGCAATATTATTGACATGTAATTTATACATGAAAATGATTTATGTTATAGAGTAGTTCGAGGAAATTAATGTATTCGTTGTTGTATAATAATAATGATTTATAATTAACTATATACATCCACTCACAGACATGTGATGGCACCAGTCTCACCTTGTACAACACAAACTAATCGCGAAAAGTCAAGGAGGATGTAAAGACCGATGAAGCAGAGCAACAACATGACCTCCACGGTGTGGCTTCGGAATCTATTGCGACTTTGGGGAGGTTTATTATCATCCAAACCTCGGATAAGGCAAGTGGTTACCAGTGAGAAATTAATGGTAAGCGGTTGTTGCGATAACGCAAAATCATTTGCAATGTTATCGAAATAAGTGTTGAATACTTGACATCTGTGGAGATTTGTTGTTATTCAACCTTCAGGGAACACCACAAGTTAGCAATCACTATGTTATAACTTATTATGAGAAGATACTACTACTACTACTACTACTACTACTACTACTACTACTACTACTAATAATAATAATAATAATAATAATAATAATAATAATAATACAAACAATAACAATAACAATAATAATAATAATTATAATAATAATACAAACAATAATAATAATAATTATAATAATAATACAAACAATAACAATAATAATAATAATAATAATAATAATAATAATAATAATAATACAAACAATAATAATAATAATAATAATAATAATAATAATAATAATAATAATAATAATACATTACAAATAAAGGAACAGAAAATTCAAGAAACATCACTTCATAAGCTCCCCCCAATAAATTACACCGGCCTCAACTGACACGACACAAAAATGAACCAATGAACAGAAATAGCAAGAAACACCATCAGCAACCCACCCACCCCTTCCCAATAAAATTATAATAATAATTTTAATTTTTTAATTTAAAAAATAAATAAAAAATGGTACTAGCTTAGGCTGAGACCACACAAAATATTTACATAGAGTCAATGAGGATAAGAAGAACGAGGAGGGACAGCACAAACCAGTTCCCCGCTGGAAGTGCAGAGACTTCTGGGACCTTGAGGAGGCTCATTGCCACCCAACTCCCAGAGAAGACCAATTGTAAACGGCTGTTCTTATACTGCAAGTTTTATGCGGTGGCTATCGAAAAGAAGTGGTTAATACTGGAAATCTGTGGAGACTTGTTGTCACTCAGACTCCAGGGAATAACACCGGTTGTCGGTGAGCAATCACTGATGACCTGTGTGAGAACTCCTAGTGAGTACATAATAATAATAATAATAATAATAATAATAATAATAATAATAATAATAATAATAATAATAATAATAATATATTAGATGCGCATACAAGTAAATACAATACTCTAGCGATTTTTACACCCGGGCAATGCCGATCAACCTGTTCGGGTACAATAAAATGCTGAATTAACGTCAAGCCTTAATTCTACGCGGTCGTGCGTTATTTGATTAAAAACAATGAATTTGTACAACATTGGGTTTAGACGTGAACAAATCAATGTATTTTTTGTTGGAGCAACAATACGCAGAAACATAAAGACGATTCCACTTGAGTCGTTTAATCATTTGAAGCGTTTTCGGAGAAGAAATGCAATTATCGGAATAATTATTTTTCCAGTTCCTTTAAGAAATAAAAGGTATATTTTAAAATTGCTTTTTACCACTTGATTTAAGTGTTGAAATGTGAGAACTGATAATCATCTTCAAAGGCCACAAAAGACGCCGAAGTGCTGCTATGCACTTTTTGTGTTGAAGAATTGAAAATGCAGCAGCAGGAAGAATTGTTTTCTGCATTTGTTATTAATTAGATTAAAAGATTTGTATGTTTTCTATTTTGTTGGGACCGCCGGGTGTAATTTTTAACAAGCCAATCCCAGAGATTTATCTGATGTTAAGCTCTATAGAGTGTTTGAATCGAATTTTACAATTTTACCGTGCAACGTTTTAATGTGGGAACGTATAATACGTTTAAGAAGTTAATAAAAGATACATGGACTGCGAGAAAGTAGCGGACATTTGGCAACTGGTATACCACGTGATATGCCACGTCATAATTACATATGAATGATTTTGCAAACAATGTGCCAAGTGTTCACGCGATATTCCTTTGAAATCACAGATTAACTCTTTCAAATGTAAATTACTTTTATATTTTATTTTACTAACGAGTCATTAGTCGGTTCGGGTAAGAGCCTCTCGAAGTGAAGGGTTAATTACTCATGAGGACGGTTTATGATAAGTGTGGAGTGATTCTAATTAAAAGTGCATTTGTGTGGTATTTTAGAGTAACGCCACCCATTAGTTTCTCTCTCCCCCTCTCTCTATATTTCTATCAATCTCTCTCTCCCTATATATATATATATATATATATATATATATATATATATATATATATATATATTGGTCATGGGACGATTCAAATATTCTTCAGGATTTTGATACAATTTCAGATTGCGATGCTAAAATCGCCTAAAAGAGTAGAATTTTACTGGGGTAATTTGACAAACTTCTTAATGATTTTCCTTGATGTATAGTATCAAAGATTTTGTAAAACGAATTGTGAGATTTTCATCTATATTGTTCACTTGTGACAGCAGTTTAGACAAAAATAGAATAAGTAAAATAATCGTTTTTTGAATCGGAAATTATGCTAAATTATTCCGATACTGATTCCAATATACTCAAAAGTTCATATTTTTCCGATTCCGTTTCCGATTAATCGCCGCAACACAAATATATATATATATATATATATATATATATATATATATATATATATATATATATATATATATATATATATATATATATATGATAAGTAAATAGTAATAATATAAAAACGTAATGAAGAAAGAAAAACCAAAAATATTATTTATGTATTCATCAACATGTTGTCTTTATTCCAATACTTCCTAAGTGTGTATAGTTTAAAGAACTAATACACAAGTACAAATACAAGACTACTGTCACTGTTTCAAATACGTGTACTTTTGTGTTATTTCTTCAGACTAATCATCCTGAGGTAGTTTTGAAGTGAAACGTTGATGAATACATAACTAATATTTTTCGTTTTCCTTTTTTAATTTTTTATGTATATATGTATATATTATATATGTATATATGTATATATTATATATTATATATATATATATATTATATATTATATATAATATATATATATAATATATATATATATTATATATGTATATATTATATATGTATATATTATATATGTATATATTATATATATTATATATGTATATATTATATATATTATATATTATATGCATTATATATATTATATATATATATTATATACATATTATATATGCATTATATATATTATATATATATTATATACATATTATATATGCATTATATATTATATATATATTATATACATATTATATATATTATATATTATATACATATTATATATATTATATATTATATGCATATTATATATATTATATATATTTATTATATACATATTATACATATATATAATATTATAAATATATATTATATATATATTATGTATATATTATTATATATAATATTATATACACATTATATATATATATTATATATATATATATTATATTTATATACATGTTATATATATAAACTTATATATATATTATATTAATATACATAGTATATATATAATATTATATATATTATATTTATATACATATTATATATATAATATTATATGTATATATATATTATATTTATATACATATTATATATATAATATTATATATATATTATATTTATATACATATTATATATATAATATTATATATATATTATATTATATACATATTATATATATAATATTATATATATATATTATATTTATATACGTATTATTTAATATTTTCAGATAAAGAAAGAAAAAAATTTTTACGCCCCCCCCAATTTTTTTTACCCTCCCCTATACCTAAGAATATTTTTAGTTAAAAAAAAAATTTGACCCGCCCCCAAAAAAATGTTACCCTCCCCTATACATAGTTAAGAAAAGAAAACAAATTGTGGAGGCGGCTCGGTCATGTCAAAGAACTCGTGTTTAAATATGCTATTGAAGGCACCTACGTCATATCAAAGAATCAGTTTTGTTATTCTTCCAAAATGGTTAGCCATTTAGTAATGGCCGAGGTATTTGTTGCTTAACTTCAATTTACAACAAAACACCTTGTCTCAACAACTTGATGAAAATAAAGTATGATAATGTGAAAAAATCCTCTCACAATGACGTCACTTCCGGAAGGACCGGAAGCATGAGTCAGCAGTTTATTTTTCCCAAATAGTCACTCATTTACTCATGCCCGAGATATACCTTGCTTAACTTCAATTTACAACAGAACATCGTGTCTAAACAACGTAATGAAAATAATAAATGATAATGTGAAACAACAGAACAGATACTACACTACATCTACACCTCTCAAGAAAGGAAGAGGGCATGCCTGGGAGGATGGTATCATGACAACAGAGCAGATACAACACTAACTCCACACCTCTCAAAAAAAGAAGGAGGTAATGCCTGGGAGGATGGTATAATGAAAACAGAACAGATACTACACTACCTCCACACTTCTGAAAAACAGAGAAAATGCCTGGGAGGATGGCATCATGACAACAGAATATATACTACACTACACTATGCCCCTGAATTGAGTATCTAAAGATAGTACATTAGTCTGAAATAGTATATACTATACTATTTCATAATAAGTACAATTGTCTTAAATAGTATAGTTTGGGCTTCAGACAGACAGACAGACAGACACATAAACTCCATTATTAATAGATATTATATATTATATATGTATATATTATATATATATTATATTATATATATATATTAGATATTATATATATATATATATTATATATATATCATATATATATATATATATATATCTTCTATATAAAATTGAATGTCTGTATGTTTGTGTGTTTGTGTGTGTGTGTGTGTGTGTGTGCCCTATAGAAAAATGTTAGAGAATATAGATACAATATAAAAGTGTATTCTAATGTAAAATTCACAGAGTAAGTTGATGGTCGTATTCCCGAATCTAGAAAGCATTATTTATAGGCTAATATGAATTATTTAAAAAAAATAATGAGAATTAGAACGCCATGCAATGCATTTTAGTTTTATTAACTTTTATTTTCAATTTAATATACTTAGTAGCCGAGAGGCGTATTAATTCTCCACCACACATTGTCTAGAAATAGGAAGTAAATCAACATCTTAATAGCAAACACAGCGGCTATCACGCAAGCAGTATTTACTTATGGCGGTCCTTTTTTATATATATAAACCATTTGATGAACTGTATCTCCAAATTAAACAGAGATTTGGAGCAAATAATTAAAGCGCAATAGACCAAACATTTGATTAGATTTATTTTTCTTTTGTTTGGGACAAAAAAGTCCCAATTACATTATACTGTCATTGGGACTTTTTTTGTCCCAAACAAAAGAAAAATAAATCTAATCAAATGTTGGTTTGCGGTAAGTAGATGTAAGACGTACTTCAGGTTATCTGGGTTAAGTAATGTTAGCATGAAATTTCTGCGGCTGAATGTCACCGTTATTAGGTTTGAAACTCTAGAATTGTGTTTCTGCTCGACTTTTATTTAAATCCATGCATAATGATGTTCTCCCACTCCACCATATTAGTAATATTATTTATAAATTAAAATGCCGATGCTCTGCAGAATATGTGGGTAGGACCATGCAAAGGTTTGAATCCAAAATCAAGCAATATATACTCTCTGCAATACGCCAAGGCCGACTAAGCAATTAAAATCGTTTAGTTAACATATCCGGGTTAGCGATAGCCCAACACCTCATAAATAGCGCCGAATGTGCGTCGGCTTATTTTAAAGGATTTTTAAATTCGTGTTATAAAAAATGTTATAATTTATTTTGTATATTATATACTAATTTATGTTATACTAATTTTTATTATATAAAATTCATATAATATACTTATGTCATTATATATGTGACATTGAACAATTGTCGATTCATCATATAGAACTTATTTTATGACAAAATCCAATATGTAAATATCTTATGTAATAAATATATTAGATTGTTAGTAGTGTAATTGAGCATTCTGGTCAATGTTTCTTCCAGTATGTATTTGCAAGCGTACTCATACTTACTTTCACTGAATATATATATATATATATATATATATATATATATATATATATATATATATATATATATATATAATTATTAATGTCAATATATGTATCAGCATATACTATCAGTGTCCATTTACTTTGCAGTCTCCTTAAAAGATTCAGCTTGATGATTGTGAATTAGTGACAACAATGCAAATATAAGTCAGGTTCATATTATATTCCAATGACCATGTTTATATTTTATTATTTTCATTTTTATTTTTTGAAAAATGAACCACTGTATAGTGTAGTTTTTTAAAAGACACTTTAATCCAAGAACTTTTTACTCTATGTGAATTTTTCTGATGATTTTGTAATGTTGCCGAGACGATATTGACATAAAAATGTTGTTTGACACAAGACAAATGAAACGGACCGTAAAAAATATATCGCACAGATATGTTTTTTTTTGGGGTAATGTGAAGAAATAAAAATAAATATAATAAAACAAAAAACATGGTTATTGGAATATAATATGAACCTGACATATATATATATATATATATATATATATATATATATGCATACATATATATACATACATGAATATATGGATACATATATATACATACATGAATATATGCATACATATATATACATACATGAATATATGCATACATATATATACATACATGAATATATGCATATATATATATACATATATATATATACATATATATGTATATATATACATATATATACATATATATATATATATGTATATATATATACATATATATATACATATATATATATATACATATATATAGTCATATATATAGTCATAAATATATGCATATATATACATAAATATATGCATATATATACATAAATATATGCATATATATATATACATAAATATATGCATATATATATATATATATATAAATATAAGCATATATATATATACGTAAATATATGCATATATATATATACATAAATATATGCATATATATATATACATAAATATATGCATATATATATATACATAAATATATGCATGTATATATACATAAATATATACATATATATATACATAAATATATGCATATATATATACATAAATATATGCATATATATATATACATAAATATATGCATATATATATATGCATAAATATATGAATATATATACATAAATATATGCATATATATATATATACATAAATATATGCATATATATATATATATACATACATAAATATATGCATAAACATATAACACATATATACATAGATATATGCATACATATATATAACACATATATACATACAAATATATATGTGTGCGTGAGCGGAATGAAGTATTAGTACGCCTGAAAAAGTGTATTATACTAAGTTTCTCATCCATGTAATTACTGCAAACGTACAAGCAATATGTGTATTCGCATGAAATTAACAAATATTAAATAAACAGAAATATAATTGAACATCTTTCCAAAATCTCATTAGCCAAAAGTGTTTTTACCCTGATATTTACAGCCTCAAAAGTATTTTACTCGTGTTGAAACCTACATGGGAATATTTAATATTAATAGGGACGGTTTAGAATTTTTCAGCAATGATTGCCACTCTTTCTAACGGCTTAAAATTCCTCCGACATTAATTCGTTTCTTTTTGTCAATGCGTGCAAGTTGTCATCATATCAACATGAATAACGAAATGCGCCTGCATAATCAAGGTTTGGGCCACAGTGACATCTCGAAGGGATTGCATATCTCATTTAGTCCAATTTATTGTTTGCTTTTAAATGAAACAAGGTAGGTACTACTCGCAGTATTGCTCGAACTCGTAGGGGGTCGTAGGGGTTTCTCTAATAAAAGAGAACTGTATGACGACTAACAAAGGAGACACGTTTACTACAGGCATAGTCACTAGATTAATGTTCGCAGACGGGGGCAAGCTACCAATCTGCAATTACAACGAACACATCTGCGCCGACCATACACTAACCAATGATGACAAATCAATTTTAGATTTTCAGACGTGAGTATTTAGAAAACCCAACGAGTTTTGGAATAGCATAATCTGATCAGATAATAACAAACTGGAATTATTCGGTAAGAATTCAGCTTGTCATTTACTGAGGATAAAAAGGATGTGTTTATAATTCGAAAAACACTACTCTTGCGTACGTAATGGGAGTATCATGGTATGTGCGTATTTTTTTCCGGATTTTACTTGAGTAATCTACTTGGTAAAATATACTATGAACGGATCGATGTATCGCATTATTTAGAATAACGTGTAGTCGAGTCTGTCCAACAGTTTAAACTTGAGGACGAATGCCACTTCAAACAAGATAATGATCCTAAACATACTGCTAATCTGACTCAGGAATAGTTCACTTTGAAAGCACATGAAGGTGGTGTAGTGGAATAGATATTCACTTGATCTAAACTGACAAGCTGCAAAATCCCACCCCTTCATTGTAGAGGTCCGTAGATGCCGGAAGATTATCTTCTCTTATAACCTCTTCCCTCGGACTGCTCAATTTTTTAATTGTTTCCTGCCCCTGATTTCTCGACAGCACCAACATGCAGAAATTTAAATGTAATGTGAACAAATATCTTGCTGCCCAACTCCCCACCTAAGTTCCCCCCATAAAACTGGCTCTTATCACCGTAGCCCTTTTACGCTTCAGTGGCAATATGCATTGTTTGGGGTGAATAAAAGTAATGGCAAATTGAAAATTTGTCATGAAAATTGAACATTTACTTCGAGTCCTAGAAACATGGATGAATTGGACGGGGGGGGGGGGAGACAGCAAGAAATGTACCATAGTCGCTTTCGTCTCATTAGAAGAAAGCCGGTATTCTCTGCCCGTTTCTACGCCGTAGAACAGCTTGCCAGGGGAGGTGGACACGGTGCATTTCATAGGTTTAAAATTACATTGGACAAACATTAATACGATATATAGACATATACATCTTTTAACTGTATTTTAGCACTTTGCAATTTTTTGTTAATACATTTGATTTGATTATTCGTAAAGCTAAATAGGGGCAAGTTTCGATTCGTAGTTGCGGACCACTAGAAGACAAATCAATAGAGAAAGACGATCATATCTTTAGTTATTTTACAAGCAATTCCTTGAACCACTTTCATAATGGACGAAATGCCTGAGCACACTTTATTTCGCGATACATTACATGATGTATACTGCCACTAAAATTGTGTTAGCACCTCAATTCAATATATCGTTCCAAACATCTCACATCATGTGGTTGAGCTAACTGATCAAGCCTTTTCATATGAAGTCAAATTAAGCCCATATCCTCCTCGGTCATCCGGGATAAAAACTGGCTTTAGTATATTTTTACCGAGAAGCATGCAAGAATAGAGTATCTCTATATAATTACCCCGTTATAGTTTCGTGGGTGAAGATATAAATTATAAAAATCGAAATGTTTCGGAATTTTTAGATGCAGATTAATAATTTGTATTATTGGGATTATTCTGATTACTGTTCTCATCTTCGATGTTATTCCAAAAACATTTCTAAGCGAGAGTCTTCTAGAAGTCGAAGGTTCAATCCTCAGTACCGGTGACACTAAGAATACAATTACGAATTACTTTAAACTTCTACCCAGTTATGGCTGACAGAACGAGAATAAGCTACCCCGTGAATTAAATAAAGGGTTCCGTTAGAAATTCCGTACAAATTCTCGAGTCTGACATAAAATTTCCGACAAAACGCACTTCAAGAAGGTCGAAACGTTGTGAGAATAACATCCGTGATGAGAACAGTAGTCTGAATAATCTAAATATTACAAAATATCGAAATGTGTTCAACTGTTTATGAACGGTAACACAATATAATCCCTCGGATCTGAAAGAAAAACCTATTTTATATTTCAAATATTTGCTTTATTTATATATTTTTTTCAATTAATTATTGTCATTTTTTACTTATATGGTAATTCTGTTTTAAATGTTTGTCCAAATGCTGCACCCCCACCATTTCATGAATAATATACTCTTGGTGAATCACTAGAAAGAAAGGTAAAAGGTTAGACAGGCGCAACAATACGAATGTTTTAAGCAACTGTAGCAAAATCAATAGACAACATCTCCGCCAAAATATCAGATATGTTTACCCGCCTCTTACTGCAGAACATTTAGACACAAAGTCAGTTTATGATGAGGAATAAAGCTCTCCCGAAAAGGGGGTATTCTAAACGGGTGCAAATTTTGTCCTAATTTGTTCCGTCGGCATTTTTCGATTGGAGGGCCTTAGGCGCTAGGCAATAAACCATTCCCTCAAAAGACGAGACGGTAATGCCTAGGAGGTTTTTCTTCAGAGACCGACCACAACAGATATTAATTTTAATCCGGCCAGAACATCAAAGGGTCATTGTAGAATGTTTTATTCTTTATTTAGGTCATTTAATTATTTAAGTAATTCTCTTATTCACACCATTTCTCGTCTCATTCGCCCTTCTTCCCGACATCAACGTCGAATCAATCAAGATACTAAGAGTTTTAATATTATATAAATATTGTTTGAAAATTGATAAAAATTCTCTTTTTTAGTCGTGCTGTGTATAACGTATATCACGTGATGTGCAATGAGAATAAAAAGAACAAAAGTATTGGAAAAATGTGTTATATATTTTTTTATATAATTAAAGTGAACGTACGTTCAATAATCACGTATGCACATTTATATTTATGAGCTAAGAAAGCAGGCTTAATCTTAATAATAACTGATAATGATAAAGAAAAAGAAAACATAATCTCGCATGCAAATTCAATTTTTAAAAGCAAAGAAGAGAAGACTTTATCTATATAACTGATAACAAAATAAAGAAAATAATTTATTTCACTTTTAATATTTAATAGACAAAAAAAATTAATCTTATATTTTTGTGGCTGAAATAGGAATTGATATACGGGCACACATATGCTTTATTTAGAGATTCGAGAGAGAGAAAGAGAGAGAGAGAGAGAGAGAAGCGAGAGAATTAGTTTACTTTTTGAAGTCAAATTTATCTCGCCTACTTTTGTAAAACTTTACTCGCGTATTTGTTTTTTAAGTGAGACGAGAAATGGTGTGAGAAAGAGAATGCCCTAAATTATTAAATGACATAAATATAAAAGAAAACCTGGTACAATGGCCCTCGGACGTTCTGGCTGGATCAAAATTAATATCTATTCTGCTCGGTCTCCGAAGACAATACCCCCCATGCGTATTTTTTTATCCATTTATTTATTTATGTTATTTTATTTATTTAATGTTTTGGGGGTAATTGTTACCTCGATTAGTTGTTTCGTTGTTTTGCAGTAAGATTTGCCTCGTGTGTGACAACAATAGGGACTCAATTGTTATTAATAAAAATAAATTACTTGCTGCTCTTCCGGGCAACTCCGGGTAGCCTTACTAGATTTTAATAATTCGGCAACCTCCGCATATAGGGACACGCCTTTATCTCTATAACGGCTTTTGGTATGCTTATCACATTTGAAAGATTTCTACTCTGGCACACAATAACATTAAAATATAGTAACTTTTGACTCAAGTTAGATTTAATATTTTTAGTCAAAAAGTCTCGAGGTCGGATTAGAACTGGAAACGTCTATTCCAAGTTGACACTGATGTTGCGTTAAGAGCACCGACAAGTTATAGTTTTTTTCGTAAATTATCTTTTACATACATTGGTATGTTGCGATATGTAGAGAGAGAATGTAATTATGAAGTCCCGCAGGGAAATGAGTTGTGTGCATGTGCAATTATAGTCAGACATTAGGGGAATCTGGTTGTGTTTAGCATGGAATCTGTTTGTATACGCGCTCCCATGTGCGAAAAAATGGGTGTGGCATCTATAAGTTAATGCCGTTGTACCAACCTCCTACATACATCACTCTCTACATTGATACGAATAAAAATGTCTGCTTTATGAATAATTTAGTAGCTTAGTAATCGAGCCTAATTCGTTCCAGCAGGACATCCTAATTTTGAAAAGTTCGAACTTCAAAGAAGTTATTTCAGTAAATCTCACTTTATGCTAATTCACCTGTAAATATGAATGAGATTCTACATTTTTAGGCGATTACATTTAAACATCCGAAAAAACTTGGCGGTAAAAGTAAATAAAACAAGAAAAAAACTATTTTAAAAAGTAGCATGGGGGATCAGTTTCGCATATAAATTTGACATCAAATAATCACTCATCCCCGGGCCAGCAGTTTCTAACCACATAGCTTTTTAAGGACATGTAACCATTATTTTTTTTAGAGAGAGATAACTTTTGTGTATGTGTTTAGGGTGGGCATTTTTAATGTTAAAAGAATGAATATGTAATTTTTTTTAAATTACCGGGACGATAAAAAAAAAAGATTATGATATAAACGTTCTTAATTCTACACTAAACTGTAAGTCCGGGTTGTAATAGACAAAAAATAAATCCTCCCTACACACATACCCACAATAGATCTCCAAGAAATTAAGAAATAGCAAAGATTTAAATAATAACAAAAACTGGTTACATGTCCTTAAAACACTATCGGGTTGGAAAGTAGGTGCTCATTTTTACGTTAAATTTATGTGCTAAACTGATTACCCACTCTAAAGTTTTTTTAGACCTTTTGCTGTTGTTTTAATTACCGCTCAGTTTTTTTGGACTGTTTACATGTAATCGCCCTTAAGAAATAGAATCTCATTTTTTTGAGTGAACAAACATACGATTTAATGATATAATAATACCATTATTTAAACAAAAAATAGAATATGAATGAAAAGAATATCAACTCTTTCAACTGCTAATTAAACCAAAAACAACGCAGCGTCTTGTTTTGTTTGTCTTACGGCATATCAATCATCTATGGATTATTTAATGCCGAAAAAAGTTGTTAAATAGAATCCTCTATGTAGGAAAATTATTTATAGTCCAGTAAAAATGTGGCTGAACCTCAAACAAAAACAAATTGCTAACAAAGGTTTTTAACTTGGATATTGGGCATAAATCACCTCTCTTTCAGATAAAAAAAAGTTTACCAAAATTAGCCTTGTGGAAAGGGGTTAAGGGGCGCCATCTTTAAAATCTAACTTAACAATATTAAAATTTCGAGACATCAAATTTCTGACATTTCCTGACAAATATAGCCATTATTCCTGACAATTACTGACAAAATTGAACGTTTTTTGTGACAAAAATCTTTATTAAATAAGAAATTAAAAAAATGTTTTTTGCATGCAAACCAACGCAGGGTCCACCCCAAGCCAGCTTGACATTTTTCTGGTGTTTTAAATTGTAATGATAGATAGCTATATGCTTAATAATAAACTAACAATAGAAAATGACTAACCCCTGCCATTGTTTTCATGTTTTTTTTTTATGGCAAGCTGGCAAGTCAGTCTTCATTCGTTGTAATTTACCATCTGAATGTTTTCAATCCCCACTCGTCAGGTTTTAGCTGGTTTTTACATTTCCATTCCTGAATTTGAAAGTAAACTCGAAGGCTGTTGAATTTCGTAGCTTCTCTTGTTGGTGGCAATGATTTGGCCCTAACATACTTTGAGCTTTTTGCAACCTTTTCTTTAAAGCGCCTCAATCGGAGATGATTGATGTTTTCCCCATCATTACCATTGTAAGGCACACTAAAGCCTTCTCCCCAGCTTCAATAACCTCTTCTGTACTGCTATCCTTGCCAAACACTTCTGCCAGATTGAGAAAGTTTCTATTGTTCATCACCTTTCGAAGAAATGCTGCGTTCCCAATTTCATAAACACTGGATGTAGAATCACAACCCAGTAGTACATGGATGAAAAGAATGTTGGAACAGACCACATCTCCCAAACATTTTCTCATCTCTTTGACGTTCCAGACTTTCACACTTTTTGCATTATCTTTTGGTTGTAACCATCATCTCTATTGGCATGATAACATAGACGGACGAACAGGTCAGTGTCATCTGCTATCAAAATGGTTTCTCTTGTCTGTGCCATTTATATGCATTTCTTTTTATTGCTAAGGTTCGTCTTTTTTCATTGTGCATTGCTGTATGTGTATTCAACGTGTGTGGATGTACATTCGGCTATGTTATTTCCAGTATTGTAAAATAGTTATGTTGGTATGTTGTTTGAGAGTTCTCCGTTTTCTTTTAATATTTTGTCGGGATGATGCTCTGATGTCAGCTGAAAACTCTCTCCTTCTCTTTCCCCCCCCCTCTCTCTCTCTCTCTCTCTCTCTCTATCTATCTATCTATCTATCTATCTCTCTAACGAGCTTATTGTCTATATCAATCGGTCGGTACCCAGATTTGTAGTGATGATTCACGCCGGAAGCTCTCCGATTGGTTTATCTACATACAATTATTATTTTATTGCATTTAATCATGTGACTTCTTCATGCAGACGTAGTTGTAGATAATTGTTCTCTTTAATTCCCATTTCCACTTCTAGTGAGCGTTACCAAAAGCAATGGAAAAGAATGTTATGAAAGGAAAGAAACAAAAAGAATGAAGAAATCATGAGAAGGAAAGGCAGAGCCTTAGTATACCAGTATCTCATTTCGCTTGTTTCCAACTTGCAATAACTTTATAGGTTTACGATCCAAACACGCTAACTAAATTAATATTACTTTTTTATTCAGCTGAAAATAACTCACGCGAGAAGCTCCAATTCATTTCTCTACATTGGATTATTATTTTATTGCAATTTGATCATGTGACCTGTTTATTTGGACGTAGTAGTAAAGCATTGTTCTTTGTGACTCCCATTTCCACTTCTATTGAGCGTTGCTATTAACAACTAAAAAGAATGTTAGGGAAGAAAAAGAAAGAATAAAGCAAACACGGGAGCAAACGGAATGGCAGAGGCTTAGCAGGCCAATAACTCATTTCGTTTGCTCGAGCTTGCAATAACAGTCTACGCTTATGCCCTAAACCAGGGGCGGGCAACCTGTTCAGAGTAAGGGCCAGATGAGACTTTAGGAAGGAGATCGCGGGCCGGAGTGAAAAACGAAATCTCAGATTACTATATTTTGTTTACATGAATAAGTTGTGAAAAAATTACATTGAACATTCTACAAATCTGATATTTTTTTCTCAAGATACTTCTCTATGTGATGTTATAAAAGGCGCCGACGAAGAGCCATTTTGCAATCATAAAAAATAATGACGGGGGAAGTAGTAAGTTGATCCAGCATTCGTTTTGACACACCTCACATAGGTTCTATGTTTCATGCCCTTTCCTCGTCTCACGTTTCCTCTTTGCCTCTCTCTTTCTCTTTTTCTATTTTTATCTCAGGCCAAGGATTTGAAATTAATAGTTAAAGAAAAATGAAATATACATGCATCATCGCTCGCTGATATTTATACATTTTTATCCCACTATAAATCTTAACTGAAACATAATTTTTAAGTCTATGTAACAAAATCATATTAGTTTTACTGAGAGGTTCGCGGGCCGGATTGCAATGATAAAGCATAACAGGGTGGCGGGCCGGACGCTAAGCCTTCGCGGGCCGGATGTGGCCCGCGGGCCGGAGGTTGCCCGCCCCTGCCCTAAACACATATTTCTGCTAACAAAATTACTTTTACATTTGATTACGGCATATCAAACCTTATTTAATGCTGGATGACATTACTTTTGTGAGTACAATACTTTTGTGTTTTCGTTACTCGCCCAGCAGCTTTTAATCTTTTTGACATGTGTGACATGACGTATATACGTAATGTATTAAAGGTGTTCGTGTATCCCTTTTTATAGATAGTGTGTGAGAAGTAACTTACTCTTATGTTCGGTGTGATCCAATAAAGTCTATCGTTCTTCTCTGCAATCAAATGTTAACCTCTTTTGTTTGTTTACTGTACGTTCCTTCTATACTGATATACCTACATGCTTGTTAAACTTGTTTTCATATTTATACACGCAGCTCGAAAAGACAGATTAAATGGGCTCATCTTCCGAATATCTTTTCTTATAATTTCACATAAGAATCTATAAATTCCTTAAATTCATTACCTTTGTGATGCATAACTGTCGATAAGTATAATAAGAATGCTTATTTTCAGTTCTATGACTACGTATCTCCTGGTCATCCCCACATCCGGCCAGTATTGCTCGCTTTTTAGCTGAAAACAATGATTGAATAATAATTTTATGTGTCATGTTTTGTTTTTATCAGCTGTAATAAATGAATGTTCATTAGTCTCCAAACTGATTGGTACCCTCATGTCTAGGTGTATAAGGGGTGGGGTGTTAACTTTCTATCGATTATGAGGCACGTTTCGTTATTCTGAAGTTTGGCTAGAAAGATGTCGAGCCACAGTAACGTCACAGTAACGCGTGGCCATGAGAACTCGTGCTTCTTCCCATATAAAATGAAGCTTTATCCATCGGTCAGTCTTTAATCCTTCTTTTTAAGATAGAATTTACTTCGCTATACAGATCCCTAGATGCCGGAAAGCTTTCTACTCTCAGAGCTTTTTTCCTCGAACTGTTAATATGTAGAATTCCCACACTGCTCCAGGTGTCTATGACTGTACCAACACGGAGAAATTCAAATGTAATGTTCACAGACACATTGCTGCACAACTCCCCACTTAGGATGTCCCTATGTATATGGCCCCTAATTCACAGTACGTCTCAGTGGCAGTTTTCCTTTGTTAGGGGTAAATAAAAGTAAAATATCAGTACTTATAATTTCACATCAGAGTCAATTAAATTCCTCAAATTATTTACCTTTGTGATGCAAAACTATCTGTAAATATAATAAGCAACTCGTGGTAACCAAATCTCGTTTTTCATCCACATTCGATATACAACATAAGAGGCTCCGAGCATCAGTTGGTAAGTTTGAAATCGCATTTTCAATCGGGAAACGTTTTATTTTTAGATTCATCCATGCATCGCGATAACAGATTCTGTTTGTCGCTCTGTCACACTTATGCTTGAAATCGCGTTCTCGTCGTTAAACGCGCAGATTAAATTGATGCATCTTGAGAATATATCCGTTTTAGTTTTGATAAATTAAGCAAACAAAAAAACAAGCAAAGTAAGTTAACAGAAATAACGAAATACAAAACATATTTTTCCAATAGAACAAAGTTCCAAGAAAGAAAAATTACTGTTATATCGCGATGGTCGCAGTGTCAAGATTGTTTTCAACATTTCCATTTTATTGTTTGTTTTTTTTGTTTGTTTGGTTAGGCGACAAATGATCTCATCATCCTGATCTCCATGTTTGTGTTTCCTTTATTTGTATTATCAACTACTGAACTATTTGACACGTGTGTCGCGTAGAAAATGTGATGTCTTGTCGGGGTTCATGTCTTCTTTTTTATAGGTGAGATGGGAGGTTGCAGTGGCGTGCAGGGGTAGAGAGGGGGGGACAACGGCAGTGGACAAAAGCACCTATCAAAGGGGGTGTCTAAACAGAAAAAAAGTAAAAAAGATTCTAATTTAAAGATTTCAGTATTGATGAATAAAGTTTTGTAGGCTAACCACACTGCCAGGGATAGTAATATTACAAGTTGCAGAAGATGACGTGGTTGTATTTGGGATCACATTTTGAATAGAAAGTGCTAATTTGTGGGCTTGGTTCGGCCACTTTTGCCAGAAATATCTCTATCTAGACACACGCCTCAGAAAGAAATGCATGCGAGGTACGTAAGTCGTAAGTCAACCTTCAGAAAAAGCAACCAGCAGTTGGCTTCCAAAGGAGTCGATCATGACATGCAGATATTTCTCTCGAGTCCAACGATTTTAGATTGTATGGTTCCTTTGATGCATATGGCAACAATAAACTCAAGCTTATTTTACCTGTTATTCTGTCACAAGGATAGTGTTTAGTCATTCCATATGTAGAAATAACATTACACTATAAGGCACACATCTACGTGTTAATTTTTTACAAAAAAAAATAAAGAGTGATAAATAATATTTGTTTCAATGGCCTATAACTTGGAAACCAAGCGTTTTCGAACCTATTTGCACATATAGATCATAATTCCAAAATTATACCATCGGTTTCTAAACACCCTTTACTTGTATGTATATTAATATATACATTTATAGATGTGTATATGAATATATATATATATATATATATATATATATATATATATATATATATATATATATATATATATATATATATATATGTATATCTTCGTTGATGCACGTTTCATAAATTCACCAATTTTAATTTGTATAACTTCTAACGTGTCCGATGAAGACTCATGAGAGCCAAAAACGTTTGCAGCTTTGGCGAGTTCCTATTCACACTTGAACAGAACATTAGATCGTTGGTCTGACAACTTGAAAAGATGAATCAAAAAAAGAAACAAACAGGAATTGTCACTGTTGTTTCATCAAACATGTATATATATATATATATATATATATATATATATATATATATATATATATATATATATATGTATAATTAAAAACGAAAACAAAAAAGGTATATTATTTATGTATTCATCAACGTTTCGTCTTTATTGTAAGACTTCCTCAGGATTAAGGAAGAATGAAGAAAAATTCAGGTTGTTTGCGTCATTGTGTAAGACGGTCACATGGGACAATGGTGGAAGGGGCGAAAAGTCTGAGCTTGTGACCTAAAGATTATTCGACGAAGAATCAAAAGTGCCCGTGATACTTATGAAACATTCTTTTTTTTTTGGGGGGGGGGGGGTTGACACAAAATAATTGTTAGGAAAATCTCAAAAATAAAAAAGGATAATCAAGCATACAAATAATGTTAGGTTTAATAATGTTTGCTGAAATAGAAGACCTTTTATAGGGTTTGGCATAAAGGTCTACTTCACAAGCTTGCTAGCTATGGAATGTCAGGAAATGTTCTCTCAACCATCAAAACCTTTCTCTCTGATATGTTTATAAAAGAAGTCGTTGATGGGCAGAAGTCTGGAGCACATGGTATCAGTGTTGCATAGCCCTCTGCTTGGGGCCGCGGCGGTTCACGTTTACTATTTAGTCCCGGAAAGGGGCGTCGCAGTTCACATTTAATACTCGTCATTTTTAAAACATCATAAATCACATAGTTCATATATTGTTTGCATATTTTAGATTTCTCCCTCGCCGTGTAGAGGGTCGCGTCGTCTAGTGGCTGAACTCTTTGTTTTTTCTCCTGCCGAACATCGCCGCCACAACAAAACTTCAAGACGGACTCCGAAGACAAACAATCCTTTTAACGTTCAACTTCAGATTTTAGCACAAGCGTTGTTATTTATCGGCCTGGGCCATGAGAGAGAGAGAGAGAGAGAGAGAGAGAGAGAGAGAGAGAGAGAGAGAGGGATTTAGTTAGTTAGTTAGTTAGTTAGTTAGTTAGTTAGTTAGTTAGCAATTATTTTCTTAACCATTCATGGAGAGGGGGAAAGGATATCTATCGCTTGTATTTTCTTAGGGAAATATTTCCCTTATCTGCTGTAGTTTACATGGTAACAATCACGTCTCATCGGTTCGCCTCCAAAACCCAGACTGCCGAAACTCGCTTCTCACGAAGAACGAGTGATGTCACGGATCCCTCTGTTTCACACGCAAGGGCCCGTGACATCACAGAGCTTCTCGCAGGTGCACACTGACCCTTGATCTGGGATCTCGTCACACGGTGACCTTGTCACGTCTGTTATTTCCGGATGTGAGAACAGGCCCTATTCTGCACTCGACTGCCGGGTCCACCCCGCGTTTATTCGCGCAAGTCAAACCAACGATTTCCAACAGATACGTCCATTCCCATAGGGCTATTATCCAACATCAGTAGAGATCTATTCTAGGCCCATCCTTCTTCCTGATCTTCATCAATGATCTTCCTAAACACATTCTAAGATCATTTTTCGACATTTATGTAGATGACATAACAATCTATGGCAACACGTCGAAGAGCATTAATGATCAAGATCATTCTGATTCTCTCTCTTCTGACCGAGAGCGTGTGATGTAATGGGGAAAAGGCGGCTGGTTGCTTTTAAATCGTCTAAAACCAGGCATATCTCCTTTCACAACCAATGCTCTGATCCTTACTTTGTCCCAATTGAAATGAATGGCTCTCGCTTTGATGAAGCCCCCTGCTTTGATAAGGTCCTTGGCCTGACCTTCAATTAAGATTTGAGATGGGAGACTTACATCAAATCCGTTGCTAAGATTACTGGAAATATAGTTGGATCATTCTACCCCATCCAGAAAGTATATCACTCCTGACGCAATCCTCTACCCCTATAACAGTTAAATACGTCCTAAGATGGATTACTGTTGCCTCATCTGAGGAGGTGCTGCTCGAAGCGCCTTTCCTGCTTTGGCAGAGTAAAAACCGACTTCGAAATCTAATGAGGGTGTCCTCTTTCCTACAGCCACTTTCTCACAGAAAAGATGTTGCTAGTCTTTCTCTTCTCTATCGTTATTTTCATGGTAGTTGCTCGACTGGGCTCCAATATATGGTTCCTCCTGTAAAAATTCATTACAAAAATTAGTCTAGTAACAACCACTGTCAATGTACCTAACGCTAAACGAATCTCTCATGAGCAGAGTTTCTTTTCTAACACCGCGGGCTACTTCTCAGCTGACTACGACATAGTCATTTTTAAGTCCAATGAAAAAAATTCTTGCTGAGCTGTCCTATTAAATAATCAAATTCAGCCTAATTTCAACCATCGTAACCAATAACCACGATGTTGTCACCCTTATCCTCGGGTGGCCGTTGGACCTTGATAAATAGTGACTATTTAGTAACATATATATATATATATATATATATATATATTTATATAGGACATCACACAATAAGTCCTTGCTCACACTAATTAGACAACTTTTAGGCGACTTTATTCATCCACATAGTCTCCTTCTGGGACAATACACAGATTTCTTTTGGAGTTTTCAAATAGCCACTATTCGTTGGGGGTTAAGTATGGAGTGGTGGGTGCGGAAGCAATTCGAAGTGCAATTCATATTAATTAAGTGCAATTCATATTAATCGAAGCGATCGACTTCTGACACGGTGCATTGTCTTGTGAAACAGAACTGTTTCATTTTTATTTGTGGCCATTATTTGGCGATTTATTCTTTCAAACGCACCAAAAATGCTATATAATATTTGTTATTGATAGTTATTTCTTTTCTCAAGATAATCAATGACCCATGTACTTTGTGCATCCCAAACTACGAAGGCCAAAACCTTGCCTGCTCATGTTTGACTCTTTGATCGATTTGGACGGCTTTCACATGATGCTCCCCACTCAGCTGACCGTCTATTTTACTCCGAAGTTAAGTGATGGATTTATGTTTCATCCATTGTCACATATTGATACCAAAACTTTTTTTGGTTGCGCTGAAACATTGCAAAAAAACGCTCTGGTTGTCGACGCGTAGTTGTTTTTGATCGATTGTGAACACCCACTTTGAACACAGCTTTCTCATTCATGCAAAATGTTGAATATACTGCCTTCTGGTGTCTTCAAATCTTCTGCTATCTCACACAACTTCAATTTACGATTGGCCAAAACGAGTTTTTCGGGACAATTGCCGACTTTGGGCGACCTGAGCGTTCAGCATTATTTGTGTCTGTATGACCGCGTTTAAAATCAGCATACCAACTATTAACCGTTGTTTCCGACGGAGCAAAGTCGAATAATACTTATCAAGACATTGAGTTTTTGAACAGTAGACACACTTTTTTCTATCAGAAAGGAATGATTTATCAGCGCACGAAATTCAGATGTGTCCATACTTCCGAAAATTTGGAAGAGTAGCTTCACTTAAATAACTGTAATTTGTAAACTAATAATCTGATTAGACTCAAGTTTTAACATATGCCACTTGAAAGGACGTACATTCTAAAAATTATATAGATTTTCTTTAGTTACTGGTGCTATATATATGTGAGGCCCGAGACTTATTGCCTGATGTACAAAGATAGAATGTGTGATTTATATCTATATGTATATCTATGTATACCTCTCTCTCTATATATATATATATACATAGATATATAGGTTGTACAAGTATGCTCGAACGCGCACCCGCTCGCTTATCTGTGTCGTCTGGCGGTGCATAAAATGTGTACGATGCAAACCAGCGTTTTCATTGCATCAATTGATCGAGATATAAATTGTCAGATGACTCATCCAAACTGCAAACTTTAGTCAAAAAGGTAAACTCTTCGTTTTTCTCTAGCGATTTACCTTTTTCTGATGATCTTATCAGTACATAAAAAAACGGTTCATGTCGACAAGGTACAAACACTTTTTTTTTACAGCGAGTAACATAAATGAAAATGAAAGATTAATTAAGAAGGTTTGAATTTATTCTGCGAGATGAAACGCATTTCTTCGCGATGGCTCTCTTCATGTGGTTTTAATCTGTTGTTCTAAAGCAATAAAAGGATCATTAAGAGAAACAGATTCGCGCAGGAAGAAAGGTTAGTTTTCCGATTCTTGTACGATAGAAGGTTATGTTTTCTGATTCGTGTACAACGAAAGTTCACTCTATATTTGTAGTCACGGTTATTGTATATAATATTACTACTGAAATTACTATCGTCTTGTATCATCTGAACATAACGGACACATTGTTGTACTGAAATGAAAAGTAAAAAGATGACGCCAAAATCGGCCCCTATCAGAGTATTGATTTACTCCTCTCCAGGAGTTAGGCACAAGGCCAGTTTTTATCTTACTCTCACAAGTAAGATGTGACCCAAGGTCGGGTCGGGAAAGTGGGGTTTGAAAAGTCAGCGCCCGAGAGGTGAGCACTCTGGCCATTAAAAATTGCCTGGGCAGCCCCGTCGGCATTCCCCGGTAGGGGCGCCTCAGGCAGTAAGCAATAAACTTACTCCTCCCCAAAGAGGGAAGGCGAAGCCTGGGAGGGTGGACCTCCTAGAACTACACAGGACAGACCCATAGACCGGCGTAAATCAAGCCCCGAAGGCCAAGACAATACCAGTCTATGGGGTGCAGTATTCATCGGAACAGATACTACACTTTGATCTTAGCCAAAAGGCCAAGAACAGCCCGTTTTACTTCAGTGGTAATATGCCTTGTTTGGTATGATCAAAAGTAAAAAAAATAAAAAAATAAATAAAAAGTACAGATCTCTAGCCTTGACGATAATATTAGACTGAGGAATTAATCCGTGTTCCGTGTTATCATAATTTGGATGGTGTGGAAGAACTCACGCATCCAGTCTGCAGTTCAAACGTGCTTCATCTGATACAATATATTCGAAATAATGCAACACGATATAAAGGATCGCCGCTTCGAGTCTTTTAATGAAGTTGAAGAATCCTATCCAGAAGTGTTTGATTAATAGCGGAAGGATTTGTACTTTGACCAAACCAGAAAGTCTGGCACAAGGTCGTGGGAAATGGTGGTCTTTATTTTGAATAATAGCTGTTCCTATTTACTTGTCTCCCCACGAAAGCAGAGTTTCACACGAGGTCGGTTTTTACTATAGGGAAAATGCAGCTCCTCAAAAAGAGGCATTCTGTATTGGAACACAAGTAAAAATTACCTCAGTCTAGAAGCATTTCTCCTTCTGTGAGTGATGAGAGAATAGACTAAACGCAGCATTAGAACAGATACTACACTTTGTTCCGATCCAAGTTGTTTTCTAATGTATTATTGCATAAGAAATCATTTTCAAATGGCGCACGAACCTATACTTTAATCAAAATCGTTGTGCATTATACTATAGCGGACAACATAATAATCAGCGGGGAAAGACGCCTAGTGCTCTGTATCAGCAAAGGATTACTGTAGGTATGATGAGCTCAGATCAAAATAGATACATTTTGTAGCTCTTTTTTAAAAATACAATAGAGACTACTTTTATGATTTCAGGATAAGAGTAACCCATCTATTTCGAGGAAGTCACACACGTGTATTTGCTAGTGAAGCCGAAAGTGACAAATAGACCAAGTAAAGATTTGCAGAGACAGATGCAAACAAGACATCTCTATAAATGCCGCAGTTGTAAGCGCTCTCCTATTACAACCCTTTTTGGTCATCTGGACTTTGTTTCGACGGTTTTCCTCAATGTTCCGTAGTTTAAATATTACGCCGACGACAACTTTCTTTCAGGAGGTTCATCAATATTTTTTGATCGTCCCATATTTCTCTTGCCCTGTCTTAGATAAATATTTTTGATCGTCCCCCATATTTCTCTTACCTTGTCTTAGATAAATATTTTTTGATCGTCCCAGATTTTTCTTGTCCTGTATTAGATAAATATTTTTTATAGTAGATTATTCTTGTTCCATCATGTAGAAGTCTTAATTATGCCATTTTTAAACTATAGTGAGTATCGCCTGTCGTGTCAATTAAAAGCTCGTTTATATATTAGTTGGATTATTCAAACTTAATTCTTATCTTGGCTGTTATTGTCACAACGTTTCGACCGATGTACCTCTAACCATTTTCAGATGCATCTTGTTGAACTTGGGGATCTAAACGGAATTTCAAATTGAACTTTTTATTTAATCCACAGAAATAGATTTTTCTCTCGATTTGTTGACGTCATAATTCAAATCCTACCAGACCTGTTGTTTAGTCATGTCCTGATGCAATTGATAATGTTTGGACTCTCAATATTCCTTTATATTTGGGTCAAGTCGCAACGTGTGTTCTACTGATCTTATATGTAGCAGGTCGAAGTCTTAGGTGAGTAATTTTTATGTTATTCCTTGTTAGTATCGCCTGTAGTGGAGATTGAACCTTAAACCTTAAGAAGACTTCAACCTGATTGTAATTTAACACTTTTATCTGCTATGCCACGTATCTATGTTTTCTTTTGCTTTGTTTTTCCTCTGGGTTAAAAAAAATTCTTTGACGAAGAAGAGAGAGCATTTCCCTAAAACATGAACACCTGAAACAACAAAGAAAATCCATCATGGCGACGATAAAATGTAGAGAACTTTAAATGAAATACATCTTCATGCGATTCGCTTGCACAAAAACAATTGATTGAATTTCAACCGGATACAATTTACAAAATAAGCAACGCGAAAGTTTTCTGTATATCCACATTTTGGGGAATATTTATATCGTCGAAATATCCCGTTTTTTAGGACGAAATAATTTTCCATTTAGAAAAACGGTACAAATATAACATACAAATAATCAGTAGAAAAAAATAAAACGTGGTGTTATTGCATTTTGAAGAAAGGTAAATGATGATTACTTTCATCAGGCAGTTCCGGGCTGAGTAGTCTACCTTAGGTTTGAGACCCTGGCTTTGAAACATGCAAGTTTATTTTTTAACACTTAATCAACTAATTAAAAACATATTTTTTTAATAATATCGACATACATATATGTTTCATCTTAACCAAAACTCATTAGTGTGGCTTTATAAAACTGCACCACTGGTCGCAAGATGTGTACACCAAACTGAATTCACATCTGACTTCAATCTGACATCTTATCCACACGACCGCTAAGACAGTTATACGAATGAGATGGGTAATATTCCGATTATACATTTAACGAACATGGTTAACAACGTGAGAGTGTTCGCCCTCCATAAGGAGAGTGAACATCTCAATATTACTTTAGTTAGAAGCCCTTTATATATATATATATATATATATATATATATATATATATATATATATATATATATATATATATATATATGCGAAAGCCTGGAGATACGTTTCTTCAGAGATACTGTCAAATACCCATGCGAAGACCGGGAGACATTCGAATGCAGAATAAGCTACCCCGGGGATTGTTTCTTGAGAAAATGTATCTGAATCTCAGTGATAGACAGAACATCCTTCCTGAGAAATCCCCAAAATACACGTTTATGAAACGAAAACGACAGGACTCAGAAAGACGCGTACCTATTATGAATTTGCCAGGAACACCGAATCCCAAATAAACGGGATATTTGCCCGTAAGTTGACAACTTCTTGATTATTCGGACACTCGCCTCCATGGCTATCTATATGTATATGTTTGTGTGGAAATGAATCCTGCTGCTATAAGACTAGGATAGACAATCCCTCCCCTTTTTAATACTAGACTTTTGTTTTCATGTTTTCTTTTGTTTCGTTTTTATAAATATATTTATCCCCTTATTTTAGTATCCATGAATAAATATTATTTACATTTTGTCTCGGTGTTCGTGTTGTTGTTCTTTATGCATGCTTCGCTTCTTTCTCACTCTATGCGGTCTTAACCAGGAGAAATGCCCATCCCTTCACGTTCTGTCATTGATTATAGAACCTGGGATCATCCTACGAGCCAAATTTCCGGACTTTTATTTTTCTTTTAATTTACTTTGTCATGTTCACAAATGTGTCGTCCCCAACAGAGGTCCCGTCGTGACAATATATCTATATATATATAGAGAGAGATAGAAGAAAAAAGATTGATAAATATGCGACGATTAACCATAACCATAGAACCCGAGAAAAGAATATCTAATTTCCTTGACCTAACACTAGACCTTAACTCCGAATCATTTAGCCCTTACCACAAACCTAATCTAACCTTATTTTACGTACATAAGCACTCTAACCACCCTAAATCCATCATTAACTCAATAGTCCCTTCAATCTCAAATAGAATTTCGAGACTTTCAGCTAATAAACCTATCTTCGATCAAAATTCTAGTTTCTATAATAACGCACTTCTTAACTCGGGATACACTGATAAAATTAAATATGAAAATAATCCCCCCCTCCAGGGGAATAAACCTTTAAATGTCGTTACCTACAAAATGGCTACACAAGATAGACAAAGAACTAGCACCACGATACCCAAGAAACCCAAGAAATATGCAAATGGACATACTAAAACTATTAATATAATTAAAACAACTAACCCCCAAGAACACAGTGAAAATAAAAATAAAAAAACTAGAAGAAAAGATAACATTTGGTTCAATCCACCCTATAATTGCAATGTAAAAACTAACATAGCTAGGGAATTTTTCAAAATTTTAGATAACTCGTTCAAGCACCCACATAAATACAGCACTATTTTAAACAAGAACTCTATTAAAATTTCTTACTCCACAATGCCCAATATAGCACAAACCATCATCACATCTAACAACAAAAAAATTAAATCTGCCCAACAAACAGCACCCACCATACACCCCACTAATAACTGTAACTGCCAAAAATCCAGAGAATGCCCATTAAACGGTGATTGCATACAAAGTAACGTCATATATTCCTGTACTGTTAAACAATACACCACTACACAGATTAATACCAATATGCAAAATAATGCCAACACACAATCTCCCACTTTTCCCCTCAACAATCCCCATCAACAACCCCCTCCACTAAATAATACTCTCCACACTGACCAACAACTACCACCAACTAATAATGGATCCGATCTCATTCCCCAAGACACCCTACCGTCCCCAACTAATAACCCTAACTTAAACGTTGACTTGAATCCGAGCATACAAACCGTAAGCACCCCTAATAGTATAAACAACTCAAATAATACAACAATAACCCCCCATAAAATTCATACCTATATTGGTGCCAGTGCTTTCCCCATAAAGACTCGAATCTCTAACCATATCTACTCTTTTAAACACAATAGTAATGGTACCACTAGCACCTCTCTTTCCAACCTAATAAAAAACTTTCACATCAATAATACCCCCTACTCCCTAAGTTGGTCTATATTAAAAAAGTCAAACTCATATACTCCTGGTTCTGCATTCTGCCAACTATGTACCTTGGAAACTTATATGATAGCTACAGCACACAAGAACTTAAATGTCATTAACTCCAAAAATGAACTTATTTCAAATTGCAGACACAAACGAAAATTTAAATACATTAATTTCATCACTCCCTCTGACACTCCTCCTCCCAACCAATAACTCCCCCCATTCTTTAACATCTGACAAATCTCTAAACTATATCCCAGGGGAACCTTGTAACTTCCATTCTTAACACCCCTATTCTCACTAATTAACCCTCCCAATAAATTCTTCATCACCATTACACCTAATAACCACATTTACCCGGAAAACTATCAGTAGATTGAACTAACATTACTCCTCTAACTTTCCACCGATCATTAACATACCTAATATCTAGACTTATATACCTCTCCTGCAATATAGCTCCTTTTTATCCTTTTGCTTCAGCTCCACTCCTAACCCCTTATATTTATCTCATTGTTTCTCCTATCCGTAATCCCGCCTACAAACTCACTCTTGGCCTCTCTTTCCCCCCCTTATTATCCCCTACACTTCCACTATATCGTCCTTATATTTAGACTCTTCCTATTTGCAACATATTCCCCTGTAACTTCTTTTTGTTATCATTTTAACTACGACATTTGAATTCCCCTCCAATTGGGTCCATTAATACCCCCCTATAATTCTCATCAGCTCTCTAACTCACTAGCTTCAAAACGCAGGTCTGCTAAATTTTCAATCTAACCCTGGCCCATAACACTTATATTATATAAACTGTTACTAGCACTTCTGCTCTACCTTCTTAATAGCCTCCATAACCCCCTTTGTGTAATCTTTTTAACTATTTTGATTGATTCGAGCTAGTTACATAACTACTTATTTTGGCCTATTCTTGAATAATCCTAATCCCTCTAAATACTCGCGAGCCACTTTCTATCGGCCCATTCTCTCTTTGTTCAACTTATCTTATCTTGGACCAATTTCACCCACCCCCCAAATCATATGTTCATACTACTTGGAAACCCCTTGCAAGTTTCCCTTATATATCTAATTAAATTTAAACTGTAACTGTTAATTGTTACCCTGTTACGACTCACTCACCATTTAAACCACAGATTATAAAATTGACACTGCACTCAAATTTTTGATTGAACCAACCCAACTCCACCCCTATTACTAGAAATCGAAACAAATTGTTTCCAACAATCTTTCCTTATCCCTTACATTGTTCCCCTCTCCTAAATTTCAATATACCTGAGTAGAACAGACTTGACCTTTAAATTTCACTAACCCTTTTCCCATTAATTTATTTCCCCCCTCCCCATTATTCCCCCCCCCATTATTTCCCCCCCCCCTTATCTCTTTGGCCATTTAATTTCCCTCCAAATTATTCATCTAACCCTTAATTTGGTTTTAAATTAAAAATAAATAAATAAATTCTTTATTGACTATTCCCTAGCTTTTTAAATTTAAATTTAATCTTTTAATTTTTAATTTTAATCATCCACTCTCTCACATTCCTATATTTATTATTCAATGATTCTACTTTATTCCTTAAACATATCTGATAACTACAATTTAATCTGCCCTTAGCCGCCTGATATATTTGGAAGCTCACATTTTACTTCTATTTTTAGAATCAACTTTTTCTATACCTATTCACCATTTAAGATTAACCCCACCCCCAAAACCTACACCATACCGCTAGCCCGCACCCTTAACCCACCTGTCACTTTATCTACATCCCCATGCCAACCCGTCCTACTTTTATTTTTCCCCCAAATTCACAAAGCGACTTTTTAAACTACCCCGCACCTCCTAACCCCCCCCCCATCCTGACCCCAAATCTGAAACTTTCATAAACTTTGGCTTTTTCTCATTCTGAGTTAATCCTTGTATGAGATCCTACCGTTTTTTCTAGGCCCGGAAGAAAATCAAAAAATGGCCTGTTTTCCTCTTCAAAGCCTCTTTTAAGTACATCTGGACTTATCTACTTTTGAGCACCTTTTCCAACCTGCTCCCATGCAAAGTGTTTTTATTCACTTTCTACAATTTCACCGAACCTTTTCAACGGAAACTCACCACCCGGACAATTGTATTTCTTTTTCACGAAATTTTCTTTTCATTCAGTACGTTTTTTGACAAAAATTATTTTAATAATTTTTAAAAATAATTCTCATATTTTTCAAATATTTGAACTTTGGTTTTTTCGAAAGCCAACTTATCCATCTGTATTTCTCCTCTGATGATAAGATTTCGATCTTTGAAAAGCCTTGGCTTAAGGAAAGGAAAATAAACACTAGTTTATTACTGACAACCTTGCATTGAACAATTGAAATTTGAAATAAATTTGGACAATCGTCGCATATTTATCAATCTTTTTTCTTCTATCTCTACTATTGCTCTATCTCGTATATTGAGCTTATCCTTTTCACAATAGGTTCCATCTACTAAAAGTTTTCACTTTGGTTTATTTTGATCCTACTATATATATATATATATATATATATCTATATATATATATATATATATATATATATATATATATATATATATATATATATATATATGGCTTACTTAGACAAAGATCGAACCTTCGATATCGATGTCTATAGTCCAGCGTTCTACCACTAGACGCTCCGTCTAGAAATATGTACGATTTTTATCACCTAAATATTTAATGTATTTTTATGTAATTATTTTTATTGGTGATTGTAGCGTTCGTTTTTATTTTGCTTACTATTATTTCGATTGTCTATCTTTCCTAAGTGATTAAGATGCAGAAATGTTCATTATTAGTCGCCCTTTACTTCATAAGACGTATTCTTTCCGTTAATATATATTTTTATTTATTTTTATACGTACATCAAAGTAATCTATAGACACGTGTTTTTAGCTCACAGCCGTCATCAGTATGGCATACTCAGACAAAGATCTAACCTTCGATATTGATGTTTATAGATTAGCGTTTTACCACTAGATATATATATATATCTACATAACTGTATATATATATATATATACATATATGTATATATACATATGTATATACACATATGTCTATATACATATGTATATATACATATGTATATACACATATGTATATATACATATGTATATACACATATGTTTATATACATATGTATATAGACATATGTATATATATACATATGTATATACACATATATGTATATATACATATGTATATACACATATATGTATATATACATATGTATAGACACATATAAGTATATATACATATGTACATACACATATGTATATATACATATGTATATACACATATGTATATACACATATGTTTATATACATATGTATATACACATATGTATATATACATATGTATATACACATATATGTATATATACATATGTATAGACACATATAAGTATATATACATATGTACATACACACATATATACATATATGTATATATATACATATATATACATATACATATATATACATATATGTATATATAAACATATATATACATATATGTATATATACACATATATAGATATATATATACATATATATTCATATATATACATATATATACATATATGTATACATATATATATAGACATATATATACATATATATATACATATATATACACATCTGTACATAGATATATACATACATATATGTACATATATATGCATATATATTCATATATATACACATATATATACATATATGTATATATATATATACATATATATATGTTCATATATATACATATATATATGCATATATATTCATATATATATATACATATATATATGCATATATATTCATATATATACACATATATATACATATATGCATATATATACATATGTTCATATATATATACATATATATGGATATATATTCATATATATATACATATATACATATATGCATATATATACATATATATATGTTCATATATATCTACATCTATATCATGAACGGCGGCACCGGGGGCAGGGGGGGAAGCCCCCCCACACACTTTTAACTTTGCCCTCCCCAACTTTACGGTCATCAATAATTAAGTTATATATGCATGTATTTAACCGGGCCCCCACTTTTTATGAGAGCCCCCCCCCCACTTTGATAACTGTCCCGCCGGTCCTGTATATATATATATACATATATATACATATACATACATATATATATTCATATATATATACATATTTATATATATATTCATATATATATACATATTTATATATATATTCATATATATATACATATTTATATATATATTCATATATATACATATATATATATTCATATATATATACATATATATATATATATTCATATATATATACATATATATATGCATATATATATATTCATATATATATACATATATTCATATATATACATATATATATGCATATATATACATATATATATTCATATATATATACATATATTCATATATATATACATATATTCTTATATATACATATATATATATTCATATATATATATACATATATATTCATATATATATATACATATATATTTATATATATATACATATATACATACATATATATTCATATATACATATAAACATATATATATACATATATACATATGTACATATATATACGTATATATACATATATATACGTATATATACATATAAATATACATATACATATATATATACGTATATATATAAATATACATATACATATATACATATGTATATACACATACATCAGATGACCAAGACTACCTGTGCTTTAGGTTTACTTTACATCACAGCGTCAGTTACTTATATTTCTTATACCGTTCTTTGTCGACCCAGGACTGTACTCTGCTAAACTCTGTTTCTGAAAGCATAGATAGAGCACTCTTAATTGACTCAAATGCCCAGATAAATATATTTGGGAATTTTAATGCCCACTACCGCGACTGGTTGGGATTCTCCAGCCTTACTGACGCAGCTGGCAACTCTACGTATAATTTCTCATTAGCTCACTCCCTCTCTCAGACTGTCGATTTTCCGACGCACATCCTTGATTGAGTAGACCAACAAGCCTCACTTCTAAACCTTTTTTTACCTCAATGCCCGAGGCATGTTTGACGAAACATAGCCCACTCGGGAATGCTGATCACATTGTGCTAATGATACATATCACCCTAAAAAGTCGTCAAAAAGCTGATGAACCGTTGCTCAAAACAGCGAGATACTACAAGCAGGCTGATTTTGAGTCAATCAGAGATCACATCAGTGACGCCCCATGGAGGGAAACCTTCTCACTTCCTACCGACCAGTGTGCAAATGAATTAACTGAATGGGTCAAAGCGGGCATTGAAGCCTATGTCCCCATGCGAAAATTCTTTAGCAAGCCCCACTATCCTCAATGGTTCGCCTCGGAATGTGCAGCGCATTGCTGAGAGGCAACAAGCATTCCGTAAATTCGGCCGCCATAAGTCAGCTACTAATAGACATAAGTTTATAGAGTCAAGAAATAATTGCAAGGTCGTGATAGGCGAAGCAAAGAGAAGGTATAATGAGTTGATAAAAAAACGCATTCAGTCACAGAAACTAGGAACTCGTGATTTCTAGAAAATCTATAATAGTGTAGTG
>OY744520.1:63713145-63748145 GCA_963556195.1 Sepiola atlantica | reverse complement strand
TCATATAACGTCAGAGCGGTCAGTTGGTGGTCAGGAAATAGTTGATTGCAACGTTACAGTAATGCTAAAACAACTTCGCACAAATCCTTCAGGAAAATACGTGTTAAGGCAGATGTAGCTAATGTGGTAGCGCTTGATATATCCAACGTTTTTGACAAGATCTCGCATTAACGCCTTCTCATGAACGTACGGTATTACTTGGCGAATATTTAATATAATCCGATCCTTCTTAGCGAAAAGAAATACCCAGGTAGTACTTGATGGAAGTACATCCAAACAACATCACATTTTTGCAGGGTTTGTCAAAGAGATCAATACTTGGACTCTTATTATTTGTGATTTTCATAAACGACCTTATTGATGCAATCGCGTCCGAGATGGGTATATTTGCTAATGACATTCTTGACATGTAAGGCAAATCGAACACACACATATCAAAAGCAATAGTTAAATCCTTAGAAAATGACCTCCAGTCTGAAGTAGAATAATGCCAAAAATGGATGGTCACATTCAATGCTACATAGACAATGTTCCTTTCCTTTAACAATAATAAGAAACCTTTACAAACATAGATTGTCATAGCTGATAGCACCCTTCCTGAGAACTCGGCATTTATACTCCGAGCCCTAACATTCGCAGACAACATGAATTGGAATAAATGCATAGAAGATACTGACAAATCTGCTACAAAAAAGGAGATCTCCCTCTACTAAGCTAGAACACGTTTTAGACCTGTCAGTATCCTATACCTCTACAAAGCCACAATTCGCCCATGCAGGGAGTATTGTTACCACACCTGAGCCATTTGTCTCTCTATTTTGGACAAGCTGCAAAAATATTATCAACCTAATAGGTCCCGTACTGTCAACCAGCCTCACCACCTGTCCCATCGCCATAATGTTGCATCACTGTGCTTGTTTTACAAGTACTTCCACGGTATGTGCTTCGATGAACTTATTGCACGTGTACCCCCTCAACATAAATATAATTTTTAATTATTGTAATATAATGTGCCACTTCAACGTAAATATAATTTTCAGTTTTTTAGTTATTGTAATATCATGTGCGCTTTCAACGTAAATATAATTTTCAGTTTTTTAGTTATTGTAATAACATGTGCGCTTTCAACGTAAATATAATTTTTAGTTTTTTAGTTATTGTAATATCATGTGCGCTTTCAACGTAAATATAATTTTTAGTTTTTTAGTTATTGTAATTTCATGTGCCACTTCAACGTAAATATAATTTTTATTTTTTTAGTTATTGTAATATCATGTGCACTTTTAACATAAATATAATTTTTAGTTTTTTAGTTTTTTAGTTATTGTAATATCATATGCGCTTTCAACGTAAATATAATTTTTAGTTTTTTAGTTATTGTAATTTCATGTGCCACTTCAACGTAAATACAATTTTTAGTTTTTTAGTTATTGTAATTTCATGTGCGATTTCAACGTAAATATAATTTTCAGTTTTTTAGTTATTGTAATATCATGTGCGCTTTCAACGTAAATATAATTTTTAGTTTTTTGATTATTGTAATATCATATGCGCTTTCAACATAAATATAATTTTTAGTTTTTTAGTTATTGTAATATCATGTGCGCTTTCAACGTAAATATAATTTTTAGTTTTTTAGTTATTGTAATATCATGTGCCCTTTCAACGTAAATATAATTTTTAGTTTTTTAGTTATTGTAATATCATGTGCGCTTTCAACGTAAATATAATTTTTAGTTTTTTAGTTATTGTAATATCATGTGCGCTTTCAACGTAAATATAATTTTTAGTTTTTTAGTTATTGTAATATCATGTGCGCTTTCAACGTAAATATAATTTTCAGTTTTTTAGTTATTGTAATAACATGTGCCACTTCAACGTAAATATAATTTTTAGTTTTTTATTTATTGTAATAACATGTGCCACTTCAACGTAAATATAATTTTTAGTTTTTTATTTATTGTAATATCATGTGCCACTTCAACGTAAATATAATTTTTAGTTTTTTAGTTATTGTAATATCATGTGCGCTTTCAACGTAAATATAATTTTCAGTTTTTTAGTTATTGTAATAACATGTGCCACTTCAACGTAAATATAATTTTCAGTTTTTTAGTTATTGTAATAACATGTGCCACTTCAACGTAAATATAATTTTTAGTTTTTTATTTATTGTAATAACATGTGCCACTTCAACGTAAATATAATTTTTAGTTTTTTATTTATTGTAATATCATGTGCCACTTCAACGTAAATATAATTTTTAGTTTTTTAGTTATTGTAATATCATGTGCGCTTTCAACGTAAATATAATTTTCAGTTTTTTGTTATTGTAATATCATGTGCCACTTCAACGTAAATATAATTTTCAGTTTTTTAGTTATTGTAATATCATGTGCCACTTCAACGTAAATATAATTTTTAGTTATTTTAAAATCATGTGACTCTTTAACGTAAATATAATTTTTAGTTATTGTAATATCATGTGCCCTTTCAACATAAATATAATTTTTAGTTATTGTAATGTGTGCCCTTTCAACATAAATATAATTTTTAGTTATTGTAATATGTGCCCTTTCAACGTAAATATAATTTCTAGTTATTGTAATATGTGCCCTTTCAACGTAAATGTAAATTTTACTTATTGTAATATCATGTGCCCCTTCAACATAAATATAATCTGTAGTTATTGTAATATTATGTGCCCCCTCAACGTAAATATATTTGTTAGTTATTGTAATATCATGTGCCCCTTCAACGTCAATATAATTTTTAGTTATTGCAATATCATGGGCCCTTTCAACGTAAATATAATTTCAATTTATTTTATCATGTGCCATTTCAACGTAAATATGATTTTAATTTATTGTATCGCGTGCCCTTTCAACGTAAATATGATTTTAACTTATTGTATCATGTGCCCTTTCAACGTAAATATGATTTTAATTTATTGTATCATGTGCCCTTTCAACGTAAATATGATTTTAATTTATTGTATCATGTGCCCTTTCAACGTAAATATGATTTTAATTTATTGTATCATGTGCCCTTTCAACGTAAATATGATTTTAATGTATTGTATCATGTGCCCTTTCAACGTAAATATGATTTTAATGTATTGTATCATGTGCCCTTTCAACGTAAATATGATTTTAATTCATTGTATCATGTGCCCTTTCAACGTAAATATGATTTTAATTTATTGTATCATGTGTCCTTTGAACGTAAATATGATTTTAATTTATTGTATCATGTGCCCTTTCAACGTAAATATGATTTTAATTTATTGTATCATGTGCCCTTTCAACGTAGATATGATTTTAATTTATTGTATCATGTGCCCTTTCAACGTAAATATGATTTTAATTTATTGTATCATGTGCTCTTTCAACGTAAATATGATTTTAATTTATTGTATCATGTGCCCTTTCAACGTAAATATGATTTTAATTTATTGTATCATGTGCTCTTTCAACTAAATATGATTTTAATTTATTGTATCATGTGCTCTTTCAACGTAAATGCCCCAGATCAACTAGACTAGCAGCAAAGGTCCACAGATGCCGGAAAACTTTTAACTCTAATTTCATCCCCCCCCCCCACCGACTGCTTGCCTTTGGATTTTCATCGATGCTACCTGTTGTCCCGACTGTACTAATATACAGAAATTAGATGTAATTTGAAAAAATATCTTGTTACAAAACTCCCCTAATCAGGAGTCTCTAAAAATCTGGTCCAAAATCACAATGCCCCCTTACGCCTCAGTGGCAATATGCCTTGTTTGGTGTGAAGAAAAGTTTTTTAAAAATAATAAATAAAACGTAGCGCCAATGTTACGTTGTGATTAAGTTTCAATTAAAAGATTTTATTTCCAGATCAGAATAAAAATGTTTAACTTGTTGCAAAAGTTGATATTACAGCAACTAAAATGTTATCACAATATATTACAATAAGTAAAAATAATATTACATGATATTACAATGAATAAACATGATATCACATGATATTAAAATAACTGAAAAGGATAGAACATGATATTACAATAACTGAAAATGATATCACATGATATTACAATAAGTAAAAATGATATCGCATTACATTGTAGTAACAAAAGTGATATCAAATTATATTACAATAAATAAAAATGATATCACATTATATTACATGATATTACAGTAACAAAGATGATATCACATGTTATTAAAATAACAAAAAACTGATATCATATGTTATTACAATAACTAAAAATAATATCACATGATATTACAATAACTAAAAACAATATCACATATCACAATAACTAAAATGATATCACACAATATTAAAATAACAAAAAAAGTTGCACATCATATTACAGTAACTAAAATAATATCACATGATATTACAATACCTAAAAATTATAGCGTGGTTAGTGTTACATGAGATAAGTAAATATTGTATCACATGATATTATAATAACTTAAATGATATCACAATGCAATAACTATCATACCACGAGTCTAAGCATAAACGCATAGCAAATGTACAGAAAATTGAGTATAATCAATATTATATTAAAAATAATATCTTTCTGAGTTGCAACAAAGATAAATAAATCTTGATCAGTAGGAATAACTGATAAGTGATAATCTATCCAAATAAGGTGTTATTACGATATACTATACTAGTTTATTCTAAGTAATTTTACTTTACTTGTTGTCCATTCCATTTATCGTTTTCATTCCTTTCATAGTCTTGTTTATCATCCAACTGACACCCCCATTAACCCTTCTCCTCGAGTGGCTTTTAACCTTGGTGAATGGTGACTCATTAAGATATTTTTTAAAAAACTACTATAATTGTGCGGGTGTGTGCAAGTCTACAAAGTCCCAACCGGACGTATGCAGCAATTTATAGAAAATTAGGTATTTGTGCTTTAGGGATGTTGCTTTTGAATAAGGATCTCCAGGGATTAGAAATGTATTCAGTTATTTTGGGTCCCCGTTTAACTGCAAATAAAGATGAAGGTGATCCATTTCTTCGAGGGGGCAACGGAAAGAAGATATGTGTATGGCTGTGTATTTTGCGTGACTTAAATAACGGATAACGGGGTTACTGAGATGCCAGCAATGCTCGAAATAATCTTCAAGCTTGCCTCGGAATTCACTGAAATTTGCCAACGATCCTACCTCAGTGATGGCATGTCAGTTTTAGTCATACATCCTGTAGGGATCGCATTCACTATGCATTTCTTTCAATCTATCCCGCCCCCCCCCTCTCTCTCTCTCTCTCTCTCTCTTTGTCTTTCTCAGATATCTCTATTGTTAATCAACTCGCACAGGATACAAAACCGAAATAGTTCCTCACCGTGTGTTTTGCCATTTCCTGACCAAGTGTTTAGCTTGGATTAGTTTGACGACAAAAAAAAGAACCAAACTATAGGAGAATGTTGCAATCCGTCTTTTACACGTGGCAGGCTTTCCGGTCGCTTTTTTTAATTGACCAAATGACACTAATACATCGCTAATAGCTTACTTATGTTTAGACGCGTGATCGCATCGCTGGTAAAGGCTTTAACGTCGCTCGGTCTGTAACAACTAACTTTGAAATAGAAGTTTCATCGTTAAACGCGCAGATTGAAGAGAGGCATTTTATCTGAGATAAATTCAAACATTTCTATGGGACGCTCTATCATGCTTCAGTTTGAAATATGACTTTCTTTGGTTTGTCACTCTTAAGTTCCAAATAGCATTTTCTTTTGTCTATTCACATAATTTTGAAATAGAATTTTCCTTGGTCTGTCACGCTTAAGTTTACAATAGTCATACAATTATATTTTTGGTTCATTTATTTATAAATTTTGCGTATGTTTGAAGTAATTATATTAGTTTTAAATTCATTAAAATGCTTTCTTTCATGTGTTAGGGTTAGAGTTAATATTTACTTTACTCAACTCCATGCATGTTAATAGATACTTTTTTATTTAACATATTTTTTTTTCTTTAGCTTATATATATATATATATATATATATATATATATATATATATATATATATATATATATATATATATAACTTCTTATGAAATATAGTGGGGAAAAATCCCAGCCGAGTGCTCGATTAATAGAGAATCAAAATTAAGAGCGTAATATTTATATTTAATACAACATTAGTACCGTCGGTTTCAAGCTCAGAAGGGCTTAACCCTCCGGCTCTCTTCAGCTTATGTTGTCACCTGTTTTAGAAATGTTAACTCACGTATACACTCCCGTTCTGATATGTTGTTTGCTGTAGAGTGTCATGTATATTTGTTTCAAATTTGTGTTGAGGAGGAGTGAGACTATAAAATTTAATAAAGTTCGAAAAAAGTGGGGAGGATACAACAGTTAAGATTTAAAATAGGAAAATGTTTTTCTTTTTAAATCTCAAAACGAGTCCCGTGAATCAATGTTTATTGGGAGCGTATATTAGGCTGTTAACTTGGTGTCGTCTAGAAAGTGCTAAGGAGAGGATATGAGTTTAAAGGTTTAACTGTCGAGATAAAAAAAGAAAAGAAGGTTAAAAAACCATCAATTTTAATATCAGGGCCTGCATTAAAATACTTTAAATCAATCCAAAAAGAATTTAATAAAAGGGTCACCATTTAGCAAGTGCTAAATTCACCAAAAAATTGATGTGAATGAAAGTGATAAAAAAACATGGTTGATAAACAAAACATATTTATATGTTTACAAATTTACACATAGGTGTCAAAGATATTTTGAGTTAGTAAAGTTTTCGTTGGCAAAGTTAAAATTTCTCGTGTTCGTAGAATGCTTCGTTGTGTGAAGAAGACACGACTGTTAGAAGTGCGTGTGTGTATATGTTTGTTTTCTGTCAATGTGGATATGCACATGTGAGTTCCGGAGACATTGTGTGTATACAGCCTTAGACAGTGTGTGAATATGTGAACTTTTGCATGCGTGAGTTGATTAGTCATTCGCTCCGGTGTAGAAGGACCGGGGAACCTAGGGTAATGTCGTGTTCGTTGATTGTCTTGTTTATGGCTCCGAGTTTTTCGTTGCCGAGTTGCTGTTTTTATTAGAAATTAGTATTTCACGCAGGCTCACTAAGTAAATCGTTTCAAAGTAGCGGGAATCATTTTCATTTGTTGAAAATGTTCGAGTTAACACCTTTATGTGAAATAATGATTTATGTCGGGAGCGGGTGTAACACGAACATATTGATTGGACTGTATCACAGGTGATCCATTATACAGGCCTGCCAAAGATGTAACTCAGGTCTACGACTAGGGCGGACATGTGAAGACCAAAATTACTACTAAATAAAACTTGGTTGATTAGTATTTGCAATCCTTTTCAGAAAGAACGACGGAAAGAAACAAATACACACGCAAAATTATAGAAAAAAAACGCAAGTAAAAACAATACAACCATTTGTTGGTTTAAGTAACAATGACGTCACTGACAAAAGTTGTTTGTCTTCTTTCTAATGCGAATTGTAGCTTTTGCGACATTTCATCAAATAAAAATCACTAATGCTTTTTATTTAATTAATCATCTGTATTTAAAAAAAATATCTTATCATGCATCGTGTGTGTGACTGACTGACTGACAACGAATGAGCTATTGTGAAGGGGATAACGACACGGACTGGCGACGTGGGTGGGGCAATTTCAAATCCAGTCACGGAGGTCACTTTTTTCTAGTTAGTTTTATAGCAATATTTATCTTAATTAATATTTTAATGGCGTTGTAATGCCATATTAATTAAATTCAATTTTTTAAATCCTATTTAAAAAATGTAACAATAAGTTGATAAAAAAAAACGGTAAAGTTAAAAAAGAAAAAGCGAAACGAAAATTAAAGTAGAAAGGGTCTCCAGGGAAATTTAGCGCCAGACCCTGCCCATCGCTGTAATGTTGTGTCTATATGCTTGTTTTACAAGTACTTCAATCGAATGTGCTCCGACGAGCTTGCTGACCTTGTGACCTCTCAACGTAAACACTTTCGAATAACTCGCCAATCAGCTAAATCCCACCCTTCACTGTTCAGGTCTACAGATACAGAAAGGCTTTCTACTCTATTAGCTTCTTTCCTCGAACTGCTAATCTTTGGAATCCCCTCCCTGATCCCTGTTTCCCTGACTGTACAAACATACAGAACTTTAAATGTAATGTATCGCTGCACAACTCCCCATTTAGGATGCTTCCTATTAATATGGCCTCTTAATCGCACTAGCCCCTTACGTCTCAGTGGCAATGTGCATCGTTTGGGGTGAATCAAATTAATAAAAGTAATGAAAGAAAACAAAACAGATAGGTAATTTATTTATATGTAAATTGAAGTGTTTATAAAAATTTGACGGGAGTTTGCTAATATTTTTTATTTCTTTAATCATGTTTATTAATTAACAACTATCTTATTGGATACCGTGTGTTTGTAACTACGAATGATCCGTAGTGAAGTGAATAATGATGTGCTGACGACTTGCATTAGACAAGTTCAACTCCATTCATTTATGGATGTTGGCAACCTTCACCTCTCCCCCCCCCCCACTGTAAGTATCCGAAAGAATCTATAAAACTAATACCAACAACAAAATAAAGCAAAGTAAAAACTTGTTTCATTCTGATTCACTCGTGAATTAACTTTAGCGTAATATGCAAAAAAATGTTTAAATAAAAGTCGATTTAATTTATTAATCATTTATTTATAATAAAAAATGACTGAATAAATTTTAGTTACAAAATCACATTTAAAATAATATTTTTTAAAATGGTAAATAAAACCCCAGCATGCACTTCTGGGTCTTAGCTTCTAATTCCTATATTAATAAAATTGTATGACCATTGCCTGTGTGTCTGTGTAGTGTGTGTTTCTCACCAATACGTGACTTACACATGATTCAATTTTTATTTACTATTAATGGATTTCTTGAAATGAAAAAAGCAATAGCCTAAATTTCCAAAATTATTTATTTTTAATCCTACTAAATAAATAATCTAATTACGAAATTAACTCCACCACATCTTTAACAAGTTAGCCATTTTTTTTATACATTTGGAAAAAAAATGAATGAATTACTTCATGGTCGTCGAAATTTGAATGGAATGTTGGAAGCATTTAAACTAAGAAATATTTTGAGCTTTAAAATTCTGAGAAAATCCTCATGTATTTAAAGAGTGAACATTTCCAAAGCTATTCACATCCAATAATTTTATAATTCGAGATTAAAACAACATTACCTAAACACAAATGAGATATTTCTCTATTATGATATGAAAGCTCAATTAATCAACGTTTGTTCCCCTAAGGCTTTGTGTTTCTTGTATATTTTTTATCAAACAAAATACATGCCAAGATATACCTAAATTTGGTGATTGAGATATGTTTGAAAAATGACTTTCATTTTAATTGTTCTAATTAAACGCAATTTGCAATTAACTAAGAGAATGACAATCTTTTACTAAAATTCAGAAAAGAGGTAAATTAAGTTTTTGACTTTTTTATTTTTGTATTTAACTGGCTTTACAGACTCACTTTTGTCTGCTTCAGATAGTTTAACTTGAGTTCAATGAGTGGCCCAACGGTTGTTAAGAGATATCCTATGGGATAACTAAGAATGTGCAGTGGTGAAGTGGATAAAGACGCGGACTGGCGACCTGGGTGGGACATGTTCAAATTCAGTCAAGATAGTCACATTTTGATAGTAGTTTTATAACAATATTTTATTTGATTGATATTTTTATTTGACTAATATTTTGATAGCCATATGATTTACTACAAATTAAATTTAACTTTAAAAATCCATTCATAAAATGTAAGAATAATTTGGTTAAGAAAATAAAAATAAAGCAAGATTACAAAAGCGAAACCAAAATTCAAGTAGAAAACACTCCCGGACAATACCAAATAATATATCTAGTTATTTGTAAAATTATTAGTAAAACGAAATCGATAGTATTTATGTGATTTAAATGTCAACATTTGAAAAACGTTCAATCTATTTTATTGAAAAGCGAGTGTTTAACTACAAGTAATCGTTCACTGAAGAAATATTTTCAAAACGTGAAAATATTTCGTTCAATTAATCATTTAACTTAAAAAAAAATATTTTAGCTTCTTATTTTTATAAATCACGGAGTTAGATAAAACGAAAGTATTCATGTGATTTAAATTTTAATATTTCGTCAGAGATTCGATCGATGCCATTGCAAAACCGATTTTTTATAATACATTTAATCATTTATTGAATTATATTTCCAAAAGTCTACACATTTTATTGCCAGAAATTAATTAAAAGAACAAAGGTGGGTTGCAATAAGTGAAACAAAAATGAAAGTAAAAATATTCCTGGACAACACTGGGTTGGTACTACTAGGAATTTTAGATTATTAACTTTGGGGATTAGTTGAATAGCGGCAAATCTAGTCAATATCACAGTATGGGCGTGGGTGAAATGGAGAGTGATGTTAACAGCGTTGATAGTGTGGTCTGAAAGAATCCAGGCCATAGCTATCTTCTGGCCGACAAATTCATCGCTTTTTATTTTTGAATTTTACTTAGCACTTTATCTGTTGCGCCACGGATAAAGTACTAAGTAACATTTAGTTCTAGATACAGTCTTCTCACGGTTGAAGGTTCAACCCTCAGAGCGGGCGATACTAAGAATTGCGAATTACTGAATCTTCTACCAGATCATGGCTGACGGAAGAATAGCATGCTACCCCCGTGGATTGAATAAAGGGTCCCGTTTGAAATTTTGTGCAGATTCCCGAGTTCGACAAGATACAAGAAGGTCGGAAGTTACATCGGCCGAAAGGTTGTGAGTACAATATTTAAGATGAGAACAGTAGTCCTAATAATCTAAATTATACTAATTTCTGTATGTTGTAATTATTAAAATCATTGACTATCTTTTCATTTTATCTAGATGAGAGACAGCGTGTAAACGCTGAAGGGTGAAAGGCGCCGTATTAGAACATATAGCATTCATTTTAACACCTCCACCCACCAGCTGTGATTACCGTCCCATTCTCAAGAGAGTTCTCTTTTACAAAGCCGAAATGTGAACAAGACCGGCAAAGCACTTCATAGAAGAAAGAGAAACAGCTTCATTTCAGTCGGAGATAAAGACATGGGAATAAGAAAGAAAAAACACAGAAGATAAAACTAGACAAGTACTAAGATAAGAGGTGGCTAGGGCAAGGGAGAGTCTGTCAGTCGATCGTTCAAACTATCGGGTTCATTCAGATACGAATAAATTGCGAGGTAAATCTTTCACTGAGTTATTATATTACTCTTTGGTCCCATACTGTCAATGGAAAACAAACAAACAATAAACTGTTTTTTTTCTTTTTCGTGCATTTACACGTCAACGATTTAGAAATACCTGGAAATGTTTTTCTAAAAATAACGAATAAAATATTTTAGAATTTAGTATAGGGGTTCACTCTACTATATGAATGTAACGTAAAATAATCACGCAGCTATTGGCCACATACAGTAGGAAAGAACGAGCAACCGTTTGTTTCTATTTCTGAAATGGTCGCAAATGGCGATGAATGACGTTTTCTGGTAAGAATATGTTGTATTTGTACTTCAAAGTTAAACAAATATACTTTTATTTTTTCTTACATTATTTTTCAAATTCGTCCATGGATTTCCAGAGTGTTGACGCAAAATCGGAGTATAGCATTATACTGTTAGTTGCCACAACTCCTAGGTCCATTCCTGTGTAAGACATGAAACTACATGCGGTCGTATTCTAGCTGTGAATATTTTACAAATAGGAAGAAGAGGTGTATTTATGAAAATCAAACTGTTATAGTTACGGATGGTTCACAGGAATTTTAGATTCTTAACTTTGGGGATTAGTTGAATAGCGGCAAATCTGGTCAATATCACAGTATGGAGGTGAGTGGAATGGAAAGTGATGTTAACAGCGTTGATTGTGTGGTCTGAAAGAATCCAGGCCATAGCTATCTTCTGGCCGACGAATTCATCGCTTTTTGGCAATGGCTTATAACGGTGGGCGTAGTACTAAACCCTCAAAACGGATAACTTCCAGATGAACGATTGTTAAACGGTTGATTGATTGGACAACATGTTATTAAGATGCGTCCATTCAATTTGCGCGTTTAACAACAAGAATGCTATTTAAAATTCAAAAGTGACAGACCGACCGAACCTCTTATAAAGTTGTGTGAAAACATCTAAAATAGTCATCACACGAAATTGATTAGTTAAAATAAATAAATAGAAATAGTAACAAAATGTTATTGTTGTTGTAATTTTAAACAAATTATTCAACAACAAATAATAGTTAATTCATAAGATGTCCTTTTTAAAAACCAATATGTTAATATCAGGACGTTTCATCGGATATCCTGCTGGCTTGGCAGGCTGATAACAAACTCAATGCGTTTCCTCGAATACTGGCGAGAGGGAATCGTAAAGCCAACTCAATTCACGATTGTCTCCGCTGTGATACGTTATTAATAGACAAAGGCTGTTGAGGAAGTCCCGCACACAAATTGGACGAAATTTGAAATATTTAACAAATTTAACGAATCCCCGTCTAATCTTGTTAGTTTTTTTTATTGACATATTGCCAATACAATTACCTCAATAGGTATTAATAATTTCTTAGCCGAAATGGTTTTGAATTTGATTGATAGATTGCAATGAAAATGTCCAATATTGTTCTTTTTAGAATGCATGTGACCTCAGTGATAAAAAAGAGAGCATCATTGGCTCAATGGATACCGTTCCGGATTACGGCATTGGTTGTGATATTTTACGCACTAAAATTGTTGGAAAATGTATGAAACCACAAGGCCCTTTGCTGTAATAACATCAATCAGTCTTTGATAATAGGAATTCTGTTTAAGAAGTTAATAACTCAAAACAGGGTTGATTTTTACCTCCGACAAGGAGGTTATGTTTTCCGTCGAGTTTATTTGTTTGCCCATCGCTTGACTAATCATCACCAAATTTAATTAAAATATCCGTCATGGTTTAACTTAGAATTGATTTAATTTCATGATATGTGGATCACGGTCATTGAAAAGGTGAAAGTCACACTTTTAGCGATAAGTTGTGTTCTGTTCGTCGTAGAAACTCGGTTCTTGGCCTACATTGTAGACAATTAAGTTTCACGTCTTATGTACCCTTTATCTTGACCTTCCACTGTGACCTTGAAAAGTACGGTTACAGTCGTAATTTAAAATTCCAATTTTTTCAAAATTTGATGCACGGATCTGATTTTCTTTGATAACAGTAACCACCAGGCATAATTTCTGCCTGATCAGATAAATATTTTTTTATGTTATCAACATTTCCATGACTTAAGTCGTGAATACTTCATACAATATAAAGGAGTAAGGCCCAGATAAGATTTTGGTCCATCCTTACGTTGTCAGGTGAGGGTATGCAGTCTCACGACTGACTTAACTTCCTTTTATATATTTAATTTATTTCTATTTATTTCCATCCAAATATCTAATAAAAATGTGCAAATTATATTCTTTTAAATATTTCATCCGATAACCAAAAAATATTGTCTATTCACACTTTTACTTTTCATTTTAAATTATTCTATTTTATTCTTAAAACCTTCTACACCAGTGCTATTTTAATCTGAATTAGATAATTTGTTAACAAAAATATAGTCCACATATTTATTTCGAAAGAAACCTCCTATTTTATTAAATGCTCGTAATTCACTAGTTTTTGTTTGAAAATTGTTCCAGACAAGGTATGAAGCCACTTGATGTAAGGAGCTAAAAAAGAAAAATACCACTTCAAGGTCAAAAACTATCCAACAATAAATGCTAGATGGATAGATTCCGACGCAAAAAACAGCAATTCTTCCCCCTTTGTCAGAAACATCGCACATGGAATGTGAGGACTAAAGGACAAAATAAGGGAAGTAAGAGTTACTAAAACCTAATTCCAACAATAAATGAATATGCTAAGAAAGTGTATAACATTGAATAGAATCTAGAATTCGATATAGAATAATTCGATACGGTCGCCAGTATATCAGCTTATCAGACCTATGGAACCACACCAACTTATTACACAAGTAATCCATTTTTTTAATTAGTTAAGTCATAATGATATGATGAGAGAATTGAATATTTATACATATCAACCACACAAAACAACAGCTGACCCAGGAAATTGCAAATCCTCACAATCCATGAGCGATGTTTCTAACAAAGTTGGAAAAATTGCCGTTTTCAACTGTCAATCTATCCCTCTCATTTGTTAACAAAAATATAGTTCACATATTTATGTAAAAATTAACCCCCTATTATTATTAAATGTTCGTAAGGTATGAAGCCACTCCGAGTATTTTCCCTTAGAAGTGGTGACTCATTAGTAGAAAAAAAAGTGATTTACTTGTAAAATCAGAAGATACGTTTCACCAGCCTAGATATGCTGGTTTCGAATGCTGGTGCCAATTTGAATTCTAAAACCCTATGTTATACACTTTCTAATCATATTCATTTGTTGTAAGAACTATATTTCAGTATTAAATTACGAGACTTAAATAATAGAAAATAATATTTCATACCCCATATATATATATATATATATATATATATATATATATATATATATATATATATATATATATATAGCGCTTAACATGGCCAAGAATGAAACAAATATGACTAACTTTAAAATTGGCATTATAAAAATAGCTAGAAGAACATTAATCTCATAAAATGATAAATTATGTACAAGAAAGAATAGGGAGGGATTTTTTTTATATCACTATGGGGTCCTCTGATTCAGGACAGGTTACTAATTTGGTGGGGCTTTATATTTTAAGGGAAATACACAGGAGCATACCGGAATTGGTGGGCGACCTATATAGAAGTGTTGTTCTATTTTTTATTAATTTCACTAGAAGAAATCTTGAGACAAAGAAAATATTTCTCCATAACTTTTAAGAATTTGGATCTAAAGATCTATCAATTATTGTAAAGTTATGTTTTTTAATATTACTTAATATTTAGTTAATAATACTTATGAAGCATACAATAAACCAAACTATGCGCTTTACTATATCGATAATAACTCTAACCATCTGCCACTTGTGAAAATATCAATAGTTCTTTTCATATCTAAAAGAATTGCAAAATGATCTAAAAATGAACAAGTATTTAATAAAAATAAACAATACTACATTGAACCCTTAGTTAGGTTTGGGTACAGGGATAACATTAGTTATATTACATCACCGTATAATCGTAATGAAGGGAGTATCAGAGGAACTTGCAGCTTACTTTCATATAATAAGGCTATGGGAAAAGGTAAATATAGCGTAGATAGTATTAACACTGACAATAGAATACAGAACGTATAATTTGGATTATTCAGACTACTGTTCTCATCTTGAGTGTTATCATCACAACGTCTCGACTGCTGTAATCTCCGGACTTCTTCAGGTGTATATTTTCGAACTAGTGAATATTTTGACAGCGATCGAAACGCTGTGATGATAACAACCAAGATGAGAATAGTAGTATGAATAATCAAAATCATACAAATTATCAATCTTCATCTAAATAAATCAGATTCATAATCCTCATTCAGTAAATAACCCATCTGATATTCATAGGACCAATGGTAAGAAAAATAGAAGACAGGGTGCCACGTGATACAATCCTGCCTATAGCGAGCATATTAGAACCGATATCCCAAAAACGTTTTATAGTATCATTGAAACACATCTTCTTAGAAGTAGTAGAATAGATAGGTTCATAAATAAAAAAAAAATACTGTTAAACTATCTTTGTCAACCTCCAAAAATTTAGCTTCATCCATTATCGATTATGGCAGTTCCAAAATACAACATGCGAGTAATGAGACCAACGCTCGCAATAGTAACATCTCTGATAATGAGTCTGAATCAAATGACAATTGTAGAATCAGTAACGATTGTCCTCTGGGGGGAGGTGTATCGTCTCAAGCGTAGTTTACAAATGTGACGTAATGACGGGGAACAATACCTACACTTATGTCAGATCAACCGAAAGAGACTTCAAGGAAAGATATAAAAACCATATGTACGCTTTTAATACTAAGTGTAATACAAATTCCAAGAAATCCCATATATCACTAGCTAAATATGTTAGTGACTTAATTGATAAGAATTTTTTTTTAAATTGAAGTGGTCAATAGTAAATAAGGCGAATAAATATATACCTAACAAAAGGAAACTTTTAACTAATACGCACTGGAATCATACCATATAATTATATCTAGAGATAAACTTCTAAACATAAGGCTAGGAATACTGCAAAACTACTTGCATCGAAATAGGTATTTACTATCTTGTTTAAAGCCTAAATAATGGGTGCTGGGATAAAAGGAATATTTAATTAGCCTTTTAAATATGAGAATTATTTATTTAGTTTGGAAACTACGCACATTTATGTAAGGTAGTCTCTATATTGGTATCTACACCTGTTTGGTACATCTAATATTATAGAGTATTTCTTCAACTTGTCCTATTATCTGGGAATTATGGGGAGGGGTATTAAACATTTTTATTTTATTTTAGACTTTGGGATAATAAATAAATAACGGGTAAAAAGTCAGACAATATAAATAATTAAACATTTATAATTAATGGAATATGTTTTATTTAAATTACTACCTAACTATAGCAACAATAGATAACTATATTAATTAAACGGATGGATACAATTGGACCAGGCGGAATTTGTTTACTTTTCCGCGTAGGTTGTGATTATTTTATATAAATAAATATTTTTTTAATAAATTCTTTAAACTAATTTTTAAACCAATTTTAATTAGTAACGTTCAGATGTATTGAGAATTCAATTTGAATGTTTTCATCATCAAAGCTAAGCATTATAGTTATATTATTAGTCCATAAATAATAAGGGAATATTGAGCATTTGGGAACATAGAATAGAATGGGTGAGCTTCTTACATAGATTTACTAGCAATCTAAACTAGTATAGAATAGATGGGTTTTTTTTCTGTGGTAAGTTTAAATATGTAACAGGGGTCGGATAGTATTAATGGTAGTGGCATTAACTCTCGTTTTACACCCTAAAAGGATGAGTAGCGAGATCTTACGGTGGAAATGTAGAGTAAGTATTTTAACTGCAAATGTAATTTTTACAGTTTAATGAATAAGCTATATCTAGGAATCAATAGATAAACAAAATTAGCCTTAAATCGCCCTCAATCCTTTACAAAAAATATTCATCGATTTTTTAAAACTATTTGGTAACAAGTAAATTACAAGTTAACACATTTACAAGGTTTTTCTTTGTGGAGTGAGGCAAAGGAATGTTTAATTGACGAATATCTTATTTTAAAAGAGAAGGGGCTTGTTGTTTGTTTTATACCTTTACTTTTATTTCAATCTGTAATTATGTTTAAATTATTTTTAATTATCAATATTTAATTTTATTTTTTAACAGAGTATTACAAACCTGGTCTAAGGGGATATAAGCCTGAACGTTTTTCATAAGGGTTATCTGCATTGGAGCTTTTTTTCTGAATTAAATATATTGATTAGAACGAGTAAATTTCTTTTCTTTTATTCCGTGAATTAAAATAATACATATGTAAAAAGAAATATTTAGGAATTAAATCTAATTAGCAAAGAAATAAATGAATATATAATCTATTCCCCATGTGGGAATATTTTTCAATATTAATTTTAGATCATAAAAGTTTCTCTTTGAAGCTACGATATGTGCTAGATGTCTTTTTTTAACAAATGGATGTTTCGTATTAAGATTTGTTTTGAATATGGGATTTTTGTAAGTGGTAATTTTTAATTTATTTCTATTTTTATTTTCAGTATTAATAATTTACCAATCAATTTTTCCTAGGTTTTATTTGTAGGGGAATCTTTCACAACTGAATTTTGGTACGCCATACTTAGCCCCCTTCATTCTCCGTCATCTTAATGCAATCAACAGAGAAATACATGACGTATGTAATACGTTAAGAGTTTTTAATTCTAGTTGTTCCCCTTTATTCTTTGCCATGTACATTTTTAGAAATAAGTTTTTTTTATTGTGGGGTCTGGATTTTGTCAACATTTCTCATGTGAATTTTTACATGTAGTTTTACTTGTAGTTACTTTTGTCAAAAGCTCATTTTGAACTTTTCTATCCTCTTTTCCCATGTCTTTGGATCAATGTGTTTTTTCCTATTGCTACTGAATGAACACTTTTCTCTGGTGGGCAAAAAGTTAAGATAAAAACTGTGTATTTCTCTTGATTCTGTCGCGAAACACGCGTCAGGTGTAGAAAAAGCATTACATTTGGAAATAAGAAACATAAATTAAAAAACATAATATAAACATATTAAGAAAATGTTTGTCTGTGAGACAAAGTGGAATTACATGTATTCGCCGATATATCATGATTAAGAAATTGACAGAACAGGTGAAGGGTATGGTTATGGATTGAGTGTTCATTTGCTCATTGGAATGCACCTAATATATATATATATATATAAATATTTGTCATTGTTTATTTTATCTATGGACGTATACGTTTCGTCTCTTTTCAATCAAGACTTATCAGCATAGAAGTACGACTATTCACCACCGGTCACACGATTCGAAACCATGGATTACAAGTATTTTTCAACCCAATCCAACGTCGCTAACCGATAGGCCAGTTATGAACAGCTTATAAACAATGATAATGTTAACACTTTTAGAGGCGGCGAAACGTACAGGCATTCAACTTCTATAAGTGAAGGAATGATGCATATAAAGCAAGTGACGTCACGCTGTGTTATTACTACCATTTACAGTGCTCTACTTTTTAACGAGGAGCTTCAAATATAAATATTTGTGATTGTTTATTTTATCTATGGACGTATACGTTTCGTCTCTTTTCAATCAAGACTAATCATTTCATAGAAGTACGACTATTCACCACCGGTCACACGATTCGAAATTAAATGAATGTCCGAAAGTTGGGCCCATTTTTCGCACTAACGGCCTATTTCAAGTCAATTCAACTTTACACAATACACGCACCATCTTTATATATACTGCTTATGTAATTTGATATCACTCGCAAGTTTAATTAATTTGCATGTTAATTTTGAATTATAATTATAGTTTTAAGAGGAAAATGTTGAATGGCATGAACCACATTTGATTACTTATAAGGAACGTTTATAACAAGTATTTGTTAACATTAGATTTGAAGACGATTATGGTGTAGTCTTCAGGGAAGCAGTCCCATGTTTATATGTTCCATAGATGGGAAGCTTTTGCAAAGAAACTTTCTTCATCGAAATTATGTTTGATATTAGACACACGAAGAGTAGAAATCAAAATTATTTGTAGTTGTGGTAGCCAAACGAGTTCTTGTTGTGAATGTCTCACAAGGGCAACCAGAGATTGGAGTTTGGTCGAGCACCTTATATAGAAATGAAGACAGCTGTTACTATGTGATTCAGACATGCTCATCAACGACTACTTTTATAAACCTATCAGAGAGAAGATGCGAAGACATTGTCCAACAATTTTGTGGGGCAATCCTTTTGACAAGACCCTATAAAAAACCTTTGATATGTCGAAAGCTACTACCTTAGAAACAAAGCCCCCGCCAATATATTCACTGATACTATGCGATATTAAATCATTCCGCCAGCAGTTTATCTTGCAGGACGAAATCCATAGATGATAGATTATTATAAACTTCTTCATTTATCTCAGATTCTAGCAACTTACTCATGACGTACAGAATAAGGACCTGTCCGTACTGAGATGCAGAAGACCGATCACCAGTATTATTTTTTAATACCGACGAAGTTTGCCAAGTAGATGGAAAATATTTCTATCTGCCGAATTCATTCGAGTCCGGAAATCGTTGACACGTAGCGTCATTGTTTTCGTCAAAAATATCATTCTTTCCAAACTTTGAAATTACATAAGTCATCCACAAGGTTAATATAGATGTCTATTGGAAACATTTATTCGGTATTCTTTTGTTGTTTAAAATCCTTGCACTTTTTACAATTAGGTTATGTGACAACATATTTTATTTTGCTAAATCGTTAAAACGGTGCCAAATTAAAATTCAGTCAGAAATATTGTGATAATTTACGCACTTATACAATTGGGAAAGGTATGACCCCCCCCCCCTTCCTCCGTTATGGGTAAAATATGAATTTGTGTTTAATTAATCGTATGTCATAAGTCACTTGCAATAGGCATTACGCCTTGGCATTATTCGTTCTCCAAAAGGGTTGATATATCGTTGAACAGACAAACCAAACTATGTAACTAATCCTTTGATATGATTGTACGTTCAGCATTTGGCAACGGGAACCAAGGAAAATCCACGGTTAATTAAAGAAAAAGGATTTTAATTTTATCATTTCATTTGTCTTATGGGGCATTTCTAGTAATTTTAATTGAATTCTGAAGATGAAATGAAACAAAAAACGCCTATCTAATCTAAATTTAATTTAATCAGAAAATAAGGAGAAATACATTTCGTAGTTTTCTTTCGAAACAGGCGAATTGTTGATGTCAGCCATATTGTTAATTATTATTGTTGTTGTGTGCTTGTTATTGTTATATATTTAGAGATATAGGTGTGTGAGGCTTGATGAAATCACGGTTGCTATGACGGCACGAGAACTGACGAATCTCACCTGATATCTTCCGGACCAGACTTCATCCTTACAAGACGTTCGAAATAGTAGATTCTGACAAGGTACCATGAAATATATTGACAATAGAATACCACGGCCCACGCGTGGTGTTTTCTCTCATCCAAGAAAAATAATGAAAATATTAAAACAATAGAATTTGTCTTGTGGTTATTGCATCCCAAACTGACGTTGGCCACGTGGGCGACGAATGAAAGTTGGCTGGCAACTTCGTGATAGAAGATTATGCAACATTTGATTTCTTAGTGCGTTTTCCTTTTTAATGATCTTCTTAACTTCAATTCATAATATATATATATATTAAATTTAATTAAAAAACACGCACAATAAATTGACACAATTAATACACTATTAATATACCGATACAATTCTGTTATTTTTTCATCCAATATTTCTGTTTCTCTCTTTCACTTACAAATAACTCATATGCTATTTTCTCAATTTATATAACATCATCTTCCGTACCTTCGTTTATATCAACACGTGTGAATTACTCTATTCCCTCCCCGTCTTTGCGCATCTCTACCCTACGTGTTACACTATTTCCCTTAACCTCTCTTTGTTTCTCTACTATAAACTGCAACTGAACAGCTGATCGTGACAGTCTTTTGTTGGCGTACAAAAATACGTAATAATATATAGAGTATAGTTCCGTATATGGATATGTCGATACACTGAGATGTTAACTATAAAATGATAGTTGATAATGACAATGGTTTACAATATACAATAAGGTTGTTGTAACCTACCGACATGTAAATCTTGTCAAGGAGAGAACATAATGATTAACGAGGAAACGCGAAATTTGCGTGATAAAGAGATTGGAAAATTAGGTATCACAACTTTTAGAACGTATAATTCGTGTTATCTAGTGTAATCCTGTAGCATAGGTGTTGGATGGCAGTCTAAAATGACTTTAGTCAGATGTTTGAACCCAGCGACCGGTGATATAGCCTTACTCATCCGCACTGACAAGTCTTATTAAGACGAAACATCTATGCATGTGGATTAATAAATAAAATATGTATTGCAATAATATTTAATTGCTTCCTTTAAAGGTAAAGCACTCTGTTGGAAAAATATAAGATTCTAATTTTAAGTAATATTGCATAGTTCGCTCACCTTAATATAAAGGAAGTTTGAACACTGTATAGAGTAAAAAATAGGTATATCCTTCACCATTCCGTAAGATTATATCAGTGGCCGAGCGGGTATAGGTGTTGGAGTGACGTCGAAGGTAACTTAAGTCAGCGAACTAAGAAACCGGTAGTATAGCCTGATACATCCGCACTTATTAAGACAAAGGATATGTAAATGAATAAATAAAATATGTATATATATATATATATATATATATATATATATATATATATATATTATAATATAAAATGAAGTAATAAAATAAGGTGTCAATCAAATTTTATTAGAATTCAAAGTTCAAGCAAAGTATCCTTAAGTCCTTAGCTCGTGAGTTTTCAAAGATAATTCTTCTCTTCAGAGGACCATTACCGCAGTTATCCTACTACAGGTAATAAAATTAAGCTTTGAAAATATATAAAATTATATACACAAATACATAAAAATACATAACATCAAATATATCAACCCAAAAACATACTTTTTTGTTGAATCTATACAATCCATCCAGGTCATACAAATTGAAAAACATAATCAGGAAAGACATTCAGAGGGTTGACCGAGGATTACTCCAAGTTATAAATAGCAGTCCATATACTTTTCACTTTTTCACTTCATCGATTATTGACACAATTCGCGACTGGATAACTTTGTCAGCTCCTTCAATTTCTCGTATATGGACTGCTATTTATAACTTGGAGTAATCCTCGGTCAACCCTCTGAATGTCTTTCCTGATTATGTTTTTCAATTTGTATGACCTGGATGGATTGTATAGATTCAACAAAAAAGTATGTTTTGGATTTGATATATTTGATGTTATGTATTTTTATGTATTTGTGTATATAATTTTATATATTTTCAAAGCTTAATTTTATTACCTGTAGTAGGATAACTGCGGCAATGGTCCTCTGAAGAGAAGAATTATCTTTGAAAACTCATGAGCTAAGGACTTAAGGATACTTTGCTTGAACTTTGAATTCTAATAAAATTTGATTGACACCTTATTTTATTACTTCATTTTATATTATAATATTAATATTCTATACAGTATATTGAGCTTCAGTTTTTATCCGGATGTTTCACTAATTATAAGATATTAGTTGACGCTTATATCTTTTGTTGGATTGCTTCATATATATATATATATATATATATATATATATATATATATATATATATATATATATATATATATATATAACATCTATGGGCAATTATTTTTGTAATATTTAAAAGAGAACAAATAATTTGTTAGCTCATTTATTAAGCATCGGGATTTTTTTACGAGGATAGTATTTAATTATTAAAACAAATTGCAGGGGTGTGAGAGGAATACCTATCTCTTGCATACGTGAAGTTGCTAGTCTCAGTCTCTCCTATAAATACTATTATGGTGTGTATTCTTCAGAATTGACTTATTTATTCGCCACTCCCTTTATCCCAGCTTGTTTGACTCGTTAGTCTAGTTGTCTTCACCAATTCGCTGTTCAGATATCTCGTTATAATACATCATTCAATTCCATTCCATTAACTTCAGGATTGTTGCACTCTCTTCCTGCTGATTGTTTTGCTATTACCGAAAGTCTTGGTCTTTTTAGACAAAGGTCAATAGGCATCTTCTCTCTTTGCGTTAATATTCTTTTGTTTTTTAGCTCTTGCATCAAGTTGTTTCATGCCTTGTCTGGAGCGACTTCCATAAAAACAAATTAAACAATAATATCAGACGACCCGTGACTAGTTGGTTCAACGTTTGTACACCGTACATTGGATAAAAATGAGAGAAAAGTAAATGACTAGACAGGCTGAACAATAGCATTTTTTAAGCAACTGTAACACAATGAACAGACTAATTCTCCGTCGAGACACGTCCAATCAAAATCTCTTCCAAAATGTATTCATTGTTTATTTACGTCAGTCCATTATTTACGACATTCCCTTCCTCTAGTCCTTCTAGTTCTCTTCTCTCTATATTCACCTCTTCCCATCACTTTCTCTCACCACCTAAAACATTCAATGGGAAAATAAGCAAGCAGAAGTATAAAGGTTCTAGTATCATATAGAGTAACCTATTTCTTGATAATTCTCTAAAGAATGTTTTGCATAACAGTATTGGGAGCTTTCAGATGAAATCTAGTTTAAAATAAGTTGAACATACTGGAAGTTATAGCACCATCTTTAGGTTGCTATAACTTCCAGTATGTTCACCTGTTTGTTCATCAGAATTGAAACAAGAATAAAAAAATTAAAAAATAATGAATTTTATTTTTAAAAGTTGAAATGTGCTTATGCTTTTTGTTGCCAAATACTTTTACCGAGACGCCCCCTGGAGGCATAATGAAATAAATATCCTCTAACCAAAATAGATGTGCATGAACATGGCAAGAACATTTCGTGTTATCTATGCTTGTGTGTTCATTCATCGTTGTTTGATGTTCTTCGCGTGTTTCAAATACATTTTACATGATGTAACAAAGCAACCCAAACGCTACTTCTCATTTGTAAATGATATTTTTTTCTATTTTCATTTTTTTTTTCATTTTCATAAGACACTGTGTCAGTCGCTTACGTTTCGGCTTTAAATAGCAAATTCGTTGCCAAACGTGCAGATTGGTATGCACCCCATCCTCAGTATCTCTATAAGTTCCTTTGTCTGTCAGTGCGTCCGCCACGTTTCCGTTTTAAATCGCATCCTGTAACGCTCAAGTTTAGAATAGCATTTCGGTCGTTTGTCATGATTAAGTTCGAAATTTCATGTCCAAAGGTCTGGTACGTCTAAGTTTGGAATCGCGTTTACACATTAACCCCACAGATTGAATGGGCATATCTTAACAACATCCGTCTTTGTTTTAGTAACGGATTGGGCTTCAGAAATGTGTAATATTAAAAAGAAAACACTTTCCTATGTTATTTGGACAGAAACCAAAAACGTAGGTAGAAAGAAAACAATTATAGGGAAGCTGAGTCTCGCGGTTATTTCTGAACCGAATGCAGTTAAAAGTTATATTAAGAAGCTCAATATGAGACAGGCTAAACAAAAAAGTAATTCGGGTAGGCTGTATTTGAACAAGGGATTGTAGTGTTCCTGTGGATAATAAGCATACAGCATTCTTCGCTGGTGGCTCGGAGATGCAGAGGTGCAGTTTTGAGTCATTCTAAAAAAAGGCAATTAGTCAGTTCGCTAGGTGGTTCTTTCAATAAGACAGTGCAGTCATCGTTTCGAAATAGAAATGAAATGCCAGTCAAAATGGTAGTATATGAAAATATACACACACACACCTATATATATATATATATATATATATATATATATATATATATATATATATATATATATATATATAATGTATATATATATATATATGTATATATCGTTGAATATAATAGACAACTAATGATTGGATATATTTGTGAGGATCCTATCCATTAGCCGAATCAGGGTCTTTGTTTCTGTGGGGAATTGATCGATGGGTCTGTAATAATCGTTGGTGGCCCATGTACTTTTGAGCCCATCCGGGTCCATCTTCAGGTGAATCATGGTGTTGATATTAAGTGGTATTTTGAGCGGGAATTGTATTATTAATACAGGACTAAAATAATCATTATAAACATGGTAGAATGAGTTCGCTATTATTAAAGTTGATTCTGTTAATGGCTGTTTTTTTGGTTTTGATGTATAAAGCTTCCAATAGATAGAGTTTTTGTTTATTAGTAATATGTTCTAAAATTTTGAGATTTTTCTACTAAGAGTTTTCGAAATTGAGAGCGTGGGCGGGCATGCTGGTTAGTTAGGTGATGAGCTATGGCGCTGGTAGGAGATAAATGCATTGTAAACCTCATACCTGCCTGCTTCCTTTATATATATATATATATATATATATATATATATATATATATATATATATATATATATATATATATATATACTTAGGCAGCAATTCATTATCCCAGCAAGCGTTGTTGAACGTCACAGAACTTTCTCGTTTATAAATTTTCTTCGTGAGCTTCTCAAACCGTCGAGCTCTTCTTCTGGCTTCACCGATTGTTCTTAATTCGACTATTTTTTCGAGAGCTTTCGACTTTCTTAGAAGTCTTCAGGAGTAGGCTTTTTTTTTAAATAAGAAGACTTGAGCTATTTTTTATAGGTATCGTTAAGGGCGAATGAAAGAAAAGAGAGAGTATGTGGTTGAGTTGATTTTATTCTATCTGTTTGTGTATTTTATTATTTATTTATTTATTTTATTAATTCTTATTACTATTATTAATTTATTTATTGATTATTATTTATTCTTATTATTACTATTATTACTATTATTTATTTATTTTATTACTTTATTTTTATTTTATTATGGAATACTTTTAATATGTTAGTACCTATGTTAAAAGATATTTTGTTAATATTAGACTGTTTAGTTTTAATGAATATTGCTTCTAGTATTTGAAGTATGTTTATGCAGTTATTTTTGTGCATTATTTTGGTGCTAGATGTTAATATTTTCCGTATATCGGCCGACTGTAGTCTTTTGTTATAAGTAGTAATGTGACGTTGGATGGCGCTAATATCGGATAAATGGTAAGTTAGACGTCGAGAGAGAGAGAGAGTTGTTGTATGGCCAATATAGGTGCTATGTACTTGTTCTGTTTGGGTTGTAGGGAGACATTCATTAAAAGGGCATGAGAACATATATATAACGTTAGTATTGTATTGACGGTGTTATTTTTAATAATCAGGTTATTTGTTTTAAATTTTGTGTAGTAAATTATTAGTTTGATCTTTTTCTATTGATTGTAATGGAAAGTGTATCGTTTTATTATGTTAAGTATTGCTTTTTCGTCGAGTTTGTAGTTAGGGTGCGTCTGGTTTTTGTAATAGAGGTTGATCGTGTCTTTTTTGTTATGGGTTTTATTTTTTTTTTTATCGTGTATGGAGTTTATATATGATTTTATTTGTTGGTCGCCTATTTTATTGGGGAAATTGTTGTTAATAAATGTTTGTTTAATATTGGTTAATTCTTTATAAAATATTTGTTTGGATGAGAATATCGTGTGTGTACGATGAACAACATTTTTGATAAGTGTTATTTTATATTTTTGTGAGCGTTCAATGTGATAGTTTAGGAGGCTCGTATTATTATTTGTGGGCTTTTATATGTTGTTGTCATGTATTTCGTAGGATTGCTGAAGTCAATTAATACGTCCAGAAAAGAGATTTTATTGCTGATGTTAAGTCAATGTTGGTTTGCTTGAGTTTTTAAAAATATTTTCTTGGTATTCTGGGGCGATAAAGATATCATCTACGTAGCGAGTATATATATTAGGTTTAGATGTTGGGTCGGAGAAAATTGTATTTTCTATATTTGTCATGTAATATTCGGCGAAGGTGGGGCCTAGGGTAGATCCCATCGAAACGCCGTCTATTTGTATATATATTTTGCCGTTGGGGTTCGGTGAAAGGGACTTGTGTGGTGCATGTAAGTAGGATTTTTTCAAGGATTTCAGGTTTTACTGCTAGAGGGGGTATGGTGCTGTGTTTGTAGACTTGGTTTATAATTATTTTAATGGTATCTTTTATTGGGACGTTGGTAAATAAGTTGTCTGCGTCTAAGGAAGAGGTTATGAAGTTTTGGGGGGAGTGTGATTTGAGTAGGTGTATGAAGTCAGGTGTAGATTTTAGATTATATTTATGTGGTATATATGGTTGGATAATTTTATTGATAGTTTCTTATATGTGATATATATATATATATATATATATATATATATATATATATATATATATATATATATGTGTGCGTGTGATGTCAGTGTTAAAGTGTTATTATATATATTTATATATATATATATTTATGTATATGCATATATATGGAGAGAGAATACAGAACCATGTACTTACGGAAGAGACCACGCGAGTGTCTTCCACCATCCTAAAATAAAACCTGTATACGAACAGGGCACGCTGAATCCTCAGTCTGCGCCTGTATCTAATTCATCAACACCAGCAAAATGAAATACTTCTGTATCGTCTATTTCATCTGTAAGTCATTCCTTGCAAATATCTAACGAACTTACAGAAGTCAGACTGTAAAGTTAATAATGTATTTTCAAAAAAGCCATGTTATTGTCCTGAACGTTCTTGGCTGTCCCTTTATTATGTACGTTGCCCACTACTTGTACTCCCTCCGAAATAGCAGCAAAATCCCACACTTTTATTATAGAGGTCTTTAGATGACGAAAGATTTTCTATTTTGATTGGTTTTTCCATCGGACTGCTTGCCTTTGGAATTCTCTTTCTGCTCCCTGTTTCCCTGTTCGTACTAACATGCAGACATTTAAATGTAATGAACAAACATCTTGTTGCCCAGTTCCTCACCCATGTTACTCCCTTATAAATCTCTTGGCCTTTTGGCTAAGATCAAAGTGTAGTATCTGTTCCGATGGATACTGCACCCCATACTGGTGTTGTCTTGGCCTTCGGGTCTTGATTTACGCCGGTCAATGGGTCTGTCCTGTGCAGTTCTGGGAGGTCCACCTTCCCAGACTTTGCCTCCCCTCTTTGGGGAGGAGTAAGTTTATTGCTTACTGTCTGAGGCGCCCCTACCGGGGAATGCCGACGGGGCTGCCCAGGCAATTTTAAAACCCCACTTTCCCGACCCGACCTTGGGTCACATCTTACTTGTGGGAGTAAGATAAAAACTGGCCTTGTGTCTAACTCCTGGAGAGGAGTGAATCAATACTCCCTTATAAATCTCACTTCTATTACAGTAGTCTCCCATGTTTCGGTCGCAATATACCTTGTTTGGAGCGAACAAAAGTTTTAAAAATAACGTTTAGTTTTTTTTTTAATAATGTGTAAACTTCTGTATGAAGTCTGAACAAATAAGGAAAATACAAAGTAAAAATTTGTTTTATTGAAAGAAAAAATACTTAGAAAGAGAACTATGCTACTTCTGTGCAGTAAATTATCACCTCCAACTTAAATGGCGCAAAATGTAATTTGCAGCAGATGCTTTCGGGGTAGCCATTTCAATAAAGTGTGCAAACCCATTTAGCAGCTGCTGCACTTAAGTCAATGACATCCGTGTCTTTCTGTTTCGCTAGAATAAAAACATTGAAATAAGGATTCTAGATATAAGTTTTAGTATCATTATATATTGATTTTAACTTCGTAAACGAACATAAAAGCGGTGCAAGTAAGTCAAGTTCATAATTGTGAGCTTATATATCTTTCAAATTTAATTAGGGGAATGTTAATTGTAAATATATATACTAAGTGTGTAATTCTATTAATGTATTTGGAGGGAGGAGTAATTGTTAATCTATATATTTAGTGCGTTATCCTATCTATATTTTATTTTGTTTATTTATTTTGGGAAAGGTGCGTTAATTTGTAATCTATAAACTAAGTGTGCTATTGAATTAATATTTTATATATTCTTTTTTTGTGTGTGGAGGGGTCAATTGTACATCTATATACTAAGTTTGGTATTCTATTGATATTTTATTTTTAGAAAATGCTTGAAGCAAATTAAATCTCCTCATTATATATATATATATATATATATATATATATATATATATATATATATGAGAAGAATGTTGTAGTTCGCTTGGAGCATTGTGTATAGTGTAAGAATAATATATTTTTTTTTTGAAGGCGATAACAATGCGTTGTTAAAGTGACACATACGACACGTGGAATCGTAAAAACAAAACAAAGTGACAATATTGAAAAGTCAATAATTTTCAAATTTTTTTTTTTATTATTTACCAGTGTATCGTGACCGTGGTGTTGGGTTGGAGTGTGTCCTTTTCATTATTATTTTTTTTTTTAATTTTCGAGTGTGTCCCTCATCCTCAGAATAAATTAAATACTACCACTCGTTGGAGTGTGTTTTTTTTTTGCCAAAAGCCGGGGCCGGAAATGTTGGTTTGTTTTTAGTAGCAGGTCCGCAGAAGTTTGTTTATTTATTTTTTTATAAATTATTATTTGCTATATATATATATATATATATATATATATATATATATATATATATATATATATATGTGTGTGTGTGTGTGTGTGTGTGTGTGTGTGTGTGTGTGTGTGTATGCAAAAGGTTAGAGAGGATAATTAAAGCACAAAATAACAAAATACTACATGAGAGGAGTACAGTAGACAAAAAATAATAACAAAATGCGTAAATTGTATTATCAATATAGCAACAATAAAAATAACACTAAGAAGAACAAAAATATAACCACTTGACATAGTAATAACCCAAACCTTAATAGCAACCACCCAAATAGAAATAAAAAAGTTAATAATAAAAAGTAAAGCTGTAACTGTAGAACCCAGCCACTTTGTCAACTACAAAATAACTGCCTAACCAAAAGCATTGTTTACTAAGCCACAATATTTGCCAAAGAAGAGTCCGAATAATAAGTACTACGTGGATATGATTTCCCTCGAGTTTAAAACCAGATATTATGACAATTAAACCACATTCAATGATAAAAAAATGCAGAATAAAATCAGAACTAGTGACACATTAATGGAAATTCAAGGAAAGCGAACACTCGCCAATAATTGAATATACAATAGTACGACAGGCAAGTACATGTAGAAATTTAGACGACTCGTGTAGATTATGTTTGATCGAGAAGTTTCAAATTCTAAACTTTAAAGATCCCCCAAACATATTTAACTATAGAAGTGAAATAGTAAACAACTGTATACACAAAATAAAATTTTCTTTAGGATAACTATACATAAAAAATTGAATGAAATCATTTTTTTAAAATCGAACTAAACCAACACTTAAAATAGCAACGAATAACAAAAAATAGAAATTAAACTATTCCAAGAACGCACGTGTTAAAATTAGGTAACCAATTAATTCAACAAATTCACAAAAGGGCGTTCGTCTCTCCCATACAAAACAAAAAAAGAAAAAGATGTCAAGCAAAGGTCTGCCGAACATTTGTTTGAGAGAAATCTGTCATTACCTTATGAAAACACTAACCCGTGGGAGGGAAGGAATCTGATTGATAAGTAAGCTAGACTGAACACAGCGTGGATATATAAATACACCGAGTAACACGAATTCCATGCCATTTAGACTGACGATTCCCTACAGGAATAAAATGCGAACGCCTCCGTTTAGCCTAATTGCCAAAAATGTATTTTCATAACTTACTATACGTTTGAGGCACTAAGTGGTCTAGCCGCACTGAAGATACACCGAAACAGTCTTTATGTGGATGACTACATAAAGCTGCCTTCCTGGGTAGAGCTTATTTGTAAGGATATCGCCAACTGCCATTAGCTTTAAGGCAAAGCTCATTGGGTAAAACTAATTCAAGCTCCGGCACTTGACAATGTTTACATTGAGGTATCACTTACTTTCAGTCAGTATCATATGATAGCACAGGGGTAGGAGCGCCGACTGTCAGCTCGACGGTTGAGTTTCAACCCCGGCTTGAGGCAGTAAATGGTCTAGCCGCACTGAAGAGCTGTGATACAGCGAAACAGTCTGTATGTGGATGACATATATATATATATATATATATATATATATATATATATATATATATATATATATATATATATATTTGTTTGTTATTGCTTGGGTGACAAATAAAGCATACGGTTAAGCATTTCCTAAATGCTAGAGGGGGTAAACTCCCTTACACTGTATGATACACCCTACATGGGGAGCGTCTATAGATTTTCTATAATATATATATATATATATATATATATATATATATATATATATATATATATATATACGAAGAGCATTCAATGAATAATGTGAATTTTGTAAAAAAATGATTCAAATTTTTCCCAGGAAAAATGTTTTTCTTGATTTTCCATTGTAATGTCCATTCTTTAAACCATATTTTCCCATCGAATAGCAAAGTTTTTTTTTAATTCCTTGAGCATGAAAATCTTGCTGTTGCGTTATTACCCATTTGCTGGTCACGGTTTTCTGCAATTCATCATCGCTTGCGAACCAAACAATTAGTGACCTGAGAACCGGTAAGAGGGCCGAGTGCGTTGAACCCGTAGACATTCCCATGTTTTCAGAAATGTGTTGGATTGTAATTCTTCTGTCAATCAACATGAACTCATTAACTGAATCGGACATTTCAGTTTGTCTTCACCTTGACTTTCATCAAACAATTTTCCTTCGATCGACCAACGTGTATGTCAAATTATACTAAAAAAAACAACATATTTCCATATTTTATTAGTAAAATAATTTAAAGTTTACAGATATTTACTCGTAAAATTTTATTAGTAAAACTAAATTGAAACTAACAGAAAAAAATTACGGATGTGAGAAAAAGAAGGTTCATGGAGACCATCATTCTACAAGAATATCCTAATGATATAGAGCCCCAAATCGGATACCACTTTTTTAAAACAAACAAATGTGTTAATAAGTTTCGGAATTTTTTAGATGAGGATTGATAATTTGTATAATTTGAGTTATTCGAAGGACTGACTTCATCTTGGGTTTAATTCTTACAACGTTTCGGCCGATGTTACCTCCGACCTTCTTCAGGTGTATCTTGTCAAACTCGAGGATATTTCTGCGGACGGAACACTTTATTTAATCCACGAGGGTAGCTTGTTATCGTCATGTAAGCCATGACTGGACAGAAGTCTAAAGTAATTCGTAATTGTATTCTTAGTATCGCCCGCACTGAAGATTAAACCTTCAACGTCATAAAGACTGTCACTTAGAGCTGATTATTATTAAGTACTTTATTCGTTACCCCAAGGACCTATTGCTTAGTTAGAGAGCGAAACTTTTTTATATGGTTAAGGGAAGCTAGAAAGCAAAAAACAAATAAGACAACCTCCGTCGCTTAAAATGAGTTCGAAAAGAAAAATCCTCAAATTAAAATAAAAAATCAGCGGTAGTTATTTTTTTTCTCTAGGTGATGATGATAATTTATATCTAAACAATTAAATGACTGATGGAATTCTATTATTTTATATGAATATTAGTGCAGACACTGGGGGAGCATATTTTCCCCACTCATTTTTGACGGTGGGTGTACACTAGTTAATTAAATAGAATCAATATTTTATGAGGAATTACGTTTTCCAAGGTTAATTTTTCATAGCGATTTTTAAGAGCGGGAGTTTTGTAGCGCTGAAGTTTACCTTTCCGTGTACAAAATGAAAGTGCTTAAAATTGTATGTGCGCATATGGATCCGAGGATACATCCGCCTGAATTAATAAAAACAAGGACCCGTGGCACAGTGGATATAGTACTAAGTAAAATCCAGTTCTAAATGATAATAATCTGAAGGTTGAAGGTTCAATCCTCGGTGCGGGCGATACGAAGAATTGCGAAATACTGAAGACTTCTCTCAGTCATGGCTGACGGAACGAGATCATGCTACCCCCGTGGATTAAATAAAGGGTTCCGTTCGAAATTCTGTCCAGATTCCCGAGTTCGACAGAAATATTCCCGAGTTTGAAATGGTACTCATGAAGAAGGCCGGATGTTACAGCGGCCGAAACAGTGTGATGATAACACTCAAAATGGGAACAGTAGTCCGAATAATTGAAATTATACATAATAAAAACAAATACAAATATTTTGAGCCAATCAGAAGGGTCTCCGTGAAATTGTCGAATATGCCTCTTTGATCCACTTCGAGGGCATATAAGGACATTTTTTTTCCTTCAATGAAATACTTGAGTCAAAATCCACGCCATAGTTACATCTAGTTTGCGCCAGCTCCCCTTGTCCCTCTGTCGGGCTGGGGAAAGCGATTTCTCAACTCACGGACGCACACACTATTTCACACTGTCGTCTGCTGATTGAAAACAAAATGTATACGCATTCATTTTAATACTCGTTACTTTTTCCACTGAACTTTTTACAATGAAAACAAATGAACATTAACGTTTATTAATAACTTTCAATGAACTGTAATTTTTGTAATTGAGTGGGGAAATTTGTATTACGATTTTTCTGACCTGTGGATAATTAACAGCCCTTAAATAATCAACTCAGTCTGCCAGATTGTCTCAGCTAATGACCGCCTTGTTTTGTAATGACTTTCAAACTATGAACAAACACTCTGTTTTCTATTGAATTTCCATTTTTAAACATATATAAAATATCTTTTTGTGAACTTATGCTTTTGTACTCATTATTTGGTTTGTGTTTAACATGTAACATTCATCTCGTGTCTTACCTAAAACTGTTTTCTTAAAACTGACTCGTATCAAAAATGTTTCTCTAAAAATAGAACCCCAAAAAGGGTCTTCTAAAGTTTTACGGAAGTAAAGTTTGGTTCAGATTGCCGCGCAAACGCAGTAACGGATTTTTTTTTATTGTTAAGATTTTGTTACTGTTAAAGGCGTCTGTATCTGTTGTTTGCAATGAAATTTTAAGTAAGGACAACAAATAAAACTTAGATGGCTTCAAGAAATCATCCTTTGTAAACTTAGGGGCACGAAGGTTGATTGAATCCTCGAAAAGGAATTGAACTTGTCTCCACATCGTTTTCCGCAATTATACGTAATGGATCAATTATGTGTAAAGTCGTTGACTCAGGATAATTTCTATTATCTAGCAAAATGTGAAACAATAAATCAAAGACAGGGGCCAGCGGAACAATATTTTTTTAGTAAAAGGGGACAGGTAGATCATATCTCAAATTTAATTTTACTATGAGTACTTACAGTAAAAATCGATACCAGTTGTTATATTCATCAACATCAAAAGATCAATTAAATCCAAAAAAGAAGTAGACCAAGTTAAAATAATATTATGAGCATGAAGAACAATGAATAAAGCAAAAATAAAGTTTAATGTTCACGTGAGAAGTTGATAAACTGTTCTGAATGAAACAAAAATGGAGAGCAAAAGAATAGAAGTTAACAATATTAAGTCATGTGAAAAGTGTTAGAACATTAAAAACAAAGTTAAACAGCCTCAAAGAAAAAGACATTCCTTTTATCTTCATAAGGATGGTGGACTTGTACTCATATAAAAGCAATATTTTCACTTTGTCGATTTCGTTTTCGGATTTACTTGGTAAGTGGCCGTTTGACATATGTTTCGCTGATGAGGGTCCAAGAAATACATTTCTCGATAGTTTATGTAAAAAATGATTCCCTTATTTAATAATTAATTTATTATTTACATGTATCTGTTCT